>CM041737.1:7881980-9081980 GCA_023373845.1 Nibea coibor | reverse complement strand
TGTTTTCTTTGTAGTTTTGTCTTTATATTCTTATACTTCAGTTTTAGACCGAGGACATTAATGTAGAGCGAGGACATTTTGGCTTGTCCTCTGACGAGATGAGAAAATACACATTATTCTACTGTATAACAATCATATGCTGAAGTAGGTCATCAGTACATTCAACGAATGAACAGTTTTGTGTTTTTTTTTATGATTATGGCTTTATCTATCTAAATATGTAAATCTAGTTATATAGTTTAGAAAAAGGATCACATTGAAAGCCTTATTTCTTATTACATTTTGCTATTACAACAGCCTTTGCAGATGTAACCTGCAACAGCCGTCATCACCTTCCTTCTTTGTGATGTTGCGCTGCGGCCAAAAGTCGTTTTACAACATGAGTCTGGGGTTTCGTTTGTTAGTTATTTACGGTAAGGGAAATTTCACGATAAAAAAAAAAGGATACTGTGAAACACGTTTTCATCCAACCCACTGATCTCCTCCAAAGAGTTATTATATGGAGCAGCTACTCACTGTGTTCACTCAGAATTCAGGTATCTCACTGTTTGCCCTTAATGTTCTTCTCCTCCTCCATCAGCTTATATACTGGTTTGTCAGGAGTGAAATGCAAAATGTATTTTTTATGTGATTCTTCGACTCATTTTATAATACTTTGATCTGTTATTTTTGTCATTTCTGGACACTGAACTGTCAATTGATACATTTTTGTGTGTTTTTTTATACATGTGGTTTTATATGTACAACCATTTAAATATCTATCCGTCATTAATATTTTGCAAACTATTTTACATATTGTAATATTTCAAATTAACTCTGAGACCATCATCAATTTTTAATGTCTTTGGGTTTGTCTTCTTTTGTTAAAATAAAATGATGTAACTACCATAAAATAACAGATTTGATGCCAGTTGATGGTGCCTCTCTCATTTACACTCTCGCCTAGTACGCCTGTTTCTGCACCGTGTAACCTTGTGCTTCAGGTGTGACACGCTACAAACTATCTCACTAGTTTTGTTGAAACTGGATCGTATTTAATGGAGAAAATATTTGCTGGTTTTCTCCCTGGATGTCCTCTGGTTGTTCCGTAAACTGCTACAACATCTAACATAGCTGCTGTTAGCTAATTATGTCACTTGGTTAGCCATGCTGCTCAGACTGTGAGCTCAAACAACTGGGGTAGTTTCTGTGTGTACACTGGGGCCGCAGATGTTTTGGACTGCCGGAGAGGGAAGGTCTTTGGGTCATATTTCGGACAGCAATGCCAAATTGCAAAAAACGTACAAAATGCTTTGCTTTAAATCTGTGACAGGAACACGTGCAAGGTTAAGCCAAGGAATGCATGTGATAAACACTGTACACACAGGTGCACGGCCTCCATTTACACAGGCACGAGTCTGAACTGAGACATCGCCTTGAATGATATCTTTGATTTGACAAATGCACTCCTCTCTCTGCTCTAACAGGACTTTTATTGAACCCTAATTGGTTGAGACAACCACTGTATTGGTCGTTCAGCAGAGGGCCCATCCTGTCCAGTATTATGGGGTGTGAAAGGAAGAGATGAATATTGAAGGGGAGAGGCAAAGATAATGCTGGTGATAGAGGTTGGCTAAGAGCTGACAGGACAACCCAATGGAGGGGAAACGGACAACTGACAAGACTCCAGCCATCTGAGCAGAGAGCGGGTTATAGACCCAGAGGTAAGATCAATCAGCATTAGTAAAAAAAAAAAAAAAAAAAAAAAGATCAATAGAAAGACTGTTAAGTGGCTGAAGAAGCAAACTTCCTTTCATGGCTCAACTGTAACCTGAAACAAATTAATACTGCAGACTTCTATTGCCTTTTTTGGGGGGGAAAAAGAGAAATGAATATATAGGATTAAATTAAAACGTGCACGTGTGTGCATGCAAGTGTACATCAGAGACGGATAGCTAAAGGGCTGTAGAGAAGTGAAGCTTGTATTAGTGTAGTATCAATCCTCATAATTAGACACGTGTTAACTGAAAAGCATTAAACTTGACACACGTCTGATCTGTTTCCTCTCTCACCTCCTTGCCAGAAATGCCTCATTTAAGATATTTCTGTGCCAGCTGCGTTGCGGTGTCGAGGTGCTGTGTCTGCTCTCTGCTAAACCTGTGAGAAATCGCTGTCAGTAAAACTCCAGTCCACCTCTACCACAGGTCCAGCTACAAATGCATTTTTTACACATTTCCGCCAAGCTCTGACGCTTTGTGTGGACGCCTCAGGCTGGCGTGAATTCGCCCATGGGCGATCTCTTCGCTCTGCCGCTCTTATCTGTCTCTCTTTCTGTCCCTTTGACTGCATATACTCCTCTCTCTCTCTCTCTCTCCCTCTCCCTCTCTTTTTCTCTTATTCCCCTCCAGCTATTCAATCCCTCTCAGTGGAGACCGTCAAGCCAATCTGCTACGGTGACACTTTTACAGGATGTCCAGGTTGAACCATGAACCCAGGAGCCGGGCTTGTCCAAAAAAAAAAAAAAACGACACACGATTTAGAGCGGCAAATAAATTAGCAGCAAATTACCTGTCAAACACCTGCTGGTGAAGATGTTGAGAGTCTCCTCTTACCAAAGAACAGCTGGTAAAGGAGACGAGAAGGGGGCATTTCCATTTGACCAGAAATCACTACTTAACGACCCCCTGCCTCTTTTCACCACCCGGAGAATCTGTCAATATCATAACACATCATCGCCCGCTCGGATGGAACACAAATTATAAGTGACACGTGAGCTGTCGTAGGCGCTGTTCTCTGCGGGACAAATAAGTTTAGCGTTCGGCTGAATTAATCAGTGTTGACAGGAGGAGAACTCCCTTGACTGTCTACAGTCGCGACGCATTGTTTGCCTCACCTCCTAATTGTTCTTGCTTGTGTAATTAACTAATTGCAGCCCGTTATGATTTTTGAAATGATTGTTTAATTTAGTGCAATGAGGGTGGTGTTGTTAGCACCTGTGGCAGAGGTTCATGAAGATGACACGGCGCACTGGGACCCATTATCTGAAATAAGTAAGAGTGACAAAATTTATTTAGACATAACTGTTATATAATCCTTTTAGGACACTATCAGCAGCCATTATCATTGATTAGATGTGTTGCTTGGAGCAAGCCGGAAGAAAACTTAATGATCACTAAATACGAAGAAAGCTCGTCACTGCGTGACAACTTGTAATCACCGCTTGTTATTTGTGATTAAAGGAACTTTGAGGTCTTTGGATGTTTAGCTTTCGTATTCAAACATAGCTCCCTGTCCGGTATTTATTTTTATGATGGGGTAAGGACAACCCAACAGTCACTGTGCACTGAAATCCTCCCGACTCTCTTTATTCAGTCCTGCCTGGGTGGCTCTGGAGAAGCATACCGACTTTACGTTGTTTGCGATAGATACCACCTGTTTGGGGAAAACACATTAAAGCTCAAAATGAAAGGTAATATCCAATGACCTTTTCGATGGAACCTATCTACATTATTCAAGCCGAGCACAGACCAGATTTGATGCGGAATCGGCTAAACGATGCACCAGAGTCATGTTTTATTCATCCAGCTGCTTCACGAGCTGCAACCACCCAAAGACAAATGTTGGGGAGGTTTTTATAGAAACACTGAGATAAGACTACAGTTCAAAGTAAAGTAATAATCTTAAATAAACTGTCATTGTCAGCTCTGAATTATTTAACAGTATCAGACTATTTCCCCCTAAAATGATCTATTAACAAAAATAAAAAAAATAATAAAAAAGGTGCATAAAAATATTTTCTAATCTTTGTGGGCATTCAAGCGACAAGGAAACATTAAAAAGATTTTTTTTATATTTATTTATTTAGATCTTACAACGTCAGCTGATATGCAGACACTGAGCTGCGGCAGAAACAGACGTGTGACCTTTCCTCCTGGTCATTGTCTGAGGTATGCTGACTGACAAGGTGTTAAACACTGAGTTTAGTACATTTTCACAAAGTTCATACAGTAAATTGTAAATAATTGAAGCGATTCATCAAAGAGATAATTCCTCAAGTAAAAAACTCACCCGTGGAGCTAAATTTTATGAACAGCATGTTACCTTTAGGGTAAACTAATGCTTAAACTCACACCTGGAAGTGGGAAAATTCAACATAGCAGAAGAGCAGAACTCAAAACACATCCTGCTACGGGTTCGTCTCACTCTACAGTTGAGCTGACATGACATCTGCAGAGAGTCTGTCTGCACATCTTTGTTTATAGAAATACAAGCAAAGTGTATACAGTGCTGTATATCACTTAACATTCCCCTGGAATGGTAAAACAGAAGCACAAAACCAAAAGTAATCCCATGCAATTTTATGAAACTCAGCCCATCAAATACTTCATTTCACGTCGCAGCTTTCCCTGGTGTTGTTGCCACTGCCAACAACCGCCATCGACCGTCATTTCCCGATTCCACTATACGAAGCCGCGGATCTTTATTTTCCCCCCTTTCTCCCCCTCATATGGTAATCTGATCAGTGAGTGGTTGTGCCAACATCATTCTGACAGAGGTGAGTGTGTTGAAGCTGCAGGTGTTTGCATCTGTTGTCTAACCCGAGCCGTGCACGGAGTTCACCGTATGTACGGCTGACCTCTGATCTCATCTCTCATCACTCCCTGCAGCAGCACTCACTAAACCGAGTGTTGAGTTTGCATTCGTGTGTAGTAACTCATAAAAGGCGAGTTCAAAGGGAACAGTCAAATTCTTTAGAAATTACCTCTGTGGCTCCGTCGGAGTTCAGTCACATTTGTAGGAATTTCCTTTGACTAAAGAAAATAGGAAAAACAAGCTGATACGACGGCAAAACAACGTAATTGTTCTATTACTCACATCATATTCATTATCAGCATGCTGGAGCACTGGAAAAAACAAACCGAGAGTATCTGGACACTTCTGTTGCTGTTCTTTATTACTAAATTTAATGAGACAGTTCAAAGAGGAAAACATCGGCGTATGAAGACGTCTTTGAAGTCACAAGTGCCGTACTTTCTGTAACACAGTCACTTGTGCTCGTCGCGCAGCACTAAGCGTACTCATTTATTCGTTTATGCCGTGTTAGAACTTGACATGAGGGACAGAGTATCTGAATGCATAAGCTTTGATAAAACAGCTGGTGTCTGAACGCGCATTTTGTTTCCATCCATATTTGATGATTATCCGCACTCAAGTTCAACACTGTTTCATACAGAGTTAAAGCTGACTGTGATTATAGATTATAGCCTATAATTGACTGATTCCATCTTTTTCAGCTGAAATCTAAGATGCCAAATTTACTACCTCGCGCAGACATTTATTATGATACAACAAGTGAGTTGTCCAGAGTCTATAAAAGTCATTTTTATAGTGTTACATAAAGCGCTTTGTCATAGACACAAGCTGTTATCTCCATCACCAAGTCAGTCAGAGGAATTGATATGCATTCTACTGTGACTTGCTGCTTATTGTTCTACGATCAAACCCCCTCCGGGGCCCACGCGGTCTCTGTCTGATTCATGTCATCCACTGACAGTCTGTAGAACATCTAATGATTTTCATCTCAGTTGCCTGCTTCTGTACATCTTTAAGCTAGTCTCTAAGGGGCCATGCAATGTAACCTTACCCCATATCCCTCCTGTCAGTCTCTAGCTATGACCCATCCATCATCTGGTGTATAATTACTCTGTACAGCTACCTCTACCGCCTGTCACTGTAACTTTCACAGGCTGTGTTCTGGAGAAGGGGTGAGCCCCCACACATGTCTATTCTCAGACTATCTGCAGAAGTGATTAGAGCTGGAGACGTGCAGGCCAACCTCATCAGTGACAGAATTAAGACCTCTGAGACAGTTTGAGGTGTAGCGGCTCCTGGTCGGGGCGGTTGGGCGGAGAATTTTGTTTCCTGTACCTTTGCAACTATGTTATTGCTGCATAATCTTGTTATTTTTGCGTACATTTATAGTGCAGGAAAATAGTTTTAAGTGGGACAAAAAAAAAAAAGTAAGATAGCAGCAGAAAGGGTAGAGAGACACAGAGAGCAGGAAGGAGGCAGAGAGAGAGAGAGGAAAAGGCTGTTTTGGCTGAGCGGCTGTCTCACATGAAGAGCGGCATGCTGTGACCATATGCTAGTCCAGGTGGACTTGGTATCCAGGCAACTGTATCAAAGCAGCGGGGGCATTTGCGATTGAATCCAGAGGACTTTTCAAACAGAGGAGTCAGAGAGAACAATGCAGCTATCATCTGTCAGCAGGTAAGATCACCTGGCCTTGCTGAGCCGAACTCGCCTTCTGGCAACTCCACAGGGAGTTCATTCAGACTCTCCCCCACGTCGGAAAGACACTCGCACAAGGTGTCTGGAGGGAACACTGGCATGTCTGTTTCATTTTGATTTTCAGCAACAAGAGAGTGTCAGCACATTCAAAGTACTGGCCAGGTGCTTTATACAAATGAGGCAAAACTGAAACAGACAGAAAGATATATGGCGTACCGGACTGATGTTTTCAGCTGCATTTTGTTAATATTCATGTCTGAAATAGACTATGGTGCTGATTAAAATTGCCAAAGGAACTTTTTTGCATGAATTGCTCTCCAACTTCGCTCTTTACAAACTCGTAGAAATGCATAGACAAATACATGACAAATGCACACAGTGCGAGGATGTTTTCCTACCAATCCATGTCCTGTACATGTTTGGGTCAAGCATGAGTCATCTCACAGAGGGCTCCGTATACTGCAGGGGTGTGCCAACAGGGAAATGAGTCCAAGGTCAGGAAGACGCATGGAAACCTTTCTGCAAGAAACCACACAGCTGCCATGTTATTGTCTGCATGCATAAACTGCATGTTTTACACTTCAGGTGATGGCAAATGTTCTCAAGTGGACTGCATGCATTCATTAAAAGTCGGAAAATCAATGTCTGACATGAATTCCTGTCACATGTCATTTACCGTTACATTTAAAGAACGTACTTGAAACTAGGTGATTGTCTTCGGAAGCATATAAGAAGTTGCTAGGGAAGTTACTATGTGTGTTGGCTGACTCAATTTAAATGTTCTTGCATTGACTCTTTTCTTTCCAGAACATTTGAGTTCATGTTTATCATTTTATCCCTGATGAATTCAGCCAGAAATGCTGAAATTTCTAGATTTTTTCTGTACAGTGAGCCAGACAACAGAGCTCTGGCTGTTAAAATGTATAGACTAAATGTTAATGTTTCAAGTTAATTAGACAACCTCCATAACCTTAATCAAATACACTCTGCTTTTTAGTGGTTTCACATTTACTGATGAAAAATATAAATGTTTATGTACTCTACTAAAATGTGCTGGCCCAATATAACAGAGCATTGTTTTCCCCAGTTGTTCTGTAGTGACCTTCCCAGCAAAAGGAATACATTATTAAATTGGTGTATTTATTAAACCTGACTAAATGGCGTACTCATACCGAGATAGAATTGGCTCTCCAAAGGAAAACGGCTGGTTAGCAGAAGATGGAGGAAATAAATGGGCCTAATTGTGCTGATGAGGGAAACAAAAAATACCAAACAAGCAGCATTTTAGTGGCATATTGCTACTTTGTCAGCCATTTGTTGCAGGGAACAAATTTTCCATAAATACACAAAAGGCAATTTGCCTTACATTACGGAATATGCCAAATGCTAAACATGCCTGACTCAACCAGAATCATGTACACCAGGATATTCAGCAAAACACTATCAGCAATTCCCATTAAATGTTTTATATATATAATAATCATATTAGTATGGCATTTTATTTAACTCAATCCATCTGACTCTGCGGCAGGCAGGTCGCTTGTTAATGTTGTGTCTAAACTAGCGAATGAAGGATCGACATTGAAAATTTTGGAGCATTTTTGGGCTTTCTGGATTGCAGCCCAGACAGCAGCAATGCCAAGTTTTGAGCATTATAACTGTCAGACAAAGCGAGCCAAACCTGAAACCCCCGCCGTGGGGGCTCTATACATTCGTAAAATGCAACCATTCCAAAGACATTTAGTTAAGTGTTTTGGAAAAAATATAATGATAATTAAAGAGGATACCTGATCTTTTGAGTTTGAGTCTTGTTAGTTGCTTGCATTAATCAAATATTGAATGATGCAATTGCATTGTTTATAATATAAAGAAGTATCTTAAGGGCAGCTTTTATAATTTGTCTGTTTCAATGATCTCATTATACTGTAACTTAATATATTTCAGACATAGCACTCAACATTTTCTGTGCACTATGCCAAATATAAATATCTGTGCTGTAGAGGTACAAGACGTTTGTTTAAGATTGTCACAATTTCAATACAAGCATCTGCAGCCAAATACAACTATCCCATACTTCTGAATGGTGCAAACATCAAATATCAACCTGCTGCTGTTTCAAGCTTTCAATCCTTTGCTTTAACTGTAAAATAAACAGTAAATCAGTATAAAATCTGCAGACTAGTGATGGCGAATGTTCCTTGTCATTTTTTCAATACAGTGAGGCCAGAGTCCCAAGCTGCAATCTGTCTCTAATCTTCCACAGTCAGGGGCCAGCTAGGGGGAAAGGAAGTTGGTGTAGGCAGCTGTGTCGGCCGCCGAGCCTAACACACTAACGCCCCGAATCCGCTGCTCTTTTTCATGGAACTTATTTCAGATGAAATGGGGAAAGATCAAAATGTGGATGGTGCATAGTGCTGGGCTTGGGTATAATGAGTTACAGGTGGGGTTTGAATTCCCCTGTGCTGCGGCCCACAGCTCCAGATGAGCCTGAGTGCTTTCACAGGCAGCTAGCTAGAGCCCCTTTCTGATTTCAGAGTACTTTTCCATTTCAATTGAGCTGCTGCTGGTGCTGCTGTTGACACTGCCATTAAACATCTCAAGATGCAAAAATATCTCTGTGCATGTCGGATAGTGGGACCCGACGGTATAACAATGGAAGTTCTGTTGTAGGTGCAGAGAACTTAAAAAAGAAGATGTTTTTTATTGCACCTATACTCATTAACCTTAGGTCACAGCGTTGTCAATGAATACAAATCAAATACAGGTATGGAATGAGGGACTGAGCTCACTTAAGAGTATGGACATGTGCATCATGTTGGATGTGGTTAGTTGTTAATCTGTGAGATATGAGCCAGGATGCCACCTTTAGCTTCAAAAGGTCTTAAAGGTGAAAACTTCAATGGCCCTGTAGGGTCACTACATTCCCAAGAGACTACCGAGAAATACGAGAAACGAGAGGAGGAGGAGAAGAAGAAGAGGGTAGCAGACAGACATAACGAGAGCATACAAGAAGGAACTGACCACAGGCTATAGACGCTTGAACCTTGTGGTAAACTTGGGAAATGAGGTTGCCATCCCTCTCAATTTTCCCTTCAACCAAAACCACAACTCATATGGTAGAGATTGATCCCAGATCAAAGAGAATAGCCAATTAGACACAGTCATCCATTTCATTTGTAATCGCCCTCAGATCACTGAAACATGTTGTACAGGAAACACTTATGTGACATCTGCAGGTGCAAATTTTAAATGTTACCAATAACACATTTTTCCCCCCTTTAAAATATAGAGATATGGCCCTGGCTGAGATTTCATTGGAGACATACGCCTCATTTTAATTTTAATAGATGTTATTACCATATAGGCATTATAGTGCATGTTCAAAGTGTCTAGACATCCGAGGGTGTAATTTTAAAGTCATTTGAAGTCATTTAGACCAAAATAAGCCTATCCTTTCACTCCGGTTTGTCCCTTAGGACACCCAAGAACTTTGAACTCTTGTAGACCTCGGTGTGTGTATAGGTTAGTTCATGACAGGGAAACTCTATATGGGTGTGTTTCAGTACACTGATATACTAAGAGGGTAGCCAGGTTTGGTTTACAGTGTGCTAAAGTAAAGAAGAAGTCACCATTAAGGAGATAATGGACAAAGTACCTTGTCAATCCAGGGCACCTGGGAGTCATGAGCGCCCCACACACACACACACACACACACACACACACACACACACACACACACACACAAACAGACACTACATGTGGATCACCAGAAACAGAACTGAAATTCGAAATGTTTAAAAATGTAGAAATAAATTAACCTTTTTGAAACAACACCGTTTTACTATATACACAACAGAACAATAAGAGTAAATACAGTGAATAATACTGCAAATTTGAGAAATATGACGATAAATTGCATGAATTATATAACTTTCGGCATTAGATTACATCTTAATTTAAAGTAGCTTTCGGTTTAGTGTTTCTGGGCTTACTGAGTCTTGGCAATACAGCAAAACAATGAGCAGGAGAGCTCATGTATACACTTTGTATTAAAGTATCTTAATCTGTTATGAATTTAAATTGTTGGATTAGCCAAGAGCAGACATTTCCATTAGGTTATTTTTTTTTGCATAAAAAGTTTGTTTGGAGAAAAATGTACTTCTTAATTACAATCTTTACAGATATCACAAAAGTGCACATACTGTGACAGAGGATCTGATAATACCTACACACCTACATCAATGTATGTAATGAATAAGACGGTTAAAATAAAAAAAGAACAGGTCAAAAGCTCAAAATATAATCTGTGTGCCTATGAGATACATTTTTCAAGCATTCTGACTCCCTTACAAGTCAGAAAAATGTCTTGAACTGAGGGGAACTCACCAGCTGTCACAGCTAAACAAATTATGCCATCATATAGATTTGAACTGTAACCTTAGAAATGTTTGCTTCTGCAGCTGTAACTGTATAATGCGGCGTCTCCTCATACGCTGGAAAGTTTCTGAGTGCAGTCGTCTCACTCTTGTGTCTGGCAAACAGACCAATAAACATGGAGATTACGGGGTTGTCCCCGAAGAACATTCCATGTCACCACAAGCATAAAGCATACTTTGGATATCAAAAACTGAAATTAGAGGCGTCTTTCGTGGGGCTCTGGAGAAACTAATACAGATACAGTATATAAACCACATGACGTATGTATTCATTTAGGGTTAGACGCTGGATGAAATTACCATGCGAACACAGCGGGCTGGATCTTATTATTGCCGGAACTGAAGACTTAGAACTGTGATTCATTATATGGGACTTATGTGAGATGAAAAATTCAAGACACAGCCACACATATTTTATGGATGCGGTGTATTTATATTTATTTTTGACAGCCACGTACAGTAAGTGCGATCAACTCAACACATACACGACAGTGTTAAACTTAAGCGTTTAATTTCTCTAACAGAGTCTTCCTTTGATTTCTTCTCCTGAGTACTAAAAACAGTGTCCCGCCGCTGTTCAACACCACAGCATTTAGCAAATTCCTTCTCTCGTGTTAAGTGACTGGCTTGTGTCATGTTCTTAAGCAGATTTTGATATACTGCACTGCTACTGATGATATCCCTACAGAGGACAATGCTGTGCTGACATGCTCACTGGGCCAGAAACGAACTGACAGTCTATGCCAAGTATTCAGTTTCTAACATCAGAGCACATATCTCACAATACAAGTTTCCCCTCATCCCTGTTTCGCCACTACACCCTTTACTCGTCCTCTGTTTTTTTCCCCCCTCTCTTGTCTTGAGGAAAAGGGCTCTTGTAACCCAACAGAGAGACACTGATCCCTGAGCACAGCATCTGCTGACAAGCCAGCCTCCCATTCAGCCTTGGCTAGAGGCATGGGCCACCGAGAAACCCGATCCAGCTTGGCAGGGTCTCAACAATCGCTTCCTGCCCCATCCGGGCCCACACAGCTAAGTACTCTTAATTAAAGAGGTTAACTTGTCTAAGATGTGACCGAAGAAAAAAGAAAAACACGGAACAATCACATCACTGTTTCCTCTTCTCCAACAAAAGAGGTTTCCACTCTGACATGGCATGATGTGAGCTCTGATACTTAAACAATTACATTAAAGGAGGAGCGGGTAAAGGATCCTCTCTAAATGTCTCTTAATAAGAGCCGACCACCCCACTTGGTCCAGATGGACAAGGAAGAAGAAACGGGGAGACGAGAAGAGAAGAGAATTCATGATGTACATTTGGACAGCTTTTCACCATCCCAGGTACTCGGGAAGCAAGGAGAAACTGTAACTCGAGAGGAGCAATTTTATTATTCTTTTTGGTTGGTTGTCAGCATACATATTAATGAAGAGTTAGGTCATTGCCAGAGACATCTGTATTGGCCTGTGGGGCTGCCTGCTAAACGCCAGAGAAATTAGAAATGTAAATTTATACCCGGAGATACAATATGAGAGATTCTTCTCTGTTGTTTTAGGCTTCAGTGCTGTATGGGCTCCCATTCTCTGGAGGCAGCCCTGCGGAACAGGCTATTCATTGCAGATCGACCAGATTGCAAATGACAGACTCTGTACAACAGGCCTGTTGTGTCTCCGCAGCAAAACATGCAAAGCTCATTTGATTCAGCAGCTCTGCCTTCCTACTATCGATGCTACTGTCAATGTACACAAAACACATCAAACGAATCCGGTTTTACTGTTGTCTTGGTTTACAGCTCAAATTCCAACACATAAAGGAAATAATGTAGACAAACAGGGAATTCCTGCATGTACATTTCCTATGTTAATAGAAGGCAAGGCAATTCATTTTGTAGAAAACCCATTCTGCCCAAGCCCAACTATAAATGAAAATTCATAAGACTATGGCGTATGCAGCCCCACACTTGTTCTATGTCTGTAATATTTTATTTTTTTCTGTTCATAAACTATTATTCCACTAATGTATCCTAGTGCTCATTGTTTCCCCATCTCCCCACAGAGATGATTTTGTTTTATCGTTTCCTATTTTATCTTGAGAGCTTTGCCATAATTGCATCAGATATCATTTGGGAACCTTCTAATCCCTTGAAGTCATACTTGTATATTTAAGAAATGGCACATCAAACCACAAGCACACACAATTTGATGAAGATAAACCTCTCGCCAAGTGTCTATTGAGAGCTTTCCTATAAAGTCCAAGTAGCTCCTCATCAATAAAAATGATGCCGTTTCTCATTTGTGTTAGGGTATTGATCAGCGCAGGCAGTATATCCACTTTAATGGAGCCTCTATGGACTCAGACCTACGCTACACCTAGTCTAGCCGTTGAGGCCAACATATCAGATTTACCTGACAAATTTTCATTAGCTCAGTCAAAACACATCTGGCTGTAGAGTGGGTCCTGAGGGGGCCAAGGGGCACTCTGCTTTGTTATCATTAGCTGTCAGGACATAACCCATCTTTGGCTTCCCATTTACATGCTTGAGCCAAAACTTCAAGAGCAAAAACAGCTGTGAATAATTCCCATTTCCATGCTGGGATTTACATTCATCTAATGGAGAAAAAAAAAAAGAAATGTAGATGTGTGAATGATGTAATTCAAATTAAGGTCCACAGGAGGCTCCATAGTTTGAGAGAACATCTCTGAAAAGACCTTGAACTTCCTGGTGTGATGCCAGGGTAGAGTGCCACGCTGTTCTGCTGCTGTTGTTGGTCGCCTTCCCCTTTCCTTTCCGTTTTTTACCCTGCTGGGATCAATGCCCAGATGAGATGGTAATCACCACGACAACATGCGGCAGCACAGCTCATTAGTGTACATGCATAGCTCACACCAGGATTGCTGTCTGCATTTTAACGGAACCGCATTAGTCTGTGCCACCATGTGATAAAGCGCTATCATTGATCCAGCATTTGCCCTGCAGGTTGAGGATGGCTAGATGGTGGCTTGAAGCAAAGGTCCCCAGCTGCACCAAATGCTGGTCACTCCTCCACCCCCTCTTACTCCACACATATCCCATCCTTCATCTAGCACCAGCCTCATTTCTCTCCGTTCCTGCAGTGCAGTCACATAATAAGCTATGATTGCTGCTCAATCTTTGTCTTTTTCAGAGACAGCCCATTTGAGATGCCTAGACCCCGAATTGAGTCTGCATGTAAAAACTCATTACTGCTTGGTGATGGATGAACCTTTTTTTTCATAGTGTGCAGCTGTAATAAACAATCAATGAGGAAGCATGTGCGGCACAAATCATCCTGTACACTGCCTCGCAGGCATCAATATTCTGTATGAGGGGTCTTGTTTTCCACTCTCAGGGTCAATACTAATAGACCAGTGCACAGATTGGAGATCCTCAGTGTACAATCCATACCAAAGAGGTGTGATGGTGTTTGCACAAGACTAGTGCATGTCCTTGAGGCTTACATCCTTATGTTGTAACAGTCTGACAGTATTTTTGATTTAAGGGTTTCTATCAAGGTAAAATGGAAAAAAAAAAAAAGGTACAGCTCCAACATGGTAAAAGATTTTAAGCTTTTAGAAAATCTGTATGAACGCTATCAAATATGTAGCACAGATGGACAAAATTCAGCTTGTACTTCATTCAAATTAAGACTGTAACTCTGTTTTGATTAAAGAAATTAAACACTTTCTTGGTGATTTCAAGCAAGCACATTGAGATTAAGTGTTTCTAATTGCCCAACAGACTGCATATGCATGGCGTCTATCAGAGGTCTGCCAAGGGAACTACTCAAGACAGCAGGAGCCTTGTGGCTATGTTAGAAAGTGATCTTGAAACCGGAAGGTTCAAATCCCCCGATAGCTTCATTAGGAAATTTGGTGGGTCAAAGTTAATGAGGTGGGGCTATTGTGTTACTTACATGCTTGAACCTGCAGGGAGGTGTGCCTGACCGCACTAGGCATGCTGATGAACACGCAGCAATCACATGTAAGAGCTTAAATAAGAAGCAGAAGCATTTTGAAAGATGGATATGAAGCACAGATTTTATCCCGTGAATGAGAAAGGGCAGTGAGGTAGGGGAGACACCTCTAAGGTCATAGTACAAAAAAAAAGCTAACAAGCCATAGGCAGATACCACCTGTGATCAAATAACTGTTCATAAACTGCTAATTAGAATATTAATGGACTGCAGCAGCTGTTAATTTAATAACTGATGAGTAGTGTCAAAATGTAATGAAATATACTACTCTTAAATTGGTCAAATCAGTAATAAAACTTGTTAATCTAATAAGTTAATGTGATGAAGTTAAAAGTTATTAGGGGTAATTAATTTTAGTCTATGCTTGTAGCGGAAAAGACCAATAAGTTACACAGAAGGTTTGTCATAAGAGGCAGGTATGTTTGTGTGTGTGAGCGTGTGTGTGTAAAAGGAAGGGCGCGCGGCACACTTGAACATTTAAACACTTTCACTCTATTCTGAAACAAAAAAACTGAGAGATTTGAAGGACAAAGTTTATTTTTGCCTATTTGAACTTCTCTTAGCAGACCAGCCCACAGTCAACGGGCCCTGACAATAGACAATTCAAACCTGATCAATGTATACCTCTGTGTAAATAAAATAAAAAATGCTTTGATACTGATTACTTTTTGAGCTTGGTAAATCTGCAAGAGTGTGTTCTATTTCCAGTAAACTTCACCTCCCACTCGGAGTACGACAGCAACTCTCACCTTTCACCGCCTACTTTACCGACATGTCTGTAGAAACTGCAATGGCTGCGAATATGACCTTCGTTACAAACTTAGTCTAAACTATGCAACTGAATTAGCAGCGTGGGTGGCGGTGTATCTTCCCCTCAAAGTTAAACGGAGCTGTACAAACTGTGGGCAAGCTGACCTCAAGATCAGGCACCGACAAAGACTGACTCTGTAAAATGTTGCACTTTCTTTGTCCGACGGTCTAAAGATACACCAAAAGGTACTGTATGTTCCAGCCCTGTAAGGCAAAACGTACACAAACCTACACCTGCCAACCAGCTGACTACAGAGCTGCATGTTCTGTGCCTGCCTGAGAGACAGCAGTAAATAATCCACAGTTGTACTCAGGAGATAGTAGGCCACACCTGGCCAAGGGTGCCCAAGGGTCTCAGCTCTGAGGCAGTAGTGCATGCTGGAGATACCATCGGTCTAACGCAAGCTGCTGATTATTGATTATAGCCAGTCCTTGAATCCACATTATTCAATGCTCATCCCATGGCACTGCACAGATATCTTGTCTGCAGGGTTAGATGAGGTAAGCTTAGTGTAGCATTTTTCATTTTGTTTTGTGTATTAGTGACAATAGTTATGTTAGTTATGTTTTTTTATTTACATCATTTTTCATAAAATAAAACATATATGTCATGTTGATCTCGTGACCTATGAGGCACACAGCACCTAATTAAGGCCAAGGAAATTTCTGCCACTGACAAGTGGTTAAAAGGGTAGCATTGATAAGCCTGAGAAACTATTGATAAAATCTCAAAATCAATAGATGGAAGGTTACAAATGGGTTATATGATCCCATTAGAAGCCAGGGTAGTCTCCAGAGTACCGGAGTAGTCCCCCGCTGTAGCCTAACTCATCTCTGACGTGTGGACAGGGATGAGGTGAGCCGGTCACAAAGTGGACGGCGCAATCACACTTTAAGAGACTGATCAGAGTGCCCTCAGTTTAATCAGCCTCTTAAACTGTAAATAGTGTCAGGTTTGCACTCTAAAATTGACTACCTATGCCAAAGACGTTTCATCATTTCAATGACTAGCTTAGGCAGGTGCAGATGTTTCAGCCTGTGGTGCTCAGTGTACTCAGCACAGATGGAATATTACTGTGTTGGTGAAGCAGTTCACATATTAAGAGGACAGGTACATTGAAAATGCCACACAAGTGCACTGAGGAAAACGGTCTTTTCATTGATTTTTCCCCAACACATTCAGTCATTTCACCTCTCAATAACCCCACTGGAGGTGGAAAGGGGCATGGATGGGAAACCTAATACACATACTGGCATATCTCTGTTGGTTGCACCCTTTCAGGATGGTCACAATTGGGGAAGATCACAAACAGACTGTGTTCAGTTACTTCTCCGGCTTGTGAGGATAAGTTCCTTCTCTCAATGGCACTCCAATGTCTTCCTGGAGCTGAGCCATACCTCAGCAGATGCAGTAATAAACTTCTTAAGCTGATGGTGCAGTCATGATCACCTATGGGAAATCTTGAGAGCTGAACCGAGTTCAGAATGCCACGATCAGTGTTTTCGCATGTTGCGATTGGACTGTTGCAATGCAACTGTATTTTTTTATCCTGCAGCCACAGATTGTTAATAACTGAGACAAGGTTGTTAGGCAAAATTTCAATCCGTGAAACAAGTTTATCAGAAACAATGAGGTCATAATAATGATCCCATCGCGTTTTAATCAAGACTACCTGTAACTCAAGCCAGACTAAACAACCAAAACCTTTGGATATACAAACATCATGCGCTCTTGAAGCCCAAACAAGGGGTGATTCTGTGTTTACAGCTGATAAAATTTAATGTTTAGAAAGCATGGAAGTGGAGTAAACACAAGTTGACATATCATAAAACACGTGGCAATACAGACCACAGACAATAGGCTGTAATATGCACCGCAGATCCACAGGTTATAACTGTGTATTTTGTGGCGCTTGTCATCCGTTATGCCCTCAGGAATACAACAATAAACAGCTGGCTTTAAACTGCCATCATCTGGCCTGTTTTAAATGCTTGTAATGAAAGTGAAATTGCAGTGAAGAAAACACTACTCTGTATTTCTACTTGTGTGATCTTCCCACCCATTGTCTTCACACATTGTTTCCTCAGGACGGTATGACCAGCACTGCTTTTTTTTTTTTTTTGGCGAGGGGGGGGGGGGTAAATTCTATTTTTCAGCTCTAGACCTGATCTGTTATCAAACAGACAGCTCGGCATGGTGCCTTGTCCGCAGTCAGTGCCAGACTGTTCATATCCTCTCTCACACTCATGCTGGCCCACCACTGCGAAAACCTCTGTGGTCAAGATGCATTTGTGTCGTCCATTAAAGCACCATTACAGTCGAGAAAATGTATGTTTTATGTTTTCCACATTTTGTTATACAAAGTGCATCTTTTAGGGGAGTCAGGTATTCCAAGAAAAATAACATTAATTTAAACGGTCTTCAACTCATGTATAGTTGGTATCCCCCTGGTGTTCTTCTGTATGCTAATATTTCTAAGATATATGCTAATAGCACTGTACAGCACACACAAATCCATACATCTGGACAGTCGTTTACACGTGCATGCCCGCACATGAACACGCGCACGCCGATCAGCCAGAAACGCTTTGAATTAGAGGTGAAGGTAAACAATGGGGTCATTGTTTTTGCTGCAGATGAGGCACTCGTGTAATGAATACGCTGAACGCTCAGAGATACACAAGAGGCATACATTTGGCTGAGCACAACCTGCTTGTCAAATTAAACTCATGCTTATATACTGATGTTTCCACTGATAGGTGTACGGTACGGGTCAAGAGCGGGACTAGCTGCTTTTACTTGTCTTGTCGTGATTCCATGTTATAGTTCATATAAAGAGACATCTGTCACAATTATTTAAATCTGTTGTGTTTGTTTGTGCTGTAATGATCTTGGACCGCAGTTCCCAGCATTTACTCTAATTTTGACCAATTCTGTAGCATCCCGGGTACAAAATGCACCAACTACTACTACTACTACCTAATACATACTGCATAATCTACCTTCACATCCAACAAGCTATTGTTCTTATAGTTTGTATCCAAGTTAGCAGCATAGCTCTACGGAGGCCAAAGTAAGTCTGTTTGTCTGTCTGTTGCTTGGCCCTTGGTCCAGACTCAAACACTGTATCTCAACTACTATTAGAAAGACTGAAGGATGAAGGATGAAAGCTGCTACCTTTGGTGGTTGCCTGACTTTTCTTTTCTTTACTTGTGTCACCAGCAGTTAAAATATTCACTTATCCTATGAAATATGTCCACATCTACTGGATGGATCGACACAAACTTTTGCACAGGCATTCATGGCCCCCACATGATAAATCCTGAATCCACCACAAGGCTGACTGCCATAAAATCTGTTGCATACATTCACATCCTCTTCAGAACCAACTGGAAATAACTTTAATGTTCATCTAGCGCCAACATTAGGTCAAAGTTTTAATGGACCTAACTCATTACTTTCTCATCAAACTCAGCCGTACTTCAGATTTTGTTTCATCAGCAAATGCGAGCATGATGAGATGGTGAAGATCATACAGTAAATATCAGTGTGTTAAGCATGTATCAGCATGTTGTCTTACTTATGAGTAGTCTCATTGGTCTATTCACAACGTTTTAGACCACACTTTTGCTGCACCTCACAATGAACCTCTAATCTTAAACCACATTCTAATAATAATAATCATATCTGACTGCAAATGTATTATGTACATACAATATGTATACACGCATTTAATCTTCTGTAATTGTTTGTTTTTGCAAAAAGCTTCTACGGGTTGTGATGTTTGTTCAGTCACTATATGTATATACTGTACATATATCTATATACATACACACACACACTGTAAGTACACAGCTCTTCTGTTTATTCAACCAAGCCACCGCTTCCTTTGCCAGTAATGTAAAATGCATCACTTCCCATGTGTCTGAGGACTCTTGATTTAAAGTAGCAAAATAGACAGTTTTTTTTATAATTATTACTTGAAATCCCTGTGCATGTTAGACCCTGGGTCCTGTGGAAACTACTCAAGCATATGATATGACTCATTATGGGGTATAATAGTTCATTGCCTTGTTTACTTAGTTTGAAAAAAAAGTGGTAAGCCCATTTTTCACAGAAAGCTCCCAATACACCTTGCTGTTTGCCAAATCACAGCCACAAAAAATGTTCCTAAGAATAAATTTAGATCAGAATTGTGAGAACAGGATCTCAGAAGGAAGAAACCTTCCAAAAGATTAATGGTGTGAAAAGGGGAGGCAACTCCTGCCACCCAATAAAGTCAAGGCTTAAGCAAACAGCTAAAGCTCTCTCACCCCTGGCCCAGATCTATGGTCTTACAATTTAAGTGTGTGTGTGTGTGTGTGGCGTGGGTGAGTGTGTGTTGGTGTAGGGAGGTGAGGGGTGCCTGCAGTTATTATTCAACACATACACCCACATACAGGCACGAGAAAATACAATTATATGCATGTGCATGCTTATGAGCTCTACGGCCCATACAGTTCCTATAAATATGTGTGTAACACACAAGTAGTACCACAGTGTAAGATTTGCTAGTTACATCTCCCAATAAATAAACATTAATGTCTTTTTAATGGCTTTCAAAGTGAGATCTCCCCAGTGCCAGCTCCTCCTTTTAAATACTTGTTATTATTATTCAAACAACATTTCCCTCCCTGCAGCCAAGAGGCATTTTTCTTCCCAACTCTTTATCTCAGAATTAACTGATAGGCACTGAACAAACAAAGCGATTCATGAATGGAAGTAAATTACAGGGGGGGAAATAAGAGGATTGTAAAATCTTAAGATTAACTCTGCTATTCCAGAAACTCCTAAAAAAAAAAAAAAAAGAAGTGTGCCTTATATTTTGTAGAAATGCAAATCTATGTTGTCATCACATCTTCAGCCTGCACTCTGGCACAATGAGTCTTCAAAAACAATGCTGAACAATGCAAAAAATGCTGCTGTAAAGTGAGCATAGCATACTGGGTGACAAATGGTGAAATATGACTTAAATGTTACGTTAGTGTAAAACCATACATTCTGCATATCTCAGTAGTGTATATATATATATACATATAAAACAATAGCCTGTGAGTGGTAAAACACACTGTGTATTATTATATGTACATATTTATACAGTGTTACATTTACTGATTTATATTTCATTACAACATAATCGCCACTACGTTAGGTCTGAATATGTTTGGACAATGCAATATGTCTGAGTGTCCCTAGAAACACAAGCACTAAAAATCCAGAAAGAAAAAAAAAAAAAAACATATCTGGCTGCAAGAGTTTATGCAGTCATAAATATTTAAAGTGAAATATCTGTGAATTTCAATATCAAAATATACTATTCCTCCTCTCCCCAGGAAGATTTCAAGTGGTTGCTGTATTAGAATAAACATTCACAGCTGTAGCCAGCAAAATAAGAGAGGAGTGTGTCCTGCCTCAAGTCCATATCATCGTTCTTAAATTTAATGGTATTCTCCTTTAATTTGAATCAAATGGACAAGAATTTAAAGCAGCGTCTAAATGAGCCCACTGAGCTCCTGTGGGCTGAATTGAATAGAGAGCTCTAAATGACCCGTCTGTTGGAAATTATGTCCACGCTAAATGTGAGAACTACTTTTACTGTTCCCTCTGTAATTACCCGCACTCTATTCAGTTTCGTTTAGTTATGCTTTATTGGCAAAGCTGCAAAAATACAGTGTCGCCAAATTAAATGTTGCCAATTTAAGAGGAACATAGCAGCGAGTGACGAGAATGCACGCAGAAAATAGAGCTCTTTTTTTTTTTTTTTTACCCCCCCCCCCCCCCCCCCCACACCACGCACATGTGCACTAACACGCAAACATACACTCCCACCCGAGCGTAAATGTGGACACACTCTAACACACGCTCTCTCACTCAGTCTTCTTTAAGGTCAGAGGTCTGAATTGGCTTGTCATTCACTCCGATGCAAAAAAAAAAAAAAAAAAAAAGTGTGTGTGTGTGTTTGTGGGTGAGGGGGTGTACGACTAATCCAGGTGCTCTCCAGAAGGGGAGATAAAAATCTGCTGCCTGCCTGTTGGGCCTCTGAATCTGCCAACAGGAGAGAGCTTGACCCCAACAACCTGTGTCCTGGCCCGGTGCGTTTAATGGCTCAAACTTCCTCCACAGAGCGAGAGACACGGGGAGACAGCAAAGCCACATGTGGGAGAGAGGGTTGCTGGAATTTATCCTATTTAAATTTACACATCATAAACTGTTGTAAACATGAGACAAGTCAAAGCTTGATACGTTCATTTAGGTTATGTCTAATCATAAGCAGCTAGATGTTAATGTACTAAAATGCCTCTCATCAATTATTTTAAATAGAAAACACATGTTTCCCCCACCCTGTACACACTGCGGTAATTCTGAATTCATATTGTAATATATGACCTACTACACAGCCTGAAAATTACATAGACACCCCAGGCGGATTTTTTTTGTAAATAATCTTGTAATGCATACGGGACGAGCTGCTTACTGTAACGGTTTTCCTGTGGGCAGCCTGTGCAGAAATGTTAAAGAATGCTGCAATCACCGTTTGGCTCTGTTGGTAAAGGCTAAAATCATGTTGTTCACCCAGTTCTACATACATAAATAAACGTCCCTATGGGCAAAACATTTTATTGGTCACAATGGAATACTGTTACCATTTCTGAAGCTCAAAGAGACAATTGAAACCATATTAAAGGGCGTGAGAGACGCGCAAGTGCGTGCGCTCTCGTCCGTGTGTCTGCAGGCGCGCACGTGCGCGGGGTAGTGCGCGTGTGTGTCCGGGCGGACCTGGTTTTGTTTAGAGCCTGCATGATAAAATGGGAGGCAGCTGAAGGCAGAGCTGGAGCTGGTTAGCGGCTGCCGACAAATGGAGAGAGACCAGGAAGATTTTTATCAAACACACATGAATGTTGGGGGGATGCCATTTATGTTTCCCAGGATGGCAACTCACACACAGGCAGAAAAATGCAAACCAGGAGAAGAGCACGTAACCATGTTCCTTTCAAAGTAATCATGCAAACAAAAAAAAAGGAACCTGGAGGGAGGGAAGGGATAAACACAGAATAGGAAGAACTGTGCTGGAGCCCAAAGACAGCTTGTGAAATATAAACAAGAGCAGGGAATAAAACAGCAGTAAAAGTCTTGCAAAACACTATCACTGACTTTTCCCATTGTGGTGTTTAGCCAGCAGTAATATGTCATGGTTTCATTGTGTCTGTAATCTGATAAGGCTTTATGGTTCCTTGCGCTATTAGCGTCATCTATTGTCATTTGAGGTGGCAGGATGGCAGCCTGTGGCACTGACCTCTTACAGATCCCGCAGTCTCCCGCGGACGACGGATTGAGTTAGGAGTCACGCCTCCTTCTGACATCAGAATCTATCTAAGGGGAGGAGATGGCTGTGGGAGAAGTGAGTAATAGTTGAAATTTGGCTGCTGCTTGTGCACGGGGGGGAAGAACGGAGGACGTGATGAAGTTACACCGTGTTTTGTCTCCCCCAAGAGGCGGGAGGCTTTTCTGCTCGCTGGACCTCCCCCCCGTGCGTCTTCCTCTTTCTCCGCTTCCCTCCGTTTCATTCCACATCTCAAAACCAAAACAGACACCACATGTGGTGGTGGCGACCTTTTCCTGTGTTTGAAGTTCATCGTTTCTTGTACAAGACTTTAGTTGGGCTTTTCAGAACATGGCCCATTTGGCTTTATAGGCCCAAGTGTAAGGTTAATTTAATTCTACAATATATGTTTATTTCACAGCACATCCCACAGATGAGTTCCAACTGCAATAATGCACCAGTCATAGTTTCTTAAATTCAATCCATATGGTTATGATTTATGCCTTGTCTGCTTTTTCACGCTACAGTAATGCCATGAAATTTTTGAATAGACATATCTCCACAGTCAATGACTCCCCATGACCTAAGCTTTTTAGTCAATGATAAATTGGAAAAAAAAGGGAGAATGGAGGATAACATCTCTTAAGCTACAGTAAGATGGCTTTTATTAAGCTGCAAAGAGATGAGTATCCTCTTCCTATACTTTCACGGTTAAATGAACACAAGCCTGGATGTTTGGTCCCGCAAGTTATTCCCTCGCAGAAATTAATAAGCATTTAGATCATGTTTCTCTTTGGTATTTATGCGTGGGAACTGTGACCCCCCCCGCCCTCCTCCTGTCTACCTTTTCCTAGTCTGAATTAACTGGAAACATGTTTCCAGCACTGATAAGTATCAGAGAGGACAGTCCATGAGATTACTTTGGATCTTAGAGCTGCTTCTTTTTTTATTTTTCATTTTGGACAGAAGATAAGAGAGGCTTGAACAAACAGGCCGAACCCACTGCCGCCCCGCCGCCTATAGAAGGTCACATACTTCTGGTATTCCACAGAGGGGGCTCCCACAGAAAGAAAAACTTTGAAAATTAATTTGATACTACTTAACGTGATCTCCTTAGAAGACATGTTACTGGTTTGACATGAGACATGCAATGTTTTTATAAGGAAAGGAGAAAAAAAAAACACCCAAATGTATCCTGCGAGGTCTGATTAATATCGAAGAAAAGTGATCCTATATTCTGCTGATGGATGTCGAGGAGGCATTGCAACGATTACTGGTAAACTGGCATTTAGAACACATTTAATAATACGCTAAATGCTAAAAGCTTTGAACTTTTCTGCCTGGTGCGCCATAGTTAATGGTGCTTAATGAAATAATAAATGGCTGTGATTGACCACTACAGAATACTTTTCAGAGCCTAATTGAAAACAGTAAGCCATGCTGAAAACATACTGTACAGTTCGAGGACATAGAATGTAATTTTGTATTAGAAAAACACATTACAATACAACACGTTTGTAATAATAATTACATACATATATTTTTCTATTAGCAATTAACATAACTGATATATGAAGATGCCTTGATATATATATATATATATATATATATATATATATATATATATATATATATATATATATATATATATATATATATAATTTTTGCTTGATTACAGATTTACAAGTTTAAACGTAACTTATAATTAACTTATTCAATAGATTCACAACAATTTTAATTGATTAATCAACTAATTATTTTAGTTTCAGTTATTATCTAATGGTATGGAATTTAACAAATAATCAACAACTTTATTTTATCAGTCTCAGTACTGTAACCTTTGGTAGTGCAGCAACACTTAAAATAAGTTTCATGAGGTTAGAAAAATATAATATAAAATATCTAGAGGTTTGTATTCTTAAAGATTTAAGTGTTTGAGTGCCCGTAAGCGACAGAAGAACTGCTGTCTCCTAACACTGAATCATTCAGAAGCATTAAGAGGTCATCTGCTACGTTGGTCCTGCAGGTGAGGAGGTGGTGTGTCTTCAGCTGTTTTGCATCACAGATAATGGGATGCTCCCCTGACCCCAGCAGTCGCTTCCAGTCTGAAATTGATCGATGAGAGCCCCCCCTTTGAACCTTATCTGGTGTTGGGCTTTGCATTATGGTTCTACATCTGGAAGAGAGATCAGGGCTTTTGCATGGAGTTATGGATGAGAACGTGACCAGACTCTATTGCTTGGTGTGTAACTGCCAAGCCACCAAAGTTGCTCACTTCCTCCACAAGTTTCCATCAGGGGAAAAACAGCCTCTGATGTCTGACATGTCATGGTTTAGTGATGTATGAGCTATGAGACAGAGACTTTAAATAGAAGAATGTGCTATTTGTGTTTTTCTCTTTATCTTGTATATGTCCCCAAACATTAAAATGAATAAAACATTTATTACAGCTATTAAGATGGAAAAGATAATATCACGTTTTATTTCCATGTTGGGCAAAGCTCTTTTTTTCATATATTAGACATAAATTTTACCTACTTATGTCTGTCGAGGCCCTTCCTGTGTCGGAGGCCCTTCGCACATTCCCAAGATGATTTCCCAATGATTTACATCTGCTCTTTTTCAACAATGTGCGAGCAAGGGTTTTGGTAAAACAGGGCTATTAGCAGGATGTTAGCGGCAGCCTTTTCTCTTAGGTCCCCTCAATGCCTCTCTGAAATGTTCTTCTGTACCATTGAAGAGTCCCACGGGTAGGATAATGACAATCGATAACCTTTTCATCAGCACAGACATCATGTGCACCAGCTCTGAAAGCTCCACAATAAAGTAAATGTTAATATTTCCCTCCAAATGAAACAGCCAATTGTTCTTAAGATTATTTCACCTGGAATCCATTGGCAGAGTCAGTTACTCAACAAATAAAATATGCAGATGAAGTCCAAACAAACAGAAAACAATATCAAATGATGATTTTTTAGTTTTAGAGAGAAACCTGTCTCAGTGTATTCTAAACACAGTAAAAGTACATAGTACAGTATATAATACATATATATTGATTACACATATGCTGCAGGTGTAATTATATTAATGTATTGTATACTCCTGCCACAGCTCCCATCTACTTCACCGACACTGATAGACTCTGAGCGCAGTAAGCTGAGGAGCATAACTATCAGTAATTAGCTTTCTTGGTTTACAGCATATGTGATCACCAAATTCACACCGCTTCCAATGCCGGCTGGCAAAATAAAAGGCTCCCTCAGCTGAATTTTCCAAAGTCCTCTCGGTTCTGTTTCTGTAATAAAACTAATTTGTTGTCGTGCCTTGTTAAAGTCCAAATAAAAACCAGAATATTTTGTTCTTGGAAAAATAAAGGTGCTCTTTGCACAGCGTACTGGATCTGGGCATGACTCATAAAAGTGAGCATTGCTTGTGATTAGGGATTTATATGTAAGTGGTATGGTGTTATTGCTGATTATGTGCATTGTGTGTTTTGCTGATAACACATTGAGCGTGCTATGCCCTCTTTGTGCACATATGCCCTTGCATACTTGTGCAATGTACAACATGTTTGATTTTTTTCCCTTCCAAGCAGAGGACGTTACCGTACCGACCTTCCACAACAATGCACATTTTGAAACCTACTCTCTACCAACCAACAGACAACATTCACTTGCAATTACGGCTTCATATTAAGCCCACGGCAGGGTGTCTAATCGGAGCTGTTGTACAAGAGAGGGTTTAAACTGTGACCTTTCTTCTACAAGCTGTTGTGGTGTTACATCTATATGTCATCTAATATCACATCATGGAATTCAAGGACCACACTAATGGTGTTGTATGTGCCAGTTTACTTGAAATTACACACATTTACACATTATTGCCAACAGATTTTCAAAGCGTACCTACTGCTGAACTGAACTTTTTTACGAGGCATGGGAATTCACAAATGCGATGCCATACTACGCCCTGGAAAACCTGCGGTGATGTAATGTATGCAATTTGTAGTAAATGGGCTAAAGCATTTAGAAACACCAATTAAGTCCTTGTAAATGTTTTATAAGAATTGCAGCTTACAAACCTTGCGTCACACAGTAAGTTTAAATTCACCTCACATATAGTATTCATAGAAGCACATCACTTCATTAATCTTCTGTCATCAGGTTTAAAAGAGAGCTAATTAAAGCTAATTACAGACAATTAGAGAGAGCAAAGAAATGATCTTATGAAGCACGTCTAACCCGATTACTTTTCAGAATTAGCAGAGTACTTTTTGTAATTATTGTGACAGTAAACATAGTATTATGGTGAGGGGAAATTGCATTCTTACCGATCCAAGCAAATTAGCTAAAAATGGACAAGAAGTCACCAAAAAACGGTTTGTCTCAGAGAACATTTGGCATATTAGATTTAGCAGATTAGCAACATGATTGGGTCACTTGGTCTTAGTTCACACACATCCAGCCCATCAGTGGCTGAATGTTAAAAAAAAAAAGGGGGGGGCACCTGTGCCTCTACGGGCCCCCTACCACATAATGAAATATCCACATGTTCTACTAATTTGCTTTTATTGCGCTACCTAAATGGGCTTGCATTTCACTGTTGCGTGAAAAATAATAAACACCAAACAGAAATGGGGGACCACAGCAAAACCACTGCCATTACTTCCCCTACCTCATTCACCCTCTGTCTCCCTTGTTTCTTCAGTCCTGGCCACATAGATGCTTTTCCAATTAGGCCCATAGAGTAGAGCAGTCTCATATATATTCATAGCTGGTATGAATGACACAGGAGTGATGATAATGATCACAATATGAGCTGAGGAAAGCAATTACAGTCACCGCTACCATAAATAGTAATTGCAAAAATCTCTATCATTACAAAGAGAAACCACAAAACACTATACAGCCGGCATTGAACAGACAGGAGGGGAGCACGGCACAGACTACTTTTTGAAATGAAAGCGCCGTTTGCCAACTTTTTCCAACAAGCCGTTCAATAAGCACTTCAAATGAGTGGCCATGCAGATGTGTTATTGACTCTAATCACTGATCAGTCTTTTAGTGGTTTCTCAGAAATTGACTTTCTCTCCACAGTTTCAAATGGTGTGCAAATGGTAACGGGAAAGCGAGTTAATTACACAAGTTACTGTATGTTAGTAATTACTTTAGGCTTCACTCTTTCCTTACTTTTGCACATGCAACACGAACACGGGAGTGCGGGTGTCTCAATGCAGCTGTTTTGCCCACCTACATTCTTGCTCGCGCACTGATGGCTGCTGCAGCGTGTCTGTCTGTGGGTAACATAGGGAGTGTAGAGTTTAGGGGGTATGATTTATAGTGCTCCGCAGGTTATAACTCATTTCAAACTGAATTTCCTGCCTGTGTGATTGCATCCTTCTGTAATGCCCTTGACAGAATGGAAAGCACAACCGATGTTCCATGTCTAAAGACAGACATTTCTGGGTGTGACTTTTGAATCTGTGCTTATAAATTACCCCCTTAAGAGGCAAGTCGATTGTCCCGCGAAGACAATAACCAATCCCGTTCTTGCGTTGCAGAAAATGTCTGCAAATGATTTGGGGGCCATTATTGGAGATCATACCAGCAAAATTATTTATGGATCAAAAATGGGATGACTAAATGATGGTCCAATGAATCAGCAGGCAATGACGGCTTGTAGCTTTGACCTTATTACAATCTTACAAAGGATCACGTTAAAGTGAGGACAATCAAAACAAGCTCCCTAAATCTGCAAACAATGAGGAATAAAAATGCTAATTATACTGCCTGTGAGCCAAGTGAAGCTACACATGGAAAACCATTGACTCTGACTCGTCCCCGAGGTCAACATTTTAGCCGTTCCCAGTAGCCAATGAGAAAGAAAACCTTGCAAGCCAGGT
The DNA here is from genome assembly GCA_023373845.1 of Nibea coibor. Taxonomy (NCBI): domain Eukaryota; kingdom Metazoa; phylum Chordata; class Actinopteri; family Sciaenidae; genus Nibea; species Nibea coibor. The sequence continues at coordinate 9,053,211 of CM041737.1, read as the reverse complement.
GATTTTATTTGTGGTAATTAAATGCTAATTTGTATCTATAAATAAAGCCAACCTAGTGCTAAACTGTGTTGGCAGATTTCTCCTCCCTGAGGCCTGCAGCTGTGTTTTATCTACAACACAGAGAGAAGCACTCAGAGTAGAGCTTGACCAAGTCTAGGTACGAATATGCTCGTGTGTCTCCGTGTGCGTGTGAACGTCCATGCGTGGTATAGTACAGTCGAAGAAGAAAATATAAATCAGGGGGACAAAAAAATAAATGAACCGTCTCTCCAGAAACATTGTGTCCTCGCATTCTGTAGCCATTAAATTGTTTTAATGAATGCAGGTCAAAGTCTGCACTTAAATTGGATGTCTTTGATATAATAACTCTGCCCCAGCCTTACAAGCCGCTACTGCATCTGCGCCCGTGTTGTTTCCAAGGGTGAATGAGGTTGACGATGCTATGACGCAAGTTGGACTGCTGCTGTTTTATGACGTCTAACATATACCTTATTAAGCGCATGCATTTACACTCAAAAGCAGAGCCGCACACACACACAAATACAGAGAGTATAGCACTCCATGATTCAGAAGTATGTCTAATTCCTCAGCACATTACGAAGAGGATGGCCTTGTAAGAGTCCAAATGAATGACCTAATGTCCCACTATCGATTTCCCCAACCTTAAATTGTACTTTATTTATGGCTATGTCTACTTTTTTTTTCAGAAGACAGAAAAAAAAACAAGTAGTGAAAAGCCAGAGATGGAAAGAAAGCAACAAGCAAACAGGCAGGCAGAGTGTGCACAGCACCAGCAGGTGGAAGACAAACAGCTGCGGGGGATATAGACAAACATGGAGAGAAAAGCAATGCTTCAGTCCCGTCTTCAAGATATGCTCACTTCCTCAACACACCCAGAACAGCAAGAGCTGCCATTCTTCCTCTCTCCATTTCTGGGACAAATAACAACAAATAGGAGGAGGTGCCCAAGTCTTTATAGTAAGGCTTCTTCTGACACCTTGGAGTAACGAGTCAGCAATGATAGCCTGTTTTTCTCTGGCATTATTAAAGGAAAAAAAAAAGTATCGCTCCATCTTTAACAAAATCTGTCCTCCCGTTTTCCCAAACAGAGTTCTTTCACCGATGCGGTGCGGAGCTCAAATCTACCTCCATTGAAACAGTCCACTTTCATCTGTTCGAGTGAGCCACCTCAGCATGATTGCTCTTTGTGAGGCTTCGCTTTGCTACAATGCTATTCGTGCAGTCGCGCATTTCACACTGGGCCCTCCCCAGTACAATAACAATCTAACAGCAAGTGGCAACGGAGCATCTACACTGCAGCTGAAGGTTAAACACCTTGCTTGCTGGCTGCTGTCGAGTAAAATGTCTAGGCTTGTTCCAAAATTTTAAACTCCGACCTCTGTAAACACACAATTTTTTTTTTTTTTTTTAATGGCAGGTGGAGAAGCATATCATATTATTTTTTAAGTGTGCAGTAGATTGTTTTTCCGCTGTGTAATCAGACTTTAGTGAGCAACGATTTATTGGCTCAAGATACTGGGCTATGATACCCAATACCCCTGACCTTTCCTATAGTAGCCCGTATATGTTATACAGACTTCAGAAATGTGAAGCTGGAAATCAGCTGAAAACGATTTCACTGCAGCTAAAGAGTACCATGTATCAGAGTGATAAAGGAAAAAAAAAAGATTGGGAGAGCTTACAGGAGAGCAAGACTAGAGTGTGACTGTCTGTGTGTGTTTCACATTGTGTGTCCTTGTGTGTTTGCATGCATGTGTCGGGCTGTATGTGGGAAATTGGTGCAAACTTGCCTACAACAACATTTAGCGTAAGTTGGAATGACCCCTAAAAGCTTGTGCGAGGTCATGTAATATTTGGACAGCCTAGTCCAATTTAGCCAGTCATATCTCCATCTGCTTTGCTCTGTATTTACCTCGAATGGGAATTGAAAACTGAGATAGGCCAGCTGTATGCATTTAAAAGTATGGCAGAGGAAGGCAGAGCCAGTACCCGCCGCCCCCACCCCAAGCTTTGCCCCGCCAGTGTGCCAATTTGTCTCCTCCAGCCACCGTATACTGAGTCAAACAGTGTGCCTCCTGTCTCACTGAAAGTCTGGCACAGTCGGTAGGTTGATTCGTTACCTGATGCTCATACTGTAAGTTTTTCAACTGTGATGAGGTGGGAAAAAATTCTAATGCAAATAAGCATACAAGACACCTGGAAACTTGCTGACGTCACCCGTTACATTCAATTAGTGACCGTCGGGCAAAAAAGAAAAAAAAAAAAACATGACGGCACTCATGACTGTGAAATTAGCTGGATGAGGTGACTCGACCCGACTGTCACCCAGAAAATAAAACAAAAATGAAAATCACATATATTACACAGATATTTTTGGCTTCATTTTTTCAGCTTTGACATATCTGTCTCTGATGTTACTCTGGAAAATCCACAGACCTTACTTTAGCTGGAAGCACAAATCTCAAAACCAGAGCGAGAAAATAAAACCCATAGACACCCAACATAGCAGTGGGTTAAAGCGAGGAAATATGTTTGTAATTTTGGGGAATTGACCCTTTAAATGCATGCCATGCAGTATTTCTCAGTTTTGAATTATTAATCAAACAACTTGTTTCGGAGATAATTATTTGCGAGAAACACATCGACCGTTTCTCTGCGGCGCACAGTCTCAAATATTTTGAGTTTATTTTCCCACTCTAGTTGGGCACAAAAGGTCAAGCACTCAAAGTGATTATAGAACAACTCGGCACAGGTGTCTAGAAATCCGCTGGAAAAGTGTGTTTACATAGCTGTGAAACGCACGACATATTTTGCCCTGCCGTGGGCACGCCAAGTGTCACACACAATATCGCGCGTTCGTGTTCCTCGCAAGCACAGACATTACTAGCTAACAGCAAAGCCGAATAATGACAACACAAGGCAAACAAATCTAGCCTGCCGACGCCAAGGCTGACACCCAAGGTCTTCCATCACTGTTCCGCGGCTGCTCTTGCTTTACAGCACATCTTAAGAATTTTACCCCAAAGCCTGACACAGTGCACTTTTCTGTACGGCTGCATGTTTGAAATACAAAAAGAAACCGGGGGAATGAGAGAAATATGTGTGAGAGATTGTGGCTTGAAAGCGAGGCAGTCTGCCATGCCATTTAAGGGGGCAGTGTGACATTTCTGCTGAGCAGTGGTCACCCATGGCGGTCGTTGGTGACGCACATGTGACAGAAATGCTGACCCCGTTGGTCAATCTAACCACCGCTCTGCTGACACCTCACTTTCTGCAGGTTGCTGTGCAAATTCAGGACCCACATCCCGAGTGCTCGACGCACGAGCCATTAACCTCATCATGCATGTTTAGCCAGCAAGCTGGAACAAAACACATCCACGCTGTTATAGCAACGCTCCGCCATAAACCTCTGCAGAATAATCCGGGTTTTGGTTCTTCAAATTCTTCCACAGGAATCATTCGGCTGTATGGAGGGAGTAGTAAATCTGAAAATCTCAAAGGAAAGCTGGCTAATTCATCCAACATCACTCTGCGCCCTCCACCCTGTACTGAATATTAATCAGCGAATGTTCCGAGTATCAAGCTGGCACCCAATCCAAACAGATGATGGATGGAAGACCAACTGGGCTATCTCTCCCTCTCTCTCTCTCTCCCCCCTCTCTCTCTGCTCTACCCAGATATGAGCAAATGATTTATATTTGGACTATTTCCTCCAATTGATTGTCATTTAACTTTCAGCTCTGGCACTGTATCGGTTTCCGCTCTATTTCTATAGACTGTGGCATCTTTACTGTCCAATAGTTTGCTCTCTTGTCCTTTTTCCTTCTCATTTGCTTTCTTTATCTGACACTCTCCTCCTCTCCAATCATACTGGCTGTCCTCTTCTGTTGATTTTGTATTCAGAATGGCAAAATATCACGTGACATAACAATAATAAAAAGGGCCTTCTCTGATGCATCTTTCTTTCCATTTAAATTATATTATATATTATTATATATATATAATAATTATGGTTATGTAACCAACTCTGTGTGGAGTTTATGTGTTCTCCCTGTGTCTGTGTGGGTTCTCTCCGGGTACTCCCACAGTCCAAAGACATCCAGGTTAATTGGTCACTCTGGATTGCCCGTGGGTGTGAGTTTGAGTTTGAATGGTCGTTTGATCTGTCTCGGTCTCAATCTGTCAGCCCTCTGATAAACTAGCGACCAGCTAATTTGTGTTATATTTAATACAGTACATTTGACGAAGTAAACTATTGGATAAGGCTGAGTAATTTTAGCGATCCTGTGATATATATCGATATTTTGTTTCCCCAGAGAGTATCGATTAGGTCAGCCAACCGCTAGTGTCGCTGTAGAGCATTTCTAGCAAGTTACCCGTCTATATACTCTCTTTACGCCGGCGTCTTCCTCTTCCTGTTTACGCAGTCAGAGTGAGGAGATTCAAGAGAATGGCGGCAGACATAAATCCAGCACCTTCATGCTTAAAAGCAGAAGTGCTCCCACCGCTTCTGGAGGGTCTTTGCTTTGCTAAGTGGCATGCCTGAGGAAAATGATGCAAAAACACATGGGACCTTTTCTATTGAAAGGGCATTATTTTGTTGTTCTTCAAATATTTGGTTGAAAAACTGCATATGCACAGTATGTCAGGCAAAGGGATTGAAAAATAATATTTTTATTCACGGACTCTTCACTAGTACTGTTTGAGGTGTGATATGACAAAAATCAGATTCATTCTGTCCAGGATTTGCAGGCTGTAGACTCTCTGTCCAGTCAGAGTATCGAATGGTATCAAATTGTATCGAATCTTATCGTTGAATATCATATCAGCTGAATATCGTGTATCGTATCGTGAGATTAGCGAATTACTGTACTGGATCTCTTGTACATATAGAGACCAGGCCTATGAGAGAGGAAACATGACGATGCGGCAGCTGCAAGTCAAAAGGCATTCTAATGAATACAAAAGTAGATTTCCACTAGAGGACTCTCAAAGGGACTGTATATGAACCCGAGCAGCAGCGTTTTTTTTATTCTTTACTGCGTGCAACCAAAGCTACATTACTTTTGCACTGTTGGCATTCGATTAACATGTCATATTTAAAGAAGGCTTATCTCTTCAGGCAGATACAAAAGAAATGTGTCCCAGTAGAAATATAATCATGAACCTTTTTCTTTGAAAGATGAGATATAAAGTAATAAGAAAAAAAAGTTTTTGGTGACACTGCTCCTTTGTTTTGCTTTTATCTCAGTCTGCCTGCTCGCTGTCAATCCCGCGTTCTCTGCAGACTCTGCAGACAGATCCTCCACGCCTCCTTGCATTCCTCCGGCAACCTGATTATTTTCTAAGCTTTGATAAGTGACTGCCGGGTTTAAAGAGGATGAAAAAAACCCCAAAGAATAAAGGAAAAAACGAAAGCCATCAAAGTCGTTTATGGCTCTGACCTTTTGCTGCACAGACTGAACACTTTATTATCCCTCATTCCAACTCAGGACTCATTAGCAACAACGGTTTACTTTGACATGTGGAATTCTTCACACACATCCACATTGACACAAATGCACATTCCAGGGTCTATGGTGGTTATTAGTTTGGCATTGGGAGCGGGAATGACATCATGAGGCAGGCGGCGGTAAACACCCTTGATTGGTGGACAGCTGAGACTGCCAAGAGAGTGCGTCAGTGTTGGTGGTCCATGGTCTCCCTTACTAGAGTCCTGCCCAAAAGCAACTGAAACGAATAAGCTCAATTCACTCTCTGCTGAGGTCGAACATGCATGTGTTAGATTTCTGGAACTGATTAGAGCATTTGGGCTTGTTGTGTTTGTTTGAACAGAGGCAACTCACATCCCAAATCCCTTTTAAACGACAACCTTGTCATGTAGAGTGGGATATGTATCATAAATATATGGTCGAGTGATGTTTGGTTTGCAAAGCGAAACGCACGCTGGTGCGTGTGGGTGCGTTCTGTTTCCTTTTTTTCAAATGTAAGTTTGTGCACACACCACATTAGTACATCTGAAGGGATTCTTTATGCAGGGTTTTCAGTCTTTTGCTATTCAGTAAAGTATAATTGTGTTGTCATTTTCACAGGCTTATCCTGCAACAGCTTAGCGGACTGGAACAAAGCCAAGAGAGGTGTTACACACTTTACACAATGGAAAGGCGAGAAAGGCGTTGTGAGACTGTGTGCACACTTGTGTATGTACATACTGTATGCGTATTTACTGTATATGTATACATTTACGCATTGATGAACAGTTGGAAACCTTTAGGCTATATTACATTATGTCACTATTTTTGCGAGGTATTTGGATGATAACTTATTTAATGTGATCTGGATATTTATGCAGCACAGTTTGAACCAATTTGCACTTTCATAGTCAGACATACTCACAGTAATAAATAAATGCAGTTAGTGAAGCAGCAGCCTGACCAAAATTATGAGAAGTACAAAAAAAAAAAAAAAATCCACACAGCAACAGACAGGCCAAAATGATTCAACTTATTTTTTCCTGAAAATGAAACATTATCATTATCTATGACGCTGTCAATTATTTTCTGGTTACCCAAATTATCGTTCAGACTTTTCAATATTAGAAAATATTAGAAAAGCACGTACATCTCGGTTCCCCAGTGCCAGAATAGACAACCTTAATTTGATTGTTTTGTGTAACCAAAAGGCCAAAACACAAATATATTTCATTCACAATGATTAAAACAGAGAAACATGAAAAACTTATTAACCAATCATACCACAGGAGTAGGACATATAGGCAAAGATTCTCATATACAAGTCATTACGTCATTTGGCTGTTAGGTCAAGAGAAAAAGGCTATGATACATCACAATAAAGATTAAATATTATAGTACTGTGGTGTTTTATTTGATGTTGGGAGACACTATTTTTCAGCTCAAAAAATTCTATATTAAGCAGCTGTGGTTGGTTTGTTTTAATGGGGTGCTTCACCTTTCCGTTTAAAGGGAAGTGTGCGTGTGTGTGTGTGTGTGTGTGTGTGTGTGTGTGTGTGTGTGTGTGTGTGTGTGTGTGTGGGGGGGGGTTATAATGGATCCCATATGTCAAGACAACAAATGAAGGTAAATCTATTACAGAAAATAAGATTCCAAATACGAGGGTGATGCATTGAACAAAGAACTGAACAAAGCCAAACAATTACTAGAAGAGACGATATGCTTTATACAGTCAGGATGTGTTCCTTCATTTTACAGAAAACTGATTAAAACCAGAAAACATATTGCTGTTAAATAGGCTCAAAACAGACCCGGAGTTTATTTTTCCATCCTTTGCCTTTGTAAATTAGTATTTGAACTCATGAGAATGTATTCTAGGAGGTATTCCCCTAAAACGCTGCTATTTTTCTGCCTTTAAAGACACTTTATCCCTCCCATTTCCAGGCTGAGAGACGTATCAATTTCATTCAAAACTCCAAGTCTAAAGTATCTGGATAGACTTTCCCTTTGTTCTCAAGCTCAGTTAGGTTTGCGGAGTTCAGCAGCCGTCTGCTTGTGTTGCTGTGTTATCCTTACATTTACATGGCCGTGTAATTGTTGAACTTAGCAGTGTGTTCATTCATTAGTGAGTGCTTACCTCCCTGGTCCCTCTCCTCATCTCTCTACATTAGCTCTGACAGTAATGACTTGCCAGGCCTAACCTCTTAACTGGTCTGATGCATGCTTGTGGCAAACCCACTCTCGCTGCCCGGCTAAAATGGAAACATGCCGTTTTTGTGTGTTTTTTTTCTCTGCCACCCCCCCCTCTCCATTTCCTTCCTTTTATTTTCAAGCAAAAATGGCCACTCAGTCAAATGTCAAGCATTAATTCATTCAACTTTTCCAGCAGGTATATATTATTTGTGAATTAATGTTTTATTTTCATTTAGAAGCACTGCCATCAACAAATACAGAGACATTTTAGCTCCTGTATTTGACTGTGCCTGAGACAAACATAATATTTTCAACTGAATTTATGCTGTTGATCTAAAAGTATTGCCTTAATAGGATTAGATTATTCCTAAAAGTAAAACTTTTAATTCTACTTAATTCTTTTTTTTTTGCAAGCATGTTGTGCAGCCTATTGGTAACAATTTTACTAGACTCAAATACAAACTGGTTTAAACGAGTTACAAATTAGTTTCTCAGCATCTAAAAAACACACCATAAACAACAAGTCAAGAAATCAAGAAAAAAAGTGTTTTAGTAAAACACAAGGTTTAAATGAAAGGGTATAGTTTCTCTCATGCATAAGAAAATTGCTTGGCTCCTTGAATTTCCACAACTACACTGCGTCTCTGTGCCTGGCGTTGACAATAAAATGTGCTATAATCAAATAAAGTTCAGTCAGCTGCAGCCTAAGCGCTGCCACGTTCATTACAGAGGTCGGGAGAAAATAACAGGATGTCTTTCCATCCACAGCATAAAGTGTGCATCCTCTTTAACAAGATAATGTAGCATTTTCAATGCATACATGGTCTCCCAGCTTCAGTTTACCCAGATGTTTCCCACGGTCGCCAGCTCACAACCCAAATCAACTGAGCACTGATGGGAAAAGGTGGAGAGGCAAATATGCCACAGCCACTACGACATTATTATATCCGCATGAATATACACAGCTAAAGAACTTTTAATTCAATAATACCAACCATGCAAATGTGTTTCTTCCCATGGATAATCAGTCTTATCAGGTAGGGGCTACTAAAATTGTCACAGTCTCTGTGTCGCAGTTGCAACTTTAACCACCACAACTTTGAATTACTACGCTGAAAATAAATATATTTTCACAGAAATACAGAAATATTCAACATATTTTCACAGTGGAAACATGTTATTTATTGCATGTATTTAGGTTTGGAGTGCAGTGGATTCTTTTTTTATGTTATCAGACATATGCTGCAGATTCAGGGAACATATTCATGAGGGACATTTAGCCTTTAGGGCTCTTTTACTCTCACTCTATCCAGAGGGGGGGAAAAGATACACGAGTTCAGCTATATGATTCCTGACTGGACTGCAGAGATAAGAGTCTAAATAAATCTCCACCCCTCCAAATGGGTTCCAGTGACAGTGGAAATAAAGAGGTTTTGGTTGGCCAGCCAGATGACTGACGTCTTGGTGCCGTTCCCACCTCAGTGACCAGCAGATAAACCCAGGATTAGAGAGAGACACTATTAGACTGCTGCTTGGGCGCGTACATACAGAAAAACGCACACGCTCACAGAACAAAAATGTATGAACTCATGCCTAAAGACATGGTGTGTCTCCACAAAAAAAAAAAAACACATTCATTCACAAATTCAAACACACCCACAGGTGTTTGTTTGATCATGTTTGATCCGCTAAAAAATGTCTGTTTATTTATTAATATAAAGAATATCAGCCAATATATCAATACTGGAATTTTTTACTCCTTAATATCAAACAAAGATCCAGTATCGGCGAGGCTCTAACAAACACACACTGGTATTTAAGCCTTTGTGTGTGTGGCAATGCAAAAAAAAAAAAAAAAAAAAACGTGGTAATTGCACTCAAATCAATAAAGCTTCTGAATTCACACCCTCAGTGGAGGCACCTTGACTAAGCGCAGGAGTCACCGGTCAAGCACTGACATGACCAGTCCCACTTGCAAAAACCTATTATGTTTGCTGGAATGCACGACCAGCCTGGTGGTAACACTACCTAGGATTGAACCCACCTCTTTGCCTCCCTCGCCACCGGTGCACCCCAGAAATCATTATTTATCAGCAATGTTAGGCCGCTAGGCTTGGGTAAAGCCCGAAGAGAAGAAGAGAGAGAGAAAACAGAAAGGGAGAGATGAAGGGAACAGCAGAGCAGAGAGTGGAGAGATGTTATCGGGGATCAAAGATTCTGTCTGTGCTGTGGAACCTCTCTGCGCTGTGAACTCCTGGCGGCCTGACCTGAAATGATTCCAGTCTGTCTCTAGCTGGAGGAAAAGGCTTCCAAGAGGAGATAAAGTCCTTGAACAACTTCATGATGCAGAAACCTGTTTCTTATGTACTCTGAGAAACAGAATGCTACAGGTTAGTCATATATATATATATATATATATATATATATATATATATATATATATATATATATATATATATATATATATATATATAAATAAATGTACTGCCACGTGAAGTGGGAAAGCCTGACCTTTTGAGAATACATTTTCCTGGCAAAAGACTAAAAATCTCATTTTCACCTCCTTAATTCAGATTAATTCTAGCATCCGAAACCCAAGGAAATACAGAAGAAGAATTTCATTTGATCATTTGATCAATCATTTGATTAACATGCAAACATGTTGAAATCCAAAAATCCCAGCAAACACTGAGGAAATTGAACTCAACAGGAAGACTACCTCTATGCCTCCAAACATTCTCAACTCTCTCCCTCTTTACTTCTTAATTGGCTGACTAACGGGGTCCCTCTTTCAGTTAAACCAACAAGATTTTGCCAGTGTCTCCTCTTCCCCATTTACCTTCATCATATCCACCAACACTAACAGTGTCTCCATCGGCTACTTATAGTAATCATGCCTTTATCAACTCTTTAAAATATGACGATGTCATGATGGGGTTAAATCACCAAAGACTCTCTCCTGAAAAAGTATTAGCCATCTGATTAATACATAATTTAAACAAACTCTTTACGTGTCAAACAGATATGTATACACGAAGCCTCCACTAAGGTTCATATTCATATTTTCAAAGATGAAGAAAAGCCCCGTGGATAAGGCCATGTGAAACATGGATTTTAAAGAAACTAATCTTAGAACAGACAGCCTCAGACTCAGAGACAACACTCCTCCTCTCCTTAAATAATGTGATCCTGACAGAATCAGCAATCCCTAGCAGTATGAACTGAGCTAAACCTAACTAGCCTTAACTGGAGCTTGCCATTAAAGCAGCAGACATAAAACATTAAAACTACCCTATTTCCTCCAATATATGGTCTTGTTAGAAGACCTATGAGGTGGCTGTACGCACAAAGCTCTACAGATGTAATGCAAACACCATGGACCCATGAGAGACGCAATCATCATTAATGCAGTTGTTCTAATTAAATCACCAGTGCGTACTGCTGAGCCAGCTGCTGGTCGTATGAGAGTTTTCTTGATGGCTTGTCAGTCGAGGCCCCAACATGGATTGCGAGCCTGTTAAAGTTGGATCCTCGCAAGGATCAAGTGTACAAGGACATTTGCATGGCTCGAGCTCCCCAGTCTGTAGTTTGTGCAGTATGCTTTGTTCAGATAGACATACCCGCATGGAGTATCAAACAGCACTGCACTTGTTGGCTAAAATGCGTGTATATTGTGTTGCTTTTAGGATTACATATCATAATGACATGCTAATGCATTGCAGCACATTCTACAGAAAATAAAGGTCGGGCTCTAGCACTACTTGATCTTTCAAACTATAGACAAGTTTGAGGAGAGCTCTTCCTTTCAGTCTGATTTGCATGGTATTACTGTTGGTTGTTGATTATCCCTTGAGGATAATGCTGTGCAGTTGTGCGAATGCTGCACCCTGGAGAATGGCCCTTATCTTCAATGGCTCTGCAAAACTCCAGCTGTTTTTTAATTGGGTGCCAGGGTGGGTGAACAACAAGTACCTCCCAGCAGTGCTGTGTTCGGTGATGGAGAAGCAGTAATGTGTGGCACGTGGCCAGGAACTCAGAGGGCCTGCCTGGGTCAATAGAAGTAATACTTGCTGCTGTGGTTTGCTGTGATTTTCTCTTGGGGAAGAGGATTTACATAAGATTTGTTCTCATTGCTCAAGCTGATTTTGTGGACGATTGAGTAAGATAAACCAGCGTCATTTATTTACTCGGATTTTGGCTATCAACCAACAAGGCTATATCATTCAGCATTCTTTACAGCGGAGGGACCTTGATTGCCTTAGCAACACAACACGCACTCAGATGAAAAAGCGCATAGAGTTTTACGCTGTAAGCAGAAGAGGATGGACAGCTGTTAAATACAAAAACTGGGAGCCTTCGGAGTAGCAGGTACAGCGCGCAACTTGGCACTTTCTTTATTAAAACTAACTGTGCAAACGTTTACTTTTTTATAGCTTCACAACTTTTTCTATTCATGCTTTCTGCCCTGCTTTTGGCGCAGAAATGATCTGAGATGAATCCGATGGAATATTTTTTCAGCAACAAGTCTGATGATGGGAAAAACAGATGAATCAATAATAAAACAATTGTTAGTCGCACCCCTAACTTTAAGTCCGCTGCCACTGAACACGATCCAGAATGGTTACAGTCTTGCCTTGCTTTTAGTCAGTGTCAAACCACAGTTGTCAGTGCAATCAGTCAGACTAAATGAATTTGAGAACCTACTTCAAAATGTCTTATGACAAAACATGGGATGTGCCATATGTCACGATTTAGTGGTACACTTTCCTAACGGCAAGAAGACTATGGATCACTGCACAAAAAGAATTTGAGTGATAGGCACTCAGTGTTGCCTCTAGCACTCATTCCTGAGTGGCGTTTCAACTGGGGGAGAGACAGAGTGACTGCATGACATTTATTGTTCTGGACTGGCTGTCTGGACAAAAACTATGCATCCCGTTCACATAAAACACTAATAGTATTAGTTCACGGCAGGAGCCGCAGTTGAGTTATTGCACTTTTTGCACATAGAGGTCTTGTTGTGCGTGGAATAACCAGCCTTTTCTCTATTTTCCACCTTCCTTTGAAGGATTGTCCATCTGTCCTGGTGTGAGGCACTGATCCATCCTTGGTCTAGCACTTGGTTCAACGTCAAACCACCAAACTGAAATGTCACTTTAACTTTCCGCAAGCACTTGTCACTGCAGGACCAGCTTTGTCCCCAGGCTACGGCTGCAAGTTTCATACAGTGTGGTGTCAGAAAGGCTATTCTCTCTCCATCTCACATTCAGATCTTATTCACCTATCTCCTTTAATGTGTTATTCCTGTGGTTAGGTGGGTGAGAGTCTGTATTCACTCAGGGGATGCCAAAGACGAATCATTACACTATTGCCCCTAGTCAGTCGCATGCACACGCACACACAAAAGCTCAGGCAAACGTGTGCCCTCACACATTTCCACACGCACACACACACGCACCACCTCCAGGAGGGAAGGTAACCAATTTCAAGAGGCTTGACACCTGCAGCCACTTTCCCCTTCTCTCTCTCCCTCTCTATTCCCCCATCTCTCGATCGCTTGCTCTCTTCTGCTGCCTCACCTGTCAAGCCACAGAGAAAAATTCATTCACAGTGAGGAAAGGAGCCATTTGCAGGCCTTGAGAGAGGAGATTCTGTCCAGGTTACAATCTGCCCTTGAGAGAAATGGCCAACAATTGCCTTTCAAAGCTAGAAATTAACTATAACTCAGAGAGATGCATACAAATGTATGAGATAATAACAAATGCTTGTAATTTGGTTATCAAGTGATTCATAAATTATGTTTTTACTCTAACTGGTGACTGAAGTTCCTGAATACTAAAACCACTGTCTGTGGCAGATTAAAGTAGGTTCTTATCAGATGAAATAAAGTGAAGATGACATGATGAACATATGCTTCATCCCTTTATGAATGTTTCATCTTGCCACTCCATGCCCTTAAATACACTTGCCCCCTGCCTCAGTCTGTGCTGCATATTGCAACATATGGCCCGTTTACGATGACTGTCCAGTCGCAGCCACCAGCCAGTATCAGCCAGTTTAGAAGTGGGGACATGCCATCTGTCAAAAAAGCTGATTACTGCTTCACAACTACAAGCTTTGCCACGATGAAATACACAAGCACTGCATGCACATAAAACACGGGAACAGTGCACAGGGCGATGGCAATGGGACAGAGAAAAGCTCCTTGAAAAAACAGGAAAACAACGGCGCCATTCACTGTGTTTAACTTTGACCGAGTCTTATCATTGAGAAAAAAACAAATCTTTATTCAAACCATTGTTTGGGCTTAACATGTGCCGTTGTGAAATAACTGATAAGTCTGTTTATTGAGGCCTATCACCATGGAGAACGAGCATTGTTTTTCGTCAAAGATCGCGGCGATAAAGATTTTGGAAAAGGAAAATTCCCCTCACAGCTTCCTCGTTCCAGCTCAATGTTATGATACAGTGATAGAACGAAAAAGAAAGAAAACTTTACTGTATCTCAGAATTATACAGGAATGTGGCAGCATTTCAATATGCAACATTTATTCTACCACCGCGGTTAAAGACAAAAAAAAAAAAAAAGTTGATTACAGACCAAGCCGGTAATAAAACTTTCTCTATCTCACTTGTGGATTCGAGTTGCAGAGAGCAACCATGGAACAAGATGTGGCCACATCACTTTGGCCGCGCTGCAAAATTTCCGTAGAAGAATTGCGTCCCATCTGCTCTGGTGTTTATAATTAGTGGTAAACTCTGAGGGAGGAAATTAATCTAATTTGACAAAACGGCAGTAACAAACAGACTAAAACGGCCAGGCTTACTGACAGAGGTATTATACAACCGGAAGAAATATCCGCAGAGTCTGATAACTATCACACACGTAGTGAAAGAAGGGTAAAAACAGAGCGGAACACTGCAGAGACGTGAAATTAATCTCTACATACTTACACATGTAGAGTGCAAGCATTAGCCTAAATACTGACATCGGTGTATTTATGACATTGGTAAAGTCACACAGGCAGAACAGTTGACAAGCACATTGTTTCTCCAGAGAAACCACACTGACAATTCTGCCTTTATATTTTCTTTGCAGATGATATTCAACTATGACCGCAAAATGTTTACATATTGAAATTTGTACTCCTTGTATTTATAGCATAAAAGGAGGCGATATAACTGAAATGTTGGAGCGGCGCTTAGGTCAGTCGGTAAAGCAGCCACCCCATATGTGAAGGCTCGCTGCAGCTGGCCCGGGTTCGAGTCCCGACCTGTGGCAATTTCCCACATGTCATTCCCCATCTCTCTCTCTCTCTCTCTCTCTCTCTCTCTCTCTCTCTCTCTCTCTCTCCCCACATGTCCTGTCACTCTTCAGCTGTCTCTATCAAATAAAGCTTGGAAAGGCCAAAAAAAAAAAATCTTTAAAATAAATAAAATGTATCAGTATAGCTTGGGATGCATTAACCGTTTACCAGTAGTGCTTATGTAGCGTAAACCAATGACAATAAAGCAGGATAAGGACATTGCATCATTTATAATAAATGATGTTCTTAATTTCCTGCTTTCATTTTTACTTAAAATGCAACTAAAATGTTATTTTATTCATCTGTAGTGCTCCGTAAGTGGTACGTAAATCAATGTATTGCAATGATGAAACCAAGATTTGTATCACTAAATGTCTTATTCTTACTCAGCTAATAAACTATGATTTCTTCTGTCTATCAATGACATACTTTTGCCTAACAAACTTCCTGGGTCATGAATTTGATCATCACTGTTTATAAAGATATATGGGGAAAAAAGTGACAGTTCATATGTTGCACCTGTCAATAAGACTTTATAATGTGCAGGAATATATAGTTATATAATCTCTTGGAAATAAAAAAAAGACAAGTAAACTGAAGGAAAATCACCTTTACAGTATAACTGTTCCTCCAACTTCATATATACACACACTGTACAGTAGGTCACTCCGTGCAGGCGTTTAAATACGCCAACATATGCCGTAGCAGAGGTGGACGAGATTTGCTTTATGTTTAATGAGTCCTGTCTGAGGTGTAAATAAAACATTGTCTATCTCAGATGGTGGCTGCGCTGCTGCACCTCCATGGCTTCATTTAATCCTCATATTCACCTCTCCTCGCTCTTATAGCCTCTTATCACGGCGGAGAGGGGATACTCCTCTCTCTCATCATCAATCATCAGCGCCCATGCCCTGTCGCCCTGCTGACAGAGGTGCTGCGCCGTGCGCTATTGTTTTGTTCTATTTTGTTTTTTTTGTTGTTGTTGTTGTATTAGGCTGGCTCTATTTTTAGTTTTGAAGGTCTTCTGGGTTGGCTTGGCACTCATAAAAAGCTCCACGGCGATATAGATGAATGTTTACCTCAAGACATTCAGAAACTCTCGCAAAACTTTCCAAAAGTTAAGTGCTTTGCTGTTGCCCTTGAAAAGTCCCAAAACAAGGACAATTACCTTACGGCTGTGAGCGGCACACATGAATCATGTGCGAGTATCTCAGATTACAAAAAAGAAAGAAACGTACAGTAGATAACTCTCAAGTGCAAAAAGACTACAGACAACAGTCTAAGACAAAGAACTGGTAGCCTGGAGCACACAATCTCTTCCTATATTTCACATATGTCGATAAGCAAATGATTCATGGACGTAAGTTTGGAAAAGAGTGTGACTGAACGTAACAGCAGCGTAAAGCACAGCACAGAAGACTGAACATAGTTTATTTTAACATGATGAATAGGAAAGAAAAAATCCTTCACTTTAATCTCTTGTGTGAAAGTCTAATTCTTAGCTGGATATGAAGTGCACAAAGAAAGGGTGAAGATGAGTGGAAGAGGCCAGTGGCGAGGAGCCACCGTTAACAGCCACAATAATATTAACCTCCACCAGAGAGCAAAGTTCACAGAGAGCCAACAGGAAGCACAAAGAAAGCAGCGCTTCATCAGCATCACAACGCGCAGCACCAGACATCAAACGCAACATGACAATCACTGGTCATTCAAGGACTGAAGGCAGGTAAATTACAGCACAAAGTCTGAGCCGAAAATAAAAGAAGAAGAAGCAGATAAAACGGCATCAGCCAAACACTAAAACACTAGCCACAGCCATCATGCCCAGCGTAGCCAGTTAGCACAAAAGAAGAAGCAGCTACTTAGCTTGTTAAAGTCGAGCAGTCGTCCTCAGCACGCCGCTCTTCGAGAGAAAGTCTCGCCCTCTTCGGGAAATAAAATGTTGGGTCTATCGAAAGGCCTGACAGCTTGAGAGGAGCTACGTGAAAAGCAGCGGTGTTGCGGTACAGTGCGTCAGGAGGAGCAGAGCGAACAGGCCGCGGACGGACGGGTTAAAGTCACTGCAAGGTGCGCTGGCTCACCTGCCGCTCCTGTCAGGTGAGAGTGGACGAGCTAACTCGAGGTAGCCTACCTAGTTAGCCGCTAAACACCATGTTTGAGTGTGAATTATAGCTAACAGAGCCCATCGTGCCACAAGGAGAGCATCCAGGCAGTCAGATGCAATTTATGTCTTATTTTGAAATCCATAAACTTAGACTTTATTTTCTTCTTGCAAATAATAAAATGTATTTATTATTTGTGTTTTTTTATTTTATTTTATAGTTTATGGCTAATTGTAACATTGTTACATGCACTCTCTTATATGGAGGGCGTGTGTAGACTTGTTGAATAAAGTTTTTTTTCTTAATATTTAATGTATCAGAGATTACTACACAGAAAGAACAATCTTTGTGGAATCTAGCAGAGAGCTTGCAGATTTAAACTTTTTTAATCATTATTTTTATTTTGGTGACTATATGAAAACATATGCATAAATACACTGTTGCCCATAAAGTTGGAAATAACTTTTTTCTCTTCTCATAAAAAACTGTTCAAATTGTGTTGATCAATCTCTTCCAAACATATGACAGTGAAAATTAAACCACATTTAACCTGATGAATAGGAATAAAAAGAGGAATGTGTCACCACCGCCACCACCGTTTATGAGCATATTTCATTTCAGCCATCAAACCGCATTTAACTATAAATGTTTTAATCCACTCAGAGGAATCCATAATATGTACAAAAGAAAACACAACCAACTAGATCTATATGTCAATAGTTAGACAATTAGAATTAAGAATTAAGTTACAGTTCTGATAACTACATTATACAGTAGTTACAGTCGGATCACTGATCAGTGCTACATAAACAAAAACTTCCACGGGCCTAAAATAACCTTTTCATTTGTTCTCTTCAGATAATGGGGGATTGCTTAAAGCCTCCAACTCGCCTTACTTACATGTTTATGGATTGCAGCAGGAAACCAGAGCACCCAGAGAAAAGACATGTGAAAAAGTTCTGCAGCATTGTACCCCACATAAACTTTACATTCACTTGAATATGATATATTTATTTCTTCACAGAGAATTGTTTAATGGTCCTATGACCTGACCTAGATCAGTTCTCCTATTTTTAGAGGCTTCATGCGTACAAAACCAGAGATGATCTTATAGCTCGGATCCTTAGGGAAATCAGGTAGTGTTCTGTTCAAAAAGCCAGAACACAGGACACGCCTGGAAGGAGTCAGAGAGGCATGAAATCCTAATGTTACTGTTCCTGTAACAGTGAGCAGACCAGTCCACCGGTCATCTCTGCCTCACCAAGATTAATAGCTCGTCTCACAGGTTGGGTTCCCATTACGTAGTTTATCCGTCTCCACCTCGTTATGGACACATCTTTCACTGTCAGCCAGTCGAATGGTCATACCCCTGCAAACCTATAGCTCACATAAACCTGATGTACAGCACATGCCCTCACCCCTCCCTACACTATTCACATGCGCCGCATGAAACAATACGCTAGTGCTGTACATTTTCATGGCTTTTCATCACTCGCACACTCACTGTAAATTGCGTGTACAGAGCTTTTTAATTGACTAACACTGACTTTACTTTTCTCTACTGAAAGAATGAAGCCCCAATACCCACTGTGATACTGTCCTCTAATCTAATGGACCATGCCCAAAAAGTATCAACCCCAAAACTTTGAGAGCCAAAGCACAAAAAAAGACCAAGGGAGCTAATTATGCTCATGTTTTCTCCCCCCCCAAAAATGCTGCTGGAAAACCCACAAACACCACGACCCTCATGGCATATTCTGTTTTGTCTCATTCTTTTCAGTTACCTACAATTAAAATGTGTAGTTTTGTGCGCATGTGTGCACATATGCAAGTGTGAATGTGTGCTTTTTTGTGTGTGTGTAGAAGATTTCCAGGCAGGACTCACCATCTGATAGCTGGATGAGAGCCTGTAACTAATGGCCTGGTGTCAAGCCATGGATAATGTATGGCTCCACATACAGTTGGATAAATAGGATATGGCCGGCGCGTGCGTAAATACATGTATGTGTGCGCGTGTGTACGTGCACACTGATGAGTGACATGTGGCGTGATGGTGATGTACTGTCGTTTATGTGCGCTTATGCGTCGCCGCATGTGCCCGCATGCTCGGTTGGTCATGTGTGCGAGGAAGGATGCACCGTGGAGATATTTGTCAAATATCTAATATTTTTAAACCCAGGCGTTCAGGCCTCTGCGACTCCCCTCCTATGGCTTTGATGAGTAGCACTGTTAATAATTCATAGGGAATTCTACATGCCGAATGGTAAGTTATTGTATTTTTGTGGACCCATTCATCTTCATAGTGACTAATTTGCCCTGTGGTGTAATGGCACTGAGGGCTTTGTGGGTGTAATGGGAGTCAATGACATTTTCTGGAGATGTGATTGCTCTAGCTTTTTATTTTTCCTGCACACGCAAAACTACAAAGGCTCACGCACGCGTGCACGCTGCACAGATTTGTGAGCAGTTGGAGTTGCATGGAAAAATCTCCTAAGCTTGAGTGAATGCAAACGCCCCATCCCTCACATCCATCCGCCTATTTATCTAAGTAAGCTACATGTAAGCTGTTATTTATGATGAGCCCCTGGAGAATTATGTGATCTAAGTAGCTTCTCTCTTATTATTGCCGTAATGCGCATTAAAGCATTAAAGCTAGCTGTGTATACTCTCCTGGTGGGTTTGTTCATCCATATTCATGAGGACGGGTGAATCTGAGGCTTGCTACGTTGTCAGTACATTAATCTCGTATACCCCTCTCTCTCTCTCTCTCTCTCTCTCTCTCTCTCTCTCTCTCTCTCTGTCTTTCTCTTATGAGAGATTAGCGAGATCAAATGTGATGTAATGTAATAAACAGCTGTGATGGGCTGTCATGTCTGTATAAGCTCTCTGGAAACAATTGGCCAATGACTTTTTGTGCCACGCAGACAACAAAAGTTGCGACTGCAACAAAGAAGGATTTCCGCACGATGTGTTCCGTCATGGCAGTTCAGTTTGTCATCGGAAATACGTGGACTGTTCTGTTTCTGTTTCCAACAAGTAAATCAGCCGTGCCTGTCACAGGTTTCAATAGAAAAGTTTTGGACTTCTAAACATTCATGTTTGAGGTTCAAAACCCAATGGGTGCAAACTTTGAAATTGACAAACAGGAGGAAGGGAACAGAGACGAAACCAATTTGGAAAACTTGTTTGATATATACATGTGTCAACAAGAGCTCTAATAGTTTGCTGCAATCAATGAAACAAGCAGTTATGAAAAACAAACAGAACATAATTGGAGATTGGCACTTTATTACAATTTATGGCCTTAACCGCGGCTATAGTCGGTGTTCCTGTGGGACTAGAACGTAGATGCAAGGATGAGAAATAAGCAGATGTTTTTAATATATGCTACTATAATAGACGCAATTGTCACAGCTGGGTGAAGAGGGGGGGACTACAAGATATAGATGAAAAAGAAAGCAAACGGTGGAAAAAGCAATGGAGAGATTACCTTCATCCACCCGTCCTTCTCCTCCTCCATCCCTGGGTCCCTCCGTCCTGCTGACAGAAATACATTAACTGAGACACGCTTGCCTTGAAGTTCCTCCCTCAGCAGCTCCTGTCTCAAACACTTTATTGAGTTATCGAACAGAGAATATATATGACAAATGGAGTCAACAGACTGGGCTTTGGTTTACATCCCTATCCAAACACTCTGTGTTTACTCTAGGAAATCAAAGCATAAATCTGTTCTCCAGCCCTTGTGCAGATCAATAATCTGCTTCAGATACCTTCAGGTGTCCGTCAACAAACACGAATCATATCGCGCTGAATACTGAAACGCTTCCTCTGTGTTTAGGCAAAGCTTTGTGTTTTGAATCAAATGATCTGTTTGTCATTTGCACATGCACAGGGTGTTGCAGAATTGGTAGAAGCCCGTTCTCTCTCAGGTAAACCCGCAGGAGTCAAACAGCAAGGCTAAATAAGCAGTGTAGAGAAACTCGGGATGTCAGCAGAGGTGAAGTGCTTGTAAGTCCGCGCATTGTTGGGGTGCTAAATATATGTCAGCACCTATTTATCGCATCGGTCTTTGTGTTGGTGTTTAGAACAAGAAGGCCTTAACAGAGACCACCAGTGATTCACCGGAGGAGGAGGAGAGAACCCTTGAGACACACACATCTGCCAGACTCGTTCAGTCTCACCGCCCTCCCTCGGGCTGTATAGATGTCTGTCAGCACAGTCCCCTTACACCCAGTCCCCCCTTTGTCCAGGGATGAGGAGAAAGAATGAGAGGGGGAGATATGAAGGTCTGACCAGAGGGGGAAAGGAAAATGCTGATTTTCTTTTTTCGTCTGTTCCACGGGCGCATCTCCCGTCTCTCCGCAGATGTATCTGTGTACGTCCATGTGTTTTTGTATATCACTGCGCTGTGTACCGTTTACACTTCATATTCTGTGTTAATACAGTCCTTTACTCTCTGTTTATCTGCAAAGAGTGCAGTTAAAAAGGGCCACAAGAACTCTCCATCGCTGGATGAGTCAGCATGTTGCTTACTCAAGTTGTTGTTGGAGCAACAACAGAGCCTTACCCTCTGAGTCCCAGTGTGCCTCATTAGCTGCTGCCATTTCAGCTCTTGTTCCCTTGTTAATCACCTCAGTCGATCACCTCTGTGCAATCAGTTAAATTTAGTGATTAAGTGAAGAACGCTGAAAAATGCTGCGCAGCACAGATATAGGCACTTACAGAGGTACATGCCTGCAAACAAAGAGTGTGGGTTCAGGCAGGAGAATACATCATGGAGCAGTAACTGGGTGCGGGCCTGTGTAGTCTTCTCAAAGTGATGTAATGTTACATTAATGTTAGTCACTTAAATACTGTTACTGTCTTTGAATATTCTGACTAAAGTCACCTCAGTTTTCATGAACTATTTTCATTTAGTTTCATTTGAAAAACCTGCAAACCTACAAGAAAGTAATCTTGTTTTACGTCCCATATTTGATATGCCGGTCATATATTTTGTCTGTATTTGTCTGGATGTGAAATAAATGTAAAAGATGAAAGAGTACATCATGTTTCTCCATGGAATGCAGTGGAGTAGAGGTTCACATTGAAAATGCTGATGAATTAGTTACTTTCCGCGCTTTCTGATGCTTCCAAAGGTACATTGATTGTGGACCTGCAAAACCTGTAAGAGCATGAAGAAGGCACTTCAGTCCAGCCAGGACAGCACTTGTAATGAGTTACATTCCACTCCTGGTTGCAATCAAGCCACACTAAAGACTCTTTTGTCAAGAAAGTCATCCTGACCTGTTCTGGAGGCCCTGGCCGTGAGCCTTATACATTCACCGGAGAATGACAGACAAGAAGAGAATTTTACTCCATCATTCTGGTTCACTGAAAAATATATATAAATATAAAAAATGGTGGCGGAGTGATTCTGCACAGAAAGAAGGTCCTGGGTACCTTTATCTTACACATAGTTGTAGCACCATTTCTTGTACATTTTCAAGGTTCAAGGTTAATTTATTTGTGATTCTACAAGGATTCCACAGAACTGCACGGCTAAAAAGTAGTTATTTTATGCTAGGCAAAAAAAACAAAAAACATGTTGTTTTCTCATAGCGTGCTGAAAATCAAATTAAAGAAAAGCTTGTTGTCTGGCGCTACAGCAGCCAATGCAGCAGCAGGGCGAACAGGCTGTTACAGGGGAGGGTTATTGTCTTTTAATAACCTATTTTACTGTCACACGTTGTCATTTGTGCGTTGTAATAAACACATGTTTTTGAAGGGCGTTCACCTTTCACTTGAGTAATGATGTTGGGTAGATGCTCAGATCTGGTGCGCGTGCAGGCACATGGGTTTATAGATATCGGCTTTAATGAGCGTCGTTCAGTCTCAATCTAAAATGACCTTGTTGTTTTCTAGCTTGTTGTGTTTGAAAATTGCATTATTATTCAATAAAAAAAGAAGCCAGTGTAATATATGTGAATACACAAATACTTCTTTTTCAATAACTAGGGTACTTGAACATAATGATAAAAAAAAAACTGAAATGAAAAATAACTACCTCAAAGTCATTAAAATGTTGTCTGTTTAATGTATCACCATCCGAGCCCATTACGGGTGACAAGCAAGAAACAAGACTGTCAAGAATATTTCCAAGTACCTGAATTTTTTTTTCTCCTTCTTTTTGATTAGACGTATGTTTATATTAATTTGCTTTGCTTTCCATCCCATCTGCTATTTCACATCAAGACAAAATGACATTGAGTCATTTATGTTCAGATAGCGTCTTTATGTTAATTTTGACGTCTCGTTTGAAGCGAGTAAACACTACTGACACTTGGTTAAAGTTGAACCAAAGAAATTCATAACTTCCAATTCCTCGTGTCAGCTTTCATATTATCATCAGACCAAAAGCTCAGGCCAGCCAAGAAAAGGCTGTTATGCAAACGACCCATTGTAAGGACACATGAAATCATGAAAATGGTCTACCAATAGTAATAGGCATTAATATATTCTCCTTTCAGCCCATAAAATATTTTGCTCAAGCCTTTCTCCACCCTTGTTTGCTCCAAAGAATTTTGTTTTCAAAGCTGATGGATTTGCTCTCCATATCTAAATTGAATTTGTTCTGTTTATCGAACCTTTTCAAACATGTGCGCTCTTTTATCTGTCCAAGTAAACACCTCTCTTTGTGGCGCCGTACTTTTTATCCTGACCAGTTCCCTCTTATGTACGGCCACGTGTCGTCTCGTTCAAGGGCAGTCCACTCACCTGCGCTTCATCCTTGAGCATAGATTCCCCCCGGTGAGTGGAGCTGACCTCGGTGCAAATGCAGATGAGCATGTGGCCGGTGCCAACGCAAGATCGAGACCTTTGCTCCCTTTGGTTCAGACACGAGCGGTTATTTTAGCATCTACAGTTGTTGTTGTTTTTTTTTTTTTCCAGGATGAAAATATGTTCATACATATTATGCCTCTCGTCTGTCTTCTATCAGCGCCCTGTCAGTCATTGGATGGATGCAGCAGTTCAGAAGTCACACTGACCTTAACGAAAAGAGCTGTCCTCTACTAACACTCCTGCATACCAATACCCCTATGTTGTTGCTCTGAAATATGAATATATTTGGGAGGCATTCTGAATTTTGCTGGCTTTTCTACAGAGTATGTTAAGTTGCTATCTAGTGGCAGAAAAGATTTGAATAATAACAACAGCATATTTATGCAGTCATATTCTGTGAATGACATATTTGACCGCTATAAGAGGAGAAAATATAGGGTAGTATTTTTTCTGCGTTGTGCTTGTGTATTAACAGTTTTTACTGTAAGATTTTCACCAGGACGAATTAGGGGTTAACTCTGGTTAAATCTCTCTGTGTTGCTACACTGATTTAGCCTCCAGTCTCATTAAGAGCCTTTCTGTCCACAGCAGTCTCAGCAGCACTAATGACAGGCCTTGTGCAAAGCAGAGGTTCCGTTTATTCCCCCCACTTTTTTCTGAGCAATTTCTTCAGCAGGACATCAGCCCCATTGTACTCCGTGGCGTGCACGTCGCCCCCTAATTTCGCTAAGCACACTAACCTTTCACAGCACAATGTGATAATGGCGGGTTTAATGTCATGTTGTCGCTTATTGAGGGCAGAAAGGGGAATCGTGTGGGAATTACACAAAAGATTAAGTGGAATAATTATCCAGCGTGGCGTTATGAGTGACACGAGGCTGATTGGGATGGTAGATGCCTGAGTTGACATATCATTTAGTGTGTCAGAGGTCTTATTTGATTACAGGTGAGACGCAATGCAAAGAAGAAGAAGGAAAAAACTTTAATTCATGCAGTCACATCCGTTTTACAAATGACTTCAAATACAGATATTCTGACGCGTCGACATGTTGTTCACTTTATGAATGTTTGTGAATCTAACACGGCCCTTTGCTTGTTAATTGATGTTAGCCGATGGTAGGAATTGCAAATGATCTCAGGAGTGGATGTTTTTCTTTGCTCCTTGGGACCAAAAAGCAGCAGCGTAAACAGCCACTCTAATTTTAGGAAATCCTACAACAGCTGAGCTTCTTTGCATATTCCTTCATGTTATTTCAATGTGCCTCAGGAAATCAGTGTAACCACTGTCAGCTACATGCTTCCCACTGTCAAAATCTAGTTCAGTATCCTGTGGGGTTTATTTGACTGTCTCTGCAACAACAACAACAACAGAAAGGTTTAAAAAGGCAGTCAAATGCCTTCGTTCTTTTTGTCAAATAGCTTCTACTGTATAGGTGAGTGTAATCTTGTGACAGAAATTCTGAAATCTAATTTTAGAGTCCTTTTAACTCTCCGGCAATGTGGAAACCTATAATACTCTTTGACATGTCTGAGGAACCAATCAGTTTCAATTCCTCTTTCAGTTCATCACAATCGAAACTTAGAGTTCAGATATAGTTTAAACCTGAATCTGTTTGTGCGTTTCAGTTGTTAGTAAAGATTTGTGATGAAACAAAGAGAGAGAGAGAAGAAGTTTCGTGGCCTGGACCTAATTTCCCCGTGTGTTTTCTCAGGATGTTACAGCTGAAGTCTTGGTGAACACAAACTCTAAATTGCTCCTATGAGCGCTTATGCATGAGCCCAGCAGTAGGCTAATGAAGTGTCCAGGGTGTTTTTCACAGCGCATGCTAATGATAAGCAAGTACAGAAAGTGGATGAATGCTTTCGCACATCCACACAGATAGAGTCACATGTGAGAAGAGCACTAAAGAGGGCATGAGAAGTTTATGTTTTCCTTGCAGGTTCACCCAAGAGGTTGCTGATTGACACCTTAGTAAGAGAGACACGTATAAATTGCTCTTACGACGGGGATATAGAAAGATAGAAGAGAGAGGTGAATAACTTAAGCCTGGACTGGTATAGAAAAGAAAGAGGAGTTGAATGAGGAGAAGACGAGTGGAAAATGTGCCTGCTGAGGCGTAAAATTAGCAATTACATTGGGTGTCATCAGTAATGACTATTTCAGTCCAGGTATAGGGGGTTAATGTCCAACAGTGAGACTGTAATTCAGCCGTTACACCTGTGTTCAATCAGCCGGTCAGGGGAGGCTGCGGTGGAGCACAACCCAGCTCAAAAATCACACCTATGCACCGATAAGCCAAGATGGCTGCCATCTGCTGGGAAAGCTTTCAGAGGCAATTTATTTTTTAAGACCCATATGCTGACCTTGGTTTTGAAAGAACAAATTTGTATGAAACTACAGTGCAGTGTTTTTTTTTGTAGTTTTTTTTTATACCTCTTGTGCGAACGTGCGTGCATGTCTGGTGTGGATTGTTCACATGTTGCTGAATTTTTCTTTTTCCTTGACAGGGACAAGCGCCATAGCTGAGACTGGGAATTTAATTGCCTAAAAGAAACAGAGGTCAGAGATGCAGTTTAAGTTGAACATGACAGGCGGAGGAAAAACAATTTAATTTAGTTTCCAACACAGCGGGAACTTCAGGGATTTGTGACTACCCATACATAATCAAAATCTTTAATCAATCCTCCCTCCTGACTTTTATAACTTCGGTTTTGTATATTGCTTTTTTTTTTTTTCTTTTTTATCCTGGCGTGACTACTCAAACCTTGTGAAGAAAATTATCATGCGAGGTTTCTGGAAACTGACATCTTCATTTTCACATTTACACAACCACCTTCATGTCTGGCAAATCTGTCTACCAAAATAGTCCCGCTCATTTGGTTTGATTATTCTGCAGCTCTCATAAAAAATAACCATCTGTCCTTGGTTTCCAGAGGAAGCGCTTTTTAAAATCCCTACGCTTTCATTCATCACCATGATGTCACATCTATCACCGTAGCGATGGGAATACAAATGAGGTGGATGCGCACTCAGTGGCCCGCTGTAAATAATTTACTGTTTTGTTTTATTGGAAACAGAGACACAACATTATTTTCTGCTAGGACTCCCCTTGGCCAAGGTCTGCAGACACATTCATCCACGATGCACCATATAGAGAAAGTTAAATCTCACTTTTATGCGTCTTTATTATGCATTATCACTCTAACCATTAAGGAGGGCTCTCTCATGGTCCGGACACACACTGGAGTGCTGTTAGCGAGATGACTTGATGCATCGCAGCTCCTCAAAACCATATGGTGAAAGCCTGGATATATTATGATTTATTAGTTTTGTTTTTGGAAACAACATTTGGACATGTTCTGTTCTCTCTCATTGTGATGATGAATTACATGTTACTCTGCAGGCACAGGAACACTGGCACAAATACGCACTCAAAAAAACCCAACAAAAAAACACACATATGCACTATACATGCAGTATATGGTTATGCACAGACACATCTAGGCAAACGCCCAGCTTCCACCCTCTCCATCAGCCTTTATCACCCTCCCTTGTTCCCTATACTATAAGTCACTCCATTTCTATTCAAGCTGGATTCAAAAAAAAAAAAAAAAACATTCCTTGGCACAGCGTGCATTCAGCAATTTAAAGTGCAACTCTGAACGTTAATCCTCGTGCACCAGTTCACTGACAGTGCTGATTATAAAAGCTTTAATTGCTAGCTTTAATTACCCAAGCATCGCCGCTGGAGTGACAGTTTTAGAACTCTCCACTTTCTGCACCTTTAAACTTGCCAGCCAGTCGTAATCCTGTTGGGAGGGTGACATAGTGGAATTGGCTGTAGCCATGCTCCACAGTTGCTTTTCAATAGTGCACAAACCATCTAATCAAACTTCATGAACTAAAGCACACCCCAATCCATGACACTGCCATTATACTCTCTATAGGTACTTTATTTCCTTATTTTCATAGTCTTTAACGTAGCACTAATCAATATTAATTATATATACAGTATAAGAATTATTATGTGTAACTCCTAGCAACGAACACACACACCGTGCAGTTCCCCTAAATTTTTATTAAATTAAATTTTTGTTTTTGCTTGCATCTTTACTCTTTCTGGCAACTCTCATGGCGCTCATCTCAGTTTGTGAATCCCAACATCCACTTGCTCAAGGAAAAACATAAATGTTTTTAGTGTTGGCTGAGAGATTGCTCCAGCTAAGGCCTCACACAGCGAGGCTTCAGTACCTTGTTGTGCCTCCATTTCCTCTTGTTTCTTGGGCCCATTCGGCCAAGTGCTTCTGACATATCTCTGCCTCCCTCTCTTGCCCAAAGCAGCCACTATACCAGAACTATCCACCCGAAGAAAATCAATTTGTCTACCTCTGACGCGTGCTGCACATCCGTCACTTCAAGCCCTGGCTCGCTTGTTCATTTACAGAGAAGACTTCAGCTGGCCTCAAGTGTGTGGAGGAAGTGGACCGTTTTCAGGAAGCTAAAGAGCAATTTATGAAAAGATGGCCGGAGCAAACCTCAGCTGACAGGCAAACAGGTGCCTCAGCAATCATACACACAATTGAAATACAGGTAAAGACAAGACATTCACATACCAGTGAGTGTTTCTGTATGCTCAGAAAATATTCCATACTATAGTCTGGGTTGCATGCAATTGAGGGGTGGAGTATACCAGTCTGAGTAACTCCAGTTATTTTCAAAGTGGACTATTTTCTTCATTATACCATCATGTTGTTTTCTAGATCTACACTCAACTTGCGAGGAGTGCTGCTCTGCTCTGTGAGTATTGTTACTCTGTGGCAACAATACTCACATCGCAGTTACACATATTTTAAAAGCCGTCTATTTGCGTATTGCTCATACACTCCGAGCAGGTGCAAGGTTGTGCTCATTTTGAGACACATTTTAAATTTGTCTCCATGTAGTACCAACAATAAGATTACACGACCCTCCATCTTTGAAATGTTCACAACCATTCTCAAACGCTCACTGACCAAAAAAAAGGTGACACATCATCATCACTGTGACTCTTAGGATTGGTGTGACCGGTCACGAGTCATGTCAAGTATTAGTATATAACCTTGTGACAGTCTAATTGCTTAATACCTTTTAAAGTGTAGCCAGTAACTGAGACACATAATAAAAGTTAACTGTAAGAAAATGTTCTCTCCTCTGCATTATGATTATCACAAATTTGGAATTTGATATGTAACTAAACAAATTCATTTAGAGGACTGGCACCACTTTTTTTCTTTATTGCACTTCTGTGCCGTCACTCACTATTCACACTTTGTGTACACACTGATTAAAGGTGCCACAGAGGTAAACACATTGTCACTTCAAGTTAGCTGTTTAAGAATGACATTTTTTTTTTGTGCGTGTGTGTGTGTGTGTGTGTGTGTGTGGGCAAAGTACTCTGTGTCTCTTGCAAGTCTTAATTAGTGCAACAACAAATCAGTGTTTAGGCTAATCAGTGACATTTGAAAATGCCACAATAAAGTAATCATCACATATTACGTTTCATAAAATCCAATCCAGTGAGATGTTGTTTAAATAGACAACAGTGAATAAGAAGAAATCGTCCAAAACCAAAAGTTTGTTCAGATCTGATTAATGGCTTCAAAAATACTGTGTATTAGAGACAGAAATGGATCCGGACCAATCCTTTCCCGGCACTGTTAAAATGCTGAACCCACTGACCACAACTACTTTCTCTTACCGCACCTGGATTTCCACCTGAGTCACAAGATGACCTCACAGGCATCCAGTCTCTCTGTTTTGGGAGATTTTTATAACAGATCCCAGCACTATATTAAAGACAGCATTATGTACCATTATGTCTCCTAGTGCTCATAATCCTAAACCACAATCTACATTCAAGGGGCGGCTGATGATGATTATAATGTGGCTGTTTATAGGCTGCATTATTACTAACTGACATGTGGAGAATGATGAAAGCTTCGCTTGATGCCTCTCTCTGAAACCTCTTTACGACAATCGACAGCTATTGTTGCTAACGATGATGAGAAGTGCAATGGGAGAGAAGTAAATGTGAGTCACGCAAGGATCTGATATGTGATTGGCTTAATTTGGATGCGCTCGGGCCCTGTTACGGTGAAACAAAGTGACATCTTCAACTGCCTCTCTCGCTAGTTGAATATTAATGATAGCCGTAGATATTTTAAGGAGGGATTCTTGATGTGAGTTGCATCAGCTGCACGCAGAAGTGGGGATCATCAAATCAGAGCCGTAGTTGCATGTGGTCTTGGATAATTCGGCAAAGGCATGCAGCATTATGGCTATGAAAAAGCAGATAAAATCCTGTTTGACAAATGGAGCATAGCAGGCACAATGTGACATTGGCATCGCCACAGTTAAGACGTCGTCTCACAGCTTAAGCCATGCTCTAAATATGAAGTCTTAACTAAATCTCTCAGCTTATCTGATAGCACACACTTCAGGGAAAGTGCTGTGGCTATGAGTTTTCATCCCCACTGTCACTGATTTGTTCGGGCCACCTTCGCTGCTGACACTGATACTGTCCTCTCCTCTCCTCTCCTCTCCTCCTTAGAGTTGTCTGTCACATCTCCCTCCCTCCTCCCACAGCTTCTCCTCCTTACCTTCTCTCCATCCATATTACCATGGTCTGCTGCTCCCCATCTCCTGTGGGGATTAGCAGGCTAAACACAGGGAGAGGCTCAGTAGCATATGGGAGACGATTTCTCCATCCTCGGAATCGTAAATTCGTCCATGATTGAGGAGAGTAACGCCAGGCCCCTACTGGGCAAGCAGGAGTTCTGAGGCACCATACCAGGCAAAATGACCTCAAACTGGCATTAAAGCGACCTTGAGTGAGACTTAGCGTGTCAGCGCTCTCGCTGGAACACGATGATAAGGCTCTAGATTAACAGTTGACACTGGGAGAGGGTGGGATAAAACTATCTTTCGGCGATACAGGAGATTAAGAAAGAGGAGACGCAGGATGCGCGTGTGCTCCCGGAGACATCGTGTGCATGGTAAACGACGCGGACGTTTGGCCAGCAGCAGCTGCATCCACGTCCGTTTTGGCGTGATTTATTTGTGGTTACAGTATATTCTATTTATCACAGGCAGGCCATTTGGGCCAGGTGAAGAATGAGGGTAGAATTAAGAGAAAGATAGTTTAATCTGCCTAATGCAGGAACGCCATTAAAGCCTTCCCTCAACATGTCACCCCAGGCCAGAAGTTTAACTTTATATTTCTCTCATTAACAGCATGTGGAAGATCATCAAAAATGAAAGTCTTGCTCTGCTGTTATATAAAAAAAAGGGAGATATATTCGAGGGTTTTTGGTATCATAATAAAATAAATCTTGTTATTCTGAACCTTAAAGCGGTGGTTCCCAGCCTTTTATGCCTGCAACACTTTGCTGTAAAGCGATATGTGCTTTTGACCCCTTGTCCTTGAATGCTTGTCTTTGAGTTAGAGGCCAGCTGGGGCAAAAACAATCCATTTCACAAGAGAAAAAGCAGAGATTAGAGAAGAATCCCCCCTTATGTCCCACACTGGTTATCATCTTGTGACCCATTGTAAGAATGCCCCAACTCCCAGACTGTGAACGACTGCCTTAAATGATCCCATGATATCTACACATTTTTACAAGGAAGCTACCGGCTCAGGGAGTGATGCGATACTGTAATAACAAAAAGCTACAGTACTCTGACATAAATCCTGTCCTCTGCTCTTTTTTTAAAATCTCTCTTATGCTAAATTGACCCCATTTCTTTGTCCTCTTGCTTTCTTTGTCTTTCTCGGCTCAGCGGCTGTGAACCAGCTCACTAACGGTCTATCGGCCGTGATAAAGATGGGCTCAGACGTGTCAGACATCTGCTCTGTCAACAGGAAAACATAGATGTTTCATGTTCTGCGTGAGAATAATACAGAGTGACTGTTAAAGGAAGCTCTGCGGCTTAATCAATAGTATAATTGCGCTTATGGAAAATATTATGTCATGCATGGCGATGAATGGACTCTCGTGTATTGCAATCAGCGAAAATGGGGCTCAGTGACTCTCAGTGACATAGATGATCTCACAAAGCGGACATGATGTTTATATTCAGGCTGTGGATTAAATGAACACAGACACAGTTTACCAATATAAACTTTTTCTAGTCTCATCCTCGGTCTTTCATTTGTCTCATATTCAGAACACTGCACTTTCGATATCACACATATGAATTCTCCTTTTATTCAATTCTGGATCCAGCAGTCTGACTCGTGTTTGTTATCGATTAAACTCTCTGCGCTGCGGCCGCGTGCCTGAATGAAGCTATTGTCTCTACATGGACCTGCTGACCAGATGCTTGCTATTTTTATTTACCCGTAATGAAGACGAAACCTGCGTCTTTATAGAAGTGATGTAATGGGTGTGAGGCACAGCTGAACGCTGTCAGCGGCGCCTCTGTACTGTACTGGACTCTACAGTGTGAGGACATTCTTTATCAGCTTCAGCAGCGGTTAGCAAACACATGGGCTGAACAACTGCATTTTTATGGACTTCTCTCTGGAGACTTCATTTGTTTGAGCCAACGAGTTCTTTTCTGTACATAGCGGATTACGTGGATAGGAATAAATCTTGAAAAGTTTGAACTCAACACCCCAGTCCAGGCATTGTGCACGTTTTGTGCAGCTTCTGCATCAAGGTTCTTCAATAAAGTACACTACTCAATAAGGCAGTGTGCTCTGTGGTAGCAAAAACACAAAAGAGCGTGTTCCCTGGGCATATTTGAAGAAAACATACAGTATTATGTATTTAAAGGTGG
Organism: Nibea coibor; assembly: GCA_023373845.1. Classification (NCBI taxonomy): domain Eukaryota; kingdom Metazoa; phylum Chordata; class Actinopteri; family Sciaenidae; genus Nibea; species Nibea coibor. Next base: position 9,020,475 of record CM041737.1, on the reverse strand, counting down.
ACTAAAAAAAAAAAAGAAACTTAAATTCAGATTTCCTTTCAAACTGAGCTCAATTTGTTTTACTTTGACTCTGCTTACAAGCAAGGCTACTGGGCAACAGTTACTGCTTCTCATTAAAGATTGTTCCTTTTCACGTTACATTTGTCTTGTGTTGCTGTAGCTAAGCTGAAAATATGCCCGCTGGAGTTCTCATCACTCACATACTAGCTGTGGCAGGACTGGCAAGCGGCAGCTCCTTCAAGGGCACTCGAAAACAAAACATTTTTATACCATGTTTTCCCCTGTAAATACAAAAGAGTTCCTCTTCACCTGTCAACATGATTATTCAGTCTAATGTTTCCCGCTGAATGTAGATTGGTGGTCTTACTTTCCCACATGGAGCTGTGGGAAGTCTTGAGATGTGGGACAAAAGAGGCCTACAATCCTGCCTGGATTACCTCATGCCTTTGGTCCCTGAAGTGGCCAGTCAGTCTCTCTCTACCCCCTCTTAAAAAACAAGCGGAGAGTTTGAGTAAGTAAGGAAGGAAAGGAGAAAGCATCCGAAAAGAGAGGAAGGGCAGAGTGTTGAGTGGGTGAGAGCATAAAAGGTGCTGGTAAAGAAACAGACTGAATGTGTAAGCTAAAGAGAGAGAGAGAGAGCAAGAAGGGGGTAAAGACAGAAAAGGAGGGGTGTAATGTTTAGTATTCATCCATGTTTGTATGATTAGGCCAAGTAGGGCAATTAGTCCAGATGGAGGGTAGAGCACAGGACTACTGATTCACATAAGAGTTTCCTCAAGTTCACCTGGTGTGAACCTCTCGTCCAATGCTTCGGGGCATCTGACCTCACACAGCACTCAGCATGACAGCTCGAACATATTTATGACGAGGTTCTCATCGTCTACCAATACATATACGCCCGTGGCCACTGACCCTGTCTGTTGTTTACCAGAGTGAGTCACCGAGGGAAGTTCTGCGATCCGATTTAGATTTGTTTCATCATTGCGTGATTCAGTGCATCACCGCCCGTTCTGGTGATCCTTTTCTAATGTTCTCAAATGACTCACCGAAGGGGGACGCCATCCCCGTTGTTAACTGCTCATCCCCTCATCTCCATCCCCTCATGGCAGAGAGTGAAGCGCAGGTGCGGCAGGGATATTTAGTTTAAAAGTAAATACTCAATTCTACATTTTATTATGCTATTCACTATATACTGTATAGTAGTATGAACTTCACGATTAGGTAGCAACACGCAGTCAAGGAAGAGCGAGAGGATCACAGAGGCACCGTCAACTGTGGCATTCCTGTGGCATTTCTATTATTCATTTAGTGGCATCTATCCTGCTGAATACGCCCAGACCAAGCACAAAATATTGCAGCCGAGAGATGACAGATACAGTTTTCACTTTAAAGGTTATGCGCTAGGGCCATCCACTTGTTACAAATGAACAAATCATGCACTGCCCCTGATGGTATTACTCTGATAGTAGAAGGTTAAATGTTTTGTTTTTATTGGGTTTTTTTGTCCACTTACGGTCAGAATTCCAAAGAAGTTTTGCATGCATAGTGAGGGTTAGGATTAAAAAGTGAAGTTGATTTTGCTAACGTGTTGGCAAACTGTTTGCACACACGCACTCATTCTCCTTCCAACTCTCTTTTGGTCTCCACGTTCTGAGAAAAGCGTTTGGCTCTTCAGCTGCTTTACGTCCCACTGTGTTCACCAGCTAGAGTGCAGTGGGGCTATGCGGGCTGTCTGCTGCTCATGTACTGAGATGACAGCAGTGGGGATGAACCAAACCAATACATTTGTTGGATGTGCACCCACCACAATGGGCTAAAAGAGTAAAGTAACATCAGACTGAAAAAAAAGTAGTAGTTACTAGAAGTAGTAATGCTCTCTGTTGATTGTAACCAATGATGATTTTAGTTTCAGTATCCTGGAGTATGTCTGTGTTAGCTGGGTTCATCCACTGGAGGTCAGCAAAAACAAGCTTCTTTATACTCTTTAAAGATGCTGAAGGACTTTGTAGAACTGAGAGGAACTGAAGACTCAGACTAATAATTCTCAGTACTACAAGTGACCTCTTTCATGTCACAAACATCCTAGTTATTAAATGTATTGATTAAAAAAATACATCTAAGTTCATAGAGAAGATTTTTCAAATGTTATGAAAACAAAATATCTAGTAACACCTTGACACATTGAGAAACCTTGATTGGATAGCTTGGCCTACAGAATGAATGTGCATTCACAGTCTAACACTGCATTTGCAGATCCTGTTTCATTCTCCATGTAGTATTCAACAGGCACAGTCTGATCAGTTAAAGACATTATATCCAAGTGTACTGATTTCCTTTGGTCAGTTTTGTGCTTCAAATTTGCTTACTGCATCGACATTTTTCCATATTTACTGTGATAAGTTTAGCTGCTGGCAATTAAGAGCTGTGACCAACTACTCATTTAGGTATGATTTACAGTTTCAAAGCTGGTGCCTCTGTAGCCTATACACATTTTGCCTGGATTTACATGTTGTAGTGTTTTTGGACTCGAGTTGAATACATTAAAAAAAAACCTGATTAAATTAACATATCACTTGAATGAGAATCTGAACTTCAGAGACTGCAAGCGAAGATGATTGTTCAGAGTAAGTGATGAAATCTATGAGGTGAAAATGCAAGCCTTAGCAACTATCACCTCAATATCTCAGTGTATCAAGCTGTCTCAGGGCATCAAGTGTTTCAAATCATAAATGAATTGGAAAAACAGCTAATATCTCACCGGACTGAGCCTCATTGATTTTACCCTCAGACCATGAAAAAAAGAGAAAATCACTTTGCAAGCAGCATGAAGCCCGAGTTTGTGGGCTTAGTAACTTAACCTTGAGGTGCCGAATAATTTTTCTGTCATTTTATGTGATCTGTGGTGCTTTAGCCGAGGACTGACGACCACACAAAGGCTTTCTGGTAGAATCAAGTAGATGATTTAGAGAAAAATAGTTAAGTAGTATTACTATGACCTATACGACCATAAATGAAAATGAAGATATGGTCATGTTTTGCAGTCACACTCAATAGGAAATACTCATTTATTCATTAGTACGGAGAGAAATCCTTGCCATCGTCAGCAATACCACTGTCGTAAATATGGACAGTTGCGTGCTTTTGTTATGATTGCATTGCTTATGATAAATAACTATGGAGCTGACAATTTTGATAACAGAACCAGACATCAGGCAGATGCAACAACACAAGACATAGCAGCCAGTCAACATTACTTACTACTCCAACAGCAAACAGCCCAGCTGTCTTTCAACCTTTTATTTCACAAAGCTCTCACCAGCAGCTACAAATCAGTCCCAGCGGCTTCTCACTCAATCACTCATCCCATTCTCTTATTAGCAACGTCCTCGTCAGTCTCTTTGCCTCTGCCACGTCCATAGAGGCAACTAAGCCTGGTTACATTGTCAGAACTTGCCCAGCTCTGGCATTGACCAGCTCTGCTCCCCACGAAAGGGGGTTTTCAGGTGTGGGCTTTCCCACACCTGAAAACCCCCTTTTGCATCAAAATGTCTGTGGTCCAAAGATTAAGACTCCCTCATTGCTTTGAGCCCACAGTCCAGGAAGCTTGTCTAACCAACTAAGCTAACATGAGTTAACAGCAGTTTGCATGACTTAATGTCCATCAGGACATTTTATCATTTAGAGATGAGGCAGAGCAGCTGGAGGACAACAGAGAGAGAACAAATCAATAAATAAAATAAAATAAATTTCTAGAAAACATGATGCAGTTTCACCAAAAATAGTTGAATGAAAGTGAGTGAAATAGTTGATGTGACATAATGCTGTAAAGCACAACACACAACACACACAGCTTGATGCTACACCGGTTACAATTCAGCGTCAAAGAGAGATTTAAAATCCGTTATTTTATGAAGTAGGAAAGTTATACAAAAGTGAAAGTAAAGTTTCAAATGCTAAATTGAATTGAATGCTTTGAATTTGAAAGTATTTTTTGGATTACTCCTTTTGTACAAAATTATCTGAGAACTTCTGGCACCACAGATGTCACTTTACTGGTCCAGGACACACACACTGATTATAAAGATTAATAAAGATGTGCACAACAACTCTGAAAATACTTGCCATTGCACTTATGATAAACTAATACACGTAACCTTCAGCTTGAATTTATCCCTCTATGATACAATAAGACTGCTTTATCTAGACTACACAATATGACAATACGCTATAAATGACTTAGCTACACACATTTAGGATCTTGTCTGAAACTATGCTCTTTTATGATTTTTGCAACCTTGTTCTTAATAACATGAATAGGAATGATAGGTTAGCTTCTGTTCTGCACACATGTATTCACATTTCTGTGCATTCGCCATAAGTCAGTATAGGCAGTATGGACTAAAGCATCACTACCTACAATCAAAGACCTCACATCCTTACAGTGAGGCATTGAAACTAATGCTTAGAAACCCCAGATCCTCTTTCCAGATATATACAAAGACATGACAGTAACAGAGAAACAAGGAGCATGATGAACTGTAAATTACCACATAATATCATCTACATTTGGACAATCAGCTTTCTCCATAAAGGGCTGTCAGCTAGAAAGCATTACTGCGTGAAATCAAATTAATTCCAGACCTAAAATCTTTTACATTTCACTAAAAACAAATCAGAAAAGTACCCTTTTTTAGCTAATAGTACACTAAATTACTAAGTTGTATGATATATGCATGCTGGTGTATTGTGGTAGGGATATTTCATTCCCATCTTTTGTTATTTTAATTATAACCTGCATGTAAAAGAGCTGAAAAGAAGCAATAACTATAAACTCTCTATGCAGCACATCACTTCATACTCTGTATTGGAACTTGCATCGTCGCTGTCAAATAAAAATAAGAAAAAACAACTTTTGCCCTTGGAAGTCAGTTTTTCTAATGCAATCATATGCATTAGAAATCCATTTAATGAGGTGTATATATTCATTTAATGTTATTTATTCATCTGTTTATGTTTAAATTAATGCATAATTGCACAGCTGCCGACACTTTCTGTGTGTATATACATTTTGAGGACTGGATATTACTTACATTATCTATAACATGACATGTAAGTTTTATTTACACTCTTCATGTTGTACCTTTGTTGTTTGTTTTTTTTGCAAAGCGTCATGAGTCAGTCCTCCATTTTGATTTGTTATGTCCATATTTATTTCTACTGGCTCAAGCATTTCCCAGTCAGCCAGCGCCGCCACATTGCTCAGAAGCTCACTGAAGCTGAGTCCATCTTCGGTGACATCTGCCATCAGCAGTGCATGACTGTGGAGAAATCTGTTTAAATCTACAGGGCACTGTACTGAATGGTTCCCATTGATCTACATTTGCCTGACACTGTGACTGACAGAGCCAATCAGCCTATCATGGCCCAGGAGACGGACAGACACTCATTTACAGGTGAGATGGGGTGGGATGAGTTTGATTGATTGACAGACTGTCACTGAGTCATTGGGGCATTACAAAACCATCTCTGCCCAGCAGGAGAGCAATATTATGTTGGTGTATGAGTGTGTATTACCGTGAGCGCATTGACGCTTCCGCACTGGTGTGTATGTAAGGATGTGTTTGCGAGTGTGGGTGGTCAGCCTTATACAGATTACCCATTGCACCTTGAGTGTGGTGACAGGTAAAGAATCGGGCTGTCAGGTTGGCCCGGCCCACATCTTCAAAGAGTGGCAGAATTAAATAACCTATCAGGCAGAGACTCTGCCAGGAGACTGCCAGCCCAGAATGATATACACTGTATGCCTTGGCATGGACACATGCATGTGCACATATCCACACCCCCAAGGTGTCTCTCTCTCCTCTCCCTATATATTTATACAGTCTCTCACTAAAGCCAGCGTTAAGATCCCTCAATCTTCCCTGTCCTTCCCCTCCCTCTCTCTATACTGTGGTTCAGTGTGGGATTCAGTGGTGCCATTACTCAAACACAGCCTGTCAGTACAGATAACAGTTGTTTGTTGTTTAACACTGTACAGAGAGCTGCATGGCGAGCCAAATCTGGAAACATTTTTTATCCATTCTATTATTTTATTTTATTTTTTTTGCATAATTTTACATTCAGCACTTCCAAAGCTGCTTCAAACTGCCGCGCAGCTGCAAATGTGAGGATTTATATATTTCTTTCTTCAAGTGTAGAGTCATATCATATCTCAAAAATCATAATTAATAGAGAGGAAATGTCTTTTTATGTGAAAGTGTCTGGTCAGCATATTTAGATACCCATCAAAGAAAAGAAGAGAGGTCTGTTAAACGGCTTGATTTTCTTCAGCTATTAACTGCCTTTTTTTTTCACAGCTTCAGTCTATATTATATTTGTTATACAGTATTTCCCTGGCTCGGCACAATGGATTTTTGCCTTAGTACAACATCAGTGTGACACATTTTTAAATAACCTTGTTATCCTAGAACATCTACTGCCCTCATGTGGCCAGTGAATGTACGTTTAAACAGAACACTTCCTTCAGGCTTCTGAACAGAGATAGATCCAGACACAGAATTAGTGATTAATAATAATAATATTTTTTTTTGTCGCAGCATGCAGCTATTGTCAGTGACAGTTCTAAAGCAAGTCCTGACAGTCTCTAACAATAGACCAATAAATAAATCCACAATTTGTTTCCACCCAACTGGCAAAAAAAATAAATAACCGATATACGACAATATAACAAATGTGTCTGGAATCTAATATTGCATCATGATCACCTCTTCCTGACAAACGTAACAAATGCTCTTGCCTAGTTATGGTTCACCGCGTGTTTTACAGCATAAATAAATCAACTCAACTTTGCAGTGCTATCGGTAACTATAAAGACATTGTAACTTGCACCCTGGGAGCGCAGGCCCAGAATCTGTTGATGACAACAAGTCTCTGTGCAGCAACATATGATATGAGCTGGTGTTTGTTTGCAGTCTCTGTCTGGGTGGTCTGTTTCAGTAACAGGGTTTCGTGGGAGAGGAAGCATGTGGTATTACAGTTTCCTGTCTGTGGACCTGACGGTATGGTTTGGTGTGTGCGAGTGTGTGTTATTGATGTGCTGTTGACATGCTTCTGTGAGGGCAGTCACGCCCCGGTGGAACTTGTTCTCACAACACACCTGTTGCTGACAATGACAAAAAGTGTCGTTTTTTAATCCAGGAGACAGGAGGAATTATAGCGCTACAGTTTTTAGCGAGTCCGTTTATTTATGTACCTTTTAAATCTCCCTCTTCTATCATCTCCTTTCATTTCCCGCTATGTTTTTTTTTGCATTGAGAAATGCTGAGCAGAACCCAGAAGTCAACCTGGGACATAACTCAATAGTTGTGAAAGGAAGAGAGCAGGCCAACAATTCAAATAATACTACACCACATAGGCCATTAGCCAACACGTCTACTGACACATTCTGCCAGTACATTACATTCTCACTCCTATGTTATTCCTTGTGTCCAGGCATCTGCTGACCGGCTCCTGTGCCTTTCGATGATTTTGGAGCCCGGGATGTTTTTACCAAGTGCGCTAGTCCGCAAATGAGCTCCCCACCTTGGGTTTGGCAAACAACATTTCCCATGAACTCCCCATGATAATAACCTTAGCACCAGGAGATGATTTTTAACACAATAAATGGACAGTTAGACAGATGAACTAACGGACAGAGAGAGGGGAAAGTATGCAAAGAAACTGCTCTGGCTCTCTAGAGTTTAAACCGGGTCATTTGACACATGTGAAAACAAATCCAGATATTTGTCTTTCTTTGCACACTTATATAAAGAAAAACAGTGTCATGTTAAAACCAGTAGATGGCAGTAATATACCATTGAGACAATATTACTTCAGCGATGTGCTTCCATTTATATGTAAATGTGAACACTTGCTATAGAGATTACAAAGCGAGTTAAGTCTGTGTCTATATTATACATTGTTCTAACATTTAAAAGATGTATGCATTGTAATTTCAGTGTTTGAATGGAGACAATTGCTTCAATCTCTGTGTAATTTTATCTTATGAACTTAATTAAAATAGCAAAAAGAGAGCTTTGCTTATTCTCTTTTCATACTGACATTAGCAATTAACACTCACAAAGTGCCCTACATGCATTTTAACTTCCAGCCATGGACCATCAATAATTCCACTTATTGCTTTTGGCTAAATATTCTTATCCAATTACAATCTTTACTCCATTCCCTGAATGTAAAGAGGGGTATTAGGAGGGAAAAACCAATATTTCACACGTCACACTCTGTTGCTCGCAGAGCAACTTCACCTTTTGAGAAAACATATTACATTTCATTACTTTCGAGCAAACACTGTGGGAAAGTCCATCGTAAGAGAGGCTGGAGGTTAAAAGAACATGTGCTGTTTTTAGCCGCATTAGCACCAGTGCTCTTGGGACGGCGTGGCAATGTTGGTCTGTTGGTCAGTCAGCACTTCTTTGGTCCACACTGAAATATCTTAATAACTACTGGATGGATCAACATGAGATGTTGTACAAACGCTCGTAGTTCCCAGAGGAAGAAGCCTACTTACTTTTCATCTAGTGCCACGTGAATATCCACATTTGTGCTTTTGAGTAAAATGTCTTCATAAAAACTGGGCGTAGCTATTACATTTTAAACTGTCCCTCAGGATGATTTGCAGTCACTTTGGTGACCCCTTTACTTTTCCTCTGGCACAATAATCAAGTCAAAATTTTGTCCAATACTTCGGTTTATGGCCAAACTGTAAAGCTTATGACATTCCCCAAGCAAAATTTAAGCATGTTAACACGCTAAAGCAAGACAGTGAACCTGGTAAACATTATACTTTCAGCATCAGCACTTTAGCATATATTGATTATGTTAGCAATGTTATGTTAAAATGTTGAGACATGGTGAGAACTCGAGTTGTTCCTTTCGGGCTTACAGACTAAAATATAGAAATAGATAATGATCACAACTACACTTAACAACCCACTGGAACACATAAATTATTCATGCATAACCAGTAAGAGCTAGGTATATTATCTTCCAACATCTTCCTTTCCAGTGTAGTATATATGAGCTTCCAGGAATAAGAATACTAGAAATATTGGCTGGAATGAAGGATGATGCAGCAGTGTGTGTTTGCCTGCGTGCGGGCAGCAAAGTCCTCCAAATGTATTTCAGAATTTCAGAGAAGATTACCGCAAAGCTTCCAATTTAGTGTACGCAAGTACTTCAAAGAAGAGACGATGACCAGATGTGAAGCTATTAGATGTCTGAGTGATACAACAGGCAGAGAATTCCTTTGTTTGATAAATGTGTTGCCCGTATAATGCAGAAATGAAACCGGTGAATTTCTTCTTGACCAAATAAGAGCTTATCAGCAAAGCGTCCGTTTCCTGATAAAGTCTGCTCTCTTTTCCAATAATGCAGAGGGGAGGGGGGGAGGTGGGGCAGGAAATATCAGCCGATGCAGGGGGAAGATGCTGTACTCTTCTACAATTGGCTGCTCGAAAGTTGGCAGCCCGCCATAAATCAACACTTAACGTTCAGGAGGATTCCGGGAAAGCATGTGACAACAACAGCCAGCATAACAGCTTAAATAATCACTCCTAGTTTTTGCTGTGTGGATATTATTACTAGAACTGCTGGCCGGACCTCATCACAACAAGATGCATAATCATGCTTCCAGGAAGAGAGCTGAGCAAAACTGCTTCTGACTGTGGCTAAATGTCATTAGACCAATTTCCACCTCAAGGAATGATTCCATTATTACAGCGTACGGTTCCTGAGACTGGTCAGTCTCGTAGTTATTTAACTCTAAAATTACTGGAATTCAAAGGTGAACTTGCTCTGGCCTGAAATGTGTTCAGCTGACAAAACTTCCAAACTGAAGAAGTGAAAATATGTTGCAATGTTGCAGCTGAATGTTTTGGGTGTGTGTCTTGAGCAGTGGCGATTTACTGTAATTTGACCAGCAGATGTCAGCAGATGCTTGGGAATCGGACCAAGTTTCCCAGACTCTAATGCCAATTCAGTACTTTCTAGAACAGGATTGTGCTTTGACCATTCTAATAGGGAAACTGATAGCATTACTGTTCCTTACACCATGTTCTGCTTTCTGTCTTAGCACTCAGCTGCAGAAGGCTGAGTTAGTGTCTTGGAGAATTTTGCAGGGTTTTTTTCAAGCCTGGCTTAATGAGCTAATTATGGATCGGCCTCTAAAAGGTTTCCCATCTCTGCTTCTCCCATCAAGTGCTATGAAATACTTTCCTGGCTAACAACAACTGCATGTTTCTTTTTAGATGTTTATCTGAAAACTGATACAGATGTGACATGCCAGGTAGCAAAACATGATCTATACAGTGCGTTCAAGGCACCGCGCTCGTGTTACGTGGCCGATAGCATATAGTGACATGTCCTGCATTTGAAATTCTGCAGCCCTTCACAGCAACGCTCAAACCCAGACCTGCTTTGATCGAGCTCTCTGCAAGCCCGTCACAAGGTCAGGGGTGAAAATGGGAATGGAGAATTGTCTTGTCACATGTTGTCATCTGACTATGAAGGACAAAACGAGGGAACACAGGGTGCTGTTACAGTGTGATGATCTGTAGTTGTATTCTTTAGAGCTGAATCCCTCTCTCCCTTATTAGTAGCGGGGAGGAGGGGGGTCATGTGGTGTTGGTATGCAGTGGAACGCCGGCAGCGTCCATCTCTGGAGCTATGGCATGCCCTGCTGTGACATCACTGGCCTGCTGACTGCTTGGCTGCTGAAGAGGCTCGTCTATGTTTGGAACTGTTGGCATTAGCTGCTTTTGAAACCGAGTAAGGATGCAAAAACTTGAACTCCAATTAGGGAAAACTGCAGATTTCTAACAAGCAAACATTATGTATCCCCCGAGTACAACATTCAAATTGAGAGTGGGGGTGAGGGGGGGCTGTTATATAATAGCTTGTGTAACCTGTTAGTCTTTCCAGTGAGGTTCAGTACAGCATCACCTCTCCTGTCTGAAGGGCAACCTTTTGTACAGGGCATTCTGAAAAGTATCTCCCCCAGAGCCCCCTTTTCCCTCTGTGTTAGTGCTGCACCTATCTTGTCTGCCTTGGTTTCATGCCAACGCACCAAAGTTAATTCTCAGACATGTCCTCCTTCCGAAACTGTGGTGCTCTTCTTTCTTTCTAACCAAGGGCTGTCCATAGCCTGCAGGTAAGAACGATCTGATACGTATTCTCCCCCTTTTCAAAATACATCAGTGAACCAAAATCCTGTAATTTCATTGTTGACTTTGCACGTTTGGAAACAGCTCTCACCGGGAAGCTAAAATCCAATCTAACCTTAAAAAGGTCACCGTGAAACAGCTGCTTACAACCCGGAGCTCACTTATCCTCAGGGCAGAATTCAAATAGTTCCCATAACTTTTATTTCTTCTGTTAGACACTTACATTTAGTATTTACTAGAACCAACAGTGGGACAGAGGTGGAGGGGGAGAAGGAGCTTATGGATTCTTCCCATTTCATCTGCTGTGTGTAACGCGGTCAGATGTAAACCACCTGTTTACAGCATGTGCATGCAAGCCGGGGTATGACGGGGGGACAAGTGCTGTACACTGCAGAGAATTTAGCCTTACGGTAACGACAAACAGCGGCGATGGACTTCAGTCCACCAAAGCAGTCTGTGCATTATCTGACTGTGCCGTAAAGCTCCAAACATTTCCCCTCACTGCTTTTCAGAGCCCCATCTCACTGTGCAGACCTCTGAAAAATAAGTGATCTGCACAGAGCAGTCACAGATCGCAGGTGTTAAACATTTGCAATAAGGGGTGCTTTACCGAAGGGACATTTACTCAGAATAGAGAATAGAGTAATACCGATTTTGACTTTCAATCATTGCTCAGTCCCCAGTGACCTTTTCTTGCTAGGTGGTGCCTCTTTACAGTAAAGTGGCGTTTCTTGCGCTTGCATACTTTCTGCCTTTTTATTGAAACAAATGTCCCTTTAGGTCCCATGAGGATCTGAAGCTGTGCACCCTTTCACTGTATTGCGGTGTCCAAAAAACCCCTATGTCATGTACCAAATACTTTCACCTCCCCCACACAGAGAGTGGGAAGTGTTTACTGACTCAGAGTTGACATAGGTGGGCTTTCATTTTTGTTTGCAGCGTGCGCGCATGCTTTTTAATCAGCAGGGAGAGACGAGAACCCCCCCCCCCCCCCCCCCCCCCAAACACAGATACACGCATGCAGGACGTATACAAACATGCTAAGTCCTCAAACAGTCATCTCCTGTTTGGTTTCCATGTAGGGCAAAGACGCTGCAGCGAGGGTCAATTAGAGAGAGCGAGGGAGGTGGAGAGAGGTGAGTAGAGGTGGAGGGAGGAGAGGTGGTAAATAAATGGAACAAAGAAAATGGTGCAGAACATTCTGACCTAGAGTGAAGAGAGTGGAACACAAAGCTAGAGTAACACTGTGTGTCTTCTTTGGCCCTTGTGATGGTGCCCCATGCCAAGACTGTCAAAAGATCACAAGGGCGCACGCACACACACACACACACATACGAATGTTCCATGCACAAACACACGAAACACACAGGTCAAACACGTACATGCGCACTCACACACACACACACACTCACACAGACACACGCACACAGACATAAACACTCACACGGTTAATGATGTTCTCCAAAGAGAGCAGGAAAGGAGATCAATAGCTATTAGAAAGCACTGTGAGGTTGTATTTCTCTCTCTTCCCTCTAATGTGTGCCATGATTTGTTTTCAGTAAAAGCACACAGCCATTTCTTTTCATATGGTCACTTGCTATTACGGTAACAACTAAATATTACCAGCAGCACATTTCCTATTCCTCTGTGCCCAAGAAGCTATATTTGTTTCGAGTGATGACAAGAGCGATGACTGTACAGTATTTGGCCATTTCAACAGGAAAACCCATAAACATTAAGTATTCGCCCATATTGCAACAGTTTCAAAGAGCGTTTTGCAGTGACAGAAGCTTAGACGCATTGTAGAGCTGGAATGGTGCCACATTTTTCCCCAGTTAGATAACCTAGAGAAGATACTACTTGTGCCTTTGAGTTCACATGACTTTTTTTTATAACTGATTTACAGGGAGGGACTCTCAAAATAGCCACCTAGTGGAACAGGCTGTCTTGTTGAGCCATGTGCTTGTAACAAAACAGGACTTGATTAAAAATGTCGCTTAGGTATATGGGGGATATGGGGGGTCAGAGAACATTTTGAATTTTCTTAGTCACAATAATATTATATATTATATTATTATTGGTATCTCTGTTTGCCCAGTCTGTTATTTAGGTTGTAGAACAGAGATATATTTAAAGATGAAGTATAGCTGATTGCAGTGTAATTGTGAGCCGTGCCCAAGCTTTATTTGGGCGTGCCTTAGGATTAGTGCAGAGCATGCCTTCCTGATTGCCTATGATGTTCTCTGGAATCAGCTTTACTGAATTTTACAAATGCAACGTCTATTTATATTTGCTGACTAAACAAATTGATAAAGAAATGTGCGTGGGGAGTGTTTCATGTCCAGTTCTGCAGAAATCAAAAGAGTAAATACTCCATGTCCCGTACTCCATTAGTCATTTACATTTCACAACATTATAGTAAATAATGAGCAGTCAATACGCAGTGCAATTTGGCAATAATAATTTGATTCATTGCAATCCCTGCTATGTTTGATTTGAGTCAGTGTTCCTACCCACGGTGCCATATGTACTGTTCTCTTTCCTTGTTGACATGATTTCATAAATCTGGGGATAAACTTCACACATGTTATTTTTTTCTCCAGCCCGTTCACATGCACTGCAAACTCTCCAATCAAATAGTCAGATCAGCGGTTTGCGCTTTCACGTCACAACTTTTGATGCTGTCCACATGTTGAGGTGGTTTTGCCTGCAGCACGCTGGTTTCCTCCCACACTCGGAAGAAAAGCTAATCACTTGAAGGATCTAGCTTCATCTATTGTCAACACCCATTAGAAATGTCGCTGTGACTTGGTAAAAAGAACGCAGCTACTCATTAGTCTAATATTCTGCAGAAACAGAAACAGTGGAGCTGATCATGGGTAGAAAACAGCAGAGAAAAATAGCAGAATCAGCTTCAGAGATTGCTCAGGAAACAAAAATAAATGAATAATTCCTGTTTCACCTGTCATTTGTGAACTGTTTGAAGTTAAAATCTACTTGCATTCCCTGTTGGAACAAACAGGGTGTCAGGGTACGTTATTGAGTGGTGCAGACAAAAAACCTCCACCTCATACCCCCCCCCCCCCACCCCCCACCCCCCCCCCCCCCACCCCCCCCCCCACTAAAGAGCCACACGCTGGACTGTCAATGGGAGGCTGAAGGTCAATCAGTAGCATGATGAGGGGTCACCGGGTCAGAGGTAGGTCTATGTGTTGTAATTGTGCCGTCCCCTGGGCTGTGTAAGAGTGACTAGACAGCTGTCCTGCCCCATAAAGATGCATTAACCCTGCCCCGGCTAAGTGCAAACTGGACTGATTTTCTGTGAATGGCTCTGTAATGGCCGAAACAGGAGTGGACCGATGGTCAGATAGGACATAAATACTGATTATGCAGTAGCAGCGGGTTAATATTTGGGTTAAAGAAACGAGAGATGAAGTTGTGTCACATGCACATGCCACTTAGAATCTTGTGGGCCCTTTACTCTCCTATGAGGCATCATAAACCAGAGTCTCCTGCACTGTGTGTCCGTTAAGGAGTGGTGCAGCTGTTGTAGCTCCCCAAGGGCAAGAGTAGGAGAAAAGGGACAGAGAAGAGGGTCTCTGCCCTTTACTGTCTGCATCGTGCTGCTGCTCCTCTCTTTCTCAGCCCACTTCTCAGGTTTCACAGCCCACACGCCTGAATCACACAGTCACCCATGAAACACACACATGTGCGCACTTGCACACACACACACACACTTTTTCATATCCCCAGGAATGATTCATCGTTACCCCCCTCATTTCCCTGGGGAGCAGTGACTCAGGGTGAGAGGAGAAAAAGAAGAAAAGGACAGAACATAATACAGTGAAGTGAAAAGAGAACAGAGAGCACAGTCAGGTTGTGTAACGATGAGCAGTCTGGCCTTCAGTGCTTTGAGGAGGCAGCAGGCGCTCTGTGCAACAGAACTTTTGCTGAACATGAGCTTCATGATGCACGGCGCTGGTCTTAGTCACCACGGCAACTGGTCTATGGAGTACAATAGAGGGACATTTTCTGCAAGTGGCATTCATCATTGTTTCAGCGAGTATCAGGGAGTGCATCACTCCCTTTATGTACCTCATATTGTCACCGGCATGGTAATATTGTGTGGAACAGCTACAGTACGTTTCACTCCAAAAAAAAAACTTAAAAAAAAATAAGTTACTGAAATATGATTCGTTGGAAATCACCATGCCGGTAGTTATGCTCTTCACTTAGGCACCAAAGCTGTTTGATGTGCTTCAAACAAAACAACATTTTCTCTGGAGGAGTCTAAATGAAACCCTCAAAAGAAACCCTCGCCAGAATTTTGCAAGAAACTGTTTTGCATAGATGTTTTATGTTTTTTTTATAATCTATATAAATCCAAAACAAAGCAATTAAAAGTGCTATCTCAAATTTGGCTGGGGGTTAAAAAAAACAAAACTTACAGATCAACAGGAGCCCTTGCAGCATTCAAAAACTTTAATAATTTTGCACTTCAAACACAATTGCATCTGCACTTGGCGCATAATTGCCAAGCGCAAACATTTTGCGATATCAAATTACTTGTGGTTTTCTGCTTATGAAAGGTTAAGGCAGTGAAGTAATAGGTCAGCCCACGTATGTTATAATCTTGCCATAGGTGTGAAAAGTTATCAGTGATCAGTTAAGATCTTAGAATTTTGAACGCTCGCTGAACTGCAACAAATAATTATTATTATAATAATCATTATCATCGGTCAGTATTATCGATTTGGTTTTGCCTTATTGAGCTGTAAGATCAAGATCGAGAGCAGACGCAGATTCTGAAATGTCTTTCACACCCGTTCCTGACTACAATTGGCACATTGCGGTTAGATGCAAGAGAAACTGCAGACAAATCACAATAGCTACTCGGCTTGCAGCAAGCAAAAGCTATAGCCTGCAAATGCTACCATATTTCTGTATTGTCATTGAGAGATAAGCAACGGGTATCAGAACAGCTGTATGAGGAAAATACCCTGCTTCGCTGATTCAATGCTGAGCAAGTGGCGTTTCTCTGACTTAGCTGTCAGAAATTTTTTCTGCACTGATAACCAAACACCAAAGCACCTAGTCATAAAAAAGCGCTGACCTTTCGATCTCTTCTGATAATGTGGGGTGTGGGATCTTCACGTTTCTGTCTACTCTTCCCTCTCTCTCCTATATGTTACAGTAATTACTACGGGTCTGTCCATTTCTGAGATGCTACTACGTTTTCTGGCCAAGAGGTTCTAATTGGTGCAATTATGAGCTGTCAGTGTGACCTTTTCAGCCAGAGAAGCGGGGTGAGTCAGAGTGTGTAAAGTGCAGCATCTTAAAACATTGCCAGACCACATGGTGTGGAGTTGAGAGAGAGGGAGAGAACCTCACAGCAGTGAGGCATATGACTCATGGCTCTTTCTCTCTGGGATGCTTTCAACCCTTAGGTGGGTGGGTGTGTGTGCGTGGGGTGGTGGGGGGGGGGTGGGGGGGTTGCCGGCGTGAGTGGCAACATGTGGTGAGCCGCTCGACGTGAGAATCTACAACCCGTAATGTCACATATTTTCATGCATAAACAATTTGAAATTGAGTTTTGAAGCGCATAGAAACATTATTATATTATAAGGGCATTTTTATTATGTTAAATGAGTATTAAACATTTTGGTTGTGGAAGTTTCCAAGTTTCCAGATTAAGGAGGAGGATAGGATAGAAGAACGTTTACAGAAATGACAGCAACCACGGCTGTGGTGCCCATGATGTCTTGTTGTAAAGAGAATGGCGAGCAAAGTGGAGTTTCCTTTAGTGGAGGAATCCCCCCATGCGGTGACCTGGTTTCTGTCTTTCTCACACACACCCCCGCATACAGTACCACTTACAGTGCAGCGCAGCTGTTTACACTCACTAATGCATGCAGCAATATTTGTTTGATTTATCTCGTATGCATTGCAGTATAATTTGGATTCAATTATTCTGCTTCTCTCCCACTTGTCTATTGTTCTTTCCTTTGGTTCGATATGATGACTGATATTACTGCTGCAGTTCAAAAGGGGGTATGTGTATGACTCACATGCTGATCCTGAATCAGATCAAAGATTTTTGTGTTAACCTGTGGTGAAATGTCATTAAATGTTTTCATGTTTTGCAAAGTAAATGCCGAACCAGTATCTTTTCCCTAGATCTCACTGACATACTGGTGTCTACGTAATGGGGACAAAAAGACACAGGTCATTGGCTTGACCCCTCTAATGGAGTATGATGAACTCTGACCTATCTGCTCACACCAGTCATGGCCCTTATTGACTCAGACGGGGAGTCAGTTCTCACTTCAGTCACATTAACCATGAAGAAAAAGTGAAAACTGGCCCTGGATCAGCATCTGTGACCATATTGGTTTCGTGCCCCTGCAGTCAGCGTGGCTGCCAGGGTTGAGGAAGTGAGTGTGATGTCTGATGATTATCTGACTGACAGGAAACCCCTTTGTCTCCGGGGTTATCTGGCTGCAAGCAGAGGAGATGACGTGAGCACCGGAGGATAGAAAGGCCATTTTACAGGCACTGTGTACGACTTTTGCTAGTTTCCTGCAAATGCGCCCACAGCCGAATGAAAGCCACTTGACAGTTACCTTTAATCCTGCAGGTCAAACTTTCATAGAATTTCATGAACAGCATGTGCAATATGAGGCAGGACGCCAGGCCCGTGTGCCAGACAGTCCCTCATCTTTCTGGCGTTCTTGCCTTTTTCATCTCCCCTTTCAGTTTTTTCCCTCCCACTCTTTCTCCTTTTCCCGTCGCCCTCATTGTCCCGCTGGTCTTCTTGTTTTATGCAGCACTTGGTTCCAGGCATAAAATTTCACAGGAATTATGAGTAATGGGAGATCCCACAGTGTATACAGAAGCCACCATGGTGGTCTAGCACATGCTCCACTTCTCTGTATTCCCTGTTTACCTTTGTCATGCCTATGTGGGAGCAAAAGATAGTGTAGGAGTAGAGATAAACATTCTGTATGGATACGTTTACTCTGCCTCTGTCTTACATAAAGCCACATGATATCATTATTAGTAGCGTGACATTTGATGTTTGGGCTTATAAAACCAGAACCAGAGTGCAAAAAAAAAAAAAAACTTCAGAAAGCCCAAAAAAAGGAATACCAAGAATACCAACAACATAGCATTCATAATTTTCCAGTAAAGCATGCTGCAAAATTCCAGCCATTCCATTTTGCCTTTTTTTCCCCAGTTGAGACAAAGTTAGCTTAAACTCAACAAAACTGAATCACCACTTCATGAAAAATGTCTTGTCATACTATGTCCAATGCAATACAGAAAACAAAAAACAAAACGCTGACTCATTTTCCATTTCTCCAAGCTCACACCGCTTACATAATCTGTTTTTCTCCTGATATTTATACATTTGCCAACCTCAGCAGCTGGAGGCAGAACACAGCTTCTTCTTTTACTTCCCCTCCTAAGAAGCTGTTCTGAATACATATATGTGATAAATGATTTCATCTGTAGACTGTGCTCATCCATCATGAACGTGACATCGAATGCACATTCATTAGCTTTTTCGAAAACATCTTAATATGTCGGTGAATATGTTCCAAGTCAACCAGGCTGATGGCAAAAGATGACCTGCTTTTTCTGTCGCGGTGAAAGGGACTTCTTGTGCTCACTGATGTGACATGTCAGGCACATGGGAAAAATTGTTTATGTGGTGTGTCTCTGTACAGGTGTTTTCTGAGGGGGGTTTTATATGGGCCTGTTTGTGATTTGCAAAACCAGAGGGGGACCTTTTGTGTCCATGTGTGTCTGTGTATGTGATTGTGTGTGGGAGGAGAGATGTTTGTCTGGTAGTTTACCTATCATAATTTAGGACTGTAGCATTGTGTTCTCCGTGCTCTGGTTTTCTTAACCAGGTTGGGAGGTAGCGGAGGAGTGTTTGGGGTCTGTCGCTCCCCACATGCGATTGCGGGTGACCCTGGTGTCGACCACAGTCATCAGGCACCCACGCGGAATCAGTGCTAGACAACACAACCTCTTTCGAGCCGCAGGGTGGGTTCACGTTCAGAGAGAGATTGTCCTTCAGCTGCAGGACTGATCCGACCTCCCGTGCCAGCAAGCATCTGTCCTGTTGAAGTGCAGTTGAAAAAAGACATTGAATCCTTGCCAACATGAGGGAGATGTTCTGTTGCTGACCCTCGCCTCTGACCTTGATGAGAGTTTATTACATAAGATCAATAAAGTATCATATTATGTGTAATCCTTGTCTTTCAATTTCACCCTCTTGTAATCTCATTGTCACACACAAGCGAGTAAAGGCTCTTCTCTGCCTGTTGATTTGTCAGCCGGACACACATGACTGCACCCCCGGTGTCAGCTGCTCCTCTAAGCTAATGAAATGGAGTTTTAAGACTGCGAGGGATCTGCTGACTTTGAAGAGATGTTTCCTTTTTACCCGTAATGCTGCGGCAGGTGGAAAGGCTTACTAATCCCATAAACAGAAGTTGCTCATCTAATCATCCGAGACAGAAGGTGATCCAAAGAAAGGATCCAAAGAAAAACTGGGCCAGCGCACGCTGTCATAACATACCTAGATCCTTAGAAATTAGATAGTAGCATTAATTAATCTTGGGAAAGGTTATTCAATGCACTCATCTGTATCCTCGGAAAGAACGTTTTGCAGCTCTACGCACCGCAGGACGCATCATCAAAGCGTGAATTACGTCACGTTAAAAACTGCATCAAAGACGTCTTTTTATTTCCGCGCAGTTCTTTTTCTTTACAATGCCTTCTGGACTCCAGAGTGCGCAGAGTCCTGTAAACAAGGCTGGGTTGTGTAAGGCCTCAGTCAGTCTATTAAAAAGGTTGCAGTAGGACATCGCCCTGCGAGAGCACAAGCCCTTAAAATAAAGCTCTGGCTGTGCAGACAGCTGAGGGCACTTCATCACTACAGATCTGCTTTCTTCAGTCGGACTGCCTGAAGATCTGCAAACTGCATTTCCTCTGACACTGTTTTATCCATGTTGTTTGTGTGTGTGTGTGTGTGTGGGTGCGGGACTCCAACATGAAACCTTCCTTCCTGTGCTTTGGAGTGCTCTGCATGTTTAAATCTGCAGCTGAGCTCTGTGTGTCTGCCATGCGGTCACGCGTCTGCATGCATGTCCATGTTAATTTAGAACAAAGAAACCTAATTTGATGCTTTTCAGCAGGTCTCTCTTTACTCCGAAAACATCCATGTTTAGCGGCGCGCTGGCAGTTAAAGTGTTTACATCTGTGCGCGCCCGTGCTGTCCCGTGTCTGGGTTGCGTTTTTTGCTTTGTCTGGTTTGATTTTAGGGACCAGGTGATGGTCAGGTGTCTGGCACATAGAGACCAAATGCTGTAACTGACAATTCATTCATTCTTCACACACACCCGCAAACAGACTGTTCACAAGTATCCAAGACACACAGAGGGACATAGATACACACCCCCTCAGACAGATGGTTCACACACACACACACAGACACACATACACACCCACAACTGAATTTCCATTTACATGCGCACGTTTCCCTCCTCTGCCCAGACACTACGGTGAACAGACAGTTCAGTCAGAGTTATATTCATGCTGTCAGTGCAGACTGCAAAGGTTTCATTGTGACAGGCAGGGGTGGCTAGAATCACAAATTGAAGGGTTTTAATCCAAAATTATAATGTTTCTATGTCAGTCAATGCTTCAAAAATGAGTATGCTTCTCGTTCCCACCAACTTTTCAAGCCTCTTTACTCTTTTTGCCATCTTTCTGTCTGAATCAAACTGATCTCCACCCTGCAGGGACTCCGATCCTGTGAGTCAAAAACAGACAGACACTCATAGGAGTATCTGTAAATGACATGGCCGTCACATCTGAACACTGTTGAAGCATAAAACCAAACTTTTGAATGGGAAGAGAGGCAGACAGACAGTCATACAGCTAAATAGGTGTTAACTGTCGCATCCCAACCCTGTTATTTGGCAAACTGCAACCGCTCAAGCTGACAATTACGGTTCTGTGCTAGAGCAACTGCAGTCATAACTCACAGTTTCTATTAGAATCTACAAATTACAAGATACTCTGATAGAGTAACAAGGTTAACAGATTGGACTGACTATGAAAAATGCATCATTTGGCAGTGGCGGACCGTAGTTTGACACTCCATCTCATGCATGTCTCGCAGCCTGACTTCAGCTGCATAACCACAATCACATGAGATTATTCCAAGACCAGCATGGAGTCGATTAAGCTCTGACAGATTTAGACGATGCTTGATTTAGAAACATTGATAGCCAGAGATAGAAACCACAAGATGTGGTCTGCTAGAAATAGAAGGAATAGTCACTTAAAAAAGGAACGGAGCATCCAAAAATAAACCCTTCCAGGCCCAGTCAGTATTAAGCTGCCAGGAAAAGTACACGAGGAACAACAGAGAGACATCTTAGGGGATATTTACTGAGCTGTCATCCACTTAAAGCACCGCATATTCCGTCCCTGGCTGCCCTACATTCATGCTCTATTGGCTGTCCACTGCAGTGCAGACGGATAATCCACAGTGTTCAGGCGAGAGGTAGCTCACGAAGGATCTGGTTCTCTCTAGATAGTTATAAGCACAATCTAATCTTAACCTGTTCCTGCAAAAAGAACAGGAGAAAGCAGTCCCTGCTAATGATGTGTGATGGATGTGAGCGACCGCATGTACCTGTGTGTGCATGTGCCCGCGTGGGTGTGTGAGTGCACCTTGAGACTTTGAACAGAGTAGTTCATGTGCAGTTTTGTGCATTCTTTGTGCAAATCATAGATTTACAGCGCATGCATTAAATGTGTGCACTATCCACACAAATTAGCTCAGCCTCATTGAATTAGCACTAATGGCCTCTGCAGCTCAGTTTTGGCTGTGATTTGCTCAATCCGCAAGCTCATGAGTACATTTCCCAGCTATGACTTGGCCGGTTCCTAGTACACTGCGCTGCAGTTCACTGGTATTGAGGAAACAATCCGGACGCTGACAGGAAACAAGCTCATACTGGAAAAAATTATGACAAAGACTGCAGTCTGTTGTGCTTACTTAAGCGAGGTGGAATTAGTTTCGTTTTGCTCGCAATACCTCCAACCTTGGAGGGGTGACAGGTTACCAACAGTGTCTAGTAAACCTGTTTAGAAATCTATCGACTTCTGTTTTCACGGCTGTTCTTAGTGTGAGCCTGAATAAAACCAAATGAAAACATGAGAAAGGCATTTTTTCCCTCTTTGGTTAAGACCAAAAAGAAGACCCTGATGCTTGTATCGTGCAGCATTATTGATGAAACTGATGTAACACATTGATCTTTAAACAGCTCTGTCACTCCCTCTGGCTGTTTGTGTCTCCCCTTGTCCCCTTCTCCTTTCTGTCAGGCTCCATCATCTGCTCTCTCTCTCTCTCTCTCTCTCTCTCTCTCTCTCTCTCTCTCTCTCTCTCTCTCTCTTGCATATACATGTGTATTGTTCACCTCCAGTCAGGCGTATGGGACGGCAGTTTAGTGTCTCTGCTGCATCCTGCGTGTTAATCCACTTCCCTCTGAAACACTTCCTTTTCCCTTTCCAGAGACACTCACTGACACATGCATGCACACACAAACTCCTGCTAACGCACAAAGCATGCGCAACAGTCATAAACACACACCCACGTACACCCCGCAGACCTGAGCCACTTATTCAGACCTCCTACACGACCAAGCGTGAATGTGTGTAG
This sequence comes from Nibea coibor, assembly GCA_023373845.1. Taxonomy (NCBI): domain Eukaryota; kingdom Metazoa; phylum Chordata; class Actinopteri; family Sciaenidae; genus Nibea; species Nibea coibor. Next base: position 8,997,510 of record CM041737.1, on the reverse strand, counting down.
GCATGCGTGCGTGTGCGTTGGTGTGTGTTGCATCTACTACATGTGATATTTTCTCTCTCTCTCTCCTCCATCTTACCCCCCGACATTTTCATACAACTCTCCGCAAATGCTTTATGACTAATAGCTCCAAGTATCAATTCAAAATCTGCTCCCCCGGTAGTTTCGATCCACATGCTTGCACAAAAAAACTACTCGGTGATACAGCATGACTCACACCCCTCTCGCTATCACCTTTCACACTCCGGATGTGTACAAATGCAAAGCGTCGCTCTATTTTCTTATTCGAATCCATCTGCCTCTTCTGTTTCTCCCGTCTATTTCGGGTGACACACATGCACACACCTTTGTATTGACAGATGTAGGTCAAATCGAGTGTTTGTATCGAATCCGGCACCCGCTTGACGATGGAAGCAGGTCAAGCGAACAGTTATGTATTGGTCCAGATATCTTAACCTACATCTCTTCTTTTGTGTCAGCGGTGGGAAAAGAGAGAAAGGTGGATAAAGCCACCCATTGAAGTCTGGGATGTCACAATACTCTTTAGAGACCCTGAGGTGCCAATACAAAAAACATGTAAGCATATTGGATATCAAGTGGATGGGAAACTGTATTTTTCCACGCTTGCTTCACTGGTTTTCAACGATGCAGCAGGATTTTCCAAATGAATCAGACAGTGTGCACGGTCTTGCAGAGCTTCTTCTTTTGAAATCTATCGACATTCCAGTAAAGTAACATTACACTAGAGTGCAGCTCTGTTTTAAAAGCCGTTTTCTATTGAACAGCTATAGTGTTTCTCTTGCATGAGTTCCATTTTGAAGAAAGTCACCACTGCTGCTGAAACTTTCGAAGGAACCTGCGTTGTTATTTCACATGTGCAACCATCCCTCCTCCTGCAATTACTCCCCCAGACTTTACTGTACATAATAAAATGTTTTTGGTCAATTAGTGCGCTTAAAAGAGGGTTTAAGACAGCAGCTTCAGTAGCGGGGTAATCAAGACCAGAGAGAACAGCTCCTGTTTCAAGCCAGCTCTGATTCTACCATTTACAAAGTACTGGCAAAGTAGAATACTAAGATTTCTATGCCTGCCCTATAATACAGAGACACTGTAATTAGAGAGAAGAGGGTCTGTTAGATGCTGAATTGTCTTTTGAGGTAGTTCAAAGGCAAGCCACGACAGCTGCACTGAGCATTGGAGGCACTGAGATATGAGGCCTAATGCGCAGTTGTTGTTTGTTTATGTGATAGACTGTGTTTGACTGAGTTGATTTTTGCTGTCGCGCATGATGGACCGTGCCATTTCTGGATGCCTAAACAGAAAAAAATAAAAGACTCCACGCTGTATTTCACTGGATGGCTTTTGTTTGCTATGACAAACTGATGTGCTGAACACTGAGAGTCATTTATCCAGACCGAAGATGTGTGATGTAAAATAAAAATAGGCTTTCGTCCGTGAGCAATGACGCTCTACGCTCAAGAAAATGCCGGATCTGCAAAAGCACTCAGACTCAGACCAGTATCGTGACCTAACACCGAAAATAAAGTTTCCTGTTGACACCGATTTTCAGCAAATGCGCTCACTTGCATCGGGCGCAACTTGACGAATGTCTCAATGAGCCGATTGAACCAATTTGTTCATGCATTCCTTAATATCGCTGAGCTCTTTCCACTGGATGTACAGTACAAACCCACAGCATGGCATCAGGGAAGGTGTACATGTAACCAATGCATCTGCGAATAAAGAACGCAAAGCAGTTTTCAGATGATGAAAGGCACGTTTATCATTCATGTTCACTAAAATAAAGAAAACTTGAAGCTCTTAGTCATCTTTTTAGTCAAGATTGGCCTTTTCAAGCTTTATTTTTGGTAGAAAAAGCTGAAGCGTGACAGGAATGCGGGGAGAGAGAGATAGGGAATGACATGTGGGAAAGAGCCACGGTTTATTATCTATACATTTGCAGAAGCAACATGCAAAAGCCACTTGCTGCAAATCTACAGTCTCTGCTGTGTCGCTCCTGTCTTACCTCCTAAAAAGAAAAAAAAAAAAGATGTGTGTCATTGTGAAAGTTCTGCTCCTCGGAGGGGAAAATCATGTTGCTACATGAGCAGTTCTGAAAATGCACTGTTCTCAAAACAGTAGGGTTTTCAAATCCAGGCTGATCAGCTGTTTCTTTATATAGATCTGCCTGCGCTGATTGTGAGCTTCAATGTGCTGGATAACCACAGAGGGCTGAGAGTGAAATAGCAATTACAGACAAACAGTGCGGCAACGTGACATTTGTGTGGAGCAGCGGGGCTTAGCATTGTAGAGAGTGAGAGTTAACACAGTCTCACGATATTAGTCGTGGCACAAAATGAGACGCAGACTGGTATGACTCCTTATCGTAGCTATTTTCCTGTGAGTAACATGCTTGCAATAAAGCCCAGGGGTGTTATGACTATCCTTTATGTGAAGATACATTTTTCTTGAAAGTATTTGGTCTGAATTCCTGAGCTGACAGTAAAAGCGCGGGTGGGGGAAGTAACAAAGTATGTTTACTCAAGTACTGCACGTAAGTACAGTTTTGTTTCTTCGTCATGTTATGATTCCACAAAAGTGACATTTATTATTGCCGGAGGCCTCAAAAGATAAAGCTCGGAGTAGCCCAGAAAATGAAAACAGATGATTAGATCACACCTTTGTTTTTCATCTTTCCCGCCACATCAAATGAAAGGTTAAGAACCTATAATGTTCGAGTCACTTTATAAAAACTCTTAATATAACCACCTTACTTTACACAAAATTTCCCAACGCTTATTATCATGTTATTATGCTGTCTCCTGTCTATTTAGATTACAGATGTTATAAAGTGTATCTTTATTGCAAGCATGTGTGGCTGTTCTCACTCGCTTTAGAGCGATTGTTAGAGAGTTGTTTCAAAGTGCTGCTCTCAAGTCTGAGCTTGCAGAATAAATGCATGCGTAGCAGACAATTTATTGCTGAATTCATGGTATAACAAAGGCGTGTTGTGTCTGTCTATTAATAGCACCTTTTGTTTTTTTACGTCTAAAAAAATGAAACGACAAAGGGCCTTAAGTGGTATAGAGTAAAAAAAAAAAAAACACCTGGATTCCCTGAATCCAAAAATACCCCGTGTAAGCTGCAGGCAGGTCTATTTACTTACTCACAGCCACTTTACCTCATTCGTGACATCACTGGCTTTTTTTGCTAAAAGCACAATAAGGACTTTGTGATTTACTGGATCTATTTGTGTCGCTGTGGCTAAAAAAAGAGCTGCCACTCTAAAAATAGTGAGCCTAAAACCATAAACAATAGGGGTAAGACCGCTGTTATTACAGAGCTCAGTCTCCCTCAGCATTGCCAAGATTACAGGAGTTAGGAGCACGGGGAGACTGAGAGGCATTATTGTTGCTGACGTGGTGCTTGTTGTCATAATGACTGTGCAGAAAGAAAAGACTCGGAAACAGTCTACACCTGACCCTTCCTGAGCAGGAAATCCAGCTACAACCGAGGTTTAAATTTGCTTTTTGGAAAGGATTCCATGTGGTGGGGGGAAAGCTCTCTAAATATAGCCAAAGTGGCAACAATACACAGAGACAGGCCTGGCTATCCCACGCACACGCCATTTATAACCTGATCTGGGTAAAAATTTAATTCCATGGACCTTGTTATTTTTGGACTTGGGGGGGGATTTCGAATGGTGTAAACTCCACTCCTGTTGAAGCCTCTATGTGTCGTGATATTAAAAGCCCTTTGTCTGTGCGTGACTTTCTTTTGTCATATCTCGTACAAGTGATTTACTGCTCTGTGACTCCTTTCCCCATTCTGCCTCACGACCAAACTCCCCTTCCTATTGGTCTTTTCTTTTAACTCCCTTCCCTGATACCATCTCTCTCTCTCTCTCTCTCTCTCTCTCTCTCTCTCTCTCTCTCTCTCTCTCTCTCTCGCTCTGCACCGATATGCACAATCAGCTCCAAACCCCCACCTCTTTGTTTCCAGCTTAGGGCTACACTGCCTGTGATCTTTCTGACCAAATATGATCTTTTGAAGAGGCGCTAAATGAATACTTTTTAACAACCCGCTCTGCCATAATCCTGTTCAATCCTGTATGTTTTTTCCCCCCCTTTTTTTCATCCCCCCCTTGATTCCAATCCTTGATTAATGAGTTCAAAGGAGCCAGCATATGGGCACTCAGATCAGGGTGTATTGTACACACACGCACGCACACACACACGAATGCAGACAAACATACAAGCCAGGATTAAAATACAGAAGGTGGGGACTGCCATTGTGGTAGCATTATTGCTCATTAAAGCATATTTTTTTGGAGGGATTTCAGTGTTAGTGCGTGTCCAAGGGGATTTCAGGGGGTGACACAAAGTGATTAGCAGCCTCCAGATGTTCCTAACATTGTCTTTCTGACCACTGACAAAACAACCGTATGGCCTCTTTATAAAGAGAGTGCGTCTATATGCACGTGCCGGTGGTGAGCTATCACTTGCAAGACAGAGTGGGCTCAGTATGTGCATTAGTTGGCCAAGAAAAATAGTGTTCTAAACTTGTGTCTTTAGAAATAAAGACACAGCAGGGTTGTGTTCCGAGCTGCACGTCTTGCTAAAACACAAGTATCCTGCAAGAAAGGGGTAACAGAGGTCTTTGACCTCTAAGGCAAACTGTAAAGACAAGGTAAAGATCTAAAGAACAGTTGTCCTTACTATTTTCAGACAACTCTGCAAGAAGAAAGGGGGATAGCTGGTTGGCCTCTTTACTTGTAGACAGATTTTACTTCTACCCCACTACATTTCAGAGGGTATATGTTGCTGTTTTTTTTTTTTTATTACCATTTCTCGTGCAAAAAGACCGAAGACTGAATACTTAATAAGCATGATGTAGCGGCAGGTTCTGTGTGTTTGAAAGGAGCAGATCTAAAATTCCCGTGGTCGCCCCCTTCAAAAGAAGAATTTATGACAGATTTTTAAACAGCAAATGATTGCAGTGGTGTGAGTTCACTGGGTGCAGTGCCATCGGTACTAAGCCATCTAAACCACATCAAACACTCATCCCCGCTTCTCTCTTTTCATCTCTCACTATCTCCGTGTTTCTTCTCTCTCCTTTTTTTTTTTCTTCTCTTTGTGCCGTCCTTCGCCTTCTCCTGCTCCTTTTCATCCCATTCTTTCCAATCTCTCGATTACAGTTTTCCCCACTTGTGCCTCCCATATGCCACAGTCATGTAGCCTAGGGGTGTGAACCTGTGTGCACTCCAAACACTGGGTGGAAGAAAAGAAAAAAAAAAAAGAGTCAGGATAGACTGGGTGAGTTGTTTTGAAGAACAAAGGTTGTCATTAGCTGCTTTGTAACATACAGAGAAACTCGGCAGCTGTGTGGTGCAATGACTATTTGCAGAGCTAAATCTCATCCAGACATAAACATCAAAAAATATGTAGTTATATACATACTGTTTTCTGCATAGCCTGTGAATAAACACCTATGCTAACTGTTACCAGCATATAGCATCACTTTGCGATATATAAAATCAAAGGGGTTTTGTACATAGCAAGAATCTTCTTCATCCGTCCTCTAATCATAAAGTGTTGCAGGGGTCAAAGGATTACATATTGTTCAAAGTAATATATTGTATAGAGGCAGTAAAACCAGGTCAGTGTGTCAAGCAGCAGACGTGTATTGCCTCCTTTGTGTGTCAGAGCCGCCCAGCTTGTGGCTGCACACTAGAAAGCCCCTTTTTTTAGCCGGTCGGCTGGTGGCATCTCACGTCTCATTAACTCTCAGCCAACAGGTGAGAGCACAGCTGCAAAAATCTGCATACATCTGTCACAGCAGAGTGGCCGGGTCAGAGGCAAAGAGAGGGGAATGCAGGCAGGGAGGGAGTCATAAGTGACACAGCTGTCCTCATAAACACGCACTGTTGATACGTATGGCGGAGAGATAAATGTTGGACAAATAGTGTCACAGGCGGTCAAAAGCAGTACCAGTACCCCTGGCGTCCATGTTTATGTCCACAACTGAGCTCAGGGGTTTGGATTTAGTTTGAAAAGAACAAACAAATGACCATTTATGAGCAAGTTGTTTTTTTCAGAACATGTGGATGTTTTTTTCTGGTGTGTTTCTAAATTGTTGGACAGCAAAGCACAATCCTCATAACTCAGCATGTTTACTCTTCTCTATTGTTCACTTTTAAATGATAAAAACAGTGCTAATATGTCAAATGTGAGTAAACCCAATAAGGCTATTCAACACTTCAACTGTAAACCTTTCATATTGGGCTCTGTGTCATTTCTACATGACCCATTTATTATTAATTAATCTCTGCATTCATTTATCCTTTTGTTTTTTTCAACATGTCCATCATACGCATGCTCAAGCTATTAGCATTGCAACTTTTTGTTGTAAAAGGCAGCAAAGTAACCTACACTTAATGTATTAAGGTTAAAAAAACACACAGCTGCACACGCCAAACAAACTAAAGTACGTACAAACACAGATGCACATGTCATAAAAATCCCCTGTGGTTACTACTCTCCTCACACCCAACCAACAATGTTTCTTGGGTCCCCCGTGTTCGGGCTGATAAGTGAGGCCAAATCGTGCCACTTCCTCCTTCACCTTGATTGATGGTTCACTATCAGGCCATGTGACCAGCCCCAGCTGAACATGCAGGTCATGGGTCAGAAAAGGAGAGATAACCACCTGCTGGAGCTGTTTGGTGCCCCCGCGTATATCACACGCTCCGCATGGTGTGGGTGTGGTTAAGTGAGCACGTTGACGTGTGCATGTTAGACGTCAGGAAATTCTGTCAAGGTGGTGTTTGTTCTAGCGGTGGGAAACAAGCTGGCAGATGTTTCACTTTAGCATGATGACCGGTAACTAGTTTTAAACATCACGGGAACAAAGGCAGGCACTGAGACACGACATGAGTTGAACAAAGTTGTGGATAATCAAGATGGGGCACACGGCCCAGAAATCCAGCCACTCCTTTGTTTGCAGAGTAATTAGCTACCATTGTGTTATCCAAGTATGATTTTCAGTATGTTTTTACAGAAGCCTGGTGGATGCTTTCATTAGGGATCACAGACACTGTGTATATCTGTGTTAATGAATACCTTTGTCTGCCCAGCCCATTCAGTCGGCATTACAGCATGAGTGACACCTTTCTAACAATGATCACGTAACACCCGCCCAGATAAACGCAGGAAATGGGTGTAACCGAGAAGATAGACGGGTACAGAATAGGAGGCCGTTTCTTAGGAACTCCTGGGGTGAGCTGACAAAGAGGGACAGCTTCCACCTTGTTAATACAAATGGCATGCAAACCACCCTGCTTAAATTCAAGCAAATAGACGTAATTGTTAATCTGCTTTGCATAATCAAATTGTCGAGTCTAGTTCTCCTGCTAAACACGGGCTGAAAAACACATCCAGGAGTTTCTTGTTCTACTCTACTGTGTCTTTCTGGCAGAATAATTAAATAGCTCTCAAGTCCTGTAAAGAGCTGCGCCTCTGCACACCTGCATTCTGTGCAGACACATTAGGTACAGGCTGCTAATCACGGACTGTATAATAGTGTGAGGGGAGCAGGTAATTTCACAGTGATTTGAGGGTGGTGACAGGAGTTCGGAATATCTTATGAAGTCTTGTCAGGGATAAAGTCGGCGCGAAGTGAAATCTCACAGTGACTCTTTAACTCTTTAACTGTAAAAAAAAAAAAAAAAAGAGTTCAGCAAAACAACAGAACAAATTTGAGAGATGATCTGCTCCTTCATCTCCCGTAATAGTCAAAATTTGAACCAACCATGTGACCAGGTGACAGACTGACCATTAGCACCCCCGTGCGCTCTCATTAGGAGGGTTAACGACACAGAAGGTGAGGATGAGTCAGCTGCCCACAGTCTGAATATGGTGAGTCTGCTCTGACAGTGGAGATTCATCCATGTACTTTCTTGGGGAATATTTTCTCTGCGAAGAGATTAGTTCATTGCATAAACTGTGAAAAAGTTGACCCGCAAGAGGCTGCAAGCTCTTACAAAATCCTCACAAATTGATGGTATTTTGTTCTTTTTTTTTTTTTTGTCCTTCATGAGACAAAAACTCTTAAATGTCAAATAAATACGCAGCGTCTGTACAACTGTTGAAAATTAAGCAAGCTAGTAAGTGACCTTTCCCCGCTATCTGCTATTAAACTCACTCCATACGAACACATTCACTCATGTTAATCCTCCAGGGTGTGTGTTAACAAAGATAATGAGCTACTTATCAGATGGTTAGTTCTGGGATTAATTGCCTGGTCAGTGTTATTCAAACATGACACCCTGAAGACACCCCGAGGGCTGGCTGCACAACTAACTCATCTGTAATGCAGAGCAAGCTGTTATGAAGCTCATTACTGTGAGTGGGAGCACATGGATGGAGCATACACAATCTGCCGCACACACTAAATCCGTAACACACAGAAATGTTTCAGCCTTCCCAGTTAAGAAGATTTACTGGAGAAGGATTTTGCTGCCATGACCGAAAAAACTTATCAGAATGAGAGAGAGAGTAGCCGGAATTACCGTTAACTGTGACCCTGTATGAGTGGTAAGCTGAAATTGCAGTCCAAGCCTCCTCTCTCGTGCATTATTAATATCTACTCACACACACACACACACACACACAGATTGACTCACACTTTCTGTCCTGCTTTATGCAGTCTGTTACACAGCTGTCACTGCAGTTAGCTTCTTTTAAAGAAAATCTTTGTCTAAATGTGAGTCTGAAAAATCTGCTCGCAGCCATATGATATGTTCGAGAGCCTTCCAGTGTTCACTACGCTCTGTTCAGTGTACAAGCTGCTTCTCCAACTCCCCTCCAAACAAGCTCTTTGATTATGGAGGAGTCTCCACAGGAATGTTATGCTAAACTCCACACTGCAGACGTCAGGCTTTTGGGCTGAGGACGCATACCACTGATTCCATTCATTTTACACTGCACACATGCCAGAGAGAGAGAGAGAGAAAGAGAGAGAGAAAGAGAGAGAGAAAGAGAGAGAGAGAGAGAGAGAGAGAGAGAGAGAGAGAGAGAGAGAGAGCGAGAGAGCACTGAGGGAATCCCCGTGGGGCCTTCTCTTTTGGTGTGCACTAAATGCTTACACCAACAGCTGCGGACACAAGTGTGTGATGTTGGAAAAACCTGCTGCTGAACATCAAACCACCCAAAAAGCCCATTAGATCTGCATTTCACCAAAGTGGAGTCAACTCCCTCTGTACTTCAATAGAACTCGTGTTGGCTTTTTGTCCTTTGCACGTTTGAAGATTTAAATTCAAAAGTTTTTTGAAGGCCATGATGAGACCTGCATGAGATACTGGAGCTGAATAGTACAGACATTTGGACTGCAGTAAGGAAAGTCCAGAAAGTGAAAAGTCACTAGGTACAATTATTGCTGCGAGTACTGCGCATTCTATGTTGTTTCTGTTATGCTTTATACTTCAAATTCACTGTATTTCAGGAATGAAATGTTATACTTTCCAGCAAGTTCTGCCCCAGGCTCTCCTACGTCTAAGGCTGAGCTAGCAACCCTGCAGAGGAAACCCATTTTGGCTGCTTCTATCTGCAATCTCATTTTTTCAGTCAACATCAAAAGCTTGAGACCATAGGAGAAGGTTGGAACATAGATAGACTGGAAAATCAAGAGCTTTGCCTTCCAACCAGCCTCCCTCTTCCCCACAATGGCCGAGTACAATGTCTGCATTACTGCTTATGCTGCACCAAATAAGACCCCATGAATAAGACCCCCGAGAGACTAAAACTACTTTGCTTGGGGCAGCAACTCCACTCCCCAAGCCGGAGAAACTATTTCATCATTTTCCAGCAGGGCACCAAGGGCAGACTTGGAGATTCTCAGTCTGGCTGCTTCAAGCTCAGCTGCAAACCGTCCCAGTGTGTGCTGAAGGTTACAGTCTGGTGAAGCCAACTGAACAACATCATCTGCAAAAAAGCAGAGACACAGTTCTGAAGCTCCCAAAGTGGGCACTCTCCCTCAGCCTGGCTGCACGTTGAAATCTTGTCCATGAATATTATAAGCAGAATTGGAAACAAGGGACAACCTTGTCAGAGTCCAACTCCCTGAAAAAAACATATTTGACATTGTGCCAGGAATATGGACACAGCCACACAATGGCCCTTGTACCCCATACTGCCTTAGTACCCCCCACAGGATCCCCCAGGATGCATAAGCCTTTCACAAGTCCACAGAACACATGACGTGACTAGATGGTCACACTTCCAAGATCCTCGCAGGGGTGCTGGGAGGGAAATGGGAGCACAAATGCTCATCCACTGTTCAACATCCAGGCCGAAATCTAAGTTTGACAGTCTGTCATAATCTCATTTCCAGCACTCTAGAATAGTCCTTTCTGTGGAGGCGGAACAGTGTGACACCCCAGTTGGAGCACACCTGCTGGTCTGCCATTTTGAAAATGGGTACCACCAACCCAGTCAGCCACTCTGCTAGTGCTGTTCCCTTCTCCCATGTGACACTGAAGAAGGATGTAAGGCAAGACTGTCCAAACACTGCCTCCTCCACAGAGGACTGATTAGAGGTATAAGAGATATTAATCTGGTTCAGGAGCTCCTCAAAGTTTCCACCTCTTGATAATATCCCCAGTTCAGGTCAGCAGGTCTCCACCTAGCCAACTCCTGTCAACTGCAGAAGCTGCAGCCCACTTTCTTCACCCTGATGGCCTCCGAACTGGGATGGGAAATTTATCCACATGGTATTGCTACTTTTACTTAAGTAGAGAATGATAATATGTCTTTGAGAATTTGAGAATTTCTAGATTTGCTCTCAATATATCTGCAATATGTGCGTTGCTCTTTACACAGAAATTAAAACACAAACAGGGACAACCTCAGGATCACTTGCCTGCAGGTAGTGCATCGTTAACTTTAAGCTCCTACAAGTTAATCTCCATACATTCATTATCTCTTCCTCTTTGGTTGTGCAAAAGATTACAACTTAAAAAAAACAATGGGGTTCAGCCGGTATTACAACCCAACCTGGGAGATTTATGAAGACAAAAGAAAATCTAGGGTTAAAACAACATCTCTTATGCATAGACATTGGTTCAGCTAGGATGTAATTCCACACTTTACCGATTTTCCTAAGTGTTATAATGTATATTGTGTGTGTGTGTGTGCGTGTGTGTGTGTGTGGAAATTAAAAGGACAGAAAGAAATGAAAGCAATCCTATTGTTTTGTCTTTTTATGCTTACCATGACATGATCTGTTGCTTCCATATGGTTGTCTATGAATGGTGGCCGTCCCTTAAAGTGTAGAGATTGTAATCCCTCAATGTCAGATTAGTACATGCTTAAATTCCCTCTGCTACATATGACTACTCTACTCCTGGTTAAAGAATGCAGAGACTGAGATGAAGATGTAGTGGAAGGGCAAGAAAAATGAGAACAATGAGTAAGAAAAGATGAGAAAGTGGGGAAGGAAAAAAATCGCAGGTGTAGCACAGATAATGAATAAATCTGGGAAGATGAAAGATAACTACGGAGAAAAGGAGGAAGACGAAGATGATTGAATTATAGAGGAAGGGGTTTAAGTATGTTTGAGGAGACCTTTGTGGGAACTTGAATGATGCATGAGTTATAAATGGACAGCAGAGGTACTGTAACTGCAGAGGAAGCTGAATTACCCTCACCTTTGGGGGGACAACTTTAAACTGTGTGAAAAGGGAGAATGAGGAACACAAAGATCGTGTCACGGGACTGACAGGAAGTCGAAAACAGGTTCACATCATCTGCAACTAGCCAGGAACAATTTGATCCATATCCCTAGCCATATTTTTGTATTTGCATTTATAGCCCCTCCAAACAGACACTTCTCTGTCTTTTCTGAACTCTCTCATGCTCATAAACACACACACACAGTGACACGCAGTTATAAATCCTCAGGAGGGGGGCATTCAGCCGCTGGCTCTTGCTGTGAAAAACATCCCCAGGGGGATTTTAAAGAGCACTGATCCCCTGAGATTGCGTATGTGTCAATATGTAAACATGTGTATCTGGATGCATTGCTCTGTTTTTGTTTTCAGGGATGTACTGTATTCTACCATGTGGCCTTTGATGTGGCGGTTGTGTTGTTGACGTCCACATGGTTACACTGTGGCCTTTTGTGGGCTGAATTTATTAAAGGCTTGTTTGACTATGCAGAGCAGTGCAGGATTATGACAAAGTCCAGTGTGTTAAAAAAAAAAAAAAAAAAAGAAACACAATAATAATCATGTGAGATGTTTACGCAATGTTTTCTCTGAAGCCTGGCATGCGCTAACTGTACTTGGCGTCAGATTCTCAGAATATAATCTAGCTATTGTTACGAGTGTAACCAATTCAATTAAACAATTTCATGACATTGCTAAAAAAACAGAATCTTGCTGGTAATTTACAACCACTCGCCACAAGCTGTCAGATAATAACTGTATTAAAATCTGTATCTCATTAACTGAGAACAATTAGTACTGCAGTACTTAAGTTTCCAATGGCTGTGAAACTGCTTAGAGGACCGGTGCGGAGGTGTGTAGGATTAGTGGCATCTAGCAGTGGTGCTGTGGATTGAAACCCCGCTCTCCTTCCTCCTTCCTTCCACAGGAGAAACTATGGCAGCCACAAAAAGTATGGGTGGAAACTATCTAGAGCCAGTGTTTAGTTTGTCTTCTCTGGGCTACTGTAGAAACATGCTAGTTCAACATGTTGGACTCATGGTGTCTGTAGATGTAAAAAGAATGCTAAAACATAACAGTTCTTATTGCCAGGTGATCATACACTTATCAAAACATAGTTGTGAATATTCTATTCACATTTCTGCCATTTTATAAATAAAGATCCTAAATTGTACACACTGCTTTTAAGTTTTCACAAATGCAAAATTTTCTTTGTTGCTGACAGTAAGATGATGAAATCAATACCGTCAGCAGCTGCTTAGCTAAGCTTAGCATCAAGACTGGAAGCAGAGGGAAACAGCCATAGTCACCCTCCATCGTCACCTCTAAAGCTAAGCTAAACAATGCATCTTCTTCATCATCATCATCATCATCATCATTTTCATTACAAAAACCAAAGAGCAAAAAATACACAAGCTGTGGTAGTTATGTGCTGAATGATTATTTGGCTAGCTTCAATGAATGCGATGAATTTCCACCAGTTGCCTGGCAACTACTTCACAAAAAAGTGTGTGTAGACAAAAATATAAATGATAATAATAAATATAATTTAGAAACATCAGTTTATCTTCTGACAGTTTTGTAAACCACTTTAAAAAAAATTGCTTTGAGTTAGGACACATATATGAGAGGGTCAGGTTACCTTGACTTTTCCATAACACTATATATGTGAGTTAAGCCCACACGCCTGTTATTTTTTGCATATTATTTTGAAGTGAACACCCACATACTCATTAGTAGCTGTGATCACAGGCAGCCTGGCTGCTCTGCAGAAAGCTGCAAGAGACAGAATCAGTGGCTGAGTCCTGAGTTTACCTACGGTAATCTCCTCGTGCAGCCCAGATTACGCCGCCCTACATAGGCCTGGTCAAAGATACTGCTGATCCTAGAGCCCGGAGTTTTCCGGTACTTTGCAACACTGTGCACCAGGCATACAAAGACGGCCTTGTGCTGATGCAACAAAAGGCAATAGAAAACATCAAACACATCTGCACAAGGAACACCCCCACTGAAGGCCAGAGGCAAATCCCCCCACCCCCACTTCAGTGTGTGCGTGTGTGCTTGTGTATGTTTTGTTTTGTATGTCTGCTAATGATGCATCAGTTTGTGTGTGACTTTATCGCACACTTTCTCTCCCTGCAGTGCTGGGCCCAGTGTCCCTGTGTGGGCCCCACAGAGGGGTTGGCTGTGTCCTTTGGATAATCAGCTGGTGAAGGTCTTGATTAGCAGCGGAACAGCATAAACTTTGCCCATGTTTCAGCTGCCCAGTTGTGGCTCCTTTCTACGTCAAGGAACAGATACCCTGGATCCAGAACTTGACAGATTACAAGGCTGTCTGGAGGGAGTCCAGAGTGAGGAGTGGGCCTTGTTCACAGTTTAATATTTGCAGGGGATAAGAGTGACTGAGAAATAATATCCCCCACACATACAGAGTTTGTTTGCTTTCAAGGTTCTCACAGTCCTGACAGCTCTCTCCTCCTCTTCTTGTGCCTCCTCCTCCACCTCATTTACACTCTTGTAAATCTCCACAATAAACAAAGGCCTTTTGAAGAAGATTTCATAAGAATGGCTGATCCCATTCATACCACATATACAGTACACTTTTGTGTCCTTCAGTGGATCACCGTTATTGTCGTCATGTGAGACCACGAGACTAATGACAGTGCATGAGAGTCATGTTATTCAGGTGGTTCTGGATATTGATAGTCACAGTGCTGAGAGGCTGAGCTGTCCTGTGGTGTTTATTGTGTGGTTCAGTGGTATGACAGCAAGATGAGGCAGCATGGAGTGGGCAGTGGTCGCAACAAAGGATAAGAGGAGGGCTGTGGGAGGCTTATGGTGGGATGAAGTAGGAACAGGAGCGCAGGTAGATAAAAGTTTCTTTCAAGATATCTGCGCTCTGGGATGTTAACATCCATCAGGCAGATCATGTATACAATAGTCCAACAGTCTGTTCCAGATTTAGAATTTTGGGATATTTTATGACCTCTGACCTACTTACCCAGACAAAGACAAACTCATTATGTCGGGTTTATGTCTGAATATATGTCAAATGGTGACATTATTATTCATTTGATCATCCACTTCCTGTTTACATAGGACCACAGATATGGTCAGAAAACCCCTTGTCCTCCTCCTGGTCATGATAAAAAAAAAGAAACTTTGGTTCCAAAAGATAACCCAAGTAACAGTCAGTAACAAGTAAGGCTTTGATGAGAACACTTCATTGATGCAGAAGTTGTATTTCTATATATCCTTGAAGCCAATAAATAAGCTCAGCTAACTCCAAGTGTCATAAATGCATCTATGACCGTATGTCACAAGCAGGAAAAATAACAAAACTCCCCAAAAGCAAGATCTCCTTTTATATATCTGTTTCCCCTTTAGGCAGAATCACAGGAGATATCAAGTAGCAACACACTGCCTTTATTCATAGCCAAAGCGTTCAAAAATAGACACAGTATTTCGGGTGCTGATGAGTCACTGGAACTTCACATGTACCTGTTACATGTTCCTGTTTATTCCCTTTGGCGTGCTATATTAACAAACCCTGTTCCATTCACAAATCTGTTGGCAGTATTGCTTCTGGCAGCTTCCTAATTAGATTCACTCTAATTTTTCAACACATTTCAGTCAACTAATGTATTCCTGTACGCGGAGAAACACAGGAGAACAGCTTAATGATGTAATAAAAGTGAAGCATGTGGCAGGTTGATGTGGCCCTGGTGCTTTTTCCCCTTTGAATAAACGTCAGCAGGTGAATCAAGATTTTACTGGCAACAATAACTGACAAATACAGTTGAGATTCTGTGGCTATCCTTTTGTGTGACACGCTTTAAAACGTGCTCAACCACCAAATACCTCCATATTATTGTGCAAATATGCAACATGCATGTCCTAATAGATATTTGTGGTCAATGTTTTCATCATGATCTGTATATTTTGGTCAGCCCACGGTTACAGTTTTGCCCCCAAAAATAAAAAGAACTGGAAAACTGTGAACAAAACAAAATTACAGCCTGAATGCGGTCAGGTCATGTGGGCGCTGCTCATTTTTCGGTGGTTTCTCTCTGGTTATGACAGGACGGGGACAATTGTTGGCCTGGATTTGCACAACTATTTGCTTGGAGACAGAACGCTTTGCCCCACATTCTGTTTCCAGGCCTATTGCAAATAATAATAATAATAATAATAATAATTAATAAGTAAATAATAATGATAAAAAAATATATAATAAAAATACATTTAAAGAAGAAAAACATTATACACAAACAAGGAGAAACACATCAACTAGCCCATACAGAGTCTAAAAAGTGAGCCATACCTAATAAGGAAAAGTTGGATCTTTGTTGAAAATCATGCATTCTTTGTTAACAGTGTGGGGGATCATTTTTGCTCACCCTCTGATAATGGGAATGAAAAGTATGCTATTTCTAAATATTTAGACCCTACAAACTGGAATCTAAAGGGAAGCTTTAGTCGGATGGAAAAGCATCCCGTTATATTCTATTTTGTCCATTTGTAAAGACCTAGCTGGTAATCTATTTATCCAATGTACCTAATAGCCCCAGCGAGGTTGATCAATACACATTATTGTCTGTCTTGTGAGGCTCTGACATTTCAGGGAGCAGTCAGATGCACTTTGATGCGCAAATGTGGCTGTTTCTACAAGAACACTTACAGCACTTGAGGAAAAAGAACATTGCCCTCACGAGGAGAACAGCCGCACAAAGCCAAGAAAACAAAGGATTCATTATGAATAAATATCTCTAGTGTGACATTTCGAATATATTGATTAGAAGTACTGTATATACAGTATAACAGAGTCACGGTTAGGCCATCTTTAAGATAAAAAGAAACAGCTCATTCTGTGAACAGCTGATGCAGATATTCATCAGCAGGGGATTTTTCTGCACATGTTGCAGGACAGTCAGCAGCAGACAGGGACTTTTCCTCATTACTTTTGTGAGAGGACTTCATGACCCAGCTTTCCTGAACTAACAGACAAACATCATACTGAGCTACACAGGGTGGTTAGCATTAGGCATAAAGGCAAACAAACAACAAAAGGCCGTCCACGTTAACTCTACTTAAGCTCACTGTTTATCGCCCCTTCTTTCTTTGCCCCCGTGTTATGTGAGAATGCGCACATCAGGGAAGCTGTTACATGCAACAATGGAGCACTGTTGCCCAGTGCAGATGCCATGTGACAGTTCAGATTTCCTCTCTCCGCGACTCCACATGCGACCATGCACAATCAGAGACCGCAGCACCCTGCCAGACAAGCAGCATGATGTGTCCCCGTGCTCCCATGACGTTACACAACCCTGGATCACACAGTCAAGCAGTACACAGCAAACAGGCAACAGGGAATGTGCTCGACACTAACGGCGTGGTCATCAGAGCTGCAGCTTCTTATCCGAGCAGTGCGTTAATTGCATTCGCGTGCCATTCAAGGTGTAAACGAGTACACGATTAGACGGCTGGAATACAAGATAACTCAGCACAAAGCAGGGTTTATGGCGTCTCAGTGTGACAAACTGAGGGACGCCGCTCATAATGTTACGTAAGGTTTAACGTGCTCTCGTTGTGCAAGCGCTTGGTGCGGTCCGCTTTAGATACATCCTCCAGAAAGGTGAACACGTGTGTGCTCATTTACACTTTTTGTTTTCCACACTCATAAAAAGCCGTCCCAATCCACATGCAAGTGCCACACCGGGACACACACTGTTATAAGAGTTTTCAAATGACCCTTTAAAAAGGAGGACTGGATTCCAAGTATCGAAGTCAAGTGGAATTTGTTCTTGTACAAGAAGGAGCGTTTAATAGTGCAACACATGAAAGGGGTTACAGAGAAAAAGGAGCTCTAACAGTTGGTTCTTATACACTCTCTCTAATGGGCTGTCTTGGACACCTCCCCAAAGATACAGATGGCATCATAAGTTTTTAGTTTAATTTCCTTTAATAGTTAGCATTTCCCCAAGCTAAATATCGCCACTCTGACCTGTCCTCGACCCTTCTTCTAGACTTCCCCTATTTACACGTTAACCCAGACTTTACCTTTACATAGTCATATTAGAGAAGTGAAAAACAGAACATGTGAGTAGAAACTCACGTCAACATCTCATGATTTAAGACATTTGAAACACAGTATGAATCTAATTTTTATAACACAGTGTTTTCTGCGCAGGATTTGTTTGCTGTTGCGCCATGGTTGGCCACTGAAACAAAGTCAGCAGCGCTGACTTGTTACTTGCGGCCACAGTGGCCGCTGTTTGGCTCAAGTTATAGTCTTGCTCCCGAGCGCGCTAGGCAAAAGTACAGCGAATCTGATTGGAGCAAGTAATCTCGAGGTAGCGGTGGAATAAAAGCATATTTGTGTGCACAATGTGCAGTACGCGTCTGCTTAAGTGTTGATTGGTGTCATTTACGTGGCACTACGGTACAAGATCTCCCAACATGCATGTTCACTTCATGTCATGAGCAGGAAGGCTGATAAAGAGTGATTCACACCCTGAAAAGACATTCCTGCAAGATCACACAATTAGAAGTCAATGCCAGCCTGCAGCTTTTCCTCTGACTCATGAAGAATAAAACAATTGCCCTTACATACATCTGAGGGATCTACAGATGTTTATTTCATTTGATACACAAGCCTACGTGTGTGATACATGGTTCAAGAATATAAATGCTGCCGTCTATCACTCTTTCAATCAGATACACGGATTCTTCTTCCCTTGACAGCATTCGACCCTTAGATAAATCTCTGAGAATAACATCCAATTCATAAGTGCAAATGGAGAAAGACAAGGAAACATGACATCATTCTCCTTTGGCAGTATCTGTAATCTCCCCGAACAGTAAACAGGAGATACAGTGCTAACAGACAGGTCTTTCTTCAGAGATAGGTAGTACCGTACAGCAGTCAGAGACGGCATCACACGTCGCAGTTCTCCTTACATAAACCCTCGCAGCTCGTCATCACTCCTTATGAATCAGCCTTTATCTCCCAACCAGCACAGTATTCTTAGACAAGAGCCTGTTCTCCGTGCGCCTTAAGGCGTGCTTATTGTTAAAGAAAAGGCCAGGCACTCACAGTCTGTACAGACTCTCAGTCTGTCTTGTGGAGGAAAGGAGATTAAGCTGTGTGTGTGTGTGTGTGTGTGTGTTTGTTGTGTTCATATCAGATGAGAATGACTGTGACAGCGAGGAGCTCATGGGTTTGGTATGTTGTCTGCTTCATCAGGACCACTCACCTTCACTATTATGGAACATGTGCCGTCTGATAGCGATTCTCAAACCTTTATCTGACATCGTCTGAGTATGAAGTGACAGACAGAGACAGAGAAAAACAAGATATATTAATACATACAAATATACATAAAACTTTGCAAGTACGATGTGCCTTTTTTTTGTACTTTTTCAGCTAACCATGACGTGCAAACATCTCAGCGTCATTACCATTATTCGGCGCCATATGTTTTTCCCTCTAATGAGCGTGTTACTGAGTTCATAGGGGTTTGGATAATGCTCCTCCTGTCCCTGACAGTCAAACTGTCCTTTACTCACCAGGAGGGCTGCGGAGGGGGTTAACAATTCCTGCTTTTTGCTGCACATCTATCACCAACTGTACAAAAACCACCAGAAACCAGATCCTTTTTCAGGCAGCTGTCGCGTGCAGCTGGTAACCCGAGACCGGGCTCTCCGAGAGGCTTTTAATTCCACACATGTGGCACTACCTGTCCAGTGTGGATTTGAAGATTTTATGCGCGTGGGGCAGCTGCCGTGGCTTGTAAGACGCGATAAGAAGCGGGGGGGGGGGGGGGGGGGGGGGGGGGGGCTCTCTCTAAATGTTAAACTCATATCACCATTCACGTACTGCGGCGTCCAGTTAGCCCCCTCGATCCATTTATGGTGATTAGCCACATGTGTCTGCACATGTCAGGAAAAGAGAATGTAAAGTAAAGTGGAAATCTGTCACCCCGAGTGTGTCTGTGTTTATGAAACTTTACCGCTGACTGCTGCCACACAGTAGGTCCTCTGGAGACACTACACAGAGGGCTTAGTGAGCTGACGGAGGAGGTGGGGGGAGGGGGTGTGGGGGGGGGGGGGGGGGGGAGGAGGGATAGCTGGAGATAACTAATAAAGTGCTGCTAAGAGAATGCATTGTTTAGCGTGACCGTACAGTCTGCATGTGCATTGTGCATGCTTTGGATAACCTACTTAATCTTTCTGCGTGTTTTCTGTGCGGCTACTGTTCCATGTAATGTCTCAAAATATTTGTTTATTTTATAAGACTGCAATAAGTGACATATTAGATATACATACATAGACGGACACTTAGAGGATACTGCATTCTCACACGGCACAGTGGATTAGTTTGGATTAGTTTTGTGCCGGCAGTAAACTGTAAGTGGTTTTCTTTTGACGAGAATGTGCTGTTTCGTTTGTTCTTCTCCCACTGGAGGAGGGAGACACGGAGTATTACTTGGAAAGCATGAGACACAGTACTACTAAGAAAGTAACTGTATCCTCTTTGGGGCACTGCTGGGAGTTCGCCTCTGTTTACAGGAATGAGAACAACACTGCTGCCGGTTTCTTCTCGGCAACATTAACAATGAATTCACCTCCTTTTTTAACTCTTGCTACCTCTGCTCCCTCAGTCGAACCACCCTGTGTGGGAAGGCATGCACAATAGGCAAGTTGCCTTTACTTATTAGGAAGTGTGTGAAGTTTATATGTGGGGGCATGTTTAGTTGCGGCGAAGCCGTGCACATTTATGGAATTACTGTGCAATTTCTTCTTCCGACCTCTTTTTCTCGGCAGATTAGTCACTCTGCAGCTGGTTGTGGGCCCTACTGTGTTGTATGTACTCAGCTGGAATCAACTTCCCCTGTTCCTCAGCCCAGTTTACAGCTGTTAAAAAACCAAAAAAAAAAGAAAGAAAAGCATGCCTGTCCACGTGCCAGCGAGACGGTAAATGCAGGTGACTGAGGGGGACTGTGGGTTTACGCAGTTCTGTCTCACACAGCGCTCGCACTCTAACCTGGTTACACCGCAAAACCTTTGTTCCTTTCCACTTCTCTAACCTTATTTTCCCTTGTTGATCCCTTCAGCCCCGACATTTCCTTCTTTTATAAACCCGAACGTTTTATGATAACAGGTAGTCACGAATCGTGTGCCATGAATGGCCTCCTCGATCTTTCCTCCACCACCCACTGTGTCCTTGTCAATGTTTGATTGAATGTTGACTCTCGCAGCGTCACTGCAGCAATTGCCAACAATTGTTATGCTCCTAGCGCACTGCAGTGTTGCTGCTAACCATGAGGGGCAGCACTCCTGACATCTGCTGGAGTACGAAGCCGGAAAAACAGACCAAAACAGCGTCACGGCCGCAATGTCACGGAGCTGTGCCCGGTGAAAATTAGGGATGAATAGCATTTTGGTTAGTTTAAGCCAAATATGACATCGATATTTTATATCCCAATAGGTTGCTAAGAACTCTGATGTATCTTATGAAGGTCCTGGGTTAGGGCAAGCATTTTTGCTCCTAGAGGTTTAAAAATGAAAAGAAAATGACAGTGATTTGACATTTCTTTGTATCTTTGTATGTATGTCTCTGTATCTTTATGTTGGATGGAGGGTTTTTTATGGTTCGAGAAAACGTTCCACTTATCAAGTGCTTCTTAAGCTTCTTAAACCCATTGGGTTATCTCAAAAAAAAAGCACTGCCACAATGCGGAAAATAAGGCTAGCTTTCTTGGCGCCCTTGAAGTAGATTTTTGAAGATAGAGTCAACACAACAAATTCACATTTTCAGTTCTGTCTTACAGTTTTAGAGTGCCATACAAACATGGCTCTGGGCTGGAAGTCCATTATTTTGTGCTTGGCTGCAGCAACCCATTGCCCCCTTTTCCTCACAAGACTGGCCAGTAGAGCAGAACAGGATGTAGGTAAATTTTACTCTGCTGAGAAAGGGGGATGTCTGGCTCACATTAGATGGTGTTTGAGTTCAACGCGTACGCCGCCGATGATCACATCAAAGTGATTTTGCATTAGCCAGAGCAATAAAAATCCCACTTCAGTGAGTTGTCTGGTTTTAATGTGTTTATATTAGGACGCCGGGTGTTTCAGGTTAAAGCTGAGGCAACACAGAAAAAAAAATATCATGAAATAATAACATGAGATGTCTTAAACTGTACACCACTCATACGAAGCTCTTAATGTGTGATGATGTTCCAGCAGCGGTGCCTGAAGATCATTTTGCTTCGTGCCATGGAAAGGTATTTAGGGAGGTTAAGCTTATCTGCCCTTCTAATGTGATTAATCCCGCAGTAAATGTATCATTTGATAAGGGATTACTCTCTATCTCTTTGTTGTCTTTTCACTCAGAGAAGATCTTCCAAAGCTCAAACGCATCAACTAATCTATATCCAAAAGTGATTTGATGACAGATCTGAGTTCACACAAAAGCACTGTATGCCCGAGCGTGGACTTGGATGACTCCAGATCACCATAGTCATTTTAACTCACTCATCTCCTTAACAAAGAGCAAAACTCCCTGACACATGATCAAAGGATTTGTTCATCTTAAGATCCCTTTTTCTCTTCTCTCTGTTTTCCAGACTTCAAAGCTCTCCAGCATCTTACGCTCTCCTGCTTGACAAAAAGAGAGGGAGAAAAAGGGCCGCTGCCGTGTGGCTGCTCCGAGCAGCCGACAGAAGGGAGGGGAGGGGAGGGGAGCGGGGGGGCTGGCAGCAAACATGAACACAACTAATAATACCTCAGCTGGATAGTCAGACTGTGTGCTTGCAGTCTGTCTGTCTTCCTGTCTGTCTTTCTTTCTCTCTCGCTCGCTCTCTCTCTCTCTCTCTCTCCCTCCCTGCATTTTGTGAAGGTGACAGCATGGTGAGTCAGCTTGGACTTTCCAGCTTCTCCTGTGATCTCTGCAGAACTCACCTCTCAGTGCCTTTCCTGGCATCTGCAAACAAACACTCACATGTGCGCACACACACACACACACACACAACATTCAACCCTTTCTCTCTTTTCTGTGAAAGACCAAATTTCACACAGGCATTTAACATCTCACCTTCCCCTTTCTCCTCAATACTCGACTTCTTCCCTGAAGCAGGGGTTGCTAACCTGTCTAAAGGGTGAAGACCGATGGAATCCCCCCTGGGTTTGTGGATTAGAGTGCCTTCCAGACAGCCTCATGTCACACAGGAGTGCGAGGCTGATCTTTCACCCTTTCCTCTCCTCTGTCACAGTATCCACCGTGGGGCTCAGGGTCTAGCATGGACAGGTTGAGTGTACTGTTACATAGGTGTGAGAGTGTGCCAACGCAGAGTCCAGTTTCACACCTCAACCTGAACCTGAGCTGAGAAATACTGAGTGTTTCTTAGATATGGCAGAATAAACAAAACACCACCATACCTGAGCTGCAAGAAGCCACCTCTCGAGGTTAAGGAGATGGTGTTGAATCCTTTGATGCAGCACCTTTGCCTGTGACATGTGCATGTACGGCGTGGTGCACATGCTAGAATAGAAGCGCGCAATCAGATTAGAAGAAGAAGAAGAAACGCGCTCGTGCGGATTTTGAGTTTACGTCACGCGCAAATGCTATTTTTAAAAAAACGAAAAAGGAAAGCAGTTCTGACGAAAGTTTCGTTCAGATCATGTTACCTTAACGACAACTGCTCTTGCATTCCAGGCAGAAAGTATTTTTATCTTTCTTTTTTTCTCTCTCTCTCTCTCTCTCTTACACTCTTCCAAAAGAGAATGCATTGTGTTTCATATTTCAGCAGGTATGACTGTGCAGATTTGCAAAACGGGTCAGATGCAATTGCTGCTGGCTACAAGTTGTTACTCAAGTTTGTTTCAGAAGAACGGGCCTTTCTGTGCACATGCAAGCACACACATATTGTATGTACGGTCACGTCTCAGAATGTTCATGCTGCTGCAGCCAGAGAAGTTAAATATATGTGAAGCTGTTCGTCTTGTGAGTAAATAGTTTCAGTAAGAACTTAAAGAGCCACGGCCCACCTTGCTCCTCCTTTACACAGCGTATGTAAAATGTAGCACTGTATTGATTTTAGAACAGGGCTCAGCATACGCACACCTGGGTATGCCGTTCAGTGTTTGCACCAAACATCCATACGCCCATGACACACACTCACACACGCAAACACCCACCTGCCTTTGTGCAGCGATCTTACGGTAAAGAGTTTTATTACAAGACTCAATTGCCACCTCAGGCCACTGTAAAACTTGCTAGCACGTCAACTTTGTGTTTGTGGATCTTTGCGTGCGTCTGTGCGCGCTCTGTGCTGTCTGCCCACTCCTCCTTTTGTGATCCCTGTGCGCTGTAAGGAAAACACCTGAACGCATTCGATTTTTTTCAGCATTTAATAGGCAGAGCTGCCAAACACAAATTGATGACATCTAGTGAAACGAAGGAGAACAAACAAATATAAAGTGTTTGCGTTTGCGTTGCAGATTTTTCAGGATTAGTGCATTTTTGTTGTGGGTACAAACACGGCGTAACATGAAGACGCCCAAACACAGGGAGATAAGTCGAAGGATTTAATTTAAGCAATTCTAAATTTTATCCTTATCTGTGTGTTTTAGTAAGTCAGTCACAATGAAATTATCCATTCATTTCTTCAGTCCCATAACTATGAAACATCCACGGTAAGTGTAAAATCATCATGTGTGATGGAGGAAATCATGCCTACTGTGTGTGCAAGTGCTCCCTAAAGCTATGAGCTAAAGCTCATACACACCTTCGTAAGCACTCATAAGCTCGTAGCATGTTGGAAAGTGCTTCTCCGCCCGTGAAGTCATGAATTACGTCAGAAGTTAGACAGTTGGATCAGATTAGATCAGCCAGTCAGCATACAACCATGCTGACACACGGGCGGATGGTGGATGGATGGCTCGGCGCTCACGGTAGCATACAGGTAAGACAGGTTCTCCCTCCAACAGCAATTACCCAGTGTGTTGGTGTAAATATAAGGATGTGGTCTTAATAAACTCGTCTGGTGAAATCAGGACTTCAGGAGTTGCAGAGAAGTAAACTGGAGGGGGGGGTTTAACAGGTAGGTGCAGTTATAAAGGTGGATAGCGAGGTAGACAGATTGTTATCAGCCACGCAGCAACGCGTGCTGTTGTGAGTGCAAACAGTCAAGATAGGGGAGAAATTGACAATTAAACGACTGAAAGTATATTCCCTTTGTGTTTATCCATATGTGTGTGTTTACATACACAACAGCAGAAGTATGGCTTTTATTTGATGTGAACAGGTGTGTGTGCGCGCGTGTGTCTTTTGCAGTAGTTTTCCAATCTGTCATGCGCGCGTGATAGAAATCTGCAAAAGTGTAGTAGAAACAGACAGAGGAGTGTGTCAGGAAAAGCAGACCGGGCGCCCGAGTTCCTCTGTGTCAAAGGTCATCACAATCAGCTGACACGGTTTCTCTCTGCTTGTTAATAATGCTTCATAAATACGGGCATCAGGGATGTTTTTCATTAGTATGATGATGGAAATTTACAGTGTAAACCAGCAAGGGTTTGTCAAGGGTATGTGTCTTTATAATTATCAAACATTTAGTGATTGATTATGAAGAGAGACGTTCACTGTGTGTTAGATTTCTGGTTCTCAACATTACCGGCTTGTAACTCAAAAGGAAGCACATCCTTGTTGTTTCGTCAGATTATCAGAGGACGACGGAGGAAGAAAACGTAATATAGTAATACATCAGAGGGCATAACAAGTTCCAACATTTATACAGTCATGCAGCCAAAGCACTCTCACTCATGCA
Source organism: Nibea coibor (assembly GCA_023373845.1). NCBI lineage: Eukaryota > Metazoa > Chordata > Actinopteri > Sciaenidae > Nibea > Nibea coibor. The sequence continues at coordinate 8,971,971 of CM041737.1, read as the reverse complement.
TACTGTAACTTTTCATCCAGGTTCAGGTGACTGAAGCTAGCAGATCTAAACTTAAATTCAGCATAAAACCACACTCTGTGTCCTGTTTACTTTGTAATTACCTGCTGAATAGTTTCCGATCATATCTGCCAAATGCAAAGAAGCCCCTGGAAAGCTTCCTTGACGGCCGAGGATGAAATTAACCTGCATTTACTAACACATTTATGGGATTAACAGCAGTGGATACAGCTGTTAAAGCTGAATGTTGCTCCATTCAAGATCCAAACTGTTTGAAACTTAAGCCCATCATAATCTGTTACAGTATGTGAAAACATAAACAGGCTTGTGACCTGGATATCAACCAGCATTTTTTAAAATGTGTTATGCAATGTACTGTACAAAATATTATACTATGCAATAATAATACATAATAATACATTATTAATTTATAATATGTCCTTTTTTAGGTCAAATCTCTTTTTTAGATGATGGATAAGCCAAAATTAGATTAGTCACTTCCTGTAAATACACACTTGCATCTGATCCCAGTCATCTCATTTCTCATCTGCTGGAAGTTTCCTGTCAGCTGATTGGCTCGCTGCTTGTGGGGAGAATCCAGATCAGACACCCTAGGCAGTTGCTGCTGTTGATATAACTTTGAACACATTCTCTGGCATCCTCCGAATCGTCATTATCCTGATCACACTAACCCAATGTGGGATCAAATGCACTCATGCAACAGTTTCAGGACCGAAAGAAAGAATAAAAAAGAAGCATTGTTCCTCTGTTTGCTTTTCCCGTCGAAGTTATGTTTCCAGACAGGCGACTTTTTTTCGTTACGGCTAATAACAACGTGTCATAAACAAAGGGAGGACAAAGGATCCGTAATTGAATCAACCGCTGTTCTAATTTCTGGGGCATCCCTCACCCTAATTAAGCATCGCTCGTTGGTTGTCACGGGAGACAATGACAACGTGAATAGAGCTGTCACTCTGGATCAGACTGACGTGTTGCCTTGGCAACGGGGGTCAGTGGGTTTGCAGTGCACGCAGAGGATGTAAGATGGGAGGAGGACGGGGGGGGGGGGGGGGGGGGGGGGGGGGGGGGGCAGAAGTGTGGAGGGTGTTGAAGAGAATCTAGATCCAAGAATCAGCTGGGAGTCGGTCTTACATTAGCATCTGATGAAAGCGGTTAAACAAAGCACGGAGAAAGACTTTGCGCGATTCTCTCTGAAGGTCATGTGTCGTGCACTCTCAAGTTAGACCTCAGCTCATTAATCCTTTTTTTTCCCCCCATAATTTATCTCCATCGCCTGGATTTTGCAAACATATGACTCAACGCCCTTTAAAGCTTTTAACCTTCAGCTCTGTGTACCTTTCGTGACGTTTCACGGTGAAGCTTCGATGGCACCAGAATGGCGCTCCTGATGAACAGATTTGCATGAGTTTCGCCAGCCCTCGCTGCTGTGTAAATATCATGTTGTTGTGGAGCTTTGAATGACTCCTCTGTGTCAACAAACTGTGGCTCAGTCCTGGGGATGCCGTTGTGTCTTAATAAATCGGCGTGGATGAAAACAAGGCTATAAAACGGCTCTTTAGGTAGTGAAAGTCTGTCTGCCGCCCTCCCTCCCTCCCATCAGCCCACCCCGAATGCTCTTTTTCTTTTATTTGCAGGGACGTTCAGATGAAGTGTGCCACTCTTTATGTCCTGGCAAATATCCACACCCGTCTGTTTCAAAAGCTCTTTATTTTTCCTTCTGCGCGCACATACGCACGCGCACATGCTGCAGAAAAGTGCCCACTCCATTCTTCATCGCAGCCTTGTATTTTTGAAAGGGCCTGGCTCAGATATCCTATAGGCAGGAGTAACAGCTGTCGCTAAGCCACCATAGCTGGCCCCCACTCAGCACCCAGTGGGGACCCAAAACTCTCCATGTCTGTCGCTGTCTCCGTCCCGCTGTCTAGCTTTTGGACTGGCTGTCGCTGGCTACTTTCATTGTCTCTGCCCCTGTCTCCTCCACCCTCCCTCCCTCCCTCTTTCTCTCTCTTTGCTCCATCTTTCCCTCTAATTACATTGCATCCTAATTGTCCATTTAGGAAAAATGCACTTCCTTTTGTTTTTTGGGGATTACAAGAAACAGAAAAAGAAATGAGGAGGCTGTGAAAAAGAAAATGACACAGGATGGGACAAAGAAGGGCAGAGGTCCTCTCTTTTCCATTCAGTGACTGTGAGGCACACGTCCTCTTGCCACACACACGCACACACACACACACACACACTCCACCCCACTCCAGCCACCCTCTAATCTGCACTGTTCCACCCTGAGGGCCCGAGGCTGGGGCAGCTGCTACTGATGGAGCCAGTGAGCCAGCTGTCCTTCCACACACACACACTCATCCACCGACACACATCCACACACGCGCGCACACACACACACACACACACACACCCCTGCACTCATTCATTTAGGACAAAGGAGCCAGGATAGGGGTGTGTATTGCTCATGATTTTGGAGTGTGCCGTGGCCATGGGGAGGGGGGCCTTCACAGTCAGTAAAGTGGTTTTTATGTTCGCTTTGTGTCTCAGCAACAGTTGGCAGCACGTGTGTCAATGACACGCCTCTCTGCTTTATTGTCCATGAAGTCGGAGGGTTTAGGGTGACCTGGGACAAACACACTGACACACTTACAGAAACATAAAGCGATGCAGGCACACAAACAAAAGGGGCCATGTGTGGACAGACAGTTACGAAGTACAGTCTCCTTTTTTTTTTCAAATTGCCAATCTGTCGGAAGCAGGGAAAGAAAAAAAACACACTGTTTGCTCTGCCTGTTTCTGTGATTTCATCACCTTGCAACATCTACCGTCAGTTTTTTTTAGTATCCTTTAAAAAAACCATAGAGGGATTCGTCTGCAACACACCGATCTTGTGTAAGGTTGGATTCCCCAGCATATTAATAGCTATGAAGTTAGGATTACAAAGTAAGGGCGTTAAGGTCTTGCATGTTTGGCTGTAAAGAAAAAGTTCCTAGCAGAGCTTCAAAAACAACAAATCAATGGATTCATATCTTTAGATTCTGATTGGTTTATCTCTATCTCTAACTGCTTCACTTTCTGGCTCCTGCTACTATTGGCTACATCCCTCCGTCTTTCCCCGATTGGCTCAGGGGCTGATTGCGCTCAGCCTCAGCCGTCTGATTGGTGGAGCATCAGCCCAGGAATTGCTGTGATTTGCCCTTGGTTGTATGTCCACCAGTCAGAGTGTTTTCTAAATACTGCAGCTGCTCCAGAGACAGAGTGAAAGCAAGCGTGTGCACGAGTGCGTGTGTGTGTAGAGGTCGATTTGCCCGAGTGGGTGGATGAGGTGGGTTAGGTGTGTAGTTAACAACTAAAAGGCCATATGGCTGATGACACATATACACACGCACCTGACGGCTGCCTCACACCTGCTGCACTGTCTATGGTTGAGTAAGTGATCCAGATCAAAGGCAAGAAGCCCTCAGGGACTTGTATGTGCGTGCATTTATGCATGTGCGTGCGTATGTGTGTGTGTGTCTGAGGAGACATTCACTGTTTCTGAATCTGTGCCAACAAAGAGGATTTGTATTTGAATGCGAGACGACTCATGTCTGGCTTTGCTGAGATAGAGCGCTGGAAGAGCTGAAAGGGGTATGGCACGAACGGTCTGTGCAGCAGACTGTACACACACACAAGATGTAGACCTATATAGCACAGGTACCTTGACAGGGATAGGAGGAGGAGGGCAGCATGGGAGGGGAGGGAGAAAACTGCAAAATGCACTGCACATTGTGCGTGGATATTGTTCACTTTAAAGTGTGCTGGAGATGCTCTGCGCTGAAGAAAGAAAGAAAGAATTAGGGCTTCTCATCATCTAGGCTCATGAAGTGGATTTCAGCATTGCGACTTTCTTGACAAGAGTGGAGTTACCCTTTAATTTGGTGTAGGAATTAACGTTCCCTTACGCTCGCACACACACCCACCCGCTAACCCACACACATACGTAATCAAAGCGGGACGCTCAAAGGCTGGGTTCTTTCGCTTCGCCCACAAAGGCAACAAAGTCCGTCTTTGTCACTTTCCAAGTCAGACGTCAGCGAGAGTTTGCCTTGCTCTGGGGCTGTGTGTAAAGCTTGCCCACACGGAGCCCCCATGTATGTCTGCATATTATTATGGCCACCCACACACACACACACACACACCACTGTACACAGTACAACGTACTGTTAAAAAATTATTAATGGGAAACAGCGAATGCAGAACTTCCTAATTCCTCTTTGCGTTTATACGCCACACGCGAGCATGTGCCACGCTTCGACACACAGGGTCTACACAGACAGGCGCACACATTCATGCAAAGTTAAAAAACCTACAGACCCTCTTTGACTCCCAAACGAGCGAGCGCTTTTGTCTGTGGTTTGGGTACATGTCTGTAAGCACACATGCATGCCCGTGTTTGTTTGCAACATAAACAGATTGGTTCAGTGTCAGCGTACAGTAGTTGCTGGGTAGAGTTGAGGAGTCTGCGGAGGATGTTGTGGTTGGCTAGCCCCTTTCTTTGTTTCATAAACTGTCTGTCTGGCACTCTGCTGTTAGACCGGGACAAAGGAGCCACTTTAGATTCATATTGGACTCAAGAAGAAAGAGGTCTGTCCCAAGAAAAAGACAGTGTTTTCTAACTATTTCAAGGTGCTTGCTTCATGTGATAATCTTTTCTTCCACTTTATTTGCCCCCCCCCCCTCAAAAAAAAATGCAATACAACAAGCTGGACCTTGCGTCCATCTATGTCAGCTGCCACTCAAAATTTGGAAGTGTCAAGACACTGAATCTCCAGCTCCAGGGGGCTGTTTTTAATCTCATTTCACTTCCCAGTGGAGGTGGAAAGAAATTCGCTGTTATGGACAAACCGTCACTCAATCACTACATCCCCGTTTTCCAGTGATTAGGCAAACATGATTGTACTCACATGCTTTGTGGGTTGTCTGGGGACAAAAAGGGAAAAAAAAAAAGTGGATTACTGATTAGATTACTCCTCTCCTGCCCTGAGGGCATGTTCAGAGCTGAAGAGCTGGCTGTGGATTTAAGACAGAAGGAACAAAGGATAGACAGAAATGACAAAGGAGACCCTGTTTTGAGGAAATAAACAGTAAAAACGCTCGACATGCAGATGTACTCCCTTGCACACTCGCACATGAAACTTCAGTTTACTCGCTGCAGCTGCTTCCTGTGCGGCAGGTAACACACATGCACATGTTCGCACACAAAAACACAGACCACACTTACACTTTTAATCCTTACGCCTCTGCAAATACGTGAAAATGCTTGCAGGTAGCTGCTGCTATTGAGCTGTTATTCTACAAAATGCAATTTTACATCAAACTAATTCGGAATTCATGCTTGATTATGACAAACATTGCCGTCTTTGTTTATATTTTCCTTCGTCTGTCCACATATGGCTTGATTTTTGTTTGTCTTCTAGCCTGTGTGAGTTTATCATGGTTTATAACTCTTATTTCATAATTGATAGATAGCCGAGCTTCTGTGTTTTGTGTGTCCACAGTGATAAGGTGACTGTTAACTGGAAAACAGCGAGATCCTGACGGTAAAGGGGACCTCACGCAGGTGACAGAACCAGCAATCAACCTCCGTCATAACAATAACAGCTGTATGAGGAGAACGTACACATGAGCACGTGCACACGAAAACACACGGTCAGGACACTACTTTCTACAGCGGCAGCTGCTCATGCACAAACGTACAGTACACATCCTCTACACCACGCTGTCACAAACAAACCAAGCACGCACACAGCCCTCATAACCCTTCATTGAGAGATTAGAGTGTTGATTTTTAATTGGCTTAACGGCGTGTGTTTAGTTTGATCCTGGTATTATGGCCCAGTGTGTTTTCTTCCTTGAATGAGCTGATTAAAAAATCTCCCCCTGTCAACACGCTGCCAGATAGATACCACCGTTTGATTAATTCACACACACAAGCACACATGTCATAATCCCCGCCCTCCTATTGGCTACTGGGGGGAGCCCTGTTTCCAAAGCAACATTGGAATGCCCTGGTGTGTGGCACCGCCCCTTTCAGGAAGCAACCGCATGTAAACAAAGCCGGCATGTGCTGCACTGTGTGCTCCATCTGACTCTGTGGTAAACAGAGTGTGACTGGGTGCAGGCAGATTGAGGTTGACCTCTGGGATTACATGTTATACTGTTGCCTTTAAGGACTTTGCATATTTTGCAGCTCTGGACATGTTGTTTGTGCGTGACTTCATGACAATGAATCATCAAATCTGAGCCAAAATGTACAGGCAGAGAAAACACAAAGGAAAAAAGGGCTCTGACGAGAGGTTTTAAACTGTATCTTTATATGTATGTGAGCACATAAGTCAACAACAGTCCAAAATCAGTGCGGGAAAGCAGGTACAGGTGGATCATGAACAACAGTAGTGTCAATAACCTGTCCTCTTGCGTCACGTCTTTCCCCAACACGTCACATTTACGGGATGTCCAGCCTTTTGTGCTGCGGGGTGTGTTTACTTCGGTTAGCACAATATGGCCTTTCCTCCACTGGCCAGCAGCTAAAGGTAACCAAAGTTCAGGAGGATTAAGCACTCAGTGGTACATAGCAGCTCAGATATTTTACTACGGTATGGCCCCGGTGATTGGACCACCTCTGTAAGTGGAAACAGAAGGGGGAAGAATAACAAGGTTATTACAGAACATAACAGCAGATAAACACATTCATAACAGTGATCAAAATACCCACACACGGAGACACCTATCCCATTGAGCAAGAATTCCCCACGACCAATCAAATTTCTGTTACCAACAGCAACAGCTCCTGTTTATGCCTGCCTCTAGCTAATCCTGCCCTCCGATTGGCTGGTACCCGGACCTCGGAGCACTGCCCCCTCCCCCCCCCCCTCTCCCGTTTTCCACTCTGCCTGTCCCTCCATATCTGCAGATTAAGTAACACCGGCAAAACAAAAAGAGCTTATTTTTGTTTTTCATCAATGACAGTGCACCCACATAAACATGGTGGCTTGTTTAGATGCAAAGGTATCTGCCTTATGATGGCACGCATCCGCAGAGGTGCAGAGACAGGAGAGTGGGAGAGGAGGTGGGATAAACTGAACCACTGTTGCCATGCACCCTCACTGTGTTACTGGGTTAAGTATGGTATGTTGCTATGAAAAAAAGAACGAGCGCAAGGAAGAGGGGCAATTGCATCATTCCTTTGAAAAGTCCTTGAAAAACATGTCTCTCTCCTTTTGCACCCTGTGCAAAATTCTAATTGCGCTTTCAAATCATCCTCTGGGAGGAATTACAAATTGAAATGCTGCACACGGTGCCACGGCGTGCAAACTTATGAAGATGCTCTCATGCATGAAAGACTACAAGTCCAACTGTTCCCGGCATTTTTTTTTTTTTTTTTTTTTTGCACATTCCTTGAGCACATTGTTCTTCTAAAATAAAAACATGCTTGTTCTAGCGTATGTTTATCGGGTGTACTAAGACTCGTTGTTCCTTTTCGCTGCTGGCAGGTAAGGCAAAGAGTGTGAACATGCAGCCAGATGCTTTGTTTTGATCTGTCGGTGACTGTTCAGATGCTGTTGCTGGAGAACATGCACCATTAGATAAGATATGTTGCCAAGAACATGTTCTGTTAGTCCATAGCTGACGTCGTTATGCAATACCTTAGTGGTTCAAGGAGCATGTTTTCAGCTCATAAGAACACATGTAAGGTGTACGCACATGCCGATAGGAGAGCTGAAAACATGTTGTGGTCAACCTAATATTTAACCCTACGGCCAAGGTTATCACATGCCTTTGTTGTCGCGTGCACGCATATCATGTTTGTGTGTATGTGTGCAGTTTGAGGCGCGCGCGTGCACTTTGAAGGAGAGGCAACTTGTTTGTGCACAAGCAGGAGGCTGCGATGATGAGCTGCTGCATCATCATTCCCCTCACAACCCTGACCCGTAATTGAGTGACGACACAGCACAAGCAAACAAGGCCCTCGTCAGGGATCCTCCTCTTTCCCCCTATCCTTTACCTCTCAATCCACTCGCCTCTTTTTTTCTTTGATCTCTCGACATCTTTCCCCTCTCTCCCACTCTTTCTCTCGTTCTCGACTTGTGTCAAGGCAGGCCATGTCCCTCCCTGGCTGCTCAACCTCTCTCTTGAGATTTCAAATTAGCATGTGCACTGAAAGCAGAGAGGCACTTTAGTTTACTCTGTGATCTCCCTCTCTCTCTCCCTCCCTCTCTCTAAAAAAAAATGTCATGCTGCCTTGACACCTTTCCACCCAACCACAAGTTCTTAGAAGATTTTTTTTATTACCAGTTTGTTTCATGCTTGCATAGAATCTTGATGTGAAATACAGAGAATACACTAGACAGTGTCTCATTGTTTCTCTCCTTTTCACTGTAAGTGTGGTTGGTGCATGCCTTGCTTACATAGCTCTTGACTTAAACAATCCCCATGAGTAAGAATGAGTGTTGCTATTTCAGATACTCCTTTGTTTAGCCCGAAATAGTCTCAGACCTAAGCGTGATGGAATGTGGAATTTACACCATCCATGAAATGTGTCCATGTCCTTCTTTTTACACCCTTTCTATCTCTCCTCGAATCAAGCCAGTCACACAGTCTGCCCCCTCTGTCTGCATGCCACGACACAGCACAGACTCTATCATCAGATGAGCAAATAGTGTGCAACTTTGTCTGCACTTTGTATGTCTGTGTCTCCCCTCTTCTCCAGGCTGCACTTCTATGGACATGCCTTCCGGCCCGCTGCTGCTCTAACATGAGGATTGCGGACTATGAGAAGGGATTCCTGGCACGGCTTTGAATACATGTGCTTCTAGAAGGATAAGCTCAGCTATGTTAGTAATGTGTCAGCCGCGCCGAGGTTACAGGCTGCTCCCCATATTTGGCAAATCACTTAGCATTGCCCCACCTCAGCCAGACTGGCAGACACAGTAAACCAGAAAATATGAACAGAATCCAGAGGCAGACGGGGGATAAGGGGAAAAGCACAATGCATTCATTAAATACCGTAGTCTTTGGGGAATGATAACACAATCTGAAAGTATTTGACACTATATTTGGCTTTTATTTTCTACCCTTCTTTTTCCTCCTCTGTTCTCTACTGTGCAAGGAAAAACCAGGTGAAACTTTAAGACTCTGACACTCTGAGCTGTTTTACTTGTCCTGAAATAGCCTTTGCCTTTTACAGTTATCTCGTTGCAGCTTATATAAAGAGGCACGGCTGCAGCCCCGGTCTCATTTGATCAATGCATTTGGCATCAGATCACTCTTTGTGGACTTGGGTCACAGTCTTGATTTGCTCAAGAGGGTTACTTGTTTACTCATCTCAGAGTTTTTTCTTTTTTAGTTTGTTGTGATGGTGTTAACTTCATGTGAAATACCAGAAGGCAGGGATGAAATTAGAAATCACTTAGTACTTGGAACATTTGATCTAAGTTTAGCCGTTGAGGTGTAAGTAGGATCACTTCGGTCATATCATATTTTTTATAAAGCCCTGGTTAGCAGAGGTTCATTGCAAAAAGGCAATGAGGGCACATACATAATCGTGTTTGTGCAGATAATCTAGATACTGCGTTCAGAAATCACACGTTTCATTCAGTCAATCCATTCAGTTGCTCGTGAGCAAACACCCTGATGCAATCCCAGGGCAATTTTTGCAGACATGCCAATTTGAAAACAAACATTCAAATGATTATATCCTGCACAAGTAGAGGAGGGAATCAAAATCACTCTCTCTGCCCAGCTCACCACTTATTATCATCATTATTATTATATTTAAGACAATTGTCTCATTGGTTTTTACCAGATCCAAGAGTAGTATTTCACATTAACAGCAGTTAACTGTGTGTCATGACCTCATCCGCAAATGACCTGCTGTGTGTGTGTCACTCTACCCTCCCCAAGGGGACACAGTGGATCTCTAAAGTGTAGGTCAGGTGTTTGTGTGAGTGTGTTTGTAACCTGGCCACCCTCCCCTTGGCTCACACACAGCTGTTTTACTCGGTCTGATTATAGGTTCCGTAGAAAGGCAGCCGTGATCATTGCTTCTGAACTGAGAGGTTTGCATCATGTGATGTCATCCTTCGCCGGTGTGGTGCGGTCATCCCAGGTGCCTAGGTGTGTGTGTGTGTGTGTGTGTTTGTGTGTGTCTCTGTGTGTACATGTGTATGCATCAACATTTTCAGGTACCTCAGCAACTCACCGCAACCACAAAACTCAAAAACCACCCGTTTAAGGTCATACTTCTGACAAACAGCAGCCTGGGTTTGTGCACATGTTGTCGTACTGGAATCACCTTGGCCACCGCAGCGGTGAGAAATTCCCTCCACTGTGAGTCTAAGAACTTCTGAAAGTTGCATATTGTGCTGGCTCACAACACTGCTTTGGTGGAGTGAGCTCACTGTAAGCTGAGCAACAGCAGGAGCAGAAGCAGCTAGGGTGCAGCTCATTTCTCCAGTGAGTGACACATACTTAGATTAGAGACACCCAACACCAGCCACCCACCTATCTGTCTGTCTGTCTGTCTGTCTGTCTGTCTGTCTGTCTGTCTGTCTATCTATCTATCTATCTATCTATCTATCTATCTATCTATCTATCTATCTATCTATCTATCTATCTATCTCTACTGCCTGCCAGAGCCAGCTGGACCTGAGCTCATGGTACCAATCTGGTCAAGAGAGAGAGAGAGAGAGAGAGAGAGAGAGAGATGGGTGGGGTGAGAGGGGATGTTGCCTGCCAGCTCATGGTGTAATCTCATCCTGCTGTGTTACTGTAAGTGAGATGCAGAAGGGGAATGGGAAGAAGGGACCACAGTTCCCCATGAAAGTAATGGCTTTGGGAAGGGCGGAGTATCACTCTACTAAAGTCCCTCTGAAGCATTTAGCATTTACAGTTGAACCACAAGTCTGGGAATCATATCCCAATATGGAAACACGTGCTGTAACATTTGACCAGGGGCAGAATAGTCAAACAGCAAGCAAACGTTGTGCACATTAACACTGTGCATTTTCTTTGCACACACAATATGTTGTAAGCCAGGCACACAAGATTAGCATTATCCACATACCACAAGTTTAACTGTACACAAAGGGCTGCTCTAACAAGTATTCCTGTTTTTCCTTTTTTTCTTTAGCATGCTTGTTTTAATGTGCTGCATGGTTGTCCAATAGGAGGTTTAAGTGTTTGGGAATTTTTAGCGAACATTTGAAAGCTAACCTGAAAATGAAGGATGAGTGTGTAGATTTAGTGCCAGATAGTGACTTTACAACACAACAAAAAACACAGCTGAGTTGGAAACAGTGGTTAATTTGGGGATTTTTTTATTTCAATCATTGACTAATTTTTGCTCTTAAACACAGCTTACACATACTTTTAAAAAATGGGTCAACATTTTGGGAGATAAGCTTTTTCATCTTGGTTAGATGGCAAGATTGATACCTCTCTCCATATAGAGCTTGTGCCAGCAGCTGGAGTTATTGATGTCACTGTGCAGTTGCCAACCATCACAGCCTCCAGGAAGGTATTGCACCAATAAATATAGACATGCACATAACACCCTGTAAAAACTACAGCTTGTTGTTTTTATACTTTTTTGTCGGGATTAAACAAACATATAATGTGTCAGTGCTGCTGGAGGTGCATTTTGCAAATAATAATAACAGACTAATGTAATAATAGAATAATAGAATAACAGACCCATGCAGTTTTCCCGTGTCACTAGTCTTCATGCTATGCTAAGCTAAGCTATGCTAAGCTAAGCTAAGCTAATATAGGCTAAGCTATGTTAAGATAAGCTAGGCTAAGCAGCTGCAGGATGTAGCTTCACATTCACAGATAAGGGTATGGTATCACTCTTTCCTTCTAATTCTCAGCAAGAGAGCAAATGAGCATATTTTCCATGAAGTTTTTGAATATTTCCTTTGAGACGGTAAGTACATTTTGTATCCGCAGTAGAACAAAACTGAACATTTTGTCAGGCACTGTTTCCCATGTGAGGTAATAGAGGAAAACTCATTATCACACTAAATACAGGAGGAAGAAGAAAAACAGCCTGAATAGCTCTCCGGAGTAAACCAATACTTGATGTTTACCGTCTTTCTATGCCACAGTTGAAAACACTGATGTGTCAGAGCACACATCTGTCTGGTCTTGCTCCCTCCCTTTCAGTCTATCGTAGCTCGAGATCTCTGGCTCAGACCTCGTGCAGACAGTCGGGCTGGCTCGACAGTCTGGACTGTTGCTCCAGGCTTTGGCACTTAAGCAACACAGGGAGAAGATGTTTGTTAAGTTCATACAAATAGCAGCGGCAGAGGCAAGGAATCCTTTTCCAGTAGTCTATTTTGTTCTCCGCTTGCCCACATACACCTGTAGCCAAAAGGGACATACCATAAAAAAACATGTTGTTGTTTTTTAGTCTTGCAAAGGTCTTGCACGAGTTTATGAGACAGAAATGAAGGTTAAAATAGCAGATGTTGTAGGAGTGATGCAGGCGAGGAGAAATTATGTTTCAGAGAGCACAAAGAAAAATCTGATCTGTCACAAAGACCGCAAATGTAGCTTTTATAAAAAAGTAGGTCAAGGATTTAGTCAACAATACACTTTGTATTTAATTGTAACAACCATTCACTTAGCCAACTCTTGTTTACTCGGAGCACATAATAAAACAGTTAACATTTATATTCTTTACAAAATGGGTCTTATCTGGGGTGTTAAATATTGTTTTTGCACAAAAACGGGTCAAGATTAGACACGTTTGCCTCTGCTGTGGTTGCTGCTAGTCTTTTTATTTCATGGTAGAAAACAGTAATTGCTACTCAAAGAACATTGACCTGTATAGATAAAAAATATATATATATAAATACTTTGAGTGCTTTTGGAAACAGCTCATTGTTAACCTTTAAAAGATGTCCTGATGTACCCTCTGAGTAGGCTGAAACTTTAGGCAGGTATAGGTAGTTTTCCACAAGATATTGTGATAGATACTATATGATGCGACTGAGTGTGCAACCACAGACAAAAAGTCATCTGAAGCCACAATGGTCTTTATATCAGTGTCTCACAATACTGTTTATTCACAGTTTAACTACAGATTTGATAGAGCATGTAAGAAAATGACTGATTTTGTCAGCATTTATGGTAATTTATTTCTCTTCCATATGCCTGCAGTGCAGATAGTAATACCCATGGAAAGCCCCTCTATTTCTTCTATACTACTTGTTTCTTTTTTGTAAAACTGTATGAGTGAAGCTTCCTTTGTTCTTAGAACGCTGAACAATTACCTCAGTCACTGCACTGCTTGTGCTCCTGCGTGTGGTTGTGCCCGTACAGGTGCGCGCGTCTGTTCATGCTCGCGAGCACCTGTGTGTTCAGGCGTGCACGCATGCATGGTATGACCAGTGGCTGGCTGGAGACCGAGGTGCTGCCAAGAAAAGCGAGACGAGTTCCTCTGAAGTCTGCTGTCTCTTTGATGTGGGCCGCCCTTTACTGTCAGCTTCAGCTCTGAGCCGACCGCAACGCGCACACACGTTTCCCCTTTACCTGCCACTGATGATCTAGCTGACCCTCATTCCGCTACAGCACAGCTCTGGTTCCTATCCGTTCTCTATGGTGTGGTTGCACGTGGCTGTGTGTGTGCATGTGTCTACAGGAATACAAAATGCATAACTTTTCATCACTTTCCCAGTGTATGCTCCATGCAGTGATTTGCATTAATTTTCCTGCATTTATTAAACTGGACTTGAGGACTAAATATATGCAATACTGCAGACACCCCAACAGTGCATGCCTGATGTGCAACGTTTAACCTCAGCACTCTACAGCAGAGCATAATTGGGTTATTAATGCCATAAAGTCTCCCGTTTCCACTTGGATGCACAAACCTACAAGTAAGCACACTTCTCACTGACACACAGACCTCTGTAGCCTCAGCTGCCTGTGCATAGGAAACAAAAGAAACCTCTTTCCTGCAAGCCCCCCAGCCTCGGCCTCGATTCTGGCTTCAGCGATTGTGCAAGCTGTCGCGTAAAGGCAGCTGGTCTACGAGCAGTAAAAGATCACTGTCTGGAAAGAGCACATGTCACAAGCATCACTGTGTTGCAACTACTCTACTCTGTCTTCCTCTGTACTTAATCTCTCTCAAAACCACCCAACTTTCCCCCTCCCACCTACATTTTTCTCTCTATTTCTTCTTTCCTTCTCGGTAGCTGATGTCATGTAACACTTCCTGATAGGTCTGTATCTGTGCAATCTGCTGCAATTTGTCACACGCTGCTGCAGCTTAGCCGACCTAAGCTTTGGCTGGTGTCAATGGCCTGTGAAACTTTCTGTGAAAGAGAAATGACATTTCTGACAAAGACATGGTTCAGTTTGGTTTCAAATGTTTATTCACAAAGCATTAAAAATGAGTACAAGTCAAGTGAATATTGCATCGTTTTGTCTGCATATTTCAAAGTAAAAATAATAGTCCATGAGTAGGTGTCACAGACACAGCTCACATCAGGATCTGCAAGCAAAGTCTCTGCTTACTCCAAGAAATCCCTGATAGCTGCTCTGGTAAAAGAAAAGTAAAGTCCATTCAGACATTTTCAGATACCCTCTTCTGGACCAACACCTTCCTTGTTCCCCTCTCATGAGATTCAGTCCAGCTTGTGCACTTTCATATGTCCATTTCTTGCACAGTCTCCATCTCTGTGACCTTCTCTGCTTGGTCCCCCATTGCCTTTGGTCTAGGGCAGTAACTGGGTCAAAACATCATCATCTTTTCATGCACTTTGCAGTACAGTCCAAAATCCTTCTCAGTGTCCATCAGTCTGTCCACTCCACCAACACCCGACCCAGTCCACACTTGACCTCTGAACTTGAACCCTTCCCCGGGGTAAATCCAGAACCAACGTGCTGACCCAGAATGCACCAAGACATCGTGCTCTTGCAGCGGGGTTGCAGCCACAGCCTCTTAATCCATGACATGTGAGGCAGAAAGGCTTTGACACCCCCCCAAGCTGAAGCTCAGCTCCTTGACTTTCTTTTCATCATCTTCATCATCATCATGTGAAGCACAGTTGCGGTGGAATGTCACTTCAGCGCTCTGGAAGTGTGATGGTAGGCACCCAGTCGTACACACTGCGGCTCTCCTCGCAGAACAGGCTCAGTTTGTCCAGAGCAGGGTCTTTCCATGGGTTTGCACTGGGGCTCTATTTGAAAAAAAAAGAGAGAGAGAAAGAGACATTTAGACTCAGAACACCTGCTACAGATACAGAATGTGCAGACATTGCAGTAGCGTGTGCAGAAAATTCAGACAGGGTGGTGATGCATGCATGATTCACTGGCTGAGTGGGTGCAACCGGGAACGTACCGTGACAAGAATGCAGTGCGCGTCCTTGGGCTCGCCGGTTTCGTCTGCACCCACGAGGTCAGCCAGGCGCTCTATGTCATTGACTCGCACCACGTTGATGTCGTTGTCGAAGCAGAAAGCTTGGATGAGGGTGAAATGGATCTGGAGAGCGATGTCACACTCGTACTCCTCGTCGGTGGCGAGGACGCAGAACGCCACGCTGTCTGGGTCACTGTGGGAAAGACAAGAAAGGTGGTGAGAACGTGTTCTCTGATGCTGACGCGTAAAAATACATACTTAAAAAAAGCCAATAAAACGGTTAAAAAACCGCAATACTTACACATTCATGACTTTAGCAGATTCATAAACTCCAACTGTCAGGTAGTCCTGCTTCTTAGCAGCGACCAGCAGCTCTTCCAGGGCTGCGCCTGCACTTTGCACCCTTGACAAAGAAAGAACACGCATCATCAGTACACAGATCACATTTTGACAAACAGTCACAAAGCATCGAGAAAACGGCTTCAATAAGGTTGAATCCGCGTGTAAAATATTCACCTATCAGTGTTTTCCATTGTGTTCTCTTGTCCGCGGATCTCTTCCAGAGTCATAGTTATAATCCAAGCGCGATCGGTGATTTTGCAGTGAACGGGGTTGGGAAAAAAAGACGGCTGTGTGTTTCTCAGTGTAGTCTCTTGCGTTATTCTGAGCTCAGAACAGGCTGTGGGTGGATTTATAGCGGGCTCGGCGTGGTTTCTCGGCAAGGGGCGGTCTTTTCCGCTCGTGCACCCTACCATTGGCTCAGAGCAGCCGGGGTGAGGAAAGCAAAAGTCCCCGGGCAGTTACGCAGAGCATGTTGACAACCCCACGTGGGGCAAGATTACAACCTTTCAAGAAATCCCCCCCTCCCCTCCTTCTCCTCTCCTCTCCTACCGCCCACCATCAATTCCTCCTTACTTTGTCAACATCCAACATCACCACAGTGAACAAAAACTAAAAGTCCTGTTTACGACGGACTTTTTTTTTGTGTGTGGAGTGACTGCAAACAGACACAACAAAACCCGAACATCACGCAGCACAGAATATTCTGTCTGACATGTTTACGACCCGAATTTCTAAGGTGTACACATAAATCACGCGCATTACGCGCATCTGAGCAGTTTGAAACGTGACATTTCTTCTGGATAAACATCATGATCACCACACGTGTTATTGAACTGTGCCATCCTGTTGCTTGTTGGTTATATAAATGTTATGCACCGTGGAGGGGAATAGCAGGTCTGTCTCAGACCATCCTACAGGTGACAGTGTAATTGAATACGCAGATCCGTTAAAGGAAAACCTTTCCTGTGGGGGGAACAGCAGCGGAACCGGTAATGAAATGAATCTTTTCCATGGTTAATTCTGGAACAATCTAAGAACTGGACTTCCCCAGCGTCGGGGAATCACTTGCTGTGTTATATATAGCCCATCCAAACTTTCCCTGCAGTCTAGCCTTTTCTTGCCCTTAATAAACAGCTTGTTGGTGGTACACCTGCGCGCGCGTGAACAACGTGCTGCTGAGTTCACGGTCTGCCCGGTAGTTACAGAACTGTGACCCGCAGAGCCGCAGCAACTACCAAGCCTGTCCTGACCCAAATACGGCGAGTTTTTTTTCTTTTCTTTTTTGTGACCAAAACAGCTTATGGTCGGCACACGCCAGTTTCTTTCTTTCGCCTCCTGAAAAGACTCCTAATTGCCAGGCTGACTTGACGCGTGTCGCCCCCCTGCCCGGTGACAATAGTCACGTCCTCCACCTGCCCCCGGCCCTATTCATTGAGCTGGAGGGGTTGTGCCCCCCCCCCCACACACACACACACTCTATTCAGTACCCCTGGGGCAGATGCCCGACAGATGCGCGTGCTCCCCTCTCCTGCAAATGGCCACGCGCCACGGCCAGCGGTGTTTCCAGGCGAGTTTATCTTATCACAGACCGCATGTGTTTACATTCAACATCATTCACTTTTCAGGCAGATGCCGAAGGCTGTGCATGTGTACAGGTGGCTGGTCTAGTCCTAACTTGAAGCCTCTTCGGTCATAATTTAGCACGTATGAGTAATAAAAACAAAAGAATAAATAACATGCACCCCCAATACCACACAGCGGGGGTACATTAAACCCACCACAAAGTGTTACAGGAACACATCTGCTGTAGGTCGTTTTCTTGTTAAATGATGAGTCAAACAGTAAACTACACTGACATTTGTCTGCAATAAAGGCCCCTCACGATCATTTCTAAAAATGACCTTTAACCTAATCTGAACCATCTATGCAGCTGAACGCCGCCTCCATGTGGCAGAAAGCTGGACTGACGTCGCCACCTGCTGGCCGTTCAGAGAGCCCGTGACTGGGTCCTCCACCCTCCTCCTCCCTCTACACAGCTCGTGTCAACACGTCGAACAAGCTCATGACTCACGACTCCAGCCTCACGCTTGTGAGTCACAAACCAGTTTGCGTTGTTATTCCCCGACAGCTGAGGTTATGTCTAACGTCAGCTGGATGTTGTTTAAAGGTGAAAAGAGGAGTACAGAAACAGCAAAGATAACACAGAGTTTTTGATCCGGCACAGTCAACAAAATCAACAAAAGTCTACAGTGTGAGAATGTAAAGTGTGCATGAGGTGAAAATACCTGCCCACTCCCCATCCTTGAAATGATCGTACATACAAGTGAATGACATTTACATGAAGTACACTAAATGCCACTGAGATACATTACAAAACAATGCACAATATCTTTTGTATCTAAACTGTAGGAATTTTGTGGCTTTTACTGCTTTGAATGCAGTCTGCAGTTTGGTTGAGAGGATGGGGGAAATCCCAGACTGGCTGTGAAAATCCCAATGGAGGATGAATTAGAAACAGTCTCCCTGCATGACCCTGTGCAAAGTACCCAACTCCCCCAAACTGTAGCGGTTAGAAGCTGCGGAAAATTGTTTCAGACTGTGGTCCGACTGGCAGTTCCTGAATTGTCTGAAAATGGCAATGAAGGGACTAATGAAGATTATGAAAACAGCGGCGTACAGAGATCTTCTCAGGTGAATCCTGAAAAACAGTTCAAATGTTCAAAAGTGTAACGCTTCATTTTAACGCAGGTTTCGAGCAACGGCCTCGAGCTGAAAGAGCTGCTGAGGAATACTCGGATTTCTTTGTCAGTGACACTGCTCAAGGAAAAAATCTGAGATGTTCCGATTTATAAAAAGTTTATTATTATAATAGAGGTCCAGACATGTCTTATACATAAAGAGTTCAAATGTACAGAAGAGCTACAATCATTTCACTGTATTTACATTCCCTTCTTGGACTATGTCAAATGTCAGTGCATCTGTACAACATGATCAACATTTAAAAGCCAACTGACTGTCGATTATAATGAAAAGCAGTTCCAATACCATTTAATTTCCATTTATTACTAACAGTAACATAAGAAATACACAAAAAAATAACAAAAATGCCTCACTGACAAGACAGGTCATTACATTTTTGAGTATATTATACTGCAACACGGTTTACTGAGCAAATATATCAAACCCCTTATTCCGATACAAGGTATTTCAGGCATGTTTGGAAAGGTAAGAGCTGTCCCATGAAGTTGAAAAAGAGGAGACTTGAGAGGTAGGGACTGGCTGGGACTGGCTAAGAATGGCGTGTGGGGGGCGGGGTTAACGTTCTATTTCGCAGACATTATTTCTTTACTGTACAACATAAAAACAAAGCATTCCAAAATTAAAAAGGAGCATGGATACCCTTGTTACAAGGGAAATACTAACAAAACTTTACAAGTCTTCTAAATGGCCAAATGTCCTGCAATGGCTTTTAAGCATTACTGTGGTCAACAACTGTGATCAAGCGTAATGAGAAACAAGCAGCCTATCTTCTTACTTTGCAATGGATGTTCCTGGCTAGTTTGCTGTGGACTACTTCTTTTCACAATAATGTACTATGGGAGAGTCAGTCAGTTCATGTGAACATCTACATCTGCTGACAGACTGGAGCCAAACACGGTCTCCCGAGAATATGGTCATACTTCTCTTGAAGTAATCAACTGCCGGTTCATTCGAAATTTTTAAAATTGAAGTTACGCATTTTGGTCAAGCATCACTTTGTACAGTGCTCTCAGTGCTATGTGGCCTCCAGCAGCGCAAGCAGATGTATGATCTCTGCAATGCCCCGTAATTTAGGTAGTTTACACTGCTGAAATAAATCTTTTTTTTTTGCCCACTGGAACAAGGAAATCAGAACTAAGTGCAAATATAGAAACAGTAGTACACCAGAGGGCTGTTAGAGGGGAAAAGTAGGGACAGACAGACCGATCATACATCTTGATATAGTTACTGGTATTTTCCCCATCCCCTCATTATACTTCAAGCTTCCCTCTGCTACCTAAAGCATTAGGAATATGGCTCCCTCTGCTGGCTATACTGATCAATTACTCCCTACTACATCTCATCTGAGCGGTGCTGTTGTAATATGACAGAAGGGGGGTTCCGGTCTATCCAGTTATCTTTGGATCCCGTGACCTCATATGCTGCAGCAGATGCCACCGCAGCATCAATGGGTCCTTCCTGTAAGCCCCCCACTCCACCAGCCGGCCCCGGTGCCATCTCTGCAGTCTGAGCCGAACTGGGGAAGTCTGCAGAGGAGTTGCTGTTGACTCCTGTTTCTGAATCTGGCTGCTCCACTGTCTGGTAGTCCGGGGTGTGATTCTTCTGACCACCGGCGAAGATGGCTTTAACGTTCTCCACCTCTGCTTGGGGCAGTAAGAGAATTTCGTCATCATCAGGTTGAACGTAGAATCTGGCATCGGTGCTTTCTGGCGGCACTGAGCGCAAGGTCCGGGAGATGCCTGCAATAATGGACAAAAAAACAAAAAGCTGAGTCATTAAAGCTGCATTGTTGATGAAGAATTTTATGAAATCTCAAAAATCTCAAACAGCACTACACGTGCAAGAGGCCAGGGAATATTTTCATTTAAAAACATGCCATGAAAAATCCTTCATGTGTATCATGACAAGAAAGGTTGAAAAACATAGCTAAAGAAACATCTATTTTGAGGTAACTTACTGGAAGAGGGAGTGTAGAAATCCTTCTGTTCTGCGTTTTGGCCAAACGGATTGACTGATGGGAAGATGATGAGACAGAACGAGAGCAGGAACACCTGAAGGACAAAGCAAAGAGAGAGTGAGGACAAAAACACTGCAGCATGACAAAGAGCTTGGCATTAAAGTGAGAAATATAATGGGGCAGGGAGAAAAAATGTTAATATAGTCGTCAAACTTACCGCAACACAAGTGCTGGTCGTGCTGGCCTTCATTGTCGACATCTTCACTATTGCCTGTAGTTTCCTCAGTTGCTCTATCAATGAGCTGCAGGAAACAAGAGGACAGATTTACTGTAGGAGAGGTCAGCAGATTCAGAAACACTTTCTAGATCAGTGTTATTATATATTAATGCTGAAGCGATATTTCTTAAGGGTTCTCACATATTCTGTTTCTGAAGCATTTGGACTTTCTTCTGTAGTTCCAGGTTGTGTGCAGTACAGATGGCAACCCTGCGGACAGACATTTGTTTCAGTAATTAGTATATTAAAATATACATAGGAGTATTTAAGCAGACAATCTCATGACCCCCCCAGAATAAAATACATAGAATATCAACACTAGCATAACTAGTCACTGGGAACGAGGCAAGCTGTTTTTTAAAGTTCTCCCTGCAGTGCGTGCTCTTGCTAGCTTGAAAGTAGCAACAACTCCTCATATGAAAACAAATGTTGACTGAAGTGCTGCAAAATTGAATTGACAAATCTAGTCCAACGACAGAAGAATGAATTTACACAGGGAGGGTAGTGCAAACTCTGACTGCTATGCTACAAGATATAGATATTTCTGCATCTGTGTTCAAGAATCGGTCTCATTTGTAGAAACGGTGGCCTTTTCATCTCACCTGTTTTCCAGTCCGTCAACGTACACCTTCTTCTTCTTGCGGCTCTCTTGAGCAGACTGCTTGTTGCGGATCTTCCTCCTGACCCTCTTCAAGGTCCTTTCCTCTGCCTGTTACACAGAGAGGAACGCTTTCACCGTGATGTTGACATGACAGATGACAATGTGTACATAGCAGCCCTCATCAGCCGTGCTGCAGAACGGCTAAACAGAAAACCTATTTGAATATTCATCAAGCAAAAAGCTTTGAGGGAACCCGCCGCAACGAAAATAGCTATCACAATGAGATACAAGACAAAACACCTGCATATGGCAAAACAATGAAAAACATTATACTGCTCAGGATTGTTGTACAAAAATTGAAAAAAAAAATGAACAACAATAATTCTGATGTACGAGCAGCATGTAGCTGATTATGCTCATAATTATGTGAACATTTCCAACATTTGGCAGATGTTCTTACCCAGAGCAGATTAAAATGGCACTCAGCATCATGACAACAACGAAAGCTTCATTAAATAAACATTTTTTGCATCAATTACCTTTGTGAGAGGCATGTGTGTGGGAATAGTTGCTCCCTCTTTTGACAAAAGCCTCTTCTCCTCCTCAGTAAGTACAATCTCTTTAAACTGGAACTAGAAGCAGAAAAGACAAAGATGTTTAATCGCCCGGTTCTTCACTGTAACATATGGCGCAGAGTCAGCTCAACAATCACACCATGAATGCTTTCTTCAAACAAACTCTTTGGTTTGACAAATAATAATAATAAAAATCATAAAAAGCTGACCTGGTCTGTTTCATTGGGACCTTTTGAATCCTGTGTTGAATCCTCTATGGCCAAAGTGCAGGGCAGCTCGCTGATAATGTCTTCCTCCATTTCCTCACTCACCAAATCGTCTGACACAAGAGAAATATATTTGAAATTAACTTTAACTGCTACTCTTATCTGCTAGGCATGCAGCATACCGGCTAGAAAAATGTGCATTACACAAATGACGTCAGGATCAAAGAGAACTTGGACTCTTGGATTACACGTACCCAGATCAATGAAGACATCTGTATCCGGCTTCTCTGCCCTCACACTCTGCAGGACATCCATGTCCCTGCTTCCACTCTGCAGGGAGTAGCTGTGATCCGCCTGGACTGCTAAGGCCTCCAGGCTTTCTGTCTGCAGTTCTCCAGGGGCCAGGGCAGGGTCTGAGTGCACCGGGCTGGGCTGGGAGTAGCTGGGACTTGGCACAACGTCACTATCACTTCCCTGGGGGCTTGGGCATCCCAGAAGGTTGTTGTTTCCAACCCCAGTGCTGCAGTCATCAGAAATGCCACTGTCGCTGCCCAAGGGAGAATGAGAAGGACAGAGGGCGTCCATGTTGTCCTCTCCCTCAAGCAAGCTGGTCAGAAAGTCTTCAGTGTCCATACCTGTCAACATCTGGAAGGGAAAAAAAACTGTCACACTCCAAAATGCACACAGTTAGTAATACTCAACATGTTCATTTAGCTGCCCTGTGGCACTGAAAATGTACCATTACACTAGTCATATACCTATGATATATGTAAACAAATGAGGGAACCGCATTTCAAGCAAGACCTTTCACCATTAAAGGTCACATAACGTTTGGAAATACACAATACAGTAGCATTTTGAGTTATCCAAAATTAAATCTGATCAACTTCATCCTAGGTTTCTACTTCTTTCCCGTCATGTCTTACATCTTCACACAGCCAGGATTCGAGGCCGTTCTCATCAGGAAAGAGAGGCTCGGTCAACCCGTCGTCTCCATGGTGTATTAGCAGCCCTAACAGATCTGCTCCATCCATGTCTGGAAGGTCCTCAGTGACTGACATCTGCGTATAGACCACAGCATTCACATTATTTATTAACAATGTCTGTATAATAATAACAGCACAAGACTGATAGAATACAAGTAAGATGTCAGACTAGACATTGTCTGGGATGTTGGAATTTTGTGTTATGCGGTAGCTTACATTTAATGGATTGCTTTTATATACTGCATGACACAAGAATCAATTGGTCAACTTTTCATCAGAAAAAGAATCAATTTAAAAGTTGTGAGGCTGAGACGAAAAAAAACAAGATTGGTAATGAAAACATAGTTGCAGCAGTTAATGAGTCATGCACTGCCTGTGCTAATTTGACTGAAATTAACAGTGAACGCCTCCAGATTATTGATTAGAATATGACTGCTTAAAAAAAAAATCCTACCACACACCTCTGCTATGACTTGGATACATTTTTGCCGTACCCAAAATAAAATCATATCAGTTTAGCTGTCAAGGGAGTCAAATGCTGCCATAATAGAGTTTCCCCAGTATCATCTTCCTTTACTATCTGTGACTGCACAGTGATAATACAGTGTAGAGTGCCCCACACACACACACACATACACACACACACACACACACACCCATGTGGAGGCTGCAGGTGCACGCTGACACTGTTAAGACAGTCAACAGATTACTGACCCCGGCGGCCACAATATTTGGGTTGGGGTGTAGAAGAGATTATTTTTCCCCCGCCAATGGGTTCATGACACGTATACTGACAGGCCCGTGTAAACAGCCTAATGTTGCATCATTGCCACGCTCCCACCATGACCTCATCTTATACCGAGTCCCCGCCCCCACATGCCTTTGTCACGAGATCTGAATGCAATATCATGTGTCAAAACAAATAAGATGTTTAACCTTCAGGAAAAGGGCATTTTCTGTCATGCAGGATGTGCCGAGTGCACCGAGATGTCAGGGGTCTTTATTGTGTTGCAAAACAAAACAGCAACGCCTTACAGCATATCTATTTAAGTCACAATCGACCTAGTTACTGCAATATTAGCAGGGAACAAATGCGAGCAACGTGATTCATTAACACTAACGCAGGCTGAAACAAATGCTGTATTATATAGTCCCAATGGCAGAAACAAAGAAATGTCTAAGGCCAACATCGAGGAGCCAGCTAGCTCGTGCACGTTAGCTTAATAATCCTGACATGATTTTTAATGTCAGGAGGGCGTGGTCCCTCGTGAGATTAAACACACCGGCAAACACCGAACACCGTCTACGTTCTTAGGACGTTCATTTTCTTACCTTTCGACGACAAGAGACAAAATATCATTCGAGTGAGTGTGTCCGTCTGCGTGGGTATGTCTTTCTGTTTCTCTACTCAGCGTTTCTTATCCTCCACCGTCACAGCGCTTCCTACTGAAACCACCTTCCAACAAGGCAAAAATTGCGTCATCACGTAAAGGCGGACATGAGTACGTGGGCTTTCCCGGTGCTTCTGGGAAGTGTAGTACCTAACCCCAACCCTGCCATGTACTGTAGTCATGATTGTATGCATATTGCTGCATATCTTGTTCCATTATCATTATTATTAATAATATTATATATAATTTAAATTTATTGCATATGACTTATATTAAAAATAGAAATACAAACACCCCACTAAAGTGTTAAAAAATATACCCATACATACTGCATTATATCATAATATTTTAGTGTAAAATGTGAATGCAGCTGTAGAGAGTGCATGTAGTGGTAGAATTATAAAACACAAACACAAAAGCAGCTTCATAAAAAAAAAGACCGATGCATTTCAATTTCATATTTATTTGAATCAACACATGAGCATTAACATGGCATCATTAAAAAACCTAATTACTGAAACTCATACCAACATTGTGTGAGGCTAAACTGAAAATGGATTTTGCCACATGAACAACTACAACTTTGGTGGTTGGTATGTTAGTATTTGTAGCTTCATGACATTTATTGGCTTTTTTCAGGCCACGAGGAATATAGAGTGAGGTCATTCAGGTCAATCAGTCCAGCATCTCATAGAGATACATCACATAAAACGGTAAGGTTTGAAATCTCTATTCTTATCATCACAAACTGTAAGGACTAGAATGAAATCAGTCTATCTGATTTCATAACTTGATAGAAAACTAAGGCATTGAATAAAAGTGCAATTAAACATTAAAAACACCACAGTTCATGTACTGACTGCATGTTTCACCAGTGTATCATCTCGGCATAATGCTGTGGATTTCTAATTCTTTTCCTTAATTCATGCTACATTGATTACTCATCTTTTTTTATGATTTCTCATCAGGTTCATTGGTGTCCCAGCACCGCTGAGTGTAGGCTGGGTGTGAGCTATAAATAGCTAGCCTTCATGACCCAAATAAAATGTTATATATGCCATTTAATCATCATTATGTTTACTTAAATAAATTATATTTCATAACATTTCCCAAATCTCATGAGGATTACAGGTCCCTGTCAAAAGAGGAGACAATAATGATTCACTGGCAGCAACATTCTCACAGAGACTAATTTTACTTACTAGAAGAAAGATACTAAAGTAAGAAATCCCAGATTTCAGGAGCTGAGTGGGGTTATATACCATGACTTCCATTTAATCTGCTGGATTGAAAAGCACTTTTCTTTTTTTATTTCTAATGAAATTCATGCAATCTCATCCCAGACTACAGTCATTTCCAGAGTAAAGGAAAGTATTTTGTCACAGAATCACACAGAGTTTAGATGTGTGCCTTAGACTACGGTACACTTTTAATCGTTCCTTTTTACTCTTTGTAGTTGGTCCGACTACTTTTGTGACGGCGGGCATGCTCTCAATAGCCCGTCTCTTGTGAGCGCGGTGTAGGAGGATCCTATAGACCCCTGTGATGGAGCTCCTGCAGTCTTTCCCCTGGTTGTTGAGGATATGTTCTGACGTGATTCCTAGTGTTTCCAGTGCTGCCTTTACCTCCATCTCTTCCTCCCCGAATTCAGATTGTTCACTCTCTGCTAGGTAGGATGGGTCTAGTTTAAAGGGCTCCATGGCACGCGGGAAGTCCACAGGGAGCAGCCACTCACATCCCATCATCTGCTCCACTGTACAGCGGTCAGTTGGTATGGGCTGGAGGATTCCCCTGATCACCCTCTGGCATGCCTCTGGCACCCACGAGGGCAGGATGTAGGCCCCCTCCAGGATGCATCGCTTCAGTTTGGCCACAGTGTCTGCCCTGAACGGCATGGTGCCTGTCACCATGAAGAACAGCATCACCCCTAAGGCCCAGATATCTACAAAGATGCCAACATAATGTTCGTCCCGAAAGAGCTCGGGTGCGGCATAAGGCGGAGAGCCACAAAAAGTGTTGAGTGTCTCGCTGCGGCGGCTCAGCGTGCTAAAGCCAAAGTCCCCCACTTTGACACAAGAGCTGCTGGTGTAGAAGACATTTTCTGCCTTCAGGTCACGGTGGATGATGTTGTTTTCATGCTGTGGGACAATAAGGAGAAATTGCATTATGACCTCATAATGCAGTGCCAATTTTCGTGTTAATTCACAGCTTAAAGATAATTCAAACTCTCAGGAATTAATATGGTTTAATATGGCATGATAATATTTGATCCATCAAGTTTAACAATAATTCACACAGGATTTATTATTGAAAAATCAATTTATATACTCATTTTGTTTGAATCCAGATGTTATTTTACGCATTCTTAACCCAGTAATAAATCTAATCAGTTATTTGATCACTAATACAATTAAATTTTGTATAGATTACATTTAATTGAGATTTTGAATTCACTTATGTTACATGAACACACCACTCCAGTATAAACTTAAATGTACTGACCATGTGTTTAACAGCAGAGAGGATCTGAGCGAAAATGATCTTGCTTTCAGTGTCTGAAAGTTTCCCCTCTGTAGTAATCTTGGTGTAGAGCTCTCCTCCGCCTGCGTACTCCATCACCAGATGTAACCGTGACAACGTCTCCACAACCTAAGGGAGAAAATATACTGATCACTAATAAAGCCCCTTTGGATCAGATGACAAAATCAATTTAAGAGTATGTATGAGTCAGACCTCATAGAGGCGTATGATGTTGGGATGGTGTAGTTTCTCCATGCTGGAGATCTCTCTGGACAGCAGCCTCTGCGTCTTCTGATCCAGCTTGGTTTTGTCTAGGATCTTTATGGCCACTTTGTCTGGTGATGCCAAGGAAGAAGATGAGGGTCAATGATCAAGTGATCAATGATACCTTTATACAGATGAGTACATATCAATTTCTAAGCATTTCATTTCAACAGAGACTTTAAATTTTAAAAAGATTCTACGTTGAAGTTTAAAAAATATAAAACAACTCTACTGATAACTGAAGCATTAGATGTGTCACAGAAATCTTATTTGGATAGAGGATGGAAAATGTGAGCCCAGTCCCACCTTGCAAACACAGAACTGCAAGTGATCAAGCGATCAAGCCTGATGCTCTGCTTTAGATAATTTGATGGAGGATTAGCCGTCCTCACAAACCAATTTTCTTGATGATGTTCTCCTAGGGGGTCAATTCTCAATTTTAGCTCTACAGTAGAAGGAAATTTGCTTTTGTAAATGAAGGAATTTCTTCTTTTGTTTTCCTGTCGTACTGCAGTGACATTCAGCACATACGCACGCATGGAGGGTCAAGACAGGATGGAGGTTTAATTTGACAGGGACAAAGGGTGCTGAGTTAGCGACACTGTCCTGGAATCAAATTTAACTTACCACCTCGGAAAATACAGTGTCCATTTCAAAGTGTGCACAATGTTATAGGCAGTAGAGATCAAACTACCTATAATACTATATAAATATATAAATATATCAGATTTAAAGGGTTGATATCTTTACTGTACTGGGTTAAATGATTTATAAAGCCAAGTAAAATAGACATCAGGTAACTGAATACAGAAAAGTTCTTAAGTGGCAAAATGGTGTTGAGATATCTAATTGTGCATCAGTATGCATTATTCAGACTGGTATTAGACTCCCTTTCAGCTGTGACATAGCTTTCAATAGGAGCATTCAAAATGCATCGCAGCTCATATTGTTTTTGGAGGACTAAATGATACCACTTACCACTTATGTCCACACACACACACACACAGCATGGCACAGACAGGCATACAGTAAAGTGCATACACGCCTGAAACCATAGCGTGCGCCACACACATATACAGCTACACATTCATTCTCCTCCCTCTCTTTAGCCTTTGATGAGGCATGCAGCAATTTTAGCCGTCGCTAAGGAAACTGGAGATCTCTAATCAATCCATCTGTTCAAGGGCAGCAGACAGTCTGTCTCTTTGTGGCTGAATCAGCCCCCTGGCCAGGCACACATCGCCTTGTTAGTGAATTGCTACATAAGGACACACTTGTTAGTGTTGCAGCCCATTGATGGAAACAGCTCATCAGCCAAATTATCACTTAAATTTAATAAAAAGCCAGAGCAGAGAGCAAATGAGAGCTTATCTAAGATTTCTGTCTTTAAAGACGGATGTGTTAAGACTTTCGGGGATGGCTATTCAGTCAATATTTAATATTTTAGTATTATGTAAGTAAGTAGTCAGTTTAATTGCCACTCCTCAACTGATGTTTTTCCTTCATTTGACTGCCTTTGTCTTAACAGTTGTGTTTCAATGTCTTGTAGTTTCTTACCTTTAGTGAGGGCATGAATTCCAAGCTTGACATGGGAGAAATTCCCACAGCCGATCTCTCCTCGAATTTTGTAGAAGCCGATTCTTCTGCCCACTGTTAGCTCTCGGACCACCCTGGGATCAGATTATAACGCTAAATATCATTTACAGCGGAGCAATCATAGTAAGATTTTCACCTCCTTGTAAGCCAAAAAGTAAATAGAAACACAACAAATACCGCTAAAAAATGATTGCTTCATCTCTTGATCCCTACCTTTCGTCCTGGCACATATCCAGGTTCAGCCTTTCCAGTGGAGTGAGGCGGCGGATCGTGGCTCCCTCGTCGTCTGTGTTGATGTCTGAGCTGTCCTGACGGCTCCAGCGGGCGTACCTTTGGCCACAAGTAACCACAGCTGTGCCTCCAATTGAACCTCCGACAGAGTCTCCATTAGACTCACCAGTCTCAGCCCCAGAAACTGAGATGCTCCCAGCGGTGCCTGCTGCCCCCGACCCCTTGGAGTCAGCTGTCGCGGCCCCAGCTTCAGCCCCCTCTGGGCTGCTCTCAGAGGGGCAGACAGCAGTCATCCTGCAAGGGACGCCCAGGTTGGCGTGGGCTTAGCTCATGGCTGGGAGTGGTGGAGGGCTGGATGCAGAAAAAGAAAAAATATCAAATTATTGATATCCTCATTGTGAGACTGTTAAAGAATTAGTCTGTTTTTGCAATATGCACACAGAGCAATATGTAAAACAGATAGAACAAATACATATGGGACAAAAACCTTCACTTACCTTCAGATGTGTGAGCCATTTGGAAGGTAAATTCTTCCAATGCCTTTGCCCAAATCACATAGCTGTTTAGACAACTGAGTCAACAAACAAATGTTATGAATGAGTGTTTTCCGCAATTTTAGTGAAATAACCTCCAGTCCATGGACCCATCCAAAAATGTTCCAAATGGAATATCAGGGACAATTTGTCATCTGAAAATTGATGCAGTTGTAGTGTTGTTGCATCTCAAAAATGTCCACTGGTCGAAGCCTTAGTTTTTCTTATCTGTAGCTGCTGAAGAAAAAAGGTTGACGAGGTTGGAGATCAGATCGGCCATGTGTTATCGGATTCATGCTTACTGTTGTCTTATGCTGAAGAGGTCTGCAGAGCTTTAATAGGCTCCTTTGAGTCTCCAGGGTATAAATAGGCCACAGGTTGAGGAGGAGGGGAAGAGGAGCTGGATGGGGGGGTTGGAGGAAGAGAGGTTGAACAGATGATAGTGTCAGGATACAGCCACGGGCCGTTTAGTGAGGCAACCTGGAAAGAAGCACATACAAAAAGAAACGTCATTTATGTTTTGGTGCTTGTGGTTCGCCTTCCCTTTAATTTCATTTCATTTCTTGTGTTTTAAATCGTCTGTTCTATGGCTCCAAAGCATCATTGTATGACATGCATTACATGTCAACACAAGTGTGCCTGTGCAGTATCTGCTTGAGTGTCTGTTAATGCGTATTGTAATCCTTACTTAATTTAGTGCTTGAGTCCTGCGGCAGGGGCGATGCACGGTGAGGTTGCCATGAGAGCCAAAACAAACAAATTAGCGAACCCCGGCACTTTCTTCCACCAAGAAGATACTCGGAACCTGACTAACCTATTTCATTTCTAACGGAGAGCGTGACGACTGTCACTCCCTCGTGTGTGTACGTGTACGTGTATAGTACAAGTGTGTGTTGGTGGATAAGTATGTAATTAGGTGATAATTGCATGTTGCTCCGAAAACAAAGCTCTAACAATGTCCCATGAGCGGAACAGAATGTGAAGTGAAGGTGAACCCTGAATTTGCAGAAATGTAAGGCAATTTCCAATCAGCCACATAAAAAAAACAAATTCTTTTCTTTTCTCAAAATACTTTTAAATGCCACAATATTATTATTTTAATGAATTATCTTAAAATTACATTGTAATTTATAATCAGGCATAACTGCGCCCAACCATTGATTTGATGGTTCTGTGACAGTGTAAGCCCTGTCATTTGAGCCGGAGTGACCTGAACTGGATTGGCTGGTTCTCTAACATCTTCTTATAGTAGTGTTTAACAGGATAACAGAGCAGCACAAACGTAATACCTTCAACCAGCTTAAGTAAATTGTTCAACATTCAACCTGACACCTGAATTGTCTTGTGAATGACATACAACCAAACAATATGTTTGACCCGAACAATCCTCCCCGAGCGTAAGCCAAGTGTCGCCACATTCACAGTTTAAATACATGTGGCAATTGAGCTGTCAAAGCATTAGAGGATAACACTCTATAGTTGTCTTCTCTATCAACTAAACCCATGCAAAGGTCAAATCCAACGGATGAACTGATCCAAACGACAAGACTTGCCTGTTTTGCTACAACCCGATTAAGGTTTTTTTCCCCCATCGCTGTCCAGAAACACAGAAATGAGCCACATCGTTGTATATCCAACAGGATGAACATCGTTAATTCTGATTAACCAGTCCTGGTGCTGTAAACTCACTTGCACTCCAAATGTGTATTGATCTGCAGTTAATAGTCCCCAACGCATACTCTAATTACTCCTGTTTACTCTTTAATTTCTTTAGATAAACAAGTTTTTTTTTTCTGAGGTGATTAATTTCAATGGCGACAGCTGTGTCAATACTAATCAATAGTTGGAGGTATAGCTATGACATCGCAATATGGGTATCAGTTAGAGATGCTGTGAGAAAATTTCCTTCCTTATCACACACAATTAAGCAGTAAAGTGCTGCAAAAAGAAATATACTGTAACAGGGTGTCCAGTGGAGTACACGCATGCAGTTTTATACAGTTAAAAAGGGTTTGGGTGTTCAAAAAGAGACGTTATCGACGTGACAAAACATGGTTTGTGAGTAAAACGGGAGCACAAATGGTTAACTTAGTGTAACGCGGCGCTTTGAGAGAAGGGGTTCTCTCATCCATCTCTGTATTAAGATGAATGAATTTATGTTAAAGCCTTGCAGACGAATCAAAGCAACTCTCTTTTGTGAGGCCCGCAGTCTCCGGGCCTTCAAACACCTTCCTGCCATCGTGGCCATGAATATCTAAGCATTGATCTCAGGCAGGCCTAAAAGGACTTGCTAAGAGAGGAGAGGCCTCCACTTTACAGCACAAAGCAACAAGCGCTGAATACCAGCCTTTTATGTATGTAAATGAAAGACTAGAGGACAACCACGCCAGAGATAAACACATCAATGATATGAGGAGTGCAATGAGAGTTTCGGAACAAAATCACCATCACACTGTATTTTTATAATAGTAGATCCTTAAATAATATAATTTATAAAATATCATTTATTAAAATAATTACTGGTCAACATATTTTGGAAAACAGCAGTCTGACACAATTTTGACGTTTTATATTCTGCAATTTGTCTTATCTGTCTTATTTGTCATATCACTTATAATTATACATCACTTTCACAAACTCACTGTGGATCTATAAGATGACTAGTTACCCAGATTGCTTTGTGCTCTGCTTCCACTCGAAAACAGATCTACCTGGTTGCTTGGCGATAGACGCTGACCGCGCATGTTTGTTTGTCTTTTTTTTTCATGCTGAGGATTATGCATTAACTGACACCGAGCGTCAAGAAAGAGCGCACACAGTCACGTATGTTTACGGTTATACGGTGCTGCATTGAGCCTCTGGGTACCCGTGTCGATTAGGTGTGCGAGCAGACTGATGGATTTATATACAAACACAAAGACGGAGCACAAACAGAGCGCCAGTGGAAGAGTTGGAAACCTTACAAATATGCAATTTCTTGCTGGCCGGTAAATTGACCAATAAAGCACCTCAAGTCACCATCGATTCTCTGGTTACTGCTTCATAAAATGTGCTTTTTTTTATCTGTTTAGAATCATTTTAAATATATTTTTGGCTGCTGGTCAGACCAAGAAAGCAATCGTAATCAGTTTTAAAATGTTTCAAGAGTAAAAGCAAGTCTCTACTGACAAGCAACTGTGAGTAGAATTTTGTGGTTTAAGAAAGGAAAACTAGTTTCCTTCGCAGGGTGGCTGAGTTCACCTTAAAAATAGGAGCTGTTCCTTCTCATTATAAGCAACCATTTGAGTGACTCAGGCATCTAATCAGGACACCTCCTGGGTCCCTTCTTTTGGAGTTTTTTCCGGTAACTGGTGGGAGATCCCCACGCTTGAGATTGTATATGTCTCAGCTGGCTTGGGAATGGCTCAGGATCCCCCAGGAGGAGCTAAAAAAGGTTGCTGGGGACACCTTGGAAGTCTGGACTACCTTGCTAAGCCTGCAGCCTCTGCGAACTGGCCTCCAGACAAGCGCCAGAAACTGAATGGCTGGATGGGTGTATCCAGTTGGCCCCAACTTGATGTACCAGATGTAGCATTCAAAAACCCAATTAATGCAGTGCACTGCTTACCACGAACAGGTTTATGAGTCTGCAAACAACCAGGCCTTCATCAGCAAACACCATCAGCTTTGCCAAGTGCGAGTCCTTACTCACCAGACAGTCAATCATTTGTCTGAGGACCCTGAAAGAGAAGGCCTAGTGCACTCTGTTGCTGATCACACTGCTAGCATCAGCAGCCTCTTCACACACTCCAACAACGGAAAATACGAGGGCCCATCCACAGCAGCTGTGGATCAAGAATTAGACACTCTTTCCTAAACGCCTGTCCGCGCCTGTAGTGAGACGAGCTATAAGAGAACGGAGGAGCTGGCTCTCAGCATGAAACATTTATCTGTAAAAGAGTTCCTCCTCTCTGTTTTGCCCCCAAAATGGTCCTCACTTTTTCTTTTTTTTTTTTACGTCCATTCCTCCATTCTGCCCGTGTGCTCGCGTCCCATTCTCTCTTTTTCACCGCCGTTATGCATTCAGCCACAAAGGCAGCACGCGCACACCCTTTTCTCAGGCAGACACGTGCACAAGCGCGCTCGTGTAAATACATAGACACACAGAGTGCGCTCACGCACAGACACACAAAGCTCCCCAGTGTGTTAATTGAGACGCACGGCCGACGAGAATAAAGAGCTCAACAGCAGTGAAAGAGCTGCGACAATGAAGACTACCGGGCCCTAGGAACAGAGAGGCAGGCCTCTCTGGAATCTATGGGGCAAATATTTCACATTTCCAAAAAAAAAAAACAGACTGACCTCTAAATCCCTTCCCCCTGACACACAGAGAGCAAACTGCAGCTGCACAGGCCTGTATGGATGCACCAAAACTAAAGCACTTGGAAAACATTCAGACACGATACACGAGGAGGAGATGATCTATCTATTGTAGCATGTTTTATGACCTAATCCCTAATCCCGACCATACACAGCACGTCTTACTCCAGAGCTCCCAGTGCATCTTGTAGAGAGAGCATGACAGTCTCTGAGGCCTCAACAAAGTTACCATGACACTGTGTGCAGGGAGCACACTAACATAACGCAGGGGGACACTGCACATCCTGCATTGGATCAAAAATCTGTTTGGCTCGATTGTTTTACTTCCCGCTTTAGAGAGCCATCTGAGGTTGCACGTTATTCACCGTCTGCACTTCAAAGAGGCTCGCATCAAAGAAAGAACACACGAAGCACAGTGTTTCACTGACTGATTGACCATCAAAAGAATAAAAATCAAGAACACATTTCATCGGGGCGGATGTAAACAGACCCCCCCCCCCCCCACTAGGGGTTATTTTTGCTTTCAAAATATGGAAATGTATTCAGCTTCTCGTCCAGGTTTACACTGAGAAGAATGACCTGGTTAGAAAAGATTACCCAGGAACTATATCACCCAGATTTTGTTTTGCTTACCTATGAATGTCCATATCGTGTAGTTAAAGACAGTATACTGGACATTCTGATGACTCAGTTTGATAAGACATATAATGTAGGGTATCCAAATCCGGCTGCTGAGTCATTCAAATCTCTTTTTTTGCTATCAGCAAACACAGAAAGTACACAATCACAACCCACCGGTCAGTGTGTATAATCACAGTTATCAGTTCTAGTTTTAGGCCTTTGCTTTCCTCATAATCACAGGTCATTGCTTTCCTCTGGCAAACACATTTGTAATCCATCTCAGTGTAAATCTTTGCCGAGTCTGCGTTACTAGTAAAACAAACACAAAACCATCCACTGCTACCAGGATGACAGCGATCAAACCACACTTAAAGGGACGGGAACAGTCAGGATGGATGATGGATGCTGCAACAAAGACAGATAAACCTCCGTCACGGTGCAACAAGTGCCACAGATAAACTCCCCCGCTGGCACCGAGCGCTTTAAGGCGGTGAATAAGGTTAATGGGCGAGTCGGATCCCGCAAAGTTAACGTCTTAGATCGCTCGTGCGCGCGCGTCGCGTGCGTGCACGAGCCAAGTGGATGCACAGTGAGCCCCCTTTCAGAGACGACGCTGATATCGGCATTGGGAAATCTGATGAAAACAGAACGAGGACATACCACACCACGACATTCGGCTCCCACCACCTCCTCAGAGACTATTTCTCAAGGCACTGCTGAGTCGCCACCCCTGACGTCCAGCGACTGTTGCAGTTGAAACATTTATCTTTGCAGAAACTTTCAAAACGCAGACCTCGCATGAAATAAATCTTGCATGAAATAAGTGACTTGTTTGTCGGTGTTCCATGGCAGTCAACAGTTAAACATCTTCCTCGGAGCAGGCCATTCCCTGTGAAGCCGCCGCATTTCTCATTCTCCACGCCACACGTGAGCACAGAAACAGCACGCCTGACACGTTTGTGAATACTCACTTTGTCGAGTGTCTTCGTGGCCCCGTGGAGAGCAGAGACTTTTCGCCGACCCCGCCGTTAAATCATCTTCTCCGGTGACATTGGGCGCACTGGCTCTGCAGCAACTGCTCCCCCCCCCCCCCCTCCCGGTTCAGTCTGTTGTGAGGGAAATCCGCTCGACTGGCAGGTGAAGCGACCAATCTGCGGCGGCCGGAGGAGGGCGCCGCGCGTCTCTTGTCCAATGAGAGGCAAGAGATACGGCATGACTTTTAATTCAGTACCACGGGAGCTGTCCACCTGAGCGCGAGACGGCGGGACTCACCAGGTAACTTGACCTGCGTGTGTCACGCACCATGGTCACCGGCGAGGCTATTAGCACTGCAGAGGTTCAAGGTGGGGTCAGGGGACCAGCAGGAGGCCTTAACAGGACCCAAAGAGGGGTCTGATACTGATGGGGGTTCCCTGAATCAAAACCTCATCTGACGTGCAGGTCCTTGACAGTTATATGAGATTATATGAGCCTGTGAGTTGGATAGGTAGAGAGCTGTAGTCTGACTGCTTTAGTCTGATTATTTACTGTAATACAGCCTGTTGTCTTTGGCATGGGCAGATGTTGCAATAAGTTTAGGGTGTAATAGTTTAATATTCTGTAATTGCGTTTTAATTCAAGAGTTTGTAATGACTTGTTTAGCCACTTGGGGGCAGTGTAAATGAGCAATATTGAGATAATCAATCACCTCACGAAGGGAAAAGAGAGCATGAAACAGCAGACTTTCACCAGTGACGGAGCAATTTTAGCAATTATTCTGAGCGATATTTCTGGCCACCTAATGAATTAAAGTACAATATTTACTTTCTTTCGGCTCCGTTTCCACCAACTCCTCAGTGAAATGTCTGTCTCCTCTGCTGCACACAGGTTTGGTGTTGGGTACAGTGGGTTTATCAGAGCTTCAGAGGACAGCTGCCTGCTGCATCTGGAAATAATGCCGATGAAAGCCGTGGGACTACATAAAAGTAGTAAAGTCACAGCCGTAAAATCAAAACCGTGAACAGAAACCAGAAAAAAGTCATCTATGATCTAAAAATCTATGTGGCGTAAAAGGGAAGTGGCAGGGTGATAATTCTACAGGGTTCATCACTTTTAGTGACTTCTTTCACAACACAGTAAATTCAATCCATTGCAAATATAAAAAAATATTGATTACAAAGGGAAGGATAAACAAATAAATGTGAGGATATAACTAACTTGGCAGCGTTTCTAAATATATTGATTATCAAGTTCTCATCAAATTGATGCAAGACTTTTACGCCCACTCTGGAAACTTATTTTATTCCATATGAGTTTTCCTATAAAAAACACCAAAAGTCAATATGAAAAATTAGATTGAACAAAACTGTAGCATGAACACTGATTATATCAGCACCATACACCAGCTGTTCAATGAGCTGCAACAAGAACATTTCATCCATCCTCAAATTATCTTGGCAAGTGACCCAAAACTTAAATATAATATGAACTTGAAATGAAATAGGGACACACGGGAAAACAGAAAGACACGAGAAGTGATTGTTGAAGCAAGAACCAGAGCAAATAATGATGGTAAACAGCTTAAATAAATACAGGATCATTAGCAGGAAATGATACATCTCCATAACTCAAGAGTTCAAAGAGTGAGTGCAGGGGGAAATGAATCATTCGTTGCGATGGCACAGAGCAGGACTGTTGTGGTGCCATGCTTTATCCCACATGCAGTGTTCCTGATGAACGAATGTCATCTACACGATAATGCAGCCATTCGGGACTGAAAGGGCATCCTGCAAGTCATTTAAGACACATTCTCATACAGCCACTGCTTGTTCTGCTTCCTCCACGTTCATCATTTCACCCTCCACCTCTACTTCCACCTGAGAGTTCACCACCTGCTGCCCATCTACTTCAGTCGTGGTCACGTGCACCACCTGGATCTGCACCCCGGCCTGCTTTAATCTCTCCATGTCCTCCTCGCACATCTCTGCCAGCCCTCCGTCCTCCACCACAACTGTTGCAGTCTCCTCCATCTCCATCACGTCCACGGGCTCCACTGTGACGTGCTCCACCTGGACTCCATCATCCAGCAGGACTGTTTCGGCTCCTTCTATGCTCTGCGTTGCGATGGCGAGCGCGGCGGCGGCAGAGTCGGTGATGACTACTTCCTCGGTTGATTTGCTGTCCTCCTCAGTGGAATGGACGTCTTTGAGGTGGGCCTTTAGGTCTTTTGGGTAGGTGAACCACATGTCACACATGGTGCAGTGGTTGGGCTTGTCTCCTGTGTGGCTGACAAGGTGGTCTTTGAACTGGTCCCAGCTATTGAATACACTGCTGCAGACCTGATGGAGGAGCAGAATATAAAGGGAGATAGATCAGATGTCCAGGTATTATGTCTTTCTCCATTAAGCACATTTACTAAATGTGAAAAAAAAAAAAACATACTGGAATCTTTTTTTCTAGACACTGATTCTACACAACTGTAGACACTGATAGAGGAGAAACTGAAGGACTTGATTATGAACAAACTGTACCTGGCATTCATAGAGCTTCTTGCGTCCTTTCTTGGCTCCGGCCCCGTTCTGACAGGCTGCCATATGGCACTTCAGTGTGCTGTTCCTTGCAAATCGCTCATGACAATCTGGACACTCATAAGGTTTTTCACCTACAGACAGACATACAAAGCCAAGCATGTATTTCAATGCAGAGATGTGGAACAAGACAGCAATGCATATATAGAAATATACAAAGCTGAACAATATGCACATTAAGAAACAGAACCTAACATGGCTTATTTTTCATTCTCACCAGTGTGCTTTCGCAAGTGCTCCTTAAAGTGTCCGAAGTGGTCAAAGTGTTTTTTACAGTATTCACAAACGTGCACTTTCTTCTGGGGCTTCTGGTTTCGAGACAGCTCTTCTGCATCGAAATGGAACGTGCTGATGTGCTGCTTCAAGGCGCCCTCCCGCGTGTAGGCTTTACCGCAGTGGCTGCATACGTGGGGTTTTTCCAGCGAGCCCAGGTGTGTTTTTAAGTGCTGCTTGAGGTGGTAATACAGTTTGAAGCTACGGTCGCACTTGGTGCAGCGGAACATGTTGTCTACTTGGGATATCTGGACCTCTACGACCTCAACGTTCTCCAGCACCTTGGAGGCAGTCACCGTTTCCTCCTGATACACCACCTCCTGCCAAGCACAACAGGCATCGTTGAGAAAGCTTAGGGTTTATTACTAATAATAAAGCAAAAGAGCCTGAAACTTCAAACATTATGGTTTGTACAAACAAATACCTCTTCTACTCCTCCCTTCTTAATGACCTGTAGTGTAGATTCCCCTTGCTGATACTTGCTGGTTATGTCAGCAAGAAGAGCCAGAGCAGAGTCATCCGATGCCTGAGCATTCTTTGCTGCATCGACCACCTCCACCAGTCCGGTCTCTTCCACCTCAATGGCTCCTTCTCCTATTACCTCAATCTCGACCTGCAGAATATTAAAACATTCAGTCCTGACGTTTAAATGCTAAACAAAGCAAGAGTCGGTTTTGCTTTAAGTCTAGTGCTTGAGAATGAATTTTAGTGCTAGACAAACGCAGACCTGAAATTCCACTCAGAGTGTGAATCATGAATCTATCATGAACATACTGACCTGTTCCTCTTCCACTGAAGGCAGGGTTTCTGTAATCACATTAGATGTCTCAGCAATCTTCCTCTTTTTACTTTTGCTCTTTGCTGTCACAGAAGGACTCTCGTTTATTCTACGGGAGAGAAGATAAGCTCTTGTTGACAGGTAACAATGCCATAAGAGAGATTCCCTGCTGGCTCAAAATACACCACTTCCCCACGACATTCATAAATTATATCAGAGCGGCACAAGGAGTGACAGGTGACAGTTCAGTTGCGTGCAAGTCTCACTTATTGCTGAGCGCTTTGATGGCTTCCTGCATCTGGAGGTATTCAGCAGCCTTCCAGACATCATAGGCTTCCTCTTCTCCAGATACAGCTAGTGTTGCTGTGTAAGTGAACTCCATCAGCTGACTAAAGGCCGTGTTACTCACCCCTGTCAAGAGCATGACAGAGAAGCAGTGGTGAGCAAAAACAGTTTCTGTGTAACATACTAAAAAACACAGGAATACACACCTGTAGCCACACATTGCTGGAACACAAACACATTTAAACAACAGAATTACAATTGCAATTAGCGAAATTGACTTTACCTTAACAAATATATGAACTATTCTGCCACTATTTGAATCACTTATGGTGACATTTCACTCAGATTCACTACTAGGAACTGGAGAATGTAATCATTCTAAAAAGATCAGTAAAATTGTTAATGGTTTTGTAACACTCTATGTGCACACAACTACAGTCATTACAGTAAGAATGATTTGACTTTAAAAAACACTGTTTCCGCTTGCAAACAAGACAGCGTCCTTGCGTTTCCAAGAACTGAAGAGCTGCCCGACTTTTTATTTAATTGAAACACAGAATACCTTCTATCTCCACCAGTGGCTCCTGGGTAAAATCCTGGAAGAACTTATGGAAAAACTGACTGCATGCTGCTAACACTGCTTTATGGGCTCTGAACTGGTGTCCTGCAAGAGACAAGCAACAAGAAAATAAGAAGCCCTGTATAGGCGTTCCTTTAAGACGTCGCATAGATAATCTATTATGTGTTCCTACTCACCATCCACAATCAAGGTAATGTCCGTGAACTGGTCCAGCTGCCGTTGTTCATTAAGTTTGTCCATCATGACTTTGTAATGTGCCGGGTACTGATTGCATCCATCCACCCCGACCTCCACCTCAGCCGCCATTATTGACCTTGTCCTTCTCTGCAGGGAGAAAGAAAAATGGGCCATACAATAATTACTTATATTATATATATATATATATATATATATATATATATATATATATATATATATATATATATATATAGTACAGTATAATTACAAATTCATTTTCATTCCATTGATGCATTATTAGAAACGAAAGACATGGCTTTGTGAAGAGTCAATACTATAAAGAGCAAAAGTTCACACCTGCTTTGATTTAGTGGTGATAAACAAAGCTGCAATGATGTTCTCCCTGACCAGGTTACAAAACCTCTGCTACATGCTGTGACTGTGACTTTCATTCATCTGTTTACAGCCCAATTTGATTCAGTTGTACACAGTCTTTTGTAGTTCTGGCTAATATTTTTAGAAAACATTTTTACTTGTACAGTCATTTCATATTTTTAATGTAGTTTTCCATTTGTATATAACTTTTTTTTTTATTTCTACAGTCATCTTCTACTTTTTATATAGTTTTTGTACAGATGTTTAGCACGGGTTAACTTCTTAACACAGTTAAATATTTATCTTCTATTCATATGTTTAATACTCCTGAACATTTTTAATTCCTCTGTACACATTTAAATCCTATACAAATGTTTGATTTCTCAGTACATATTTAAATTTAGACCTATCTCAGGTTAATTTTAACATACGGATATTGTGTTATAGGTAATACGAAACTAAATTCAACGTATGTTTGCATGCTGCTACTGGATGCTTGAAAGTATGTATGTATGTATCTAATGGTTGTTTTAACAGTTTGTGTCTAATGCGACCTGACTTGTGATTTAAGTTGTAAACTTTGCATCTTCACACTGAAAACAATGTCTAACTCAACATTCATATCACTGACTGGGCAACGAAAAGTGTTCAAAGCTTTACAAGGCGCAACAATATAGCGCAGAACGAGGAAGTCAACACGACGGCCCATGGGAGCCATGGCACTACCAAACCTGGTTAAAGGTTACGCTCATCAGAAAGACCGAAATGAAGTGTAAAAACACACCCTGCCGGATCTTCCTGTCGTGCGACGCTCATAATTCATCCAGTGAGCTGACACATGTTCGCTCGGCTAACGTCAACAGCTTTGCAAGCGAAGCTAACGATAGGTGTTAGCTTAACTAGCAAACACACACACACCGTGCCGCCACAGATGACCAGAGTACGTCATTTAAATCACTCGAGAAATAAACCGAAACTTACCAGGACTGGATATACCAATAAAATCTTTCTGATACAGGAACATGACGGAGATTAGCACATTGTAGCCGCAGAGAGCTGCGGGTAACGGGCCTCTTAGCACGCTCGCCATTTCGTGTTTGACAATCAACATTACGTCATCAAACCGCGCATTAAAATACACTTTTCCCGGACAGGTTTTCTGAATATAACCGCCGCGGGTCGATGTACACGTCGAAAAACGTCGCCATACATACCTCAGGTTTGGTTACGCTGCTTCAAAAAGTTGTTTCACGATAATGTTTCCTTCGACGCATGTACCGCTGTTCTACTCTCGTTGCTCCAAAAAAGGGCGGTCGTTCAACCTTCGGGCCTCGGATTCCCAGAAGCCCTTGCAAAGGCCAAGGACGCCGAGAGCGTTGCTTAGAGACAGCGGGAGTCACAAGAGTGTTCTTCTTATCACATGCTGTGAAACGGGTGAACTAAT
Organism: Nibea coibor; assembly: GCA_023373845.1. Lineage (NCBI taxonomy): Eukaryota > Metazoa > Chordata > Actinopteri > Sciaenidae > Nibea > Nibea coibor. The sequence goes on along the minus strand of CM041737.1, from coordinate 8,929,847 downwards.
AATTGCCAAAACCAATAAAGGTGTATTCAGTTTTTAATAATAATAATATAGTACAGTGCCTCCTCTCGATAAAAAACAAAAACCCAAGTATTTTCATAATGTCCCAGGCCCTATTAAATTAATAAAAACTAATTTAATATTACTTTCTTACTAAGAGGTGCTGTACATAATCCAACCCAGTCCAGGATCCACAATGAAAAGATGTCATCGAGGTTTCTGCGACTCTTGTTGGATTGTTTTTCTTCTTTCTGCACGAGGTACAATTTATATAATTTATGTTATATCTGCGCTAGAATAAAGGATGACTTAAATATGAAATAGCGAATGAGAAAGTACAAGACAAGAAAATACATAAACTGTGAATGAAAGTAAATCATTTGTGTTTTAAGTTAAATTAGTTTGTTTAGTTAAAAATTAGTTTGTTAGCCATTTATTTGTTTCTTGTGCATTTTATTTTTTCCATGATGACAGCTGAGGCTCTGCTTCCTCTGTCTCTCCTGACCGAACTCAGAGCTCCTGACCTCTAAGAGAGAGATAGCTTGGATTACAGGAGCGCACCACGTACATCTCTGCTCATGTGGTTTGAATTTTTAGAACGTGATGTCATCACGCACAGGTAGCATTGGGTTACGTAAAAAAAAAAAAAAAACTCAGAGAAAAAGGGGAGGGGCAAATGGAACTCTACAGATCAAAGCAAAATGGAATGTGACATCATCAGGTGTGTATATAAGAGCACGGCTCTTCACTCAGTATCATTTCATTTCAGACCTTTCAATACGTGACCCCACGACGAGAAAGTGCGAGAAAAGATCATTTTCAAAAGACAAACGACTGATACAGAATACATCTGTTCGTTAGAGATCTACAACATCATCCTACAGCATTTCTTTGTGACTGACTCTACCAGCCAAAGAAAATGCAGCGCCCGAGGAACCCCAGTGGTGACCAGAGGAGCGATGAAGTGCAGACAACCGTACGCGGTTGCTCTTGTGAGACCAGCTGCCAACTCAACCAAGAGTTGGAGGAAACAAAAGCACAGCTGAAGAGACAGAAATCCTTAAAGGAGATGTTCATCAACAAGGAAAAAGAGACCCGGCGAGAGTTAGAGAGACTGAAGAAGTACACCGATCCAGAAACTCTCAGCACCGCCAAGATTGCCAACCAGGTCAGAGACACCACCAAGAGAAAGAAGAAGAAACTCTTGCAAGTGGACTACGAAGAGCTACAGGTGGCTCACATCGTTAATGAGGAGAAGTTCACCAATGAGCTTCAGGCAGAGAAGAACAACAACCAACTTCTCAGAGAGGAACTTGAACGCCTCCAGATTTCATACCAAGTGCTCCATGCAAGGTATGAACACGATGTTCCCAAACTTAAGGAGCAGGCCAATGCCCTTAGGCGTGACCTCAAGAGGGAACACGAGGAGAAGGAACTCCTTCAAACAAAGTATGAGGAGCTTCAAGACGTGCACAGAGTCACCCAGGAGAAGCTCTCTGCCGAGCTGGAGGCAGAGAAGGAGAAGAATAAGATGATCCAGCAAGAAATGGCCGAGATCTCCATTTCACACAGTGAGATTACAAAGAAGTATGAAAACGATATCATCTTGGTCAGAGAACAGGCCGACAAGCTCCAGTGTGAGCTTGACAAGGAAGTCAAGGCACACGCAGTCTCAGTGTCAGAGGGCTTCCGTAAATTCCAGAACTTGAGGGCTGAGCATGAAGCCGTGCGTCAAAAGATGGCAGAGGAGATCGCTGTCCTGAAGAAAAATGCCCTTGTGAGTGAGACAATTTTTGCAAGAGAGCTGGACGAGCTGAAAACTCAGCTCAGTGTTCAGATGTCACACAACCTGAAGCTAACTACTGAGCTCAAGGCTGAGAGAGAGGCTCTCCAAAAAATTACCAGCCATGATGACAACCATCCACCGAAGGAGGTTGAAGGTGCAGAGGAGAAGCAGCACGACGAGCAGGAAACCATCAGTCCTGCACACGAAGTTGAACCACCAAAGGAGGTTCAAGTCGTTGACGAGACGCAGCAGGAGGTGCAGGAGACCATCATTCCTGCACTGGACCTCGAAGCCCAGAGAGAGACTCAGGGAACTCTTTCAGGCAGGACAACACCACCACGTTCTGTCTGGAAGAGAACCCGACACTTTCTGGGGTTGAGGAAACCAGAGAGTTGGAAGAGGAGGAGGGAGGACTAAAGTAACATCAAGTTTGTGGGTTTTCTCCAGGTGCTCTGGTTCCCACACAAAAAAAAAAAAGTTTTAGTCCCCAACCAAAAAAAAAAAAAAAAAGCAAAAAAAAATAAAAAAAAACCATAAAAAAAAAAAAAAAAAATTCAGAGTTCAGATATTGTTATATTTTGCAGAAACTTCATCTGTCTGTGTCTTACCTCGATTTAGGATGACATTACAGAAACATGTCTCCTAAAAGTATTATAGGATTTGAATTTAGCTGTTATGAGTGAACATTAGAATTTAATATTCAATCAAATATTTAATTAATTCTAAATGAGAAATTCATTTGAAGGGTTCATTTTTTAAAGCTACATTACAACTGGTTCACCCATTAACATTAAAAATAATTATAACCAAAATGAAATGAACTGAACTGAAATGAATACGTAGAATGCCTCAGAATCTTACATATGGCACCTACAAAGGTATAGTTATGGTATTTTGAAGTGGGGCTGTATGAGGTACTATGAGAAGTAGAGCTATGCACTGCTGTGGACAGGCTCAGCAGAAAAATATATTTTTGCCACATGAAAAGGTTCATCTCCAAAAAATCAATCTCTTTAAGTCTACACCATATTAAGAATATTTTCTATGTTTATCTCGCTGTCAGACAAACTTTTAATTTGGTGCTAACTTTAGAACTTCCAACAGCTGTCTGACAGCAAAGCAAATATTACGAACAATCACTGAGGGGTCACAGACCTCGAGGTAAAGACAACTTTCCCAGTAAAACAACATGACATGTTTGGTATCAATAGATTCAATGCAGTCTTAAAAATCCATATAACACTGCTTCACCACTAACTTAAAAACTAGACTAACACCAGATGATCCACCATCATTTTCAGAGGGTTAAAAGTAGGCCAAACAAACAAAGAACTGTGGAGGAGAATAATTCCAATATTTACATCATAGTCATTCATAATAATTCAAATCAAACCTTTGCTTCTATTTTTCACTTCCACATGAGGTGAATTTGGTTGTTGTGATTCAACCCAGTGAAATTAGTTAGTAGAGGCTCTGTAGGACAAACAAACACAGCTGGTTTTTGAAGGTTTTTCATGGAAACGAGAAAAGAAATGTGCAGCGATGAAGCTGTTAAACATAGAAGGAGCTTGTTGTTGACCGTGTGTGTTGTCCCAGCTGTTTGTTGAACAGTACAAAGAGTGTAAAAAGACGGGGTCCCGCTGTATTACTCAGGCTGCGCTACAGCGTCTATTCACGTCCATCAGTCGGCACAGCATGATGTCACGTGTGATGGAACTCTCAGGCCCATCAGATTTGATTTATCATCTCAACGTCTTGAATAAATAATGTCGTTATCTCTGGAAAACAGTCTTGTTATCTCGATATCTCGACAAATGAACTTGTCACCACGAGAAAATGGAGGAAATAAAATGTATGGGCTTCAATATGTTGGAGCAAAAGGGATATAGAAGTGTTTTAGTGTTGCCTGTTGCCTATGCAGCTGAGAGCCCATAAGACATCATGTCTACTTTCAAATTATAATCATTTTAGTAGGTTTTTCTCAGGGTGTACACGGGAACTGTTCTCAAAAATTAGAACCTCTCATTAATGGGACTGTATGCTGTCTCAAAATAAATAGAAATGTGGATATCTTGACAGCTGCATGCAAAGCAGATAGCGGTACATAGGCGTTCATGCAGTGAATTATCTACATAGATATTTTTTATTCTGAAACTTGGCATGCGACATCAACATGCTGTTATCTGATTTGACCACTAGATGGAAGCATTGCGCAGGTTAAAACGTCATACTGTCATTGGTTCAAACCAAAAGAGACGACCAAGAGACAGTGAAGCTGTCCGTGCTGCAGGAAACGAGAACACATGAGGAAACACTCAGGGTTAATATAAAGAGTAAATTAATATTTAAAAATTATTTCTCAGTACTGTACTTACTTACCAGTACTTTACAAGTACTATCTGAGATATTCACATTATTTGCATCCTTATACTTGTAATCCACTTACATTGAGCGGTAAATATTGTTCTTTTTACTGCACTACCTTTACACCTTACATGTATTCAAATTCAACAATTATAATATATAATTATAACAAATAAATAATGATGCATCTATGACTATAGATTAAGTTAAGACACTATTGATTGATTGGAAATCACAGGACTTTCCAATGAGGCCTCTCAAATCGCCTTTATACTAACAGTGGTATGGAAAATTGAACTGACCTTGAAATCATATATACATTTAACAAGTGCCGCTGAAATTGGCCTAAGTGTATTTATATGTATATACATAAATGTCTCTTGAACCTGGCGCACCAAAAATATAATAAAATATTTCCCCCCAACATAAGAGACTATATTCAGTTCAATCGTCTCCTGAAATCCTTTTCCACAGTCCTCCCACGCTGGTAGCAGGGCAGATGAATAACTCACAGGCATCCTCAATCCAGGTGCTCAACACAGGTGGCTCGCCATCCCCCTCGTCAGGGAGAGAATCAAATCCAGTCCAGGATCCAGAATCCGTGTAGCATAACACGGTTTATAGACATATGCAAATCTCTTCCACCTTCCTGACTGTACAGCTTTAACTTAGTCAAAATCATTTTCAATACAGCCCTTCACGCTTAATCCACGAGTTTAGGGTAATTGTTGTACTGCAATGATGTAAAAGTAAAAGATGACATTTCACATGTCAATATGAAATGTGTGTTATATTGAAAAGTCACCGAGACAATAAAAGCAGAAACAATGAACAGATGTCATCGAGGTTTCTGTGACTCTTGCTTGTTGAACTGTTTTTCTTCTTTCTGCACGAGGTATAATTTATGAAGGTGTCACTCGTGATTTCAGCTCGTTTTCTCATTCATTCGCTCTGCTCCGTTAAATTGCGTCTCTCTAACCTGAGCGACAAGGCGGGACTTAATCATCCCTCCTCAGCCAATGAACGTAGTGTTATCAAGTGTTTTGCTTACTGGCTGAAAATTAGACATCTGCGTTAGAGTAAAGGATGACTTAAATATGAAATAGCGAATGAGGAAGTACAAGACAAGAAAATACATAAACTGTGAGTGAAAGGAAATAATTGATGTTTTAGTAACACCTTGTTACCCAATGGGTTACACTATGGAAAGTCAGGGAGGGCATATATTAAAAGTGTTTGAAACATTTGTCGACGTACACAGAGACAGTAATACGCTGTCATAGCATGGCAGAGCACAGTTTGTGAGGGATTGCGCAATCCAAGGTGACGCTCAGCTTGCTGCTGCCGCACAGTGCGTCTCTTCCCCGTGTTTGAACGGCAAATGTGAAAATTCAGCGATTTTTAATTGAAAAATACATTTTCAATCAAAATTGATCAAGTTGAATGGAAAATGTATTTATATTAGAAACCATTTGATAAATAGAAGCATTTATTTGTTTACAATATCTTTTATTTTTTCCACGATGAAGCGTCTGTCCTGCGCATTGAGTTTTTAAATGTGACGTCATCACGCACAGGTAGCATGGCTGACGTGAAAAAAAATCAGCTTAGAGAAAAAGGGAGGGGCAAATGGAACTCTACAGATCAAAGCAAAATAGAATGTGACATCATCAGGTGTGTATATAAGAGCACGGCTCTCCAGTCAGTATCATTTCATTTCAGACCTTTCAATACGTGCCCCACGACGAGAAAGTGCGAGAAAAGATCATTTTCAAAAGACAAACGACTGATACGGAATACATCTGTTCGTTAGAGATCTACAACATCATCCTACAGCATTTCTTTGTGACCGACTCTACCAGCCAAAGAAAATGCAGTGCCCGAGGAACCCCAGTGGTGACCAGAGGAGCGATGAAGTGCAGACAACCGTACGCGGTTGCTCTTGTGAGACCAGCTGCCAACTCAACCAAGAGTTGGAGGAAACAAAAGCACAGCTGAAGAGGCAGAAATCCTTAAAGGAGATGTTCATCAACAAGGAAAAAGAGACCCGGCGAGAGCTAGAGAGACTGAAGAAGTACACCGATCCAGAAACTCTCAGCACCGCCAAGATTGCCAACCAGGTCAGAGACACCACCAAGAGAAAGAAGAAGAAACTCTTGCAAGTGGACTACGAAGAGCTACAGGTGGCTCACATCGTTAATGAGGAGAAGTTCACCAATGAGCTTCAGGCAGAGAAGAACAACAACCAACTTCTCAGAGAGGAACTTGAACGCCTCCAGATTTCATACCAAGTGCTCCATGCAAGGTATGAACACGATGTTCCCAAACTTAAGGAGCAGGCCAATGCCCTTAGGTGTGACCTCAAGAGGGAACACGAGGAAAAGGAAAAGGAACTCCTTCAAACAAAGTACGAGGAGCTTCAAGACACACACAGAGTCACCCAGGAGAAGCTCTCTGCCGAGCTGGAGGCAGAGAAGGAGAAGAATAAGATGATCCAGCAAGAAATGGCCGAGATCTCCATTTCACACAGTGAGATCACAAAGAAGTTTGAAACCGATATCATCTTGGTCAGAGAAAAGGCCGACAAGCTCCAGTGTGAGCTTGACAAGGAAGTCAAGGCGCACGCAGTCTCAGTGTCAGAGGGCTTCCGTAAGTTCCAGAACTTGAGGGCTGAGCATGAAGCCGTGCGTCAAAAGATGGCAGAGGAGATCGCTGTCCTGAAGAAAAATGCCCTTGTGAGTGAGACAATTTTTGCAAGAGAGCTGGACGAGCTGAAAACTCAGCTCAGTGTTCAGATGTCACACAACCTGAAGCTAACCACTGAGCTCAAGGCTGAGAGAGAGGCTCTCCAAAAAATTACCAGCCATGATGACAACCAACCACCGAAGGAGGTTGAAGGTGCAGAGGAGAAGCAGCACGACGAGCAGGAAACCATCAGTCCTGCACTCGAAGTTGAACCACCAAAGGAGGTTCAAGTCGTTGACGAGACGCAGCAGGAGGTGCAGGAGACCATCATTCCTGCACTGGACCTCGAAGCCCAGAGAGAGACTCAGGGAACTCTTTCAGACAGGACAACACCACCACGTTCTGTCTGGAAGAGAACCCGTCACTTTCTGGGGTTGAGGAAACCAGAGAGTTGGAAGAGGAGGAGGGAGGACTAAAGTAACATCAAGTTTGTGGGTTTTCTCCAGGTGCTCTGGTTCCCACACAAAAAAAAAGTTTTAGTCCCCAACCAAAAAAAAAAAAAAGCAAAAAAAAAAAAGCAAAAAAAAAAAAAAAAAAAAACATTAAAAAAAAAAAAAAAAAAATTCTGAGTTCAGATATTGTTATATCTTGCAGAAACTTCATCTGTCTGTGTCTTACCTCGATTTAAGATGACATTACAGAAACATGTCTCCTAAAATTATTATAGGATTTGAATTTAGCTGTTATGAGCAAACATTAGAATTTAATATTCAATCAAATATTTAATTAATTCTAAATGAGAAATTCATTTGAAGGGTTAGTTTTCTAAGCTATATTACAACTGGTTCACCCATTAACATTAAAAATAATTATAACCAAAATGAAATGAACTGAACTGAAATGAATACGTAGAATGCCTCAGAATCTTACATATGGCACCTACAAAGGTATAGTTATGGTATTTTGAAGTGGGGCTGTATGAGGTACTATGAGAAGTAGAGCTATGCACTGCTGTGGACAGGCTCAGCAGAAAAATATATTTTTGCCACATGAAAAGGTTCATCTCCAAAAAATCAATCTCTTTAAGTCTACACCATATTAAGAATATTTTCTATGTTTATCTTGCTGTCAGACAAACTTTTAATTTGGTGCTAACTTTAGAACTTCCAACAGCTGTCTGACAGCAAAGCAAATATTACGAACAATCACTGAGGGGTCACAGACCTCGAGGTAAAGACAACTTTCCCAGTAAAACAACATGACATGTTTGGTATCAATAGATTCAATGCAGTCTTAAAATCCATATAACACTGCTTCACCACTAACTTAAAAACTAGACTAACACCAGATGATCCACCATCATTTTCAGAGGGTTAAAAGTAGGCCAAACAAACAAAGAACTGTGGAGGAGAATAATTCCAATATTTACATCATAGTCATTCATAATAATTCAAATCAAACCTTTGCTTCTATTTTTCACTTCCACATGAAGTGACTTTGGTTGTTCTGACTCAACCCAGTGAAATTAGTTAGTAGAGGCTCTGTAGGACAAACAAACACAGCTGGTTTTTGAAGGTTTTTCATGGAAACGAGAAAAGAAATGTGCAGCGATGAAGCTGTTGAACATAGAAGGAGCTTGTTGTTGACCGCGTGTGTTGTCCCAGCTGTTTATTGAACAGTACAAAGAGTGTAAAAAGACGGGGTCCCACTGTATTACTCAGGCTGCGCTACAGCGTCTATTCACGTCCATCAGTCGGCAAGAGCAGGAACCTTCTCTTCAACAAACAGTTCAACTTGCTTGTTGAACTGTTTTTCTTCTTTCTGCACGAGGTATAATTTATGAAGGTGTCACTCGTGATTTCAGCTCGTTTTCTCATTCATTCGCTCTGCTCCGTTAAACTGCGTCTCTCTAACCTGAGCGACAAGGCGGGACTTAATCATCCCTCCTCAGCCAATGAACGTAGTGTTATCAAGTGTTTTGCTTACTGGCTGAAAATTAGACATCTGCGTTAGAATAAAGGATGACTTAAATATGAAATAGCGAATGAGGAAGTACAAGACAAGAAAATACATAAACTGTGAGTGAAAGGAAATAATTGATGTTTTAGTAACACCTTGTTACCCAATGGGTTACACTATGGAAAGTCAGGGGGCATATATTAAAAGTGTTTGAAACATTTGTCGACGTACACAGAGACAGTAATACGCTGTCATAGCATGGCAGAGCACAGTTTGTGAGGGATTGCGCAATCCAAGGTGACGCTCAGCTTGCTGCTGCCGCACAGTGCGTCTCTTCCCCGTGTATGAACGGCAAATGTGAAAATTCAGCGATTTTTAATTGAAAAATACATTTTCAATCAAAATTGATCAAGTTGAATGGAAAATGTATTTATATTAGAAACCATTTGATAAATAGAAGCATTTATTTGTTTACAATATCTTTTATTTTTTCCACGATGAAGCGTCTGTCCTGCGCATTGAGTTTTTAAATGTGACGTCATCACGCACAGGTAGCATGGCTGACGTGAAAAAAAATCAGCTTAGAGAAAAAGGGAGGGGCAAATGGAACTCTACAGATCAAAGCAAAATAGAATGTGACATCATCAGGTGTGTATATAAGAGCACGGCTCTCCAGTCAGTATCATTTCATTTCAGACCTTTCAATAGGTGACCCCACGACGAGAAAGTGCGAGAAAACATCATTTTCAAAAGACAAACGACTGATACGGAATACATCTGTTCGTTAGAGATCTACAACATCATCCTACAGCATTTCTTTGTGACCGACTCTACCAGCCAAAGAAAATGCAGTGCCCGAGGAACCCCAGTGGTGACCAGAGGAGCGATGAAGTGCAGACAACCGTACGCGGTTGCTCTTGTGAGACCAGCTGCCAACTCAACCAAGAGTTGGAGGAAACAAAAGCACAGCTGAAGAGGCAGAAATCCTTAAAGGAGATGTTCATCAACAAGGAAAAAGAGACCCGGCGAGAGTTAGAGAGACTGAAGAAGTACACCGATCCAGAAACTCTCAGCACCGCCAAGATTGCCAACCAGGTCAGAGACACCACCAAGAGAAAGAAGAAGAAACTCTTGCAAGTGGACTACGAAGAGCTACAGGTGGCTCACATCGTTAATGAGGAGAAGTTCACCAATGAGCTTCAGGCAGAGAAGAACAACAACCAACTTCTCAGAGAGGAACTTGAACGCCTCCAGATTTCATACCAAGTGCTCCATGCAAGGTATGAACACGATGTTCCCAAACTTAAGGAGCAGGCCAATGCCCTTAGGTGTGACCTCAAGAGGGAACACGAGGAGAAGGAACTCCTTCAAACAAAGTACGAGGAGCTTCAAGACACACACAGAGTCACCCAGGAGAAGCTCTCTGCCGAGCTGGAGGCAGAGAAGGAGAAGAATAAGATGATCCAGCAAGAAATGGTCGAGATCTCCATTTCACACAGTGAGATCACAAAGAAGTTTGAAACCGATATCATCTTGGTCAGAGAAAAGGCCGACAAGCTCCAGTGTGAGCTTGACAAGGAAGTCAAGGCGCACGCAGTCTCAGTGTCAGAGGGCTTCCGTAAGTTCCAGAACTTGAGGGCTGAGCATGAAGCCGTGCGTCAAAAGATGGCAGAGGAGATCGCTGTCCTGAAGAAAAATGCCCTTGTGAGTGAGACAATTTTTGCAAGAGAGCTGGACGAGCTGAAAACTCAGCTCAGTGTTCAGATGTCACACAACCTGAAGCTAACCACTGAGCTCAAGGCTGAGAGAGAGGCTCTCCAAAAAATTACCAGCCATGATGACAACCAACCACCGAAGGAGGTTGAAGGTGCAGAGGAGAAGCAGCACGACGAGCAGGAAACCATCAGTCCTGCACTCGAAGTTGAACAACCAAAGGAGGTTCAAGTCGTTGACGAGACGCAGCAGGAGGTGCAGGAGACCATCATTCCTGCACTGGACCTCGAAGCCCAGAGAGAGACTCAGGGAACTCTTTCAGACAGGACAACACCACCACGTTCTGTCTGGAAGAGAACCCGTCACTTTCTGGGGTTGAGGAAACCAGAGAGTTGGAAGAGGAGGAGGGAGGACTAAAGTAACATCAAGTTTGTGGGTTTTCTCCAGGTGCTCTGGTTCCCACACAAAAAAAAAAGTTTTAGTCCCCAACCAAAAAAAAAAAAAAGCAAAAAAAAAAAAAAGCAAAAAAAAAAAAAAAAAAACATTAAAAAAAAAAAAAAAAAAAAAAAATTCTGAGTTCAGATATTGTTATATCTTGCAGAAACTTCATCTGTCTGTGTCTTACCTCGATTTAAGATGACATTACAGAAACATGTCTCCTAAAATTATTATAGGATTTGAATTTAGCTGTTATGAGCGAACATTAGAATTTAATATTCAATCAAATATTTAATTAATTCTAAATGAGAAATTCATTTGAAGGGTTAGTTTTCTAAGCTATATTACAACTGGTTCACCCATTAACATTAAAAATAATTATAACCAAAATGAAATGAACTGAACTGAAATGAATACGTAGAATGCCTCAGAATCTTACATATGGCACCTACAAAGGTATAGTTATGGTATTTTGAAGTGGGGCTGTATGAGGTACTATGAGAAGTAGAGCTATGCACTGCTGTGGACAGGCTCAGCAGAAAAATATATTTTTGCCACATGAAAAGGTTCATCTCCAAAAAATCAATCTCTTTAAGTCTACACCATATTAAGAATATTTTCTATGTTTATCTTGCTGTCAGACAAACTTTTAATTTGGTGCTAACTTTAGAACTTCCAACAGCTGTCTGACAGCAAAGCAAATATTACGAACAATCACTGAGGGGTCACAGACCTCGAGGTAAAGACAACTTTCCCAGTAAAACAACATGACATGTTTGGTATCAATAGATTCAATGCAGTCTTAAAATCCATATAACACTGCTTCACCACTAACTTAAAAACTAGACTAACACCAGATGATCCACCATCATTTTCAGAGGGTTAAAAGTAGGCCAAACAAACAAAGAACTGTGGAGGAGAATAATTCCAATATTTACATCATAGTCATTCATAATAATTCAAATCAAACCTTTGCTTCTATTTTTCACTTCCACATGAAGTGACTTTGGTTGTTCTGACTCAACCCAGTGAAATTAGTTAGTAGAGGCTCTGTAGGACAAACAAACACAGCTGGTTTTTGAAGGTTTTTCATGGAAACGAGAAAAGAAATGTGCAGCGATGAAGCTGTTGAACATAGAAGGAGCTTGTTGTTGACCGCGTGTGTTGTCCCAGCTGTTTATTGAACAGTACAAAGAGTGTAAAAAGACGGGGTCCCACTGTATTACTCAGGCTGCACTTCAGCGTCTATTCACGTCCATCAGTCGGCAAGAGCAGGAACCTTCTCTTCAACAAACAGTTCAACTTGCTTGTTGAACTGTTTTTCTTCTTTCTGCACGAGGTATAATTTATGAAGGTGTCACTCGTGATTTCAGCTCGTTTTCTCATTCATTCGCTCTGCTCCGTTAAACTGCGTCTCTCTAACCTGAGCGACAAGGCGGGACTTAATCATCCCTCCTCAGCCAATGAACGTAGTGTTATCAAGTGTTTTGCTTACTGGCTGAAAATTAGACATCTGCGTTAGAATAAAGGATGACTTAAATATGAAATAGCGAATGAGGAAGTACAAGACAAGAAAATACATAAACTGTGAGTGAAAGGAAATAATTGATGTTTTAGTAACACCTTGTTACCCAATGGGTTACACTATGGAAAGTCAGGGGGCATATATTAAAAGTGTTTGAAACATTTGTCGACGTACACAGAGACAGTAACACGCTGTCATAGGATGGCAGAGCACAGTTTGTGAGGGATTGCGCAATCCAAGGTGACGCTCAGCTTGCTGCTGCCGCACAGTGCGTCTCTTCCCCGTGTATGAACGGCAAATGTGAAAATTCAGCGATTTTTAATTGAAAAATACATTTTCAATCAAAATTGATCAAGTTGAATGGAAAATGTATTTATATTAGAAACCATTTGATAAATAGAAGCATTTATTTGTTTACAATATCTTTTATTTTTTCCACGATGAAGCGTCTGTCCTGCGCATTGAGTTTTTAAATGTGACGTCATCACGCACAGGTAGCATGGCTGACGTGAAAAAAAATCAGCTTAGAGAAAAAGGGAGGGGCAAATGGAACTCTACAGATCAAAGCAAAATAGAATGTGACATCATCGGGTGTGTATATAAGAGCACGGCTCTCCAGTCAGTATCATTTCATTTCAGACCTTTCAATACGTGACCCCACGACGAGAAAGTGCGAGAAAAGATCATTTTCAAAAGACAAACGACTGATACAGAATACATCTGTTCGTTAGAGATCTACAACATCATCCTACAGCATTTCTTTGTGACCGACTCTACCAGCCAAAGAAAATGCAGTGCCCGAGGAACCCCAGTGGTGACCAGAGGAGCGATGAAGTGCAGACAACCGTACGCGGTTGCTCTTGTGAGACCAGCTGCCAACTCAACCAAGAGTTGGAGGAAACAAAAGCACAGCTGAAGAGGCAGAAATCCTTAAAGGAGATGTTCATCAACAAGGAAAAAGAGACCCGGCGAGAGTTAGAGAGACTGAAGAAGTACACCGATCCAGAAACTCTCAGCACCGCCAAGATTGCCAACCAGGTCAGAGACACCACCAAGAGAAAGAAGAAGAAACTCTTGCAAGTGGACTACGAAGAGCTACAGGTGGCTCACATCGTTAATGAGGAGAAGTTCACCAATGAGCTTCAGGCAGAGAAGAACAACAACCAACTTCTCAGAGAGGAACTTGAACGCCTCCAGATTTCATACCAAGTGCTCCATGCAAGGTATGAACACGATGTTCCCAAACTTAAGGAGCAGGCCAATGCCCTTAGGTGTGACCTCAAGAGGGAACACGAGGAGAAGGAACTCCTTCAAACAAAGTACGAGGAGCTTCAAGACACACACAGAGTCACCCAGGAGAAGCTCTCTGCCGAGCTGGAGGCAGAGAAGGAGAAGAATAAGATGATCCAGCAAGAAATGGCCGAGATCTCCATTTCACACAGTGAGATCACAAAGAAGTTTGAAACCGATATCATCTTGGTCAGAGAAAAGGCCGACAAGCTCCAGTGTGAGCTTGACAAGGAAGTCAAGGCGCACGCAGTCTCAGTGTCAGAGGGCTTCCGTAAGTTCCAGAACTTGAGGGCTGAGCATGAAGCCGTGCGTCAAAAGATGGCAGAGGAGATCGCTGTCCTGAAGAAAAATGCCCTTGTGAGTGAGACAATTTTTGCAAGAGAGCTGGACGAGCTGAAAACTCAGCTCAGTGTTCAGATGTCACACAACCTGAAGCTAACCACTGAGCTCAAGGCTGAGAGAGAGGCTCTCCAAAAAATTACCAGCCATGATGACAACCAACCACCGAAGGAGGTTGAAGGTGCAGAGGAGAAGCAGCACGACGAGCAGGAAACCATCAGTCCTGCACTCGAAGTTGAACCACCAAAGGAGGTTCAAGTCGTTGACGAGACGCAGCAGGAGGTGCAGGAGACCATCATTCCTGCACTGGACCTCGAAGCCCAGAGAGAGACTCAGGGAACTCTTTCAGACAGGACAACACCACCACGTTCTGTCTGGAAGAGAACCCGTCACTTTCTGGGGTTGAGGAAACCAGAGAGTTGGAAGAGGAGGAGGGAGGACTAAAGTAACATCAAGTTTGTGGGTTTTCTCCAGGTGCTCTGGTTCCCACACAAAAAAAAAAGTTTTAGTCCCCAACAAAAAAAAAAAAAGCAAAAAAAAAAAAAAAAAAAAAAAAAAAACCATTAAAAAAAAAAAAAAAAAAATTCTGAGTTCAGATATTGTTATATCTTGCAGAAACTTCATCTGTCTGTGTCTTACCTCGATTTAAGATGACATTACAGAAACATGTCTCCTAAAATTATTATAGGATTTGAATTTAGCTGTTATGAGCGAACATTAGAATTTAATATTCAATCAAATATTTAATTAATTCTAAATGAGAAATTCATTTGAAGGGTTAGTTTTCTAAGCTATATTACAACTGGTTCACCCATTAACATTAAAAATAATTATAACCAAAATGAAATGAACTGAACTGAAATGAATACGTAGAATGCCTCAGAATCTTACATATGGCACCTACAAAGGTATAGTTATGGTATTTTGAAGTGGGGCTGTATGAGGTACTATGAGAAGTAGAGCTATGCACTGCTGTGGACAGGCTCAGCAGAAAAATATATTTTTGCCACATGAAAAGGTTCATCTCCAAAAAATCAATCTCTTTAAGTCTACAGCATATTAAGAATATTTTCTATGTTCATCTCGCTGTCAGACAAACTTTTAATTTGGTGCTAACTTTAGAACTTCCAACAGCTGTCTGACAGCAAAGCAAATATTATGAACAATCCACTGAGGGGTCACAGACCTTGAGGTAAAGACAACTTTCCCAGTAAAACAACATGACATGTTTGGTATCAATAGATTCAATGCAGTCTTAAAATCCATATAACACTGCTTCACCGCTAACTTAAAAACTAGACTAACACCAGATGATCCACCATCATTTTCAGAGGGTTAAAAGTAGGCCAAACAAACAAAGAACTGTGGAGGAGAACAATTCCAATATTTACATCATAGTCATTCATAATAATTCAAATCAAACCTTTGCTTCTATTTTTCACTTCCACATGAGGTTAATTTGGTTGTTGTGATTCAACCCAGTGAAATTAGGTAGTAGAGGCTCTGTAGGACAAACAAACACAGCTGGTTTTTGAAGGTTTTTCATGGAAACGAGAAAAGAAATGTGCAGCGATGAAGCTGTTGAACATAGAAGGAGCTTGTTGTTGACCGCGTGTGTTGTCCCAGCTGTTTATTGAACAGTACAAAGAGTGTAAAAAGACGGGGTCCCACTGTATTACTCAGGCTGCACTTCAGCGTCTATTCACGTCCATCAGTCGGCAAGAGCAGGAACCTTCTCTTCAACAAACAGTTCAACTTGCTTGTTGAACTGTTTTTCTTCTTTCTGCACGAGGTATAATTTATGAAGGTGTCACTCGTGATTTCAGCTCGTTTTCTCATTCATTCGCTCTGCTCCGTTAAACTGCGTCTCTCTAACCTGAGCGACAAGGCGGGACTTAATCATCCCTCCTCAGCCAATGAACGTAGTGTTATCAAGTGTTTTGCTTACTGGCTGAAAATTAGACATCTGCGTTAGAATAAAGGATGACTTAAATATGAAATAGCGAATGAGGAAGTACAAGACAAGAAAATACATAAACTGTGAGTGAAAGGAAATAATTGATGTTTTAGTAACACCTTGTTACCCAATGGGTTACACTATGGAAAGTCAGGGGGCATATATTAAAAGTGTTTGAAACATTTGTCGACGTACACAGAGACAGTAACACGCTGTCATAGCATGGCAGAGCACAGTTTGTGAGGGATTGCGCAATCCAAGGTGACGCTCAGCTTGCTGCTGCCGCACAGTGCGTCTCTTCCCCGTGTATGAACGGCAAATGTGAAAATTCAGCGATTTTTAATTGAAAAATACATTTTCAATCAAAATTGATCAAGTTGAATGGAAAATGTATTTATATTAGAAACCATTTGATAAATAGAAGCATTTATTTGTTTACAATATCTTTTATTTTTTCCACGATGAAGCGTCTGTCCTGCGCATTGAGTTTTTAAATGTGACGTCATCACGCACAGGTAGCATGGCTGACGTGAAAAAAAATCAGCTTAGAGAAAAAGGGAGGGGCAAATGGAACTCTACAGATCAAAGCAAAATAGAATGTGACATCATCAGGTGTGTATATAAGAGCACGGCTCTCCAGTCAGTATCATTTCATTTCAGACCTTTCAATACGTGACCCCACGACGAGAAAGTGCGAGAAAAGATCATTTTCAAAAGACAAACGACTGATACGGAATACATCTGTTCGTTAGAGATCTACAACATCATCCTACAGCATTTCTTTGTGACCGACTCTACCAGCTAAAGAAAATGCAGTGCCCGAGGAACCCCAGTGGTGACCAGAGGAGCGATGAAGTGCAGACAACCGTACGCGGTTGCTCTTGTGAGACCAGCTGCCAACTCAACCAAGAGTTGGAGGAAACAAAAGCACAGCTGAAGAGGCAGAAATCCTTAAAGGAGATGTTCATCAACAAGGAAAAAGAGACCCGGCGAGAGTTAGAGAGACTGAAGAAGTACACCGATCCAGAAACTCTCAGCACCGCCAAGATTGCCAACCAGGTCAGAGACACCACCAAGAGAAAGAAGAAGAAACTCTTGCAAGTGGACTACGAAGAGCTACAGGTGGCTCACATCGTTAATGAGGAGAAGTTCACCAATGAGCTTCAGGCAGAGAAGAACAACAACCAACTTCTCAGAGAGGAACTTGAACGCCTCCAGATTTCATACCAAGTGCTCCATGCAAGGTATGAACACGATGTTCCCAAACTTAAGGAGCAGGCCAATGCCCTTAGGTGTGACCTCAAGAGGGAACACGAGGAGAAGGAACTCCTTCAAACAAAGTACGAGGAGCTTCAAGACACACACAGAGTCACCCAGGAGAAGCTCTCTGCCGAGCTGGAGGCAGAGAAGGAGAAGAATAAGATGATCCAGCAAGAAATGGCCGAGATCTCCATTTCACACAGTGAGATCACAAAGAAGTTTGAAACCGATATCATCTTGGTCAGAGAAAAGGCCGACAAGCTCCAGTGTGAGCTTGACAAGGAAGTCAAGGCGCACGCAGTCTCAGTGTCAGAGGGCTTCCGTAAGTTCCAGAACTTGAGGGCTGAGCATGAAGCCGTGCGTCAAAAGATGGCAGAGGAGATCGCTGTCCTGAAGAAAAATGCCCTTGTGAGTGAGACAATTTTTGCAAGAGAGCTGGACGAGCTGAAAACTCAGCTCAGTGTTCAGATGTCACACAACCTGAAGCTAACCACTGAGCTCAAGGCTGAGAGAGAGGCTCTCCAAAAAATTACCAGCCATGATGACAACCAACCACCGAAGGAGGTTGAAGGTGCAGAGGAGAAGCAGCACGACGAGCAGGAAACCATCAGTCCTGCACTCGAAGTTGAACCACCAAAGGAGGTTCAAGTCGTTGACGAGACGCAGCAGGAGGTGCAGGAGACCATCATTCCTGCACTGGACCTCGAAGCCCAGAGAGAGACTCAGGGAACTCTTTCAGACAGGACAACACCACCACGTTCTGTCTGGAAGAGAACCCGTCACTTTCTGGGGTTGAGGAAACCAGAGAGTTGGAAGAGGAGGAGGGAGGACTAAAGTAACATCAAGTTTGTGGGTTTTCTCCAGGTGCTCTGGTTCCCACACAAAAAAAAAAAGTTTTAGTCCCCAACAAAAAAAAAAAAAAGCAAAAAAAAAAAAAAAAAAAAAAAAAAACCATTAAAAAAAAAAAAAAAAATTCTGAGTTCAGATATTGTTATATCTTGCAGAAACTTCATCTGTCTGTGTCTTACCTCGATTTAAGATGACATTACAGAAACATGTCTCCTAAAATTATTATAGGATTTGAATTTAGCTGTTATGAGCGAACATTAGAATTTAATATTCAATCAAATATTTAATTAATTCTAAATGAGAAATTCATTTGAAGGGTTAGTTTTCTAAGCTATATTACAACTGGTTCACCCATTAACATTAAAAATAATTATAACCAAAATGAAATGAACTGAACTGAAATGAATACGCAGAATGCCTCAGAATCTTACATATGGCACCTACAAAGGTATAGTTATGGTATTTTGAAGTGGGGCTGTATGAGGTACTACGAGAAGTAGAGCTATGCACTGCTGTGGACAGGCTCAGCAGAAAAATATATTTTTGCCACATGAAAAGGTTCATCTCCAAAAAATCAATCTCTTTAAGTCTACAGCATATTAAGAATATTTTCTATGTTCATCTCGCTGTCAGACAAACTTTTAATTTGGTGCTAACTTTAGAACTTCCAACAGCTGTCTGACAGCAAAGCAAATATTATGAACAATCCACTGAGGGGTCACAGACCTTGAGGTAAAGACAACTTTCCCAGTAAAACAACATGACATGTTTGGTATCAATAGATTCAATGCAGTCTTAAAATCCATATAACACTGCTTCACCGCTAACTTAAAAACTAGACTAACACCAGATGATCCACCATCATTTTCAGAGGGTTAAAAGTAGGCCAAACAAACAAAGAACTGTGGAGGAGAACAATTCCAATATTTACATCATAGTCATTCATAATAATTCAAATCAAACCTTTGCTTCTATTTTTCACTTCCACATGAGGTTAATTTGGTTGTTGTGATTCAACCCAGTGAAATTAGGTAGTAGAGGCTCTGTAGGACAAACAAACTCAGCTGGGTTCACAAGGTTTTTCATGGAAACGAGAAAAGAAATGTGCAGTGATGAAGCTGTTGAACATAGAAGGAGCTTGTTGTTGACCGCGTGTGTTGTCCCAGCTGTTTGTTGAACAGTACAAAGAGTGTAAAAAGACGGGGTCCCGCTGTATTACTCAGGCTGCACTTCAGTGTCTATACACGTCCATCAGTCGGCACAGCATGATGTCACGTGTGATGGAACTCTCAGGCCCATCAGATTTGATTTATCATCTCAAGGTCTTGAATAAATAATGTCGTTATCTCTGGAAAACAGTCCTGTTATCTCGATATCTCGACAAATGAACTTGTCACCACGAGAAAATGGAGGAAATAAAATGTATGGGCTTCAATATGTTGGAGCAAAAGGGATATAGAAGTGTTTTAGTGTTGCCTGTTGCCTATGCAGCTAAGAGCCCATAAGACATCATGTCTACTTTCAAATTATAATCATTTTAGTAGGTTTTTCTCAGGGTGTACACGGACGTGTTCTCAAAAATTAGAACCTCTCATTAATGGGACTGTATGCTGTCTCAAAATAAATAGAAATGTGGATATGTTGACAGCTGCATGCAAAGCAGATAGCGGTACATAGGCGTTCATGCAGTGAATTTTCTACATAGATATTTTTTATTCTGAAACTGGGCATGCGACATCAACATACTGTTATCTGATTTGACCACTAGATGGAAGCATTGCGCAGGTTAAAACGTCATACTGTCATTGGTTCAAACCAAAAGAGACGACCAAGAGACAGTGAAGCTGTCCGTGCTGCAGGAAACGAGAACACACGAGGAAACACTCAGGGTTAATATAAAGAGTAAATTTATATTCAAAAATTATTTCTCAGTACTGTACTTACTTACGAGTACTTTACAAGTACTATCTAAGTTATGTCCAAACGTCTGACTGTACCATATATTATTGGACTATAATTACTGATGCATAATGTGTTTCTTCTTCTTCTTCTTCTTCTTCTTCTTCTTCTTCTTCTTCTTCTTCTTCTTCTCCTTCTTCTTCTTCTTCACCTTAAAAATATTATTATTATTATAAATAATAATATTAAAATGTCTCAATTGTAGTACAGTAGAAGTATAAAGATGTATGTACCTCAGATTGTACTTCTTTAATGTTGTATCCCCTTCATTAACGTCCCTGAGTATTTCCTTATCTGTTCTCTCGTTTCCTGCAGCAGCTTCAGCTTCGCTTCAGTTCCCCGTTTAGTTTGAACCCGTACATTACTTTCATCTAGTGGTTAAATCTAGCAACAGCATGTTGATATCACAAGCCAAATCTCAGTTAGAATAAAGATATATGCATATAGAAATGATAATGCAAATGTAAAACAGCCCCCCCAAAACAAAGCAAACAAAAAGACAAAAAAACAACAGCAAACAAAAAAACAAAACAAAACAAGTAAAATCCCCATAAAGATATCTTTGCAACTGAGGGAACCAAGAGTCGCCTTCATGGTGTTAATGAAAAACCTTGCTCAGCAGTTTTTATCTGTGATCTGTGTAAATACAGTTTACCTGCTCCAGTCTGGCCAGTGGGCAGAATGTGCACAGAAATGTGCTCCTTAAATAACCGATTTTTTTTTCATATACTGCTTCCTTCCACTAATAATGACATACATTCTTATTCACCACAAAACACATTAATGGACTGGACAAATAGATATAAGTTTTATAAGAAAACACACAGATGAAGATGTGTAGTAGCTTCATTAGTCCACACTAATGTAAAAACTTAGG
This sequence comes from Nibea coibor, assembly GCA_023373845.1. Lineage (NCBI taxonomy): Eukaryota > Metazoa > Chordata > Actinopteri > Sciaenidae > Nibea > Nibea coibor. The sequence goes on along the minus strand of CM041737.1, from coordinate 8,908,849 downwards.
ATGTGATTTGTCCATAGCCAACTAATTATATTTATTTGAAATACTTATGTACAGATTTGAGACATTTGTACTTTGCTTGAATATTTTCTATTCCACTACACCTCAGAGGGAAATGTACTTTTTACTTCACTGGTGAGTAGATTTTTGCACAGAAATACATGAAAAGTTTGTTAATATGTCCTTTTGTTATAAATAAACTACTATTGTACTGCTGGTTGGATAAAACAACGTAAATATGAATATAATCAGTATATTTATCCATATTGAACTTTCACTTTTAATAATTAAAGTACATTTTCATCTGATTATACTTAACATGCTTGTATTTGTTAGTAATTTGCAGCGTGATATGAGTCCTTTTACTTATGTCTAGGATCTGAGTATTTCCACCATCACTCTCCACAGCTGAAGGACACGTCCTCCTGTTTGTTGCACAGAGAGGTCGAGGTGTCAGAGCCCTTCAGACAGAGACAAATGCCATCCCGCCTGGCAATGTATTTAACTGCATGTGTTGCTGGTCCATCAGAGGCTAATTAACATAACAGGATCCCCAGTGATCCCACTCTGCTCTTCTGTCTATACACAGCTCCGGTTACACTTTACGGCCTGCACGGTGGGACACTTCCAACAAGATGCTGTTGTTTCAATCAACCCCAAAAGTAAACTGGACAGCGTGTGAGAAAGTGTCATTGTGTGTCTGTGTCTGTCTCTAGGGTGCACCCATTGAAAACATATTACTTGAAGGCAGTGTATTGAGTGATTTCCATGGACAACACCCTAAATAAACATTAACACAGAAGAAGAACAATTAATACTACAAAAACCTGTAACAGTACACACTATCATTTTGTAATCATTTATAAAATGTTGACAAAATGATGTTTGTTATTTTGACACGTCTTACTGTATCCTACACATGAATAGATTTTACTTATATCTGCATCATGATGTCTGAGACCCCTGCAAAGAAACCCCTGAAAGTACTCAATAACACCTGGAATCCATTCAAGGATCCATGAAACACTCCAATGATCCAGAAACCCCTTTGCAGTTCCACACAATTATTTTAGTAATGCCCAGAACGCTTTAAAGATTCCCTGGATCCTTGGAAAGCCTCAAGGATCCCTGCAACTCTTTTAAAATCCCCTTAAAGATCCATAGACGCTTAAATTTAAATAATTCTTGAAATCTCCTAAAGGATCCCTGGAAGCTCTGCAATGATTTCTGAACCCCCTGCAAAGACCCCTGGAATACATTCGATAACATCTAAAAGCCCTCTAGTGATAACTGTAAACTTCTCCATGATCCACAAACGTAAGAAATTCCACCAAGAATGCCTGGAATGTATTCAAAGTTCCCTGCAAAGTTACCAAAGATCCTATGAAGAGTTGTTCAATAATATCTGGTTTAAAGATCTATGGAAACCTGTTTCTGAATTCTCACCCCTGAAACTGCCTCAGTAGTTGCCTGGAATCTAATCTCCTTCAAGCATTTTGAAACCTCTTCAAGGATGATAAAAAATTCTAAAAGAGACCAAGACCCCTGCAAAGACCACTTAAACTCCTTCAATAATGTCTGGAAGTCACCCTGGAAGCTCGTCAAGGATTCTCTTGAAACTCATTCGGAAATCCTGGAATCACTTAAAGGATCCCTAAACCCTTGAAGGATATCCAGACCCCTGTAAAGACTTGAATCGCCTATGCAATTGTTCCTGGAACTATCTCAAGGATCTCCAGACTCCTGCAAAGCTCCAAAGCTCATATAACCCATTCAATAATGCCTGGAATCATTTAAAGATTCACAGGAATTCTTCATTGATTCTTCAAGGATTTCCAAAACCTCTGAACAGAGGCCTGGAACTCCTGTAGGAAAGCATGGATTCCCTTCAAGGAAAATTTGAGCCTTCTCAAAAACCTCTGGAACCGCCTTAAATACTAATAACCACCTTAGAGTCCCACTGAGCCTCTTCTAGATTCTCCAAGACCCTCTGACATACCCCTGGAAGGTCTTAAAAGACCCTTGGATACCCATTCAAGGACCTCTGGATCCCCCTGCCCCACGCTGCTGAGCCATAATGAGGCAGCAGACACAGACAACACATTTCACCTGGAGGGTCCAGCTCTGTGTGGATCCTCCTGTTCCAGCGTCCAGCCTGCTCTCCACTTCAAAGCATTCCTGATGTGGAAACGGCAGCCCAGGGTGGCCGGTCATAACCTCCATAATAAATTAAGATGAAGTGGCAAATAAAGCTGCACCTGCATGCCTGACGTCTTCACCTCCAACACATGGAGGAACCGTTAAAGAAGGCACTGTCCTCGTCTGGAGGAAAAAAACAAAAGGAAAAAAAAAAAAAACCTGGAGGGATGATTAAAACAAAAGTCATGCGTTTCTGCATTTCATTAAAGCTGAAAAATCTGTTCTCTTGAACTCTAGAGCTAAAATAATTTACATTAATAAAAAGGTGTACAATAGGAATTACAATTGAAAACAATCTGAGATAAAAACAAACAAAACACACACACACACACACACAAAAAAACTACACAACAACACAAAAACAATACAAACACACACATTGTTATACGCTTAGGTTATTCTCATCATAGAGATACCATAAGAAGTAGGAAAACTGTTGATGAAGAACATTATGACATTTATAAAAGATATAGTATTCCCCAAAATACTCATGTTGAATTTGTAGCCTACACTGAACACCATAAAAAAAAAGAAACTGCCATAACCTAAAGAAATATTGATCAGGATACCGTTCCTGACTGGATTAATATAAAAATGAGAAAAAATATTTTTTCTTTAATATAAAAAAAAAAGATAAAATACAAGCTTTGAAATTAAAAAAAAAAAAGTTATTCAATTATAGAATACCAGAAGCAGTAGAAGCATCGCTTTAAAATTTAATAGAATGCTCACAGACTGTTGTTCACTGTTATTGGATTATGATTATTATTATTTTTTAAAGGTCCAAAGCTAATTTCAAGTCAGGCCGGATTCACGCAGGACAAAAGAGGTAACCACCCTACCCTCATTCTGAATGGAATATACAATACATTCTCCTTTTACCTTCGCTTTGTTGATTAATTTCACTTTGCAAGTAGATAAACGGACAAAAGGTTAAAGTCAACAGGCCATTTTCACGCTACAGTAGACTATGTGGATGTCTGTATTGTCCTGTTGTCAGTTCCCATGGAAGTCAATTGGCACTGAGTAAATGCTACCATGTCTCTTCTTCTTTTTTGAGTCAGGCTTTCAGTCAACAAGCCGCAAACAAAGAGCCCTGCATGGAAAGCTGTCGACATTCCTCTTTTAAATTCAGAACTCACTGGTCACACCCAGGAATCTATCCAGGATAAAAAAAAAAAAAGAATAATAATGAAAAAAAAAAAAAAAAGATTACGTTAATTATAAGTAGATTAATTTAGAAATAATGTTTTCTTGTGCTTCTATTCTGCTGGATGAAAATGTCCTCACATCTCCAGCCTGACTTTTTTTTATTATTGGGTTTAGTATTTTGTGCATTGAGGATTAACATATGAAGTGATATGCGTATTTCAGATTAATATTCTATTCAAAGGTTTCTTAAAATTGTAAAGGAGTAAAATAAGTTATTGATAAGTTATTGATGTAGGCTCAGTTAAAGGTTGCAGGCTGTAGGTAGGCCTTTTTTTTTTTTGGGCTGTTGTTGTGTGTATGACTCTACATGCTGACATAGTGTTTTTTTTTTTTTTTTTTTTTTTTGGTCAGGTGTGATTGTTGTGAAAACATTGTAATCATCCTCAGTAACTTCTGGCAGAGGGACAGACTGTAACAACCTGCAGGACACATTTATTACCCACACTCTATCGCAGTTCACTTTAAACTGTGATCTGTGTAAATACCTACTGACATACAGACCCAGCACTTTACACAGGACACATGTAAGCTGCCTGGCACTACTCTAATGCTCGAATAATATAGCACATTTCTGCCATTTCTTCTGTGACTAATGCCTTGAAAAATATTAGACCAGCTTTCAAGGGACTTTTAGTTTGGTGCCTCTATAAGAATGATTTGTATGTTTGCAACACATTTTAAATCTAGTCTGACTAATTCATTTCAAATAATTAGGTTGGGGTGTTTAAACTGACCTGAAAAGGCCACTGTATGTAGGCCTGTGTATTTATCTTAAACTGCCATATTTATGTGCCTTTAGCCTATATATAAATAAATCTAAAGACTAAAGACGCCAACAGGGATTTTAAGGAATGAATGCCTTGCTTTGGACATGTGGCATTGTAAGCATTCACATGATCTAATCCCTAATTAGATCAAATGTCTTTGCTATGAAGGCTCCTCTCATTGCTGATTAATGATTTATAGTTTCTAAACTGCCTGGCTGAATGAATCTAATAGCTATTTCACACACACAGAAAAAAAGAGTTTAAAGGTAATTCTGGGAAATAAAACGTTTCCTTGTAAACTAAAAAGGCTATGACGTCCATTATGTAAATCATCATCAACCATCAAAAAGACAAAGGAGCCATTGAGGACGCAGGAAACAGTCAGTTAAACAAGTTTGCTTTGTTTTTAAATAATTAGTTCGGGAATTAGATAAAACATGTTGCGGGCTGCAATAAATTAAAATAAGAAAATAACATTAACATTAAATGTTCTATGAATGTAAATGTTCTATTAAAAAAAAAAAAAAAAAAAAAAAACTCTAACCTGACTTTATTTCTGAAAAATGAGCTGGTTGCTAAGGAAAGGTAATCAAATTACTGTTAACCGTTACTAGGAGAACTCCCACCGCCAGGATAACAGATCGGCATCCTATTGGTAGGTACTTGTCTGGAAGCAGCCAATCAGAGGGCAGGGAGCCCGGGCTGAAGCGGTTCATAGGAGTGGCGCTCGGTGTGTCTGCCTCAGAGGAAACTTGGATGCGTTCAGCGCGACGCTCATTCATCCGCTCAATTAGCAGCTCATTACGAGTCTATCAGGAGCGCGGACTGCGTGTTTGTCTGCGTGCAATTCATCACAGCTTGAACGACGTGCAGCACACTGCTGGGAAACTTGGACAACAGTCCACTTGTGGAGGTAAGCTCTCTCAAACTCCCGTGCTTTTTTTTTTTAATGTTCTTAATTTACAGGTCAATTCGTGAAGTCTCAGGGAGAATAATATTTCATAAAGACGTGTGCTGCCAAACTCTGTGAAGTTTGACCAAATCATCTGCATGTAGTAACCGAATAAATACAAACAACCGCAGTCCGACTAAAGACGACTGTTTCTGGGCACCGAGAGCAGCGATGACCGAAGTGTGGCGAGACTATTAATGGGCTGATGTCATAAATCATAATAATGGTCTCTTGGTGTGATTCATTTAGGTTTTCCAATAATAGACATTCATATGTGCTTATTAATATTTTCTAAGATTTGTAGGACACAAAATGAAGTAAAACATTTTCTGCTGTGGACTTTCAAAAAGATTTGTCCTCCTCTTATTTTTTACATATGTATTTATTTATTTATTTCAAATCATACTTTTTATATTTAGAACTTCATTAATAAATAAAAAATAAGCTTTTTTATTTGTGGGTTTTCTTTGCGTGTGGATTTTATGTGAATATTGATGATGATTTAGGTTTTTTGCACAGAGGTAAAACAATCCAATGCTAAAGCTTTAAAAGTGAATTTACATCACATTAAAATAATGATCACTAAGCCTGTTAGTCCTGACCTCCTCTGCAGTAGACAGGCCTGCTGGAGGTGATGTTGAGTGATTATTTAATTTAAGTGCACATTCACACGTCTAAATCTTTATTTCTCCAGACATAAACTGGGTGTAAAGACAGCCGGCGGAGGATTCGGGCAGACATGTCAGACAACGCCGGTTGCGAGTTTGAAATCGACGTGGAGGGCCTGGAGACGGAGAGCGACGACTTGGCGGACTCCTCCAGCCGCCCCGGCTCGGCACCGCTCGGCCCCACGGCCTCTGAGGACGACGGAGACGGCAGTAGAAGTGACGACAAGCCGGGCCCCAGCGGCCTGTGTTCGGGGGACCAGAGGAAGCTGAGCCGGACACCGAAGTGCGCCCGGTGTCGCAACCACGGCGTGGTGTCCTGTCTGAAGGGACACAAGCGCTTCTGCCGCTGGAGGGACTGCCAGTGCGCCAACTGCCTGCTGGTGGTGGAGAGACAGCGGGTGATGGCGGCGCAGGTGGCCCTGAGAAGGCAACAAGCCACGGAGGTAAATGTGTGTGTTTGTATGGGCGTGTGTGTGTGTGTGTGTGTGTGTGTGTGTGTATGCGCCAGTGTGTCCAGGCCCAAGAGGCCTTCAAATGCTGTGCATAACTTTAAAGAGTGGATCATTGAAGTGCTTTTATTTAGCAACAGTAGCTACTGATAATCTGCTAAAAACACACAATATAACAGTAACATAAAACATCTAATCCACCACAGCTGTCCTTGAAAGCAGCATTTATTTTTTTTCTTCTGCAGGAGATGCTGATTTGGCTTTTCATGTATCTCCTTTATTTAATTCATGCATCCTGGTGGCTCACTCATTGTTTTCTATACACACTGGATCACCAGTGGCATCACAGTCAATCATCATCACGTCATTATTATTAGTTCTAGATTGTATATAGCCAGGTGATGGCGGTGGGGTAGTTCCTCTGATTTCCTTGCCTTGCAATCACCTGTGACATTTGAATTATGGCGGAAAATGTTCCTCTTCTACCCTAATGAGAAATAGTCATTCATTTAAGTAATACATGGCATGTTAGCAGTGGCTTCATATTCTCTTTCTTCTCTTTTTTAATTTATCCAAGCTACATCTACTTGCAACGTCAAGAGTGAAATGTTTGAGCCTAACAGGGCACGGTTTGTTAAACCGGTGCATTTAGTGTTTCGTGAATATTCCAGGTGAAGCAATCAAAGAGCCTGCATGTGCCAGTGATATCAGTTATGAGTTGAATGCACATGAACTGTCAAACAAAAATTCGCAGTGATTTTCTTCTCCTCGTTCACCCACCTCAAAGTCCCTGCGTTTTTTCTTCTTCTTTTTTTTCAAAGTCGAATGTTAGCTACTTTAAAAAAAATGATTTTACATGCAGGGTTGTCTGGGCAACTGCTCAGATTAAGGTTCAGGTTTGCCGTGTGCCATGTGTACATATACATCTCTGAATAGACTACTAGTTTAATTAGAGAGTGTAAAAAGAAATGTTTTGATCGTGGCTTCCCTCAATGTCTCACTCCTTTCCCATCGTAGGCAGTTTCATACATTTCCATCCCTCCGTACGATCTCCTCAGAATAAGACGGTACCCGCTCAGGGAGTGCGGCCCTAATATCTGTGCTTTTGGCGATGATATCCAAATAATTGAGTATGTCTGCAGTAAAATAATGAACCATGACAAGTGTGGTATTTTAAGGATGGTACCAGATGGAGATTTCTCTGTTTGAATGTGTGTGTGTGTGTGTGCAGTCATTTGTTGAGTGTGTTTTGTTTCTTGGCTTGTGACATTCTCGTGAAAACATTATCTGAAGTATTGTTTTTTTCTCATTCAAAGTGAACATTTTTCACTACGTGTATATTATTTATCTTTTCCTTCGAGGTAATTGTTAGGCCTATTCTTCATGTTGGATTGCAAAAATAGTGATCCTGCTTAAACAACATTTTATGTAGATTATCATTAAGACGTTTGAGTTCATCATCCAAGCACATGTGACATGTGACAGAGCAGGCACTTTTAAGGGATCCAGAAAGCCTGCCCTTACACACTTTTTTTGTTTTCTCCATTCATCAGGATAAGAAAGGAATACCTGGGAAACAGATTCCAGCAGAGAGAAGGACGATATATCAGCGACATATTCGACCGTCTACCATGCTCGCCAAAAGCATCCTCGAAGGTAACAAGGCAGCAGATCGGATGAAAAGAGACATGTTTTATTTCTTTGAATTACATGTCTGTGATCTCTTTGTTTCTCTTGGCTCATTCTCTGTCTCTGTTTAACTCTGATAAAAATCTCTTTCTCCTGTAGCTTGTCTTGGATTTCTATCTTTTTCCATTAACAACACCAAAACAATGATAAGGACTGTGAACATCTGTAAGCAGTGACTTGCTAAACCTTTTTTTTTTTTTTTTGGCAAGCAATAAGTTCTCTTACTAACATCTCCAGCACCTTCACAACATACAAGGATGAGTGAATTATGAAGCATGATTTATATTTATGTTTGTTGCAGTTGTGCATGTTTGCCATTGTTGGAAACATTTCTGCATGAATGTTTGATATCAGCCAGAATCCAAAACACACTGGCTGTCATAAACACAGTTGAATTAAATGGGGGTTCTTTTGATGACAGGATACCGCCCGGTACAGTCTGATCCATTCCTGGCGGCCAACCCATCCCTGCCCCCACCTCTGAGTGATCGCATGAGGAAAAGAAGGGCCTTTGCCGACAAGGAGCTGGAAACCATCATGCTGGAGCGGGAGTATAAAGAACGCGAGATGCTGGAGAACAGCCAGGCAGCCACAGCTTCACTCCTCTTCCCCAACAACATGGTCCACCATGCTGCAGAATACAATTACAAGACGGCCTACTCGCCGGCGGCTCAAGTTGAGCCGCAGCCCAAGGAGCTGTGCAACTTCCTCGGCCCTAACTGCCTGGATCTGTCCATGCAGTACCCTGCCAGCTCAGCCAACGTCGAGCTTATCTCCTCCAACGTCAGCGTGGCCACCACCTACCGCCACTACCCCCTGCAGCCATCACGAGGTGGCTTCATGATGTGGCCCCGCAGTGCAGCCAACCTTGGTGACGCCCTGCTCTACCAGCAGTGCCTGTTCAATGCCACAGCGGTGCAGAACATGAAGCCAGGTGCTGTGTGGGAGCCCAAGGTGATGCCTGCCGAGAGCCAGCCACCAGAGCAGGAGGCTGCGGCTGCTCTCGCCGCTAAACTGGAAGGATCCCGAGTGGCTGCGCTGCAGGACTCATCAGAGCCTCAACGGGCTGATCCCAAACCCTCCAGTGTCACCCAGGGAGGGCAGAGGGAGTGCTCAGCCTTCTCTCCACCTAAGAGGAGCTTTGGACAATCCTTTCCCAACAATACTCATTCCCAAAACTCCAGCCAAGTCCTGAACAAGCTGAGCAAGGACAGCGCTAAGCTTTCCATGAAACTCAACTCCTTTCACTCACTCATCCAGCACTCGCTGAGCGAAAAAAACAGCGGCATGGTCGTTCCGGAGCTCAGGGCTCCATACTGCAAAGAGCTCTTAGAGGAGGCCGCCCGCAAGTTCAGGGAGGGCTCCGCAAAGGACATTCAGGCCGTTAAAATCACTGACAGGTACGCCAAAGACTTTCTGTCCAAACCCGTGGGGACCAAGATGACGTCCAGTGAGTCTTTGTCTTTCTCTGTGGAAGCCATACTGAAGAGACCCACACCTGCTATGAGTCGAGCATTCCATTAATTTCCAAGTGTGTTTTCTTGCACTATAAATGTCAGGTTTGTCTCAGTTAGACGGCATCTCGAGTTTTGGTTTTGGGGTCAAACAAAATCTTAAACACACAGGCACTGCAAGACCAGCTAGAAATGATTATTTTTTTTTCTCATTGTAATATTTATGTACAGTATATTATATTTTACATGTGCATGTTTAATAACTTTATTGTGTAGAGTATTTAAACATTATCCCAATGTTTTCCTCATGTCAATAAACTTTATAAGACTGAACTCTTTCCATAAAAAGTCTTGTATTTCATTTTATGCCCAAAGTTATGACACGTTTAACCGTGAACAGGTTTTTGTTTAGGTCAGAAGTTAGTCTGTAGCCACTAATACATTCATACCAAAACAGTTCACACCATAGTAATCAGAGAAACTATTTCAGAAAAGACTGCAAGCTCTGTGAGATTTGTAAAAAAAAACAAAAAACAATTGATTTTTAAAAGTGGATCTTATTTTGAAATCTTGAATTTTAACACATTTTGTGAATATTAAGATTTACAAAATAAGTGCAGATATTGAGTTTGCAGTGTGTGAAAAATACAAAATACTTACAGGCATGATAAGGTCCTGTTAATCACAGGAAAAACTGAAAACAAAGGGTTTGGGTTAGACATAATTTATAGAAATGTGAAATGTAGAATACAAAATGCAGGTTTAAAAGTTTATTGTTGACTTTCCATATTTGCTTTCCTTCATTAGTGCCTCATGTTTATATTTTTATGTAACATATTTTCATTTTGGGGCTCAGGTTTATTATTACTGTATGTTCAAACCTTAAATATATTAATACAAAAGAGGAAGTTTTGGCAAAATAGTTATTTCTAAAAACAAATTGTACATACTTTATTTTAGATTCTGTCAATTAATTAATTTTACATTAAATTATGCCACAGTATGTTGGTAGTAGCGGATAGTAAAAAATATGTAAATTTACCAGCAAATATTCAACTTCCTGTAACAAAAGATCATAAAGCTATAAACTCACTGAGAGTCATTACAGGAACATTATTTTTATGATGTCGGTGATTTGCATAAACACAAATCACACAAGCAAAGCACATAAATGAAGTGTGGATGTGACAGAGTGTATGTAGTCTAACTGTGATCTCCAGAGGCTGAAACATGATATCAGCCTCATAAATCTATGAGCAGCATCATCTCATCCGTTCAAGATGCATTTCTCCACTCATTCCTTTCCAGTTACGGGCTCTCAGTGTGTGTGTGTGTGTGTGTGTGTGTGTGCCCACGCTGAAAGACAGCTCCAAACATGGGTTTCACATGAGCAGCAGAACACTGATCCGTGCAATAATGAACAAGACGAGAGGTAAAAAAAAAAAAAAAAAGTCACTAAGCTCTTCTTTCTGGCACAAAGGCTCACGTTTCATCAGCATGAATGCAGCTGAACCGCTCGACTCTTTGACAAAAGCTCTATTTTCTTGTCACTTAACGTTTTTTTTCTTTTTCTTCTTCTTCTTCAATCTTAAGCCCACTGAGAAATCTCATGTCAAGGAGGAGATTGTGGATGTGTGACTGTTTCAAAGATTCCTGTTGTTCCTGCTGTAATTGGATTTGGCCCGATGATGACATTTTGTGTCAATGGAGAGAGCTGACATCATTTTAAGTAGCCTGTATAGTGTGCGTGCGTGTGTGTGTGTGTGTGTGAGAGAGAGAGAGAGAGAGAGAGAGAGAGAGAGAGAGAGAGAGAGAGAGAGAGAGAGAGAGAGAGAGAAAGAAAGAGAGAGAGAGAGAGATATGAAAGAACATGAACAATTACAGTTGGTTTAATATCAGACAAGAAATTATAACGAAAAGTCAGTCATAGCTTATTCATCTATATGACAACCGAATAAACCCAATCTACTGATGAAGACTGTCAGATGATGTTGAAAAAAAAGTAACATTTATGATTCTTATTTTTATATTATGTCTATGAAATCTGATTTATGACTCCTGTCTTTGGTTTACACTCTTCTGTTTATTCAGCTTTAACTACTCTTACATTGACACTTTTTAAAGATTATTGGGGTATCTGATGGCGTAATGGAGGATGACATGACATTTGGGGAGAAAGAAGACACACAACAAAGGTCACAGGTTGGATTCAAACCAGGAACATCACATGCTACAGTATGCTTAAAGTGCTTAGAGTTCATACAGCAGACCACTATGTCACCGCAATGCCCAAACATGACACTCATGACATCCTTCAACTGTCAGCTTGAACATGCTATGTAAACACAGTATTACTACACTAACATTGTCTCCTCAACCCCTCTGACCCAGTGGTGGGACAGTCAATACAAACTCACTCAAAAATACCAAATATGTCAGGCTGAACTTCGGAGAGATGGAATGATGGAGATGAATGTTTCCATTTGATGAAAAGGTGCATCCATAAAACGTGGAATGCTGAGTTTGAATATAGTACAAAAAGCTATGATGCTGTCAGAAAGAAAGGAATTTGATGTTTTTGTGTTTTTTTTTTTTTTTATCTTAAAGGTATTTAAAGAGGTTATAAGAAATGAAAACTGTCACTAGTGGTGGGGGAAGTATTTAGATCTTTTACTTAGTGAGTAAAGGACAGGAGAGAGTTACAAATGCCACACCTTTTTGTCAACAAGATGGAAATTATAAGGTTTTCCCCAACCCATTTTAAACATTTACAGCCCTTGAGTAACACGTCTTGAGCTATAACAAGAGCACAAAGAAGATATTGTTTTGTCTATGACTTAACAATGTGTGTGTGTGTTCATGCACGGCTGTTCTGACAGCAGTTGGCTCCTGAGCAGAAGGTGACAGTGTTTGTCTGCACTAACCGCCACTGATAAGTATCTGCTGAAGTCCTTACAGTCTCATTCCCAAAGTGTGAGATTTAACATGTCAGCAGAGTGAACTGGGTTTGTTGACTCACCACCTCCCCCGTCCTCCACCAACCTCTTATCAGCAGTTGTAGTTCACACAGTAGCATTTTGTTTGGGGTACGCAGGTGTCGTTTGCCATTCGACTTCAGTGACTTTCCTTCATGCTGTGATGTTGGGAAAAGAAAAACACACACATGCACATACACACACACACACAAACGCACAAACGGTCTGGGAATTTTGTCTTTCGTGGCTCTTGTTTCAAGGCTCAGTTTGTTGCTTACACAGGCTATGGTTTTGCTTAATGTTACAAACACCGCATTTAAGGTGTATTTTATCCCATTTCCTACAAAGTTATATAAAATGTATATGAATTATAATGTTATAACAGCAGAATACAAACATAAGAGTTAGTAATTAGTCATACGTGACATTAGACATAAGAGGAGAATATAAATTATATATTTGTTCAATAAAAATCCTGAAGTTACATTTTTATTAGTTTTCATCTAACCATTTGGTAATCCATGCTACTGGCTTCTAGATCGTTTTCACACTGAAAGGCCAGAAGTATTTGGACAGTTTTATATGGCGCCATGATTGCCATCAACAAAGTAAGGACCTTTAAGTTTAGATTATTATTATTATTATTTGTAATGTATAATGATATTTTAGACAACAGTGTGCAACATAACAATGTGCACAAAGTTCAGTCCGTGAAGAAATGCCTTCCTCAGTCTGATGTTGAAAACTGGTCTGCACCTCAGCCCCACCTAACACTGGCGGAAAACTGTTTTGTTTTAATCTAGTGCTAATTACCAAATGTTAGCATGACGCGCTACAATAAACCATCAGTATGTTATCATTGTTAGCATCCAGGCATTAGCATTTAGCTCAGTGCACTGCAGTGCAGGTAAGTTTAATCTCAGTGCTGTTAGCATGGTTAAAATTTGTATCGAAAGACCTATCAGCTGAGAAAATAGTTCAACAATCAATCATTTGTGCCTGTTTCTTGGAACAGTTCAACAAAATGAAAATAAAACGGTGTGATCAGATGAAATATGTAGTGCGGACTTCCCCTGCTATGATACAACAGCTCCATTCTTCTTCTGCCCTCTTGCCCATATAGCATTTGGCTGCCCTGCCAGTGACTGTGTGGTTGGTTTATTGCTTTATCACCACCCGAGTCGTCTCAACCTGTAACACTCTCCCACACACCTACACACACATACATCTATGAACCCTTCTCCAGGTGTTGAAGCAAGCCATCCATTGCACTGTTGCTGTTGTCACGCCAGTAACTCCCAGCCAATCTGATACGCTCCAATCCTTTGCACATTAAGAATCTATTAAGCACCACAAACTCAAACACACATTCAGAGACAAATCACACAGTGGGTTCTTTTGACTCTAGAAATAAAAGGCACATGCTATATTTTGCATTGGTGATCAACGGGCGTGAAGGAAAGGGTAGGATCCCTATTCATTTTCACCCGTGTTGATTGTCTCAGTCTCTACCAGCAGCAGGGAGAGGAACACCGGCCGGTTCCTGCATACCTTCCCAGCACCTTGTAATCCAATAAGAAATGTGTAGCAGTGCAGCTTTTTGACAAGTTGCTCCCACTTAATTACCATGCTGTTAGGGCTGACAGGCCTGGGGGCCGATAGGGGCAAAAGGCTGGTGGTTCATGGCTGAAGGAGGTTTGGGAACATCCTGAAAAAAGAGACACACGTGCACACACTTGAAATGTATGAACTGGAATGATAGATGCCAACACGTAGTGGAGTTTTAGTTGTTTGAGCATTTCTTGGTTCGGCTGTAGAGGCAGAAAATGATAAGTGGACTTTCTGATCTACTGACCTCTCGAAGCACTTTTACGCTTGTCACGTTCACGCACAGAGGCTGGCATGCAAGGTGCCAACTGCTCATCAGGGGGCTGACTTTAACATTTAGCTAACTTGGAAATCTGAAAGTACAAGGGAGAGATAACAGCAAGGCGTTTTTTAGCGTGTGGGAGTCAGACAGTCTGTAATGCAGGAAATGGTTTCTGCCCATTATCACCTCATCACACCCCTCAAACCGGAGCTGTGCTTAATGTCAGAGGTCAGGCAGCAGTTGTCATAATTTAAAACTGAAGGTTTGCTGAGGTTTATTGAGTCAGTGTTTGTTACTGTGTCTTTTTCATTGTAGCTGTACTTATCAGTATGTTTGCTGAAGACTGTCTGCTAGTGCCAACATGGCCTCATAAAACCACCGTAGGGACGGTAGTTGTATATGACCTTCCTTTTATGTGACCGCATAGAGTATTTTTACACACCCAGATAGCGCCAACCTTTCCAACATGGACGTACCTTCAAAAGGAAAATGTCATGCCTTTTATTTGCCAGTGGATAATTCTGAAGATCTTGGAAAGTTGACTGGACCACTGAAATATCACAGCTCAGAGATTTCAGCTGGGAACGTGAAATATTATTTGACCCCGAATAGGAAAATGTGTACAGTTACAAGTTTTATACTGAAATCATTTCTGCCTCTAAAGTAGCTTTACCATTAAAAACTGTCTTATCTGAACCCCCAATCTACACTCGCTACAGGCCAACATTAACACAATCTGTCCGTTGTACAGCGTCCTGTTGCCTCATGAGGGTTGAGAACAATTACTTCTACCACCAGCACCTGTGCGCTTGTTTTTGTTGTTTCAGTAGCCTCCAGCGTTGCCCTGTATTTCTGCTCACAGTGGGAAAAGAAAGACGCTTTTACAACTCAAACTGGCATTTGAAGCACTAAACAGTCAGTCTGTGGCCCCCAGGTCCATAAAACAATTAGCCCTCTTCAGCCTGCCCTGAAGGAGAAGTAACAACAACGGAGGTTTTGTTCTCTAAGATACCCCTGCATTGCTCTATACTGTATTTAGTTCCACTGAGCCTTTGTAAAGACTAATTGTGTCCGTGTCGATTTGCAAGTTGAAGCTACTTGAAGGTGTGTCATGTCTCCTGTGGAATAATTTTGAAACATTCACGTAAGGATCAAGGAGAAAGGCAAATTCAGTCACTTTAAATCCAGATGATAGCCACATTTGCAAGTTTATGCAAATAGTTGTAAATCTTTCAGCAGCCAGTATTCAGAAAGGTGAACCTTAAGAGAATGCGAAGACAAAGAGAGCTTCTTTGAATTCATTAGGTGTCTGTTTGCCCCTGCACTTCATAAAAAAGTAATGACACAGTTGTCTTCTTTCTGTCCCGAAGCGATTTTGGAAAATGTCCTTGATTTTCTAGTTTTGCAAATATATCTTTATTTTAAGACACAAAGATCAACATCTTCTCCACCTGCTGAGCTTTTCCAGGGAATTTGCCAGTCTAAACATTTATGTAAATGCTATGGAAAAACGCTTTGTGTCGCATTGTCACCCTAAGAAAATATCACAATCCTCTGCAATCACACTAGTCTGCAGACACTTAGTGCAAGCACAAATGTTATTTCTGCCAGGGCTGTTGTCTTTGCTGCCTTCTGCAGTCTCTCGGATTTTATTCCCTGCATTTTTGCAGCTACAGTATGAATAGAAAACAAGATCAGACATCAGTTGCGGCTGTTGCTTCACAAGCACCACCGCATGTAGTGGTTGGTGCAGATGGCGCAGCTGTAATTCTAGAAACACAGTGATAAATGACTAGCGCACCTGGCTTATGCTAACTAGAGTAAACACCATGATTGCCAAGGTTAACACTTAAAAGCTCTGATTTGCATAGACCTATTAAAGTGTATTCAAATGTACACTCCCTTATATACAGCCCCCCCCACGCAGGCAAACATAACGTCTATGTTTAGACTGAAGCAGAAAGACAAAAGAAACATTTTAATGTTGTTATGTTTTCCTGGAAAAAACGAAATGAATGTCGGCGCTCATGAAATATTCAGGTTCATCTAACCTGTGTTTTCTGTGTTCAGTATAGAATATTTAAGCGAGCCAATGGTTAGAGCCATATAGTCGATTACCTGTATTTTAAGTGTCATATGTCATTTTAAGTGGCATATATGTACATGTTGTTATTTGTCAGTGCTGAGATAAGCCAAAAATAAAACTGACAAAATGGACTCGATCCTGATATAGTCTGCAGCTAGCGTCAAAATGAAAAATAAGCTGAGGAAGAGAAGACATTACATTAACTGCGTAACGAAAAATATGCCAAAAGAAATTGTGTGAATACTGTAGGCATTAGGTGGCATCAATTTTCCAGTTGAAAAACCAGAAGCAGATGGTGCAATAAGATGAGGTAGTTATAATTGTGCCAGTCAAACCTAAGCGGCAATCTATGTGTCGCACGTAATGTGAACCCAATGCGGAAGTGCCAGAAACTGCAGTTCTTTGAAATGGCTTTGAAATGGTTTTCGTCTCTATAGCAATTTTCCTGTTCGTGACTATACTATACTAAGGCTGAATATCCATATAACTCACTTGTTCAAATTATATTAAGGCCTAAAGTTAAGTTAAAGTTGCATATTTAGGAGCGTGCCATTACAGGTGGCACCCAGGTGTCACTCAACCCTCTTGAGATTCACAGATGCTCCACGTCTTTGTCCATTTTTGGATTAGCCCCGAGGTGGCAGAGGCAGGAATGAGAGCGACGGGAGCCACCACACACTGAGCTTCACAATGGCTCTTCAGAAACTTATGGGTGACGTCCCGAATATGACCTCCATATTTATACTGGCTATGGTCAAACCTCAACAGGTTAAAAATAATGCAGAAAACACAATGGAAATATGACATTTCTGTTTGTTTCAGATATTAATGTGAGGAGGGTTACATGGGTGTTTTATGAAGCTCTGGGCAATAAGGAGACTTTTGGATTTGCTACATTGAAATCTTTCCATCTGCCATTGATGCTGTTTTCATTTTTTTCAATTTCAGTCTCAATTTAGATTTTAATGTGATTTTTCATTGTTATGTTTATGTATATTTAGTAAATGAAATGTAAAAAGTCAAATGAAATGGATTTAGTGTGCATGGCACAACTACAGTATGAATCATCCACGTCTTTTTGATCAGCAGGCTTTCATAATGACTGTGTTTCCTGCCTAAGTGTTCCAGTCGATTTATTTACAACATCTTCTCACTTTGAGCGCTTCAGACTGCACCTTGCGCACAGAGATGTCTCACCATGTCATGCAGGCAGCTGACTTTGCACTTTGTGCTTCCAAAGAGAAAGATGGATTTAATAATCTGTCCTCAAACCAGCAGTCAAACTCCAGACTGGAACTTCCTGTGTCTGCATGGACAGAGTGGGACACTTTTACTGGTCCATCAAAATGGGCTCATCTGGACGAGCTGATGGTGCTCATGTGTGAATGATGGGTTGACACCCGCGGTTTAGTGGAGGGTATACGCTTACTCTTTTCAGTGAGCAACAGATTAAACGTAACGGATGTGTGTGCCTGCTTCAGTTCATGCAGTGGCAATGTTTACAGTTAATGCAGGATTAAGTGCACTGTTTATGCGGTGTGGTAAAAAATAAGGGTTTGGTGCTACATGTTTAACTTTTACGTGAGAGACCGAGGTCTCTCAAGATAACAACGGACAACACAAAAGACACATACACTCAAGAACACAAACTTCCAATTTATAGATTAAGATTTTTAATTCTTTTTAAATTAAAGACATTATAAGACATTACTTGTATATGAAAGTGAAGGAATTATCCCCCAACTCTGCAGTTGGTCTAGTTTAGGGTGACCAGATTTCCCGAGTCTGAAACCGGGACACTTTGCGCGTGACCATAATGCTTGTGCACGCACATGCGTTTTTTTTTTTTTTTTTAAATAAACATAAACTTGGGCTCAGAGTGACTGCTGCTCATTTTGTAGAAGCTCACGTTTATCAGCATATCAGATAAAATAAACAAATAAATAGGTAGCGCATTTTCTTGTCATCTATAGGCTACTTCAATCACAAAAGTTATGGTCAGACAACAGAGATTTGTGGCAATTGGGCCAGGGCCAAGCCCAAATTTCAACTGATTTATTAAATGTGAGAACACCAAGAAAATGCATAGGCTATGCATAACATCAACATTTTATGCCTTATTAATTGAACTGAAAAAGTATATTGCCTAGGCTATCCCAACAGGAATGAGTGCATAACCAAAAATGCAAATCTGTGATGACCTAGGCTACATTAAAAAAAAAAAAAAAATTAAAAAAAGATCACAAGATCACAAAGATCACAAGCTCTGCGCTTCCAGCGCTAACTTTAGTGAAGTACGTGGCCACACTGCTAGCCCCTGCCTCTACCCACCGCTTGTGCTTCGCCGATTTGAGGTGGTCTTTAACATCAGCGGCACCACCATGAGCAACAGAGAAGGAGGACTTGCAGTGAGTGCAATAAGCTTCATGCTCATTACCCTGGACTTCTCGCAGAAAGGGGTAAGAGTCACGCAAATCTTTAGAAAAAGAACATTTCCTCTTCGGCATTGTTGCGTTGTTGTTTGCAGTTGTTAGCAGGAAAAAAAAACATTCGCGCCAGTAGGCTTATATTGCAACATTGTATACTTACCAGTAAAGAGTAAATAGATTATGGTGCAGCCTGTGGCGTAGCGGGTTAAGCGACCGCCGCATGTGTAGAGGCTACAGTCCTCGCTGCAGCGGCTCCGGTTCGACTCCCGCATCGGACGCCGTTTTTGATAGTGATTATTGAAAACCGGGACATATTAGTGTCCCGAGGCATACTTACTGGGACATGGGACATGACAAGTCAAAACCGGGACTGTCCCGGTCAAACCGGGACGTCTGGTCACCCTAGTCTAGTTGATTTTTTGGCTTCTTTCAGCTTGCTGTTTAGGTTTTCCAGTCTGAAACTCTCCTCTCATGGTGTTTTTGGCTACAGTTAGCGGGAGTTCCTAGCGAAAATGGCTGCTAAGCCCATTATACCTGCCCTGCATCAAACAACAGTCAACAGTCAAAGCTGGCATGTTGGTAAGAAAAAGAACAAACACTGGAGATAGCTAACAGGTAAATATTCCCTTCAGTAGTTGGTCATGGTAGTAAATTTCCTACTTACTTACATACTTTTGTAAAGACCATTACAATGCAACACTTGCATTGTTTACACCCGTGCTGCTTGCTAGCTACCGCTAGTTGCTGCTAGTGCCAGCTACTAGAGTACCTTGAAACAATTAGTTTCATCAGACCCTTTTCACAGCAGCCATTTTGACATGAGCCTTAATTAGTGTCATTGGTAACGCCCGTGTTGACCCTACTATTTCATGTAAAAATGGCTGCTGTGAGAAAGGTCTGTTGGTCCACTCACACGGGTGTTGGCGCTTATTTCTTGATTAGGCAGCATATACAATCTGTACTGCACTGACATGTCCTCTTTTGCACCTGTTGAGGTGTGAAAATGTACTCTTTTTATTGTTTTTCTCGCTGCGTTGAGTTTGGTGACCTGACCCTCCACAACTCCCTCAATTTAACCGCCTCCACAATGTTCACCTAATTAACAGATTTTCGGCTGCGCCTCCCCGTCCCTCTGGTTTTCAGTGCGAATGTTAAATAAATAACATTTTACGTCAGTGGAAACTTTTGACCCCTGGTACAGGGCGAGGCTTTAACCTTGGAGTTGGTCTGACAAAACCTGTTGCCACTGTGACACTTTGGCTGTGTTTAGTCAACACAGCCTGTGCTATTTTCTCTGTTTTCATATCAACACATTTTGTTTCCTCTACAATTCAGTGTGAAGAAACTGGTTTCCATTTCTTATCTGCCCGGGTGTGGTGATTGAAGGGCCTGTTTGCGCTGTCCCTCATGGATTTTATGCCATACATGTGTGCAGATGGGCGTCTTTTGTTGCGGCAGTCAGACTTTAGTGCTTACGATGCTGAAATGCTCTTGTCTATTAAATCTCTTTGTCATTTTGCTGTTGTGTTTTCGCTTATCCGACACCTGAATAACACAAAATCTGCTTGCCCCAAAACTTTGCGCAAAGACCAGGAAAGAGTTAAGAATGTTGTTTCTTCTCGTGACCTATTATCTCATACATAAACATGACCTTTATAAGAAGAACATTGCTGGAAAGAAAGAAAGGATCATAAATATAAAGGAATAAATCCTAAGTAAACAGAAGATCTATTATTACCAAATTATTAACTGAAATTTATATTTTATAAAACTTTTTTATTTAGATTTAATTCCTGATTATTCCTTTGTTCTATGTTCTGTGAAAGGCCTACATGCCTAAAGATATATACTCAGATGGGTCAGATGATCTATTTCTAATCAGTGACCTTTGACTTTGAGTTCATCTACTGTATCTAGCTATACAATTAAGCAGTAACTTAATGAATTTATTGAAAACACCAGCTGTGGCTGGGATTTTAATGTTTCCCTAAGCTTTTTAAAGTGAGAATCCTGTAAAGGGGTTCTTAAATTTGTACAATATAGCTACAAGCTAAAAGACCAAGGCCAAAGCTAACAGAGCCCATGGAAAACCAAAACAATCAGCACAAAGAGGCTAAAAAATCATATAGAGTTGCAGAGTTTCTTGGGTTTGAAACCCCACAAACCTTTCAGATTACATAGAGTCAAATTTCCCCTATGAAGTAGTGAGTGATGAATTAAGCTTTAACCTGGCTGTTGGCTCAAAACAGGCTGCTTCACCTGCTCCTCTACATACGTCATCTGTCACAAAGTTAAAAAAACAATGGTAAGCTGAAGTGTGATCCAGCCAGGGTGAAGAAACTATGTCTTACTGGTCGCAGAAATGAATTATTACACAGTTTACATTAGGAATTCTGTTAGTGATACCTGTCCTCAAGTTTGTCCCAGTAGGAGAAACTGAACAAGTTAGTCAGGGTCAAAAATGAAATACAAAGCCTGTAGATGAAAAATAAAACCCCTGTATTTGACTCCACCTTTAAATTTTTACAGGACTTTACTTTTTCTTTTTTTTTTACCGAGCTACATGAAAGTGTTTTATGGGGAACCTGCGTGACACAGGGGGATACCACCTCTGAAGTAGAGTTTGGACACTTGACTCATCCAATACATCACCTGTAAGTCTATCTTTGGGAGAGACAGCCAACTTGCCTTTGATCAGAGCGATTGCAGAGTTGTCAGTGCCTTCAGTTTCAGGGGGGTGGGGTGTAGGTTAGACTTCCATACTGTAGTACAGTACAACACAAATCACATGTGTCGCGTTAGCCAAAGTATGGCCTTACTGTACACAAACAGAACAGATGGTTGTAAACTGCATGACTGATGGTAAAATATTATCATTTTCAGGTTTTAAATTTTTTTTTAAGGCTTTAAATGAAATACTGGGTTGTTATTCAAGAGGATTAACTTTTCACATTCTTAGTCAGGATGTTTTTTTGTCCACGGTGTGGAAAATTGTCTTTAGCTTCATCACAAACAAAATCAAGACAGTATTTGCGTAAAAGTACCAATAATGCATGTAGCAAAAACAATGTATAAAAATATACTATACTGTGTAAGTGCCCCTGGTTCAGATTAGCCCATTTCAGAGTATTATACTGTCATTTAGAGTATATTATGTGTTTAGATTATCATTATTGATGCATTTACAAATGAGCAGCACGGTCATGTTGGAGTTGGTCAAAGTGGAGCCAGTACTAACTTATTTATATATTATACAATAAAAGGGCATCATATGTTTTGTATTTAAACTAGAATATTTAAACTATTTAAACTAAAATAACTTTACTTCAATACATATCGGTGAAAGTTTCTGAACTGGTTGTTTTGGTTAAACGTGCTGTATTACCTGAAGGTGTCATTAAATATTGCATTTCACTTTCTATGGAAAAGACTCAAGCAAAACACCAAATGAAGAAAAGATGAGAAAGAAAAGCCTGATCCTCACTCCGATCTCACACAGCACAGACACACCAACTCACCACTGCATTAAGTCACACAGTGCTGAATATTAACACTGAAACAGGATCTTCAGTTTCCTGTCCAGCGTTTAACAGGGGGTTTGATGTGGCCTCAGATAGGATTTATACTGCAGAACTCATTATTAAGAACCAACGAGGCTTAAAATATTCTCACCTGTAGGAAAAAGATCCTGGTGCTTTGTGACAACTTTGACCTGAGTAATTTTCCTACACTACAAGAGACTTGAACCTTTTACCTTTGGAGTGAATACTTATGTGGAAATGAACAACGGATGTGCAGCGATGAAAGAAACAACCTTACAAACAAACTTACAAGGAAAAAGAAAATGACTTACAAGTATTATTTACCCAGTATGTCCAGGGTTGAACATGAACAGAGGTCAGGGTAAACATCAGGTTTATGTTCACTCTCTAAAATACCATATAGTGTACATTTGTGCATCTGTGAGCACGGTAAACTGCTCCACCTGTAGGAAATTTATCAAGAGGGTCTTTGGAAGACGGCAGGAGGTCTTTTAACATGTGCTACTCAGCTGCTCCCCTTATAGCCCAGCTCTGGTTTTCAGAGGGAAACCTGCACACGTTACAATAATGGAAGTCAAGATTTACACCCCTGCTTGTGAAAAAAAAAAAAAAAATCACCCTCCAAGTCACATCTCCTACAGGGTGATTATTGCTCCGATTCAAGGGAGTGTATTATATTCAATGATGTAACAGTATATATCTGTGATACTAATGACTCCTGTGGTTTGCATGTGGAACAACTTCCCAAAGTCTAAGCTTCTCAAGTAGCGTCTCTCAGAAACCTGCTGCTGTGGCAGAATATAGCTCGGCTTTGCTTGTCCTCCGTCATAAGTAATGTGTGTAAAGAATGACCCAAGTGGTCAAACAAACCACGGCAGGAAAAATATCCATTTCCTTTGGGCCTAAGAGGGAAGCGTCGACAGCTTTAGTCTCCACAGTCCTCATGTGAACAGATGGTTTCAACGCTTTCACTTCTGGAGACACAAAGTCCTTCAAGTAAAATATGTACGTTAAGAAAGGCTATTAGAATATCCAGGTGGCCACGTGTTGATACGCTTAATAACTCATCGTCATTTCGATTGTTTTAGAAAGGTCTTGAATAAAAATGAATACTGAATCTTAAAGAGCGAAAAAGGAAAAACATATTGAAAAGGACAGTTATTGGGACTGCACCTTCTTTTCACAATGAAGTATCCCAAGGCGACAAAGGGAACAAAAGCGTCACAATTCTCAATTTCGGGTCAATAAACACCAATAAAAACATAGGGATGCATATTATTTTCCATTTCTGCCATATTCTGTTAATAGAGCTGTTTAAATCTCACACACTGGACCTTTAAAGTACCAAAACTGAATATAATTATTATGCAGAATGACCCACTTTAGAATAATATATAATATAATATAATATTACTGGATTATAATTAATGATGCACGTCACTCAGAAGGAGGACTTCCCCTCTTCCTTTCCTGAATACAGAGTGTGGATCATAGCATGACATTTCTGTCTACAGGGTTTGTTTCCACATTTCTTACAGGCAACTGTACATAAAGTGTCTCTTAACGTGTCTCTTACCCTTTCCCATCCTGTCGCATAGACTTTATATTGAGATCATACAAGCAGTTGCTCTATTACTGGGGTCTGGTTTTATAGGTCAATCATTGGTGTTGTTTTTATTGCAGTATTGTGATTGGCCGCTGACATATATGCTATTCATACATCCATGACCTGAGTCAGCTCCTGTTGCAACACTGATTATTGTATCTGCTCTAAGAGGTCCATAATGAATCAAGGCTTTCAGAGAATAACAATTAAAGATCTTTACGACTCAAATTACTCGAGATCCTTAAATGATCGTTTCGGACTGTGCTGATTTCTTATCTTTGTCTGTATGCACCTGTTCCATTTAGTGAAAAATGTCCATGTTTCCATGCTATGTGAGACTGCAAATGTTTAATATAATTTAGTAATATGGCTCCATTGGACCATTTTGAAGCTGAGAGGCCTAGCAGACGGGGGCTCTGATTTCTGCATTCAGATTTGCTCCTTCATAACCTCTAAAATATAATTACCTTATTGCCTCCTTTCCCCTGCTGAACCACAGGTGAGCTGAGCTTGGCTCTACAGCCGTGTCCTGCTTCTGCTGCACACTCACAACAGCTGCAGGCTTCATATATGAACACTTGATATGAAAAAGGAAATAATCTGATCTGAGCACCATCAGCAAAAATCCCCATCAGTGCAATAAAGACTCACAATGTGGAACCACAAAGATTTATCTGGATTAGGAACGAGCTGTAATGGTATTAATATTAGTCTACGGTAGCACATGCTGTGTCATGTCAGCCAGTGTTTTTAGATGGCTATTAAATATTTGTGAAAAAGTCAGCACGTATGCTTAATATATTATGTCCTGGATGAAGATTACTTTGTGAAAGATGTGTGCAAACAAAAGCAGTGGTTGGACGACGTAATCAGATCCTTTACTTAAGTGGTACCAAATACAAGTAGGAATCATCCAGTCAGAATCCTACTTAGTACTTCAAGTATCAAAAGTAGGACTTCTTTCACCACTACGATCTTAAAGTGATTGTAGTGTTGAGTACTGGACTTGCTGCCACCTGAGCTGAGCCCAGCCTGTCCAAAGGATTGATGGGAAAGCCAGACAGCATGTGCGGCGTTTTACTGTGAGCTGCTCTTCTGTTTTCTTGCTGGAAAAAAAACCTCACGTCCATGAAACACACGTTTGAGCTGCCCGGCCGAACAGGAAAGGGGGCTATATAGGCTATAGCATGACATGTGTAAGCAGATCTAGCTGCATTTGAAGTTTTAAAAGCTTCTGCCTGAAAGATTTAGTATTAGGAGGGGGGGGACTGTATACGACACCCTTGCAGGACCCCTTATAAATTGGAATCAATTTTTCAAAGGAAATCATAAAATCCCTTTCCTTTTCCCCTCTTGCCGTGCCATGCTGATGGCTCCATTTAAAGTGGGCCTATCCACATTCTTTCACCATTACTGCTAAGTATCCGCCTTGAGCATTACCTTCAGTGACAGAGAGTTTGAGCTGAGGTTAGAGCATTTTAATGGCCCAATTTGAGCCATTTTTACATTACATCAGGATATGTTGTGGTATTGTTTTAAAAAAAAAGGCAAAGAATAATACTGGGCCAGGGAGAATGACAAAGCCAGTCACTTCCTACAAATTGACCCAGTTGATGAGAAAAGCACGGCGCGTGTAACGGCTTGGACGCCTCCTAAAAGGCCCCATATGTTTAAAGAGGATGGTTAAGCGTTTCTAGTCCCGTCACGCTTCACTTGGAGAGCTTGTAACAAAAAGGGGGACTCTCCAGAGGTACCGGTGACGCAAGTGGATGGAAGGCTCCTGTTCACTCTTCATCCTGGTCATCACTGCTTTCATCAAGATCCATAAAGTTCGTCCAATAACGGCCTAATAACGTTTATCGCTTCAGTTTATTGTTTCGCTATTCCTTGTTGAGAAAATGTCACAGGCTGTGTAAAATCTCAGATGAAAAGGAGGTTTTGGGAGTACAGGAGACCCCTTAATGTGCTTCAGTTTCAGTGGGCGCAGACTGTTCGCTCAGTTCGTTCAACACTCATCCATGTAGTCTATACTCTGGTTGAGACATCCAGAAATGTCATAGGATAGAGCTCTACGACTGTAAATTCACATGAAAGGAGCATCTGGGACACTGAACACCTACTTTCTTTCGAGGGTCAGTTGTACTGAATGCGTAACATGCAAAAACGCACATTTAAAGCATTTTGTCAGATGTTTTTAACTTTTTTATGTTGACAAAAAATGAGACAGATAAATTTCCACCAGGACATGAAGAAGACATGCCTAGAAAGAGTGAGCACTGCTCTGTCTGTAGGGATCTGGCTTGTGAACCAGAGGGTGGCCGGCTCAAGTCCAGCATGGAGAAAAGTATGGAGGGCACTCCATACCCCTGACCAATATACTGCTCTCAGAGAGCTGCCATGTGGCTGCTCATCACTCTACCATCTCTCCACATTTGCATGTCTACAGCCCTTTGTGTGTGTGTGTGGTTATTTCTGGTAAAATGCATGTAAAAACCTGAGTGAAAAAAGAATTTCCCCTCGAGGGATTAATAAAGTATCTATTCAGTTCTAATTCTTCTATTCTACTTGAAGCAACATGCCGTTTCCCCTGCAGCTCACTGCTTCCCCTGTGATTTGACACAGCAAGAAGCAATGGTTGGATCCACCGATCAGATGTATGGGACGTATATCGACTAGAAATAATTTGGACCAGATTTGATTGTCTTTTATTTGTGACTGTTGTGGCAATGCTGAATTGGGTTGGTAAGAGAGCTCTCTGACTGTAATCATCAGCCTCTTAAATAAGTGATTTAACTGTCTTCATAAAGTTTCTCCTCTGCCTTTGTCTTCCACCACAAGCACAGGCTGACAAACTGGTAAAAAGAAAAGAAAAACGTGCACCTCATATATAGATGTTTTATCAAATGATCATTTTATAGTGGTGTGAAAATGGAAAGCTGTTTTGCCTTTACCGGATTACAAATAACTGGTTGCATTGATCCCAAACTTTCTTCCACGCCTGCCTCCCTCTCAGTGCCGTTCCTCATTTCCCTCCTTCAGTCTTTCCCACAGGGATGTAACAGTTAAATGAGGCAGACGATGAGCTTCACCTCCTGTAAAGTGTGTTAGTGAGATGACTTGATGGTGCAGTGGCAGGGTGGTCTCTGGAGGGCTGAGTCCTTGTAAAGATGAGGACCTCTGCATCTGTACGTCGCCCCTCTCTGGGTCTGGTGGGGCCAGCTAGATGATCCACCCAGCTGGAGCTCCAGCTCCCAAAACTCATTGTGTTAACATTTACTTCCACGGAAAGTCAAAAGAGTGAGTATTCACTTTTACAGCGCAGCTTTGCTTCAGATTCACTCAGGCGCTCACAAGCTGGAAGAGTTCATCCAGATTTGCACCAGTTTCTTGTCACCCTGAAGAGGGCTAACGCAACACAGCTTCTTTATAGGTTGAGAAAACACCAGAAAGAGGAAACAACTGGGGGAATGCTTCAAGCTACTTTCCAAGCAACTAGTTGTCCGTTTTCACACCCGGGAGCTGCTGTTGAGAACAAAATACTTCGACTGCAGTGGCAGAGGTTTGATAGTTAACCTCCTTTCGGGCATGCAGTTTCAAATGTATTATTGTGTATCCATGTGAAACTGTTTCATCCCAGTTCAGAACTTCAGCAACAGCTTGGTCCACTGGTCTAAACCACTGTGCATCACTCCTCTAATATGAGGAATTTTCTCATATTCTCTGGTAAAGAAACATTTGCTACAGTTTAGATGCAAATATTGTACTTTTTACTCTGCTATATTTGTTTGAGAAGCAAAGAAACAAACAAGTGCGTATGTCCAGGAGGCTCCTTCGTGGGTTGAGGAAATTCTCCTACTTGTAAAGCTGAGCAAACTAACGTACTTTTGAATTAGCTGTCACCAAACTGAAAACACGGCTGTTGTTACTGACAGGGATCATTTTACTCCAGGATGAGTACCTTCAGTTTTGATACTTTATGACTACGTTTTGCTGATGACACTTAGACTTGTTTTAACTTAAGTGAGTTTACTCGTAGTGTGACATTTTCAAATCAGGTGAATGAATAAAAAAGAAAGTTATAAAAGAGGTTATGAAATCCAAATACTTGTTCCTACAAGTGTGATATAAAATCCCTCAGCTATTCACTCTTCCTCTCTCATCCTTTTCAGTGTGACACCCTAAGGTGCCCAGCAGGGTTCCTAACACACACACACACACACACAGATTTGGTCTAATGATAACCAGACCTCAGTCTCCTTCCCTTACCCTCTCTCAGTTCTGCTCATCCGTCCATCTCTCTTCCCTCATCTCTAAGTCCTGTTGATCTGCTGTTTCTGTTTATAAGTGGTCTGAGGGCAGAAGCTCCTTAGAAATTCATGTAGCCTTCTTTTTGCTGTGTTAAATGTCTTTAGGGCAGGGTAGAGCACCACCTATTGTACATTCAGCCAAATGAACCACCGTCTTGCAGGGCCATGTGATCTTTTTTGGTGCATCTCTTACCAGACAGAGATGTTCCCTGTCAGAACACTCTCAGTGGTGCAGGAGTAGAGATTCCTTAGTATTTGAGGGAATACCTGGAATTTTCTGAGGTGAAACAGTCAGACCCTCTGTGATGTGGACACAGAGATTTAGTATTAGCATTTATCTGACAATTTTACTTAATTCTAAATTAAGATTTCTGCACACAAAATGTACAAAGAGCTCATAAATCATGATGTTTTGTTTTAAGTTTAATTTAAGACAACAACTGGAACAATTACTTAACTGAGAAATTAAACACTATTAAATTTATTAGTACTTTTACTAAGTCAAGGGTCTGAATACCACCACTACCACTATTTCCCTAAACACCTGACACACAAACAGCCCACATGCTGCACTTCCCTCTACAGGTGTGGTGAACCTGCCATTGTCCCTTGGGAATTCACTCCACATCTGTAACCTGAGGTTGTCCGCTGAGCGCTGATGTCTTTAACATGCAAAAAAAAATTCCATCTAGCTTTACTCGTTCCTTTAGTCTGGGCAGGCCGATGGAGGTAATCCACCAGGAGACGATGTGAGGGAGCCTGAAATGGAGAAGACTCGTCTCAAAAGCTCACCGGCTGATGCTGACAACGCAAACATGAACAAACTAAACTGTAGGGATTATCAAACTCTGGGCTCGTGTGTTACTCAATACCGCAGTATCTAAGATACGTGGACCAATCAGCAAGACGTAAGAGGCGTGCTTTGTAAGGTAAAACATTAAAGCACGATGTTAAGCTTCAAGTCCGTTCTCGGCACTAATAGCCCAGAGCCTCTCCCAGAATAAACCGGGCTGGAAAAGTGGAAAATCAACTTGGTCATGTACTGTGTTCACGTCATTTTGGAGTAACTGTAAAACAACAAGCCACCATGTGGAAGCCATGTTCGTGTCAGAATCATGATGGTAAAAATAAGTTGAAGAAAGGCAGAAACATTTTTTAATACTTTAAAGTACAGAGGAGCAGAACAAGTGTGTTTATCAAACAACAATGTGACAGTGTAAGAAGTGTCATTTGTAGTGATGAACCAACAAAGATTACTGCAGCTCCTTGCTGATTTGCAGAGATTTATGGAGTGTTTCAAGTCATTTTTTTGGTGTTTGGCTCCCAAAACCCTCATTTTTGTCAGAAAACGATCCAAAAACCCAACATACACTACCTGCTTAGAAGTAAAGGGCAGACAGACACAGTCAGAGAAAGAGAACACCAAAAGAGACATTTCGCCCAATACTTGGTGGAGACCAAAATAGAGCTGAAAGAGATTGAATATTATTATTGAATATTGGACACCAGGTGGACACAAACAACTCAAAATAAATGATATGGTTGCTCTGTAACCTCTTGAATATGGCAATAAGCAACTGTTTTCTGTCCTCTTATTTGTGCAATATTGATCAGTGCACAGGTAAGATATTTTTGAATAAATGAAAACAGAATTACATAAATCATAGCCAAAATGAAACTGATGTGAAACTATATAAATATAAATCAGTGACTGAAAACAAACTGGAACTAAATAGAAATTAGACACATAAAAAATGTGAACACAGAGTGAAACTTTAAGATTTAAGTAACCCTGTCCCTGTGTAACCCTTTGGCCTGGCAGTTTTCTTTACCCACCATCCTCTGTTTCACTAGTATTGTGTATCACTCACCCTCTGAGCCTGTGTATGTGTGTGTGTGTGCTCTTCCCTGGTGTGCAGTTGGTTGTCTAAGCGCCCTTCAGCTCTGTTGGAGAGGGTAAGACGTCCTCCTCTCTCAGCCAGAACCCTTCCTGCTCATCTGTTACTCCTGCAGCTCCTTCAAGCTGCGTCCACGAGCTGCTGTGTAAACACGGCTGACCAGGCCGCGCAGGTCCGACAGGTCACTGAATCTCACTCACAGGCTGGACGGCCTGGTGGGAGAATGACCACATATCACTGCAGAGCGCTGGTGCTTTGACTTCTTTTGCTGAGGTTAAGAAGGTTAAAGAAAAAGAAGCCATTTGTAGAGAGGAAAACATGCTTTGTTTTACACTGCAGCTGTTTGACCCTAGCACCCGCTAAGCATACATTTAAGATAATTTAAGAATTTATGATTAGGCTACATATCATTTATTTAATGAAGCAACAATCACTCATAATAACATTTCAAATTCAAATGGGCTACTGCATGTATTCTAAAAGGACCTACACACATATACATACATATACATAGAAACTATACAAACACATTTAACAGGGAAATGTATTGGATATATGTCAATCAGAGCATGAACATCTAAACCATCTAAATGTATTCAATGGCTTCAGCTGAACACTGTGGAGGTGCTGACATGATATATAGTGATTTTAACAAGGAACTCAGAGGAAGTTCTGCAGAGACCAAAATGTGAAGTTAATATATTGGACCAAAAAAGGTAATGTGCTCAATCAATCAGTGTCTTGGATGCAAAAGCAGTTTGCAAATCTGAGTCTCCTTTAGTGTTTAAGACTTACTAGAAGTCGTTTTCTTAACCTAAAAATATATACTTAGTTGCCAAATTATTAGGTACCCCAAGATAAAACTGATCTTCTGTCTTATGCAACAACGTTGCAATAAATTCTGCCTTCATGAAAGTTCTAAAGATCAGTTTTTGTCAAAACCGAGAGAAGGAAAAAACAATAAAACCACTGCTTAAGTAAAGATGAGTATATCAGCGCTGAGGTTGAACAGATCAGGATGAAGGCACACAGATTTTGGTCCATGATATGCGCACCGAGACAGAAAGAGCTGTGTATGCCAACTGTTCAGACTCAGTACTACATCTGAGGTCCTGAGGATGTGAGGCGGAATGGCAACAAAGCTAATGTTTTTAGCCCAGAGAAAGCTAACAGCTGCGGCAAAGAGTGCATGATAAACAGTCCTGTCCCATTCGCTGTCAACAGTAGCAACAGTCAGGCAGCAGAGTAAAAACTGAAAAACAATCTTTGGAACAATAAAAAATAAAATAGTGATTGTTAAAATAATCGAAATGAATGGTGCCAGGGTCTGAGCAGCAAGGAAAACAGACCGGAGGTGACCAAACAAGATACATTTCCATCTGACACATGTGTCCCTTCAACCCTACATAAAAGAAAGGTGTAAGTCAATGTGCATGACCTTGCATAAACACTTGCCATAAAAGTTAACACAGAGGATTTGAAGTGCTTCAGCTCCTTGATGTGGGCTCGCTGATGACCTGCCCAGATCTGGTCCTTTTGGCAGAGGCCAGCTGCTCCTACGACTACTTCAAATCATCAGCCTCGGCAAGTATGACGCAGCTATTTCCGTGCAAGCAGGTTACAATAGGAACAGGAATGCTCGCAAAGCCATAAAAAAAAAAGAAAAACGGGATCTGGAATCTAGATTGGAACATATAAAGCAGTGCATTAATCTCTGCTGGAGGTTTTCCTTTTGTCTCTTTTGCTTTTTTTTTCCGCAGTGACGGTCGGCGATGACCTCTGCATCTGTCCGACTCAAGGTTTAACAAGCTGCCTCAACCCCTCGCCTCCTCTCATTGGCTCTTTGAGTAAGTGTGAGGAGTTGAGGTCAGTGATGGAAGAAGTACTCAAAACTTTTACTTAAACAACAATTACCAATACAACAATGTAAAAATACTCCACTACAAGTAATATTGAGATAGTAATCTGAATAGTAACCATATCTATATCTATTAAATAAACATAATTGGGTAAAGAGTACAATATGTCCCCCTGACATGCAGTGAAGTATAAAGTAACTGAAATACTCAAGTACAAGTATCTCAAAATTGGCCTTCAGTTAAGATACAATCCTGGTCCAGTTGGGGCCAGGTGAGGCAGGACGGATCGGGATGGAAATCTATAAAGGATGTCGGGTGATGTGATCTACTGAACTAATCTTGTTCTCGGATACACAAGCCCTGAAGCTTTGAATAAATCAGAGGAGACTCCCCTCTGCACTTCTCTCGCTCTCAAGTCTTTTTTTTTTTCTTCATCTTCTCTTTTTATCCCACATGTGCCCAATATATCACTTAGACTGTATCACCTTCTCCCTTTGTTTATCATCTCCTTGGATAACCATGTGGAATCCCCATCTCATCTCCTTTGCCTTGTCTCCAGGATTTCCAAACGCATTTTACAAGCCACCAGTTACTGAGCCTAATGGTTTGCAGCAGCAGAGCTGGTAGCACACATGATATCTTGAATGTAACAATCAAAGAGGCATGCAAGATTTTGGTATTTCCGCTGGCTTACAGATGTGCTGCGGCTTCCAGCTCCAGAAGCTGTAATTTAAGTTAAAGACATGGAAGGAGAAAAAACAATACTTCAAACAAGCGAACATCTTATTGCCATGTGTCACTATCTATCTACACAGCTACAAGTACCTACAATTTAAAGCAGCCATGAATGATATTTTTATCAATGTATCAAGTGACAACAAGAAAACAATGTGACAGTGTGAAAGGGACGCTTGTATTGATTTGCTAACAAGTTAGATACACCCCTGTAAAAAACATAAATTAAAACCACCATATTATTGTCCAAATTGTTCAATTTGTTTGATTTGTCCCACTCAAACTTCCTGTTTCAACAGGAAATCTTCAAATTAAGGGCCCCACATGTTCTCAAAATACTGCCTCACTGTGATTTTGAAGATGCAATACAGCGATGAAGTCATGCCCGTCTTTATTTTCTTTATTTATAACTAGAGCTGCAACTAGTGATTTTTTCATTATTGATCTATGTGGACAATATTTTCTCATGCATGAATTCTCAGTTTAGTAGCTAAAAGCAGAAAATGTGCTTCTTTAAAGATGACAAAGATGTTTACCAAAGCATTTCGTGTTAATAAAACTATTGATTCATTCATACCACCATAACTTTAACAGATATCAAGAAATGTCAGACATGTTCGTGTTGCTTTATACTAAAACCTAAAATAAAATTTAAAAAAAGAAAATGAGTCAACGTTTTTTTTCCAACTGAAGAAAAAACGTCACACGTCACTTCCTACGGGTGGAAAATTAACTGTTTTGTTTACTGCTACCCAGGTTCCTAATAGTTGTGTAACTGTTCCTGGAAATGTTTCACAGCATTGAAAAGCAGCTTTTATTAAAGCCTTTGTCTTGTTATTTTTATTCTCATATCTGTTATGGTAACATGTACTGTAATGTTAGATAATTGCAGGGCTGTGGGGAGTCTTCACAAGGTAATTCCATGAGGGCAACAAACACCAACGGTCAGGCAATTATAAAACAGGTTGAATGTTTGACCGTATTATTAAAACCACTTGTTTGTAGGTGAAACCAGAAATGTACGTATGCATTTCCATTAGATTGTAAAACTAAAGTACAAGTACAGAAGGTCAAAATTCTACCATGAAGTCCTTCTGGAAAATCTAAAGTAGAATAAGTTTAAGATTTTCCTTTGTTTTTGTAAAAATGATTATCACTGAAAAAATGCCCAAATCACAAAAATAATACCTGTGATGTAAAGACGGTGCATCATTTTTCAAGTCAAAGATGGCAGAGGAAGTCATCTCACCTTTGCCACAGCAGCCCGACGAGGATCCAAGCAGAAAAATCGGTGTAGTAAAAAATCATCAATTCTGTCAGTAAATCACGGAGCTCAAAGGGAAGCTGGATCAGACTTTGGCCTGGATCTCAGTTGCTCAGTGGAAACCTGACGGTCAGTTTGACTCTCTGCCAACCCTGACAGATAAATATGCTTTGTGCTTCCAACATCTCTTCTACATGAAGAGATCTCTCACTGCTCTATGAATCTTTAATGCTCTTCTCGAAACCTTAAGTAAGTTACATTGCGCTGGGTGGAAAACAGCTTTTCTTGTGCGTGCCGCTGCATCACTACAACCTGAAGTCTTCTTCTGGACATCACATCAAAGGGAACTAAAATAGCTTAAAAGGCATCAAATGGAAAACCAACAATGACAGAAAAGGGTATAAAATGCCGTTCATTCAGGTTAGTGCAATTCAGAGTGCTGACAAGTCAATAATAAGGCAGTCCAAACGTGGAAGGGTAATAATAAAACAAAACAATAAGCGTTTAGCTGGCTTCATAACCTGAAAGCATGAAGTGTTAATGGTTCAGTGTGAATGGTAAAAATTCTCCTACCTGTAAAATGAAAGCCCTCTTAGCATGAAAATATGTTGCCACACAGCTAGAAACAGGGCTTCATTTTTCTGGGCTCACGAAAAGTTTATAAAAACTAGCTAAACAGATGTACTTGTCATGAAAAGTTGAACTTTTTTGCCTACTTGTGTACACACTTCAGCAAGGATAGCAGCACGGGACTTTAGTGGAAGCTAACCCCACAGGCGCAGCGGTGTTCACATTAAATCAGAGTGGGCATCACAGACTAGATTGCTAGCAAGCAAGACAGCATTTCGCTTGCATTCCGACTGAGGTCTGAATTATTACAGCTGGGCCTGAAACACTTGAATGTGTTCACCTCTATAAAAGCGGATTAGCAGACGTCGACCTGTTGCCCGCCTCCGACAGAACAGAAATCGAGCGGCAAACAGCGGCTTTTACTGCGTGTCATCCAATGCGGAAAGCAGGCGTGTGTGCGCGATAGCTTTGTTGATTTCTCTTTCTTTTTTTTTTGGAACAGCTAGTAAAAACATCAAGCCACAACGAAATGTCAGTGCGGTTGTTGACATGTGAAACAGATGCTTGGTGTGATGTGTTCGCTTGAGAGATGAGTCAAAAGAACAAGATAGCAGCGCCACGGGAGGTGAGGAAGGGAGTAAAAGAAGAAAGAAAATAGGTCACACACAGTCTCTAGCAAAATGTGGACGTGTGCTAATGGAAGCAGGAAACGCATATTAATTTTAATACTTCACACGCAAATACTTCTGTACTCTCCCAGCGGCTTGTGTTACTCAATGCTCAGAAGACAAAAGCCAAGCGCTTCTCATGTTTCTGACCCCAGCAGACCTTTTCTTGTGTGAGTGCAGCTTCTCTTCTAGTTGCGGGGAGTGAAAGTTTGGCTGTGATTGGTTAATACCTCGGCATACTGCTCCCGGGGGAAGACTTCAGCTCTGACTTTATTAAGATGAAGCGATCCGCCGGTCTCTTCTCGCGAGAGCGAGGCCGGTCGCCTTCATGCACTTTTTTGTTTTGCAGCCGACATCCTTCGTGTTTTGGGGGAAAACATTAAGCGACGCTGGGTGCCAATGAGTCGGAGTAGAGGCGGCCTGTGGGGACTTTCCATGAATCTGGCTACATTCAGACTCGTTTCCATGAGACAAGCATTTCCTTTAACAGTGGAAAAATTGACAAGCTGTGTTGGTATTTCAAACAGCATGTGTCATATTAGATGTGACCAGTATTGGTAGTGTAGTGTTTATTTCCAAAGCAGCTTTACTGTACCTGTAGGGCTAGATTGAAGAATATAAAAATACAGTATGATAATGCAGTTTTAGCTTCATCCCTGTAGTTACAGTTGGACTTTATTTGCACGTATAAATAGTTTATAATCCAAGCTTTTTGTATTAAAACTCATCAACCTAAACAAAGAAGTAAGTGAACGAATAGACTGTTTTTAAATTTTTTTTTTACTCTTATTTGTTCAATTCAAGTTTTTTTAAAATATATTAAGATATTTTTAGTTTTTACACTATGTTGAGTGTACAGCGCAGCCTTTTAAATGTTTTTAAGCATGAGAATCCTAATCAAATGTGAAAAAGCACATAGATTAAACTAAATACAAAATGACTGCATTGCTTGATTTATGGTTTATTTGGAAGTAAAAGTCACATATGTATGTTTCTGTGTAGAGACTTTCTAAAAAGGCTCAGCACTAAAGCCTCCTCAGGCTTATTTGAAGTGCCCGTGTATAACAGCACCACCAACAAAAGTCTTTCCTCCTCTCTGCTCGCCGCAGTCTTTCTGGGCGGTTGGACTCTTTATTGGTCAGTAAAGTGCTGCTCAGTACAGAAAACAACTTTATTATTCTGAGCTCTTCCCCTCTGTAGTGTCAGTTCACACCCAGAACGAATCACACGAGGCCAGAGAGGAGTTCATACAAGAGAAGAGGACAAGCGAGGTTGTCGGGTTGGAATGAAAGAAAAACTGCAGAGACTTTTCTTTAGACTTGATGTCATTTATTCTTTTCATGCAGGGCCAGAAATATATTTTTTCCTGATTAGAGTCTCAACATTTCCCAGAGCTGTCTTTAAGCAGAAATCATCAGGCAATGAAGAAATAAAGTGGCATAATCAAGTGAACTGGCAAACTTGAGAGTTTCTCTACTTTTAGAATTTCTCTATTAGCTTATAATAATGTTATATAATTATGTTGGAGGGAAAACAGGGTGCAGCGCCTCCTGTGATTAGCTATTCATTCTGTCGTTGTGTTTGTTTTAATGTGACTTCAGCTAGATTTTTAGCTTATAGCCCCCCTGCTAGAGAGTCATCAGACATAGGAGCTGAGTATGGATGTGTTAAATGATCGGGCCATGTTGTGCCTCCATTAGGTAATTGTGTTGATATTTTCTGATAAAAATGAGACCAGCTCCATGAAAACAACACAAATGAATCAATTACTGAAGTTATCCTGTCTTCATTTATTTCATTCACAATTGTGATAGAGCGTTCATGTGAGTCAAACCAAAAAAAGGGAAAAGAGAGGGATTTTGCTGTAAAAATACGAAACATTTTGGAAATATTCGGCACACAACAAGAATCGTGAAAAAACAGACGAGGAAGATTAAAACTGGGAAAATGTAGATTTCATTTCGCTGCCTTGAAGTTTTCCGAATTTCCTTGATTTCACTTAGTTTTCACTGATATCAAAACTTGTATGTGAAAACACGAGCCCACGCCGCCCAACCTCATGCCATTTCATCGGCCTCTGAAGCCTTGCTCCATAAGTAACATTTTTGGGGGCTACATCAGTCCTTGCATAGCCTACATCTGGCACTTAGGAGTGTTTTAACCCCTAACGAACAAGTATAAATTCAGCTTCAGTCAGAGAAACAGGGTCTTTGAAGCAGGTTAACTGGGTTTTTGAAGCGGAGCTCAGACTCAGAGAAGCTGATTTAAATTCAAACATTACTAAGTGGCTCTCCTTTGCTTGTAGTAAATGATTGGATACCTCAACACATGCTGAAATCATTCGTATTGACTTCCACCAAGTCTGAGAGCTGAATCAAAGAGACGCTGACAGTCCTCATATAACTTAATCCTGAGCAGGAGGAAATAAAACAGCTCTGTGGTTTGAGAGCTCTTGGTACAGAGGAGTGACCCAACCTGGTCAAATGTAACTGAGAAGGCCATGTCTGGTAACCCCAGGTGCAACAGAGGCGTTAAATGATGTGAGGAAATAAGCAATAACTGGGGAGTGTGTATGTGTGTGCGTGTGTGTGTACTCTTTCAAAAGTAGTGTCAGGGTCAATAAGTGTCCCGCAGCAGCAGTGGCCAGCTGGAAACACAGAGGAGCTCTGACTCCGAGAGCAGCGCAGCAAAATCTGTTTCACATCCAGCACGTTCAGGATATGACCCGCAGAGGTCCTTGTTTTTTATTTTTTGGTGCTAAGTTTGGTTTGTTGTAATATTTCTTCCCACAAATCAAACCGAGTGGTCTGTGAAAAAGTGTTGTGACAATAAAAGCATCAGCAATTGATCTAATTTTTGAAAGGACATGTTGGAAAAGCAAAAGTAACGATTAAATCTTGTCAGTTACAGGAAACACCATAAAATGTTGGGATAAAGATGTGGCCTAACGTTAGACGCAATAAGTTATGTATAAAATGACAAGTGTATTTACATACATAAGTGCTGTGACTTCAGGTTTAAAGATGAAAAATAAGCATAATTCATCATAATGAAAAGAAATGCAATCAATTTGAAAGCACTGTGAGGATACAAACCTGCAGTGTGTGTGTTGGGAAACACTGCTGACTGTCCACATACATTTTTATACTCTCCACCATTACTAAAGTTGACAGTGATGGATTGCCCTGAGAATACAGGATCTGATTTCCATCTAATTTGCATATACAAAATAATACGAACACAATGAAGGTGTTAATCCTTAATGCCGGTGACACAACAGATCTGCAATGAGTAGTTTTAAAATATACAGTTTTCATTTCTTGTCAGATGATTTGTGTTTTATTTTCAGCTGCTCGTTATCTTATCCACCGCCTGTACTTCCATGGATGTGGAATGGGGAAAGAATAAAAATAGGATGTCAAATGCTATTTGTTGTTTACTTCATTTGCTTGAAATCACAACCTAAAGACTGGAATCAGATATTTTTGTGAAAACAAGCTCTTAGTTATGACTTCATTAGTTGTCTACTTCATGTGGGATTAAATTACAGTGATGTGGCTGTTCAGCGAGGCATCAGCTGACACATCAGTTCACGCTGACAGGCCCACGCTGACACTATTGCTTCATTTGATATTTGAACTCATGAAACAGATGAAATCATTGTTGGAAATGTGCCTCCCAAATCTTTATTTCATGTTTTCACATGGTTTTCCCAGGCGGACGCAGACCTGAAAGAGCACGGTTAATGGTGTTGTTAAAACTGAAACAAGTGAACTGAATCTTTGTGAATAAAACGGTTTCTTTGTTTGGATGGGAATCAGCAAAATCCTTCTAATAATCGTTCAGTGTAAAGTTACAGTACATCAGTCACCCATGACTTCGACTGTCAAATGGTGGAAGAAATACATTTACAATGTACTCTTGTCACAGCAATGTGTATGAGGTTGTAGTACAAGCGATACTTTAAACTGCTTTAAACAGTTTTGAGGGTGGAGTCTTTTTTTTTTGTTTAGCCTTGACCTTTAGCCAGAAGTGTAAGGAATGGGTTCAACATAGGCTGCAATCATTAGCATACGAGGCTAACTAGTTTACTACTACGAAGCTAAAAGGCCCAGTTCAGGACTGAAACATCCACAACATTGTATCGAAAAATAAAATGCACTGTCCCTCACTGAATCAATACAGTGTGTGTGTCTGTCTGTGTGTGTGTGTGTGTGTGTGTCATGTTGAGAGTTGCAGAAGACTGTAATTGATGCATAAAAAAACACAAATTTGTTGGCATACCCACAGATTTATTTGTGTCCCCCAGGTATAAGGCTGTTGGCAAGGTGTCCCGTATGTTTCCACATTGAAGGTGGTACGCCTAAGGCTTAAGGGTTATTGCATCTAGACTGCGCAGCGACCTGCAGCAGTAGAAGTTGAGCCAGATTCAACTTTTAGAGAAACGCAACCTGACGTGGGTGGCCAATCTGCCAGTCAAACTCCTCTACAGCCTGTGGAAATGCCACTGAAAGCAGGCACTATCCAGATGGAGCTCATGGACTAAACTATGATACTCTCCCAGTTGTGTCCTCGCTTGGTTTAGTTTGGCTCGCATTATGTGCTGCAAAATCGTGACACTAAGAAGCTTTCTCTGGCTTGTGTCTGAGTAAGTTGAGTAAATTTCAACAGTCAAACAATACATTTGTGCTCAAAATTTGCTTAATTTATAGTGAGAAATCTGAGAAATCTCATGCCTTTATGTCTTTATAGTAACTTCAAAAGAAACATCCTTATCCTAAAGGGGCAGTAAGCGTATTTACGATCAGGATCTGACAAACAAGTCATAACCTGAAACATTCTGATGCTACCTTCGTTTTCACACTCTTGCCATTTTTATTCCATTTTGATTTTCAGAACTCTGGGCTCACTCAGTGAATATGTTCTTGTACACTGAGTAATGATTTTGGATATGGATTCTTGTTTCCAAAGGCAACTATGAAACTTTGCTTCCTGGATCTGCTCTAAAGATGAAATAATGAAAAGCTCAAGCTCTCTTTGATTTCAAATTTCTGCCCTGTACCAAACCCCCAAGTAAAATTGGTAGATTGGTAAAGATCAGCTAAGTGCCTCAAAGGGGGCATGTGAAATTGGAACATGAGCCCCAATTCGGCAAAAATACAATATTATACTTTTATAAGCCAATATTATTTAATAACTTCCTAAGTAGTGAAACCATAGTAACAGATTAACTGAGTATGAAGACCACTTTTATGACCATTGATGTCATTTCGTAGAAACTAGTACTGCAAATTGGCAAAGGCTTTTACCTTGAGGATAAAACATGAGATGTGCACAGATCTTTTTTAGCCAAAGTCGTAGCATGCAAAGAATCCCTTAGTGGTTCCAATCAGGTTTATTATATAAGAAGATGGTGGTTAGACTAGCATTACCACTCCAGAAATGGAGCTTTAACAATCAACTGGATCGATTTTATAAGTTTCATGAGGCCATAAAATGTTACCATGGTGGTGTTTTTAGTGCTTCCTATAACCATTACACAAGAAGGGACTCGATGCTTTATTTCTGAGAAGAACCAATTGGTTTGAAATTTGACTTAAAGAGTTGTGATTGGAAAACCATATCTAAACCATTTGATTGTAAAAATGACTGGATGTGATGTCTTGCTGTGAGAACATTCAACACACAGGTACACAGGTGCCAATCAAAGCTGACTTTGAATAGCACCTGCATGTTGTGTATTGTATGTAACCATTAGCCTAGCTCATCCAGCCATTGTCTGTAACCGCCTATCCTCATCAGAGTTATGGTGGATCTGCAGACTTTGGGCCACACGTCTAGCCCAAGTCGTTTAGGAGAAATCATTGTCATTAACAAAATCGTCACCAAGACACATCAGAAGAAGTGAAGCCAAAATTATTATTCCATCAGTTTCAATTGGAACCAGCCTCTAGTGACTATTATGGGAGCTACACCATAATTACTTTACAGTGAGTTACAGTGAGTATCAAATTTAAACAGTAAACCAAACAAATAGGAACACACTGAAACCCTAACTTCTCATGGAAAACAAACTTGCCTTTTTAAAGCAAGATAAATCTGAACATGTTTTGACCACAAGGCACCACAAGGAAGTACAAGGAAGCACAGTTTAAGACAGATTTTTTGCCATGGCTTTTTGGGGTGAACAGAAGAAGCTAAGAGCACCTTCTGCAGAAAGTGGCAAAATAGGGGAAAGAAGAACATCACAGTGCTGCCCACAATGTGTGACTGACAGGTGATTCCTGAGAAGTGCGATGCATAAAAAAAACACATAACACTTAAGCCTTTTGCTAGATGTATAAGAAAGAGAAAGCGTATACTTTCCCCCCGTGCAGATGGAAAAAACATAGGAAGCAATTAAAAGCTTATGGTCGTCCGTCGCAAAGACGCTTCTCAACCTGACACTCCCGACACTTCAGGAGAAGGAGGACGCCTGCTAAACAGATAAAGCGTTTCTTTCTTCAGCTTCTGTTACACTCAGACCCCTCTGCCCCACTCCACCCTGCGAGCCTCCTGGCTATTTATTTGCTTACACAGCTTTCCAGCAGCCCATTCAGCCTCTAAAGGTCAATAACCAGCAACCACCAAGCAACACCTGTCTCTGTCAACACTAAATGGAACAAAGTCTGCTTCTTCGTTTGGGGACAACGGGGACACAATTAAAACACTGACTTCTTCTTCCTCTGCATTCACATACAACCTGTCTACTTTTCTGCAGTATTTATGGTGAGATGAGGTGGGTAGACACATGGGAACCCGACACCACATTTACTGCCAATTGCTGTGGAATGATGAAGTGGCCCATTTGGTTCAAATACACTATTTGTCCAAGGCAGGGCTTTGTTCTGCGGGCCTGCAGATCCATCATGTACAGCAGTCAGCAGGATGTCCGTACACCTCCCCTCAGGGTGACACGTACGATGATATTTATCAGCAAAGACCACCAGAAAGTAGATGTTATTTATGTTTGTTTGACTGTTGCTGATTTAGTTAAATCCTGTTGGGGTCTGAAGGGAGACAAGACGACAGCGTAATAGTGACAGACAAATCATTAGTCACGTGTTGGAAAGTGTTTGTAGTTGTTGTGGATGCGAATGTAAGATTGCCGGTTTTAATTAGTCACAGAAATGGTCTCAACTGTTATTTGTCCACTCGACAACAAGAGGCAACAACAGGAATTAGGTGAATACCCCTTAAATAAATGGAAATATGTATATATTGGAACATAAAGCTTTGATGAGGATCATATAGGACGGTTGGGACAAAGATCACGAGCTATGACTAATCGCAGTTTGTAATACTAAAACTGCATAGCTTCATTTTAAACTCACCACATGAGAGAATACACCTTCCCTCAATGATACGGTTTCATGTCTTTATCTGGACCAGATTAGACATTAGGTCATCTGACTCCTACTGTTTTATGGGACCTTCTTGAGTGTGGCTTAATGTACAGTTTATTTGAACTGCCTTTTAAATCATACCCATTGTATATCTCCGGACTGTGACAATGTGCAGACATTTTCACCGCAGCGGCTA
Source organism: Nibea coibor (assembly GCA_023373845.1). Taxonomy (NCBI): domain Eukaryota; kingdom Metazoa; phylum Chordata; class Actinopteri; family Sciaenidae; genus Nibea; species Nibea coibor. The sequence goes on along the minus strand of CM041737.1, from coordinate 8,866,072 downwards.
TGGACGCACAGTTATTGCTCCAGCTTCTGGGTCGGGCCCTGTGCGTGAAGACCACATTGCAAAGGAAATTGGAAAATGTCATTCGTTCATTGTTTGTCTTTCGTTTTTGTTTTCAAGGTTTCAAAGTTTAAAGGGCTGTTTTCTGTGCTTCAGTTCTTTATCTTGAAACAAGTGAGAGGAAGAGAGTACAATGTGTAATTCTGAAAAAATCAAATGAGACAAATATATACATTTGTGCGCCTAGACGTGTTGGTTTTGGGACTACAAAGGTTTTTCTCATTAGAGAAAAATTACACAATGAGCTCATTTTGAAAAGAAATGCCAGAACTATATATATGTATTTATACCATTTTCATTGCAAGTATTTTTTGTACCACCAGTACCAACCAACAGCAGATTCTGCTGTGCACTAAGAATTGTAATGACGTCTAAATCAACAGTACTCAGCGACTGCAGTTGTTTTAACTTCTGCCTGCTTCTGGTTTTACTGCCAGACAGATTTTGGCTCTCGTCTTCCCTCTACTGAGGCCTACAATCCGCACCAAATGTTTCACATTACCCAGTGTGAAAACCCTCCTATTCCTCAGATTCTTTTTTACAAGTCCATACATCCGTGGAAACTTGATATTTCATATTTCATTCTGGTTTGTGGATGTCATTGCAAGTGGACGCTGGTTCACATGCAACCGCCCGACCGCTGCCTTTGATCAGCCTGACCACAACTAATTGTGGACGGAGAACAAATGAAAGAAATATCGGGAGATTTCATGGGAATTGCCACTATGGCCTGAGCTGCCCGGTGCTGCCATTAGAAGTTAAAATAGCCAGTAAGCGCTTGGAGAATTACCGTGTTTCCTCTTATGGTTACACAAAGATAATTTTGATAGGTGGTGGTGGGTGGTGGGGTGTTGAAACACAGCTCCAACAAAAGCCCTTCATGTTGCAGTGTTTGGTCGTGTTTGTGGCTTAGAGGAGCGCTGGGATTTCAAGTTTTCTTCATCACGCCGAAGCCGTAATTCCTTGTTCACTTTTCAGCGCATATAAACAGCACATGGAAACATAACATTTGCACTGTACTCCTTTAAAAAGCTTTAACAGCGTGAGCACAAGTCATCCCTATGCTGAAATGACCTATTTCATGCGTCCTCTTTGAGTCTGTAATAAATTGCATCTCGAAACACAATACTGCAACCACAAAATCCCCATATGTACTTAAAAGGTATTCACAATAGAGAGCGGAATTGTTCTGGCAAACAAAATTCATTTGACAGGCCAAATATCAAGGGGAAGATGTTTGAAGAAAAAAAAAAAAAGAAATTTAAAGCAGCATAAATGTTCCAAATGTTTAAGAGTGGCCAGGGAATCCCGTGGGGCTCATTCGGTACCGGTCTTTGTTCCTTGTACAGGATGTAACTTTGCAAGCTGGTTTTCATTCAATCTCAAGCTTCAACAAACCAACAGCTCACTCCCTTAAAAGTCTCAGCTCAGATTTGCATGCAACCAAATCATCTTTCTTCTTCTTTTTCAAGACAAAACAATTTCCACCCGCTGTTTTGGTGCACAAACATGTCAGAAAGTTAAGGTATGTATCCGTCCAAGTAGCATGTTGACCTGTGCAGCTTCAGGGAGCATTTGTAAAAAGGCGGCTGATTTTCCGGTTAGGAGGGCAGGTTAGCCACGGTCTCAGCAGCAGGTGACTGGAATGAGGTCATGATGTGGTCATGGGAGGGGGTACAGCAAGCCTGTGTGTGTGTATGTGTTGAAACCTCTGAACAACTGCTGTGAAGGAGGTGAAACACATCAGAGGCCGAGCTACAGTGTTTTTCTCCTCAGCCCAAGGTGTCGTTTCACACCACAGAGCCCTTCTGCCGTGGAATCTTCAGAATGACAGCAGCGGATTGATTCGCTTATCCATGAAAGAGATGGACTGCTACTACGAGCCCCAGGAGATAACAGGGTAGAGGACCACAGTACATACCATGGAGAAAGACTCTGAACCACCTGTGTTGCATTTAGACTACTTTATCTTATATCTTGGCTTTCTCTCAGTAGTTTAGCAAAACATATTGGTTCTTCAATTCAATGACGTTTCCCTGCGTCACATTGAGCACAGTGACCTTTCATGTTATTTTTTTGTGCTAAAAAAACCCCCAAAAAATACACTGCATCCCAAAAAATGTGCTTAATCTTCTGAAATTTATATTTCAAATTCACCAGCTCCGGTTTCTAGTTCTTGTGATTTATTTCTGATAAAATACCAGTAAGAATTATACATGCCAGGCGGGTGAGATGATTCCACCTGTTCTCGGTGCTGTTTCCAGTGTTTCGGGATTTTTTTTTTTTTTTAGAAATGGATCTTAAAACAAAACAGACAAAGACAAACCAATCATGATTCAAAAATAAGCTGAAGCTGGCCTGGTGAGATTATCTCCAGATATGTTGACCTGCTGTAAGAAATGGTTTTATGGGGTCAACAAGCCTTGTCTCATTCCAAGAGGGGAAAGGCAGTCATTTCCTGCCCAAACATTGAGGAAACAAAATAGTTTGCAGTACTCAGTATCCCACTGTGTGTTGGTCAGTTGTTTAATGGAGCGTTCAGATGCTCCTCGTAAAAGTGTCAATTTGGAAAATATCACATGACCACTTTATATTTCCAACATATTTGGACTCAAGCGGTCATCAGCCGTTGGTGAATGTATAACATGATCTGGCAGTGGTGAAAGAATTAATCTGATTATTTACTTAAGTAAAAGTAGTAAAGACTAAAGCGTAGTATAAGCATCAACATCAAGTAGCAGCTGTTTTTTTTTCTTAGCATGGACAGCAGGGTCCTCAAAGTTGATCAGATGAAGAAAACAGCGTCACAAAAGATGTTTACATGAAATTAATAAGTAAGTTAAGTAGGAAGTTAGTAACCAGGTCATAAAAAGCTCAGTAAAATATCTCTAAATGTAGAAGTTTTTTGCTGTGTTCAGATAATGTGTAGTATATTGCCACGATATTGAAACTTAACATCTATAAACTGAGAGTTTAATAACGTGGTAAATTCAATTTATTTTATTTTTATTCTTTAATGTCTTTCGCAATTTGTCACAAACTTTGTTCAGGTTCTGATTCAAATGTGATCAGATTTGATTAATGAACTTGCATAATTTTTCCATTTAATGAATAATAAAGTATCCCTAAAACTGAAAGGATATTAGGAGGAAAATATTGGCTGTTCTAATCTGTGTGTTTGCATATTGCGTTCATTTTTGCATTGATAAGACTTGGAGAAGAAACAACAACAATAAATAACTTAATAAATGAGTTGAGAAAAAAACAAAACAAAAGAACAGAACAAACATGCTATACTAAAATAAAAGATCTGTCTTTTTTTTTTAAAAATGTTTGTTTGGATTTCATCCCTCATCCCACCTCTTTCCTCCTACACAGTTTGACTGACAAATGTTTTCTGGAAACTGCATGGCAAAAGCACAACACAGATCTAGTAGAATAAAAATTTATAAGTCTTGTCTGTGTGGAAACTGGGTGGAAGTAGTTCAGTTTTTTTTTTTTATGTTCAGTCCATAGTGGCTTACACATAAAATATTAAGTAATCTATCAAACCCAAACTTATTTGATTTCGATCATATGCCGACCTCATCCATCTCCTGTCAGTTGTTAAGTGTTCTCAGCGAACACACTTGTCTTTCATCTGCTGCCTGGAGCCACATACTGTACAGCAGAAGCCGCTCGGGCCACTCGCTGACTTCGCCTGGCATCCAGACAGCTTGGCATGTTTTGGCAAGTTTTCTGCAAGATATTGTCTTCAGTGAGGTATCGCCTTTCACTCTTTTTCCTTCCCGTCCCATTTGCTGAGCGGCGAGGGCGACAAAGAGACATAAATCTCCTGAACTACCTGTTTGATAGTCGGCCAGAGGCATCCGCTCGCCACTGCCAAGCCGAGGAGGGGAACTGGTGGGGGCGATCTCAGTTTAGCTCGTAATGAGGCTTAAACAAACTCCGTCCCCTTAAAGAGGGTGAGGGAGTGTAATTATCGAGTGTAGGTCCCCAAACTGTTTTAATTCTCAGCGGCTTCCAAGTACAACCTGTTATCTGATACGATTCATGGTGTGTGTTGAGAAAGATAAGTGAGAATGATGAGTGTGAAATTTTCTCTGCTTGGCGTTTTCCCTCTTCACATCCGACAAGATGAATGAGCCTGATGAGTTCTTCAGTTTCCATCTCAGCCTCTTCGCATTTTGGCCTTCATGGTTTCTTTCTCTCCCTTGCTGCAGAGCCGTTTTACGGGAGTCATGAGAAATGCCGCCATCAAAGAACGACTTTGTTAGGATATTATGAGCTGATGTGAAGTAAGAGAGGGGAAGAGAGGGAGAAAGAAAAAAAAAGAAAACATTGGTAATGGATCATAAATTACACGTTTTATGGAACGATGCGATTCGATCTGGGTGTCAGCCCTTCTGAACTGATTGAGGTGAGCAGAGCCAATAGGTTTTCTGCGGCTGCTTGTGCTGCGGATGATCTTAAAAGTGAGAAGAAGGACGGTTAGGTCAAAACAATTAGTCTCTGCAGACCAATAGGCTGCATCGTGCCAAAGCCCGGCAAGAAATGAGGAACTCAGATGTTCAGCTCAGACCAAATGTCAAGTCAGATTGACTCATTTGTGGATCTGGTTCAAATGTGCACGCATCTTTGTCTGGGAAGAGCTCTAACTCAATAAAATAAGTCCCTGATGTCTCCCCAGTATATGATGGCGTCCAACGGGAAACTGATTAGATAATTCAGCACAAATTTAAAAAGGGAGGACAAGTTGATATTTATCCTCCTCAATGGCCAACATTTTAAGCCACCAACAGGTGAAAATGCTGTACCTAATCCCCCCTTTTTTCGTTTGTAATTTCCTCATAATTTGTGTCTGCATTAAATAATAATTTCCTGGCTTTATGTTCATTTTTCAAAATGTTACGACCTCACTGTAGCAAAACCCTCCATGACGTACGCCCCTGAAGCGAAGAACAAAACATCAGACGGCTCAAGAAGATTCTCAGCAAGTGCAGCCGCCACATACCACATTTTAACAAGTATCTTACCACACTCACGCTGTAACCAAGTCAAACCATATGGACAGAAGGAGGGGGTGAGGTGAGGGAGGGCGGGGTGGGGGTGTGGGGGGCATGGCCCAACAGAGGCGTCCGATCTCAGGATCAAGCCATAAGTCATGTTGAAATACCTCAGAGAACAACAACATGTGGACAATTACTATCCTGGAGGTGGAAAACAAAAACCAGACAGGCAGCTAACAGAGAGATAACAGTTTTTTTTTTACTTCATTGGAATAACTGAACAGTTTCTTAAAACAGGAGCAAAGAAATCAATGCCCTTGAATCCACTTTTCATATTTTATTTACCTTAAAGTACCTTCAAAGTTAAAATCATCTTATTCTGAATTGTTTGACGGTATCGCATATGCTTGGTGCTTTATACACATCTGGTGCTTGCGTTTTTTTTGGTATTTGGAATGTTGAGATCTTTATAATTCTTTTTCACAGCAGCTATTTTGATATAAAATGAGTAGCATAAACAGGTAAGCACAGGTCATTCGGGTCAAACACATAATGTGTACATAAAACATGACAAGTAGCTCTTTCCACATTAAAAAAGTTGAATTCAAAAGCAAGAAAACACACTCTCATTTCAGCACTGTGAGGTTTTCATGATACGGCCATACATTGTCTGGACTGACAAGTAGCGAATAGTGGCTAACAGTAGCAAACTTTAGATAGATACTGCTGTGTAATGCATCACTGTCCGGTCGCTGTTTCATACTCATGTTACTTTAGCGCGACACTTGAGCGTTTACCATTATGCCATGACTGCCACAGTGGTGGCTGCTTTGCAATAAGCTCCCTTTTTTTGCTCTAATCCTCGAACAGGTTGTAAAAAAACATGACTGGAAACTTTCAAAAACTCTTCAAGTTCAGGCTTCCAAACTTTTCAATTTTTATTACCTTTATTTAGTACTGTAAGAAGGGATGCCAAAAGCATTGAAGCTTTTCTCAAGTAGACTGGGTTGATTTAAAGGAGTTTAGTTCTGTCTGTGTGTGAAATATAACTTATATAAGATCAAAGGCCTTAGATGATGCCAACTATTGTACAGCTAAACTCACAGTCCGACAATTTGATCAAATGAAAAAGATGCAGACTCAAGCCTAAATCAATTTTACATTGTGGGCAATCTATTTTCCATATTTTAATCATATATATATTTCTTAATTAGTGCAATCTGAATGGTGAATATCCAGCACCATCAATGCAGCATTTCACCTGTTCGAGGAACATCACTTATCAAAATCTGACTTTAAACTGCTAAAAGTGATGTTAGCTTAAACTCTGCCTCAAAATGTTGTCGAGAAATGGTTCTCGTGTTGCTTATGAAGATGAAGAATTAGTCTTGTGTGACAGCGTGCAGGTCAGTGAACGATGGTGCCTCTGCTGACAGCCCCCAGTTAAAAGTATCTGTGGCAGAGAGTAAAAAATGACCTTGCTTTAAAATTGCCCAAACATTCCTCCTACAGAGACATGCAAAACGTTTTAGTTCTACACAGCATGTGCACATAATGGTCAGCCACCTGGCTCTGCAAGGTTTTTTTTTTTTTTTTTTTTATGTGGGAATTTCAGACTAATTCAGCCTGGAATGTCAGATGTGTTCTCAAGATGATGCACCTGATACTAAAAAGCACTTCACAAGAGCTCCAGTACAAGACTGATCGCTCCCTGGAGAGTGTTGCTTTTCTTTCCATCTGAGAAGCTACAATCCCCCCTTTTTTTTTCCACCTACAGAGACGCCTGCTGGTGCGCACTTGACAGTCTCCCATCATGTCAAAAAATTTAATTTCAAAGATATTTCTGGTAAGAGGAGAACTTGTCTGGAGGAATCTCATATTATCAGCAAACATGCACAAGCTGCAAATCTTTGCATGTGCACTAAAACTCTTCTTTGTGCGCGTTTCTTTTTTGGACCCTGAAGATGACGGTCTGAGACATCAGCAGGCCCGAGCTCAGTGGGGGAGCGGGGTATATAGAGGGGTCTTGAGGGGAGGTGCAGTTTTTTGGCAGAAACTTCAGAGAAGATGGGACACCTCGGGATCAGGTCGATTAAGGCTTGCGTGCCCGTGTCTAGGTTTATGGTGGCTTTTCACTGGAACATAACCTCTTTGTTGGACAGGGGGCTGAGGCAGGTGTTTTCTCTCCCTCTCCTCCCCTCATCGCCAGGTCATGTAACTCAATGAGAGGCTGAGATAGACACATGCACATACTCAAAGATGAGCCGCCAGCCTTAAACAATCACGTTTTTATACTCTAAACAAGAGGAAGCACTTCATAGATTCAAGTGTGAGAGCCTGCTCAACCTTTCACACCATTGAAACAGAGCAGAGCCGCAGCTTAACACCACCAGGTGATCACAATGTGATGGCCTTTGAACAATCAGGAGGTGTATTACACCCATATGTTTTTCTCTTCAATGTCAATGTCTGAAATGACCACAGATAATAATAGCACAAAATCTTGGTAGATTTTTCAATGTGATATATACTTACAATACACTTAAGTGCAATTTTACCAGAGTATTTTGCCTCAGGGTGCAAAACATAGAAACATTTCAGCTTACGTTCTCGAAATGCCAGTTTTCTTCAACATTTCAAGTAACTAAAAGAAGTTATATGATCGGTTCTCCATAATCATCCTCAGTGACAGGAGAGAAACTTGATCAAAGCATTTATGCAAACTGTTCAGGGAAAGTCAGGGAAGACAGTGGTGCTTATCTTCTCCTGAAGTGATCCTTTATGCAAACAGCAACAGTAAAACTGTAGAAATGCCCCCAGGCTTGTTTTAAGTGACCATTTGCTTGACCTTTGCCTTTTGTCATTTATCCTTTTAATGATCAGTGATCACTGGTGCAACACACACACACACACACACACACACACACACACACACACACACACACACACACTTGCTATACACGCCTCTGCTTGCAAACCATAGATTTTACAAAAAGGTACAATCAGGTCTTTGTGTCAAAACAAAGGTCTGTTCATCTGACACTGATGACTGCTTGTTAAAAGAAAAAAACTCAGCTTGTGTCAATAATGGAAGAAGTAAAATTATATAAATGACTAAAAGTGAAATTGTTTGGGGAATTATATATGATTCTGTTTTACATTATTAGATTATCAGTACTAATAAATCAATGCACAAGACAGAGTGGTCAGCAGAACTATTTTAACTACTGTGTACTGTGTAGTGGTTCCCAACCTAGGGGTCAGATCCATCCACAGGGTCGCAACATATATTTAAGTCATTGTGGGATGATAGATGAGGAGGATGAGATAATATTACTGGACTTTTAATATTGAATTGTTCCTCTCATCAGAATATTATATAAATATAAAGCAGCACACAATGGAAACACTCAAGCGCAGTACCTGAAAAAAAGAAAAGAAAAGAAAAGAAGCTTTTCTTTAACTCCAGTTGTGGGTGGCCATATGGAAAGTGAGGCGTGAGCAAATCTACACATGGCACAGTCTCCCACCGCCAGAGGAGAGCGAAACAGGCTCAACACATCAATAAAGTGTACATCTTTCACATGTAGAAATACCAAACTATCAGTCACACAGCAGGCGGCAGGGCCAAGTCCACAGACTCCTCTACATTTGATCTCACATCCTCTCTGGACATGTGTGTTCAAAATGTGTGCCACCTTTCTCTCATTCACACCCCTGATTGGAAGTGCTGTTTGTGCGGGCTATAAATCATTATTTAACCGACTGCTTTTATATTTTATCCTTCAAACAAAGTCCTCTTTTTTTTTTTTAATCTCAGCTTCTGTTCTGATTTAGACCTGCCAAGTAAGCAGCGATTTGGTGATTTGTAGGTCAAAAATGTGTAGATGTCTAAATGGTTGAAAAGTGAGAGTTTTTTTTAGCTATACAGAGGCAAATCTGAGCAGTGGACTGACAGAAACTAGCCTCTGTAACTGTGGTAGCATATTGCTTGTAAGCACATGTGATAAGACGGCAGTCTTGGTGAAATACTTTGGCTTTCTTTACATGCATGTAGCAGTACCTACTATATGTAAGAATATAGAAATGCGGTTGAACAGGTCCCTTCGAAGGGGATCCTGAGGTGATGGACTATGTTGTTCCTCTAGTGGGAATCCTCCCAGTTAGACAAGCCCTCCACACACCTCCAATGGAAAGCACCTGGGGGGGGGGGCTGGCAGCGCATAATCAGATCTGATTAAGCATCTGATTAGAAGTAAATTCAGTAATCAGTAATTCAGTCATTTCTGAAAGGAACTGGTCCCTGTAGTTTTTTAGCAGATGTTATTTAAACGGGAGTAAATAGCGCATTTGTTGGCAACTTCTTTCAGCTGCACATTAATACACATTTGGTCCACTAGTGATTTTTTTCGACAGCACGATGATGTATGTGGGACTGAATCAAAGTTAATCGTGGCAACGAAGGAACATTTCACCCACTGTGGCTCACTGATGTATTTTTACAGTAAGAAGGTGTGGAGTGTGTGCAGTATGTAGATTTTATTGTTTGTTTTGGTAGGGCAATGTTTACTGAGTTAATCAGTTAATCTGATATCATGAACTATTGTTATAGTCTTGCTTTCACTAACTACCATTATGAACCTTTATTATCTCTCCAAAAATGACATCTGTGCGGGAGGTTTCATGCTAAGTTGCCTCCATGGCTTTCTGTTTTCACTTTTCTTTGTGATCCTACCGAACTAAGCAAAGAAGTCAGAACTTAAGTCATCTTTGTGTTACTTTACTGTCCACTACGGGCATGCAGGTATTTGGATTATGTATGATAAACGATCGTCATAAACCACCACCAAGGTAGTTATGATTGAGGTGACAAGAAGAATGGTCGACTGGCTGATAACATTCCTAAACAAAAGGCCCGGTTTTGATAGAGGAGATAGCAGCAATTTGTTTGGGAGATACAATACTTTATTTTGCACGCTTCTATGAGTAACACTGCGCTAACATTTTGATGGACGACTGTGATCTTTATCTGACTTGCAAACTATCCAAATGCCATCATCCTATCAGTTTTACCATGAACGATAAACTGACTCGTTGATTTGCAGATGGGAAAATTCCCCCTGGTCTGGGTCTCTGCTTTGATCGCGACTTCAGCAAGATGGCTCCTCAGATCTCAGATGTACAGCACCAACACCTGCGTCCATGTTGTTTGGCTTCGCTCCATTGGCTGTCTATCAACACAAGTGCTGAAATACTGCTGAAGTCTGCCTGCAAAATAAATGACCAACAAACCTGTGGGAAACAAAAAAAAAAAAACGCACCCAGGAGAGACACAGTCGAAAACCTAATTTTAGTTGGAGAGAAGTGAGGCCTGATAATATACATCGAGGTTAATTGTTGCTTTAATAAACATTAGCCACCTTTTCGTTTCACATTTTCAAGTTAAAACTTACACATATGAACGTGTTTATGAATCCAATTATGGTTACTATGTTTCTGTATTTACCATACAGAGTGGTATAATACTTCTCATCTTGTGGTATAAAATGGAAAAAAAACAGCTTATTATGTGTTTGGTCGAAGTTAAAGGTGATATCAAAATGAACTTTCATGCATAGTGACAGCATAATAGAGTGGCTGCTCAGAGAGCATCAGAGGAGCATTTGTCAAGAAAGAGTTGCAGCTGCTAGAGCACTTTAATACTCAGGAGTTTATGATCTCCCCCATTCACCAAAGTGCTTCCTTCCCCAGGGGGTCATTACTGGGCTCCTGACTTCATATTGGTACTTAACATTACCAATAAAGAGGGATCCAGTGTCATTACACAGCACTGCCGATTCTTAACTGTTTCTGAGCAGCGGAGGCTGCTGACGGACTCGAGTCGGAGGGGGGTTAATCCAGGATACACAACACACATTTTGACAGCTACACACCCTTTTAGCTGTTAGTTTATTTTTCAGCTTACAGGAGATTAACACGTGAAAACACGAAGGAGGCTGATATTTTTCTCCTCCTCTCCTCCAATCCTGACAGCTGATTAAAGCAAAGAAACATTTCTGACAGCTCCCCCGAAAGGTTCACCCTTTCAACATGCAGCAACTTTGGCTTGATTTGCATCGCTTTAAAAATAATACCCGATCATATTTGCCTTCTGGGTTCATGAGCGTGACTTATTGGTGTTGTCTCTTGGCTGTTGTTATATGTCACGTCAGAAATTCAGTTGAGTTTTGCAACTGCCAAGATGTAATCTCTATCTCTCTCTCCCTGTCTCTCTGCTCATGAAGGATGTTTGCAAGACAGAAAACAAGAAAGATATACAACTCAAAGTATGCGGTTTGGCAGGGCTGCAAAAAGTGGAGCATCATTTTCTTTATCGTCAGTGTAATCAAACCTCAACATACAGCGGTATAATTTATAATAAATAATATCTATCTGCAGTCAACTATTTCATTTCTTGGCAGCTTTCTCCCAGCTCATTGTTGTCTCAATATATCTTGCACTTTTTGTTCTTCTTTTTTTGTTTAAATATTATATACACTTGTTTATCCGCAAAATAAAATCCGCAGAGCGCAGGTTTCACTTGTGTTTATACAACAGCTTTTTTTATAAAGGGTACCGTTTCTTTCATCAGAAATTTCTATTTGACATCAAACAAGACACATAGGTGGCTGTTGCGGTCAAACTCTGCCAGTGTGTAATATGTAAATATGTATTCAAGCTTTTCAGGAATATGAGTGACGGGCTCTCTGCTGCCGCCGCCGCCGCCGCCGCGCCGCTGCTCATTGAATTATTTACTACAGTATTAGAGCTCCATGATCACACTGCAGGAAACACTCTTGCAGCTAATAGGAAAAGAAAGACTGAAAACAACATCTGATTTATATTTGGCTAATATTTTTCTCTATAAAGAGTGATGCAATAGTTATTCATTTAGAGAAAGAAAAAACTATTAAACATTAAAAACCCCTCCATTATTTAAATGTATTAAAAAAGACTTGATTCAAAGGTCAAGTGCGTAAGATTTAGCAGGATTTATTGGCAAACATGGAATATATTATTCAAAATTTTACGTCCAATTTTCACCATTATTATATTATTTGTTACTTTATAATGAGTCTTTTAGACGCCGCCATTTGTGTCACCATGTTTCTACAGTACCTACAGAAACGACAAACCAAACACTCCAGTCTACAATCTCACCACAAGCACAGTGGAGAAGTGCTTCGCTTCAAGTAAAAGGCTTAAATTCCAAATATATCTTTGGATTCTTCAATGGAATAACATATATTGTTAACTAACTATGTTTTTATTAGTATATCATCCTGAAACCTTAGAATTAGCCTTTTTTTATCTACAGAGGGAGCGGGTCCTTTTCCACAGAATCTGCCGTGTTGACCCGCTATTTTTCTACAGCAGCCAAAAAGGGACAAACCAAATACTGGTTCTCCACTGTAGTTTGTACTTGTACATGCTTGAAATGAAAGGATGAGGTGAAGGGAATTATGTTTGTCCATTCTGCAACATCACCAGTAGATGCCACTTAATTCTGGATCGTTCAGGCTGATCCGCACAATGCGTGGCACATACGAGCTTGAGCATAGGAACTTCTAACTTCTAACTTCTGGCTGATTCTCCAAACTGGGAGCGTGCTTCACGCAGTGTACTGTAGGTAACATACTGATTACACATAAGTACCTCATACAACCCTACATAAAAAAAAACAAAAAACATAAATATCCCCTAACCCCGAAATATTACCTTTCATAAGATGTAGCAATCATCCATGTTTTTCACTCCACAGGTGCAACCATGCAAATGTTGACTTAGGTACCTTCAAAGTAATACTATTTTCCTTGAGTACGGAAAATCTGAAACATTTGAGAGGTTGATTTATCAGCACAATGTCTGTCAGAGTCAAATAAAAGCGTTTCACATACCCATGACATTGTTGATGCTGCACAGATCCGCATTTAGATCCTGATTGATACCTTGTTTGTGCAGTACACTAAACCTCGCTCTTGTAGCTTTGTGTTCAATCCCCCTGTAGCAAAATGTCAGAGCAGGCTGGCACACGTTCAAAAATAAGATACAATATTTAGTTTATTGCAGACGGAGATGAAAACATCTTTGAGGCACCTCGCCCTATAAAACAACAAGATATAAAACAGCTCAAGTGTACTCATTCAACATCATTATTGTCATGACAGCTTATTCTTTTGGCAAGCTAGTGAAAAGGGCCTTACATGCTTCTTTGACACTTTTCATTATCACCTGCACAAAAGCAACACTGAAAGATGAGGAGGAGGAGGAGGAGGAGGAGGAGGAGGGGTGGACCTGACAGTATACCCACGCTCATTCATCATAGCCAAAGGTATCTGCATCATGCATTAGAGTCAATAAAGCCGAGTGAAACTGGAGCTGATTTCTTGCTAAATTCCGCCATTAGTCACAGGCCCATATTTCAGGATTAGCCAATCCTAAAAGGGGTAATTGTTGCACGGGGGGGTGACTCTTAAGGCAGTCTGAAGCTGTACGCATTCAGCTTTTCAGGAGTGTTTGTTTAGGTATAATGTTTTTCAAAAGAAAAAAAAAAGGCATCATTCTTTAGGATTGGTCGGCTGTAAAATTCCTGAGTTTGTGGTCTTTTGAGGTTTTGAGTGATCCCGCTTTCCGAGCACAAAAGAGAGATATCAGAGAAGCAGCGCATGAAGAGGTTACTGTATGTTTTAAAAAGTCTAATGGTTACCTTCTAAAAGTATTCAACTGTTGCATGTACGTTTGTGCCCCCCCCCAGCAGCGCTTAGCGTGACACGATCACGTTTCTTTGCCGAGGTGAGGCGTGCAGAAGACAATACGACGCCGCAGAGCCACTTAAGATCCCCGCTGATATTTGATAGAAGCCTTAATCGTTATTTTGGGGCAAAGTGGGACAATGGCGCCTACAGGAGTAGCGTCAGATTGAGTTGCCTTTTTTTTTTTTTCCTTTTTTTTTCTGTTCAAACTCAAATATGTGTCACGCATGTTAAATCGTTTGCAATTGGGGGACATTTTCAGCACTAAGCCATTATTTGCAACTCAATCCTGTTTGATTTCTCTCTGCAGTGAAAGGAAATAGTTCCCATTGAGCTCTGTGAAACAAGTAAACCATAACATTTGGTCAGTCTCTCTCGTGTGGTTTCAGGGAAAACCAAAATACCCCATTCTGAACAGGCTTCCACAAGCTCAGGGTGCACATTGAACTCCCGCTGAACTGGTTGTTAATGATTATAACCCTGATATATGCGGGTATATATGGTAAATGAGGGCACACTTAGGAAACCACAGGGGCCTTGTTATGCTTTTGCTATTTTCTTACAGCTTAAGGAGGTCCACCTGTTCCCCGTTAAGTCACACCATGTTACTGCTAACTCGGAATATTTTAAATGTAACATGAAGAAACGCAAAATGAGTGCTGTCAACGAGTCGGCTCCAATCGAGATGAAAACATAAAGCTTCTCCTCCTTTACACATGTTCAATGCAGTTTCAGACCTAGTCCACTAACATAACTGAAAAGTTTATGTCACACAACTGATTGTAACACATTTGTAGCTTCTGATTCACGCACGTCGCGATCTGATGATAAAAGAAAGCAGGTCCATAGAAAGTCAATGAAGACGTGAAAATATTTTCAGTGCTTTGAGTTTCTGATATGGGAGGTTTCAGTACATGTCATGTTGCTGCACACCAGCGCAGCTGAAAGGAGAAAATATGAAAACTATAAACATTGTATTCACGCTCACTTAAATCTGTAGTGAGCATCTGGTGAGGACTTCCTTGTAGCCCAGCCTGTGTTTGCGCGTATAGCATAAACTGAAGCAATTTTCTGCTAGGATCAAACTGCTGCTTTAAAATCGTAAGTGCGCGTAAAAATGTGTGTTTTATCCAAACGCAAGACAATGTGGAGAACTGAACATGTAATAGCCAACAGGAGTTGTCTGATACTCAGTTGTTAGGTTTTTGTTTTACCTGGACTGTCATGCTTCGCTAAAGTCACAGGAACTAAAATCATATTTTGTTTTGAAAGATTAAATTCACCTGAATGGTAATTTACACATGATGCCAAAGACTTTTTTTTTATGTATTTGTGCCAATAAAACAAACTTCCAATGAGGGGAAAGAATACAATTTTACATCTGAAGATAAGTCAGGCGCTATTATTACTGCACATCTATGGGGGGTTGATGAAATAATGTTAACACTTGATGAAACAGGCTTTTTAGTTTTATGTAAATCATAAACTGCTGTAAAGGTGAGTCATATTAGTTTACACATCAGTCATCCTTTTTCCGATCGCTTCCAGCTTAATGTATGTCGGTTGCCCTCAGCTGCTGTAGTTCCTCTTTTTCCCTCCTCATGATTTATTAAATGATTAAGCAGTTTATTTTTTTGGCAATGAAGTTGCTGCAGTTTTCAAACCAAAGATTTGGCCTTTTGGTGTTCAGTTCTGGGTGTGAAATTGAGGCTACTCATCCTCAATTTCATATACTCTTATTTGAATCAAGATACCTCACATTCCCTCATTCTATCTCCCATCAACATTTTCTGAGTTTCCTTGATGGTTTGTTACAGTAAATTCAGTTATTTTCACTCAGTCTGTTCCTTAAAATCAGTTCAGTTCAGAACTGAATTCCCAACACTACTGCTGTTTTGGTAAATACTGTGGCTTGAAATGAAGAAATCATGATACTTAGCTATTATACCTATTAATTTACCTCAGAGTTAAAGGTTAACATCTTTGTCTACGAAATATATCGCTGCCAGTTTGGGGAAACATTGATGACTAGTCTTCAGACATTTTGTTTTGAAATTCAGCCCCAGTAAGAAGTCAGCCAGGACAGCTCTAAACCCGAGTTTGAGGCATTCTACAACTTAGTATTTATTAAATATTAATTATAGAAAAATAACACAGCAACGCAGCACAATTCATAAAAAGCTGTACATCGCCATTTCAGGGTGTTTCGTCCAATCCATTTTTGTTTAAGGAGCTGAGCATCGCTGGTCATCTGGCATCTATTGTGTTAGTTCAATATTAATATAAAAAGAAAAAATCAGTTTTGAGCGAGTTGCTCAGTTTAATAACGCAATACTGATTGAGTGAGGTGACTCATTTTTGACATTAGTGAATAAAATGTTTCTCTGCAGTGTTTAACTGCCAGTAGGCCACGTTGTTCCTCTGACAGTGTTCACACATTTCACTCAATTTCATCAACAGGTTTCTACCGGTCACACAATTATTCCTCCCTCACTGCTTTGACTGCAAAGTGAATTCCTCTTGATGACTGCAGTGGGCCCTGCTATGCCCTGGCTCAGAGCCAGCCCTGTCTACATTTCACTGATGGACTCGCACAGCAATTCGCCTGAACAAACTTATCCCAGCTGTACGGCTAAACCTCTGGAAAACGCATCACTGTGACAATTTCAGGCATGTTTGGCTTTTCAAATGGATTTTCAGAGATGTTCCTTCCTGTAACTTGTGTTATTTGAGTCAGAATAAAAATAGAATCAAACTAACTTATGTCAGCACACCTCTCAAAGATGGCATTCAGCTTTTTTCTTTTCAGGTAACACTGGGTCTAGCGCAAACCTGTCAGGAGATGAATAGCAGGGTAATACAGGCTTTGAATGTATTACAAATGACACGATCATAAATAACTTTTCCATAAGACGGACCAGGCCGTTCTGCTTTTGAAGATTTTTTTTTTTTTTTTTTTAAGTTTGATGTGGTGATTCTCTGGATATATAGTTATAAAATGGTCCAAGCATTAAAAAAAACATTTCTTCATACTTAATCTTCTGGGATTGCGGGATGGAGAAATCAAGATCACACTATAAATATGTCATACATTATTAAAAATTAAAGTTACCGTATACATTTAGGAAAATAATCCTGAGTAGATATTGGAGCTATTGTATTCTATACAAGGAACACAAAGGAAGATGTTTAACTGCAGGCAAAGCCAAGTACGTGATTGGAGTTTGATCCTAGAATGTTTTGAAGTGTTCGTCTGCCTTGTAAGCCAATGCTCTCTGACCATTATACAGTTTGGTTGCGTGATTTGGCTAAAGCTTCATGTATGGTTGTGCAATAAGTTACATTACAGTGAAGCTATGGAGCATGAAGCCAGAGCAGAATACACAGAAGCTGACATCCATAAAAATACAACATGTTGAGGCTGCAGAGGTGCAAGAACTGTGATTAGTCAGCTTGAGCTGCTTACTGTATGTTTTCTCCTCCAGGAAGACAGTGGGGACGACATGAGTCAGCTAAAAAAAAAAAAAAGAAAAGGCACACTTATCTTCTCTTTTACAATAACCTAATAATCTAGTAAAAGATACTACAGGTCCACACGCAAAGAACGTTCCCACCGCTGCTTGTAAGTTCACAGCACATGCTAAGTTCTGATGACGTGAACTTGGGCAGATTCGCCTGAGAAGTTAACAGCCCCGAGGACAGTGTTGACAACTAAAATTAGACCAGGACGGGTGATTCTCATAGCGCGACATTCATCATGCCTCTGGCAAGTCTGTGTATAGTCTGGGAATCTCATGTGTCAAATTTAAACGGCTGTGAAACAAAGCATTTTGGCAACTGAGAGTTGTGAAATTGACAAACAATTGTATTGCACAACTCAAAGGTCTAAGAACATATATATTTTTAATAAAGTTGCTCATGCCATTAAAACAAATCACAACACATCTAGGTAATTTTTCAATTTTTGTAACTTTACTCAGCTCTTATATCTATAAGGATAGAGCAAAATGACTATGAGTAAATTACTTTAT
The DNA here is from genome assembly GCA_023373845.1 of Nibea coibor. Lineage (NCBI taxonomy): Eukaryota > Metazoa > Chordata > Actinopteri > Sciaenidae > Nibea > Nibea coibor. Next base: position 8,848,183 of record CM041737.1, on the reverse strand, counting down.
AGAAAATCCCTGATTAAGTTCAATTTGGTCCACTCCTTTCTAACATATCAGACAAAGAAAGTCATTTGTTTTCATACAAATAAGTAAGAATTTCCCGTCGGATTCTGCTGCCAACCCTACTAAAGGAGGCAGGATGTGTACTTAGCAGTGTGAAAGGTGCAACTCACAAAAGACTTGTCAAGACTCATCAGTAGCAGACAATAAGCAATAAACTGCAAAAAGCTTTAATGAACCAAATCACAGAGTTCGCCTATGATCAAGTAGAGATATCGTACATTGTGGTTTATCTGTGTAGTGAACTATGAGTGAATCTGATGCGTTTGTATGTTCTCCAAATTTCTGTGTTGGTTCTCTCTGGGTAATCCAGCTTGCTCCCACAGTCCAAAGACATAACTATGGTTCTGTTCCATTTATTGCAGTAGACCAACATGACCAACAGCACCTAGTGGTGGATTTGCAGATTGCGACCAACTGAATACTCATACCTCAAGCATGTAAGAAAAAAACTGACTTGACTTTATAATCAAAAGTCCATATCTAGATCAGGGTTTGGTTTATCTTTTCTGGGCTTCTGTAAAAAAATGTTTAAAAAAAATAGTTAATGGAAACATACTAATAAAATAAATAATAAATACAATAATATAATAATTTAAACACGAAGACACTCAGTGTCTTCATATAGAAAATGTATCAGCACGCTATTGCACAGGTTACAGACAAGAAGAAGTTTGCATATGAACCAGTCACTAAACATCACAGACACCTGAATGAATGCTCTCCTTGCTTAATACCATAACAAAACCTGAGTCTGACGAATATGACAGGGTCAATCTGTTTGCGAATGACAACAAGTCATCACAAGATTCCTGTGCAGGGTGAAAAAGTTACATACACATCTGCTCCGAGAGAGAGGAGGGTAAAATGCCTTTTGAATGCGCAGCGGAGGCCTTTAACTGCAACCAGGAGAATGGCGAGGGGATTTGTATTGTGAAAGGCCTGAGAGGAGAGAGGTGGGGCACTTTGACAAGCTCTTTGTGAGTGGAGGAATCACATATTAATTGCAGCAGAGGGCGGCTGCCATCGCTGTCAATGGGCTTTTCGTCTGCAGTTCCAGGTGAAATACCACGGGCTTGAATTTAACAACTAAATACTTATCTCGCGTATTGTTCTCCCAAAGTGAGCGCTGAGTCTCGAGTGAAAAGATGAAGGCTGATGTATCTGAAGGCAGTGCCTGATCCCGTTTGTCAAAAACATATCTGTCGTTACCTCAGTAATGGGTTAAGCCTCGAAAGCTGTCAAATAGCACAGGGTTGACAAAACATACATCATCTTCTCACACACTGTTAACTCTGATAAGAATGGTGTGCATTACAGCAAGTGATAACCTGTATAAACGCCCACTAATACACAGTATAATGTAAGTGTGCAAGTATAAGATTTAGCGGTGCTACATTTTTGTCCTTTCTGGTTTACAATCCACTTAGAAAATTCAAACCGAAGTGTGATGAATTATTTTTCAAACCTGATTATGATCAAAAGTGCTTTAATCCAACAAAAAAACACATTTATTTATATCAAAGAGGTTCAGAGGACGGAAAGGAATAAAAAAGCACCACAAACAGACAACAGACATGTGACAGACTGTTCAGTATACAGACAAAGGGAGCAGAGTTGACATAGAGGTCAAAATCCATGTGAAAATATACTACACAATGCCATAATATATCATCTCTGTCAAGTTGGTCAAGCAGAGTGTACCGGATCTTTTTTTAAATTTCCAGACTGATGTACTGTGGTTCTGTTAAATGTCAGTCTCTCAATCTGTCTTACAGGGATCATCTCACAAAGCTGCTTGTTCACTTTCAAACATTTTCCACCCTCTTACTGTATTTTTGGCCACCATCATACCAGCTCAGGCCAAGGCAGCAGACAAGAAATGCTAAATGTGATAAGTATGCCTATTATGTGTCTATTTTTGCATTGATGATTTGTTAAAACCTTAAAAAAATATAGTCTGCCTTCTTTCCAAGACTCAGAGAACATTTATACTGCTCATGTTTGAGTGGTGAATGCTTAGCTTAGCACAAAAACTTGAAACAGATCTATCCAACAGTGACTCTAAAACTCACTAACTGACTGACCAGTAACACTGTAACTCGTTTGTATCATCAGTACAAGAACCAAACAATATTATTGCAATGGACTAGTAAATTCATATTACACCTATTATTATTATCTAGTCCACCTGTTTACGAAACTTGAAATATTTCTGAAAAAACAATGCGATGTAAGTGAAAAGGAAACAACAGCAAATAAATCACAAGACAAGTCCAATGATGTCTTGAAGAGTGTGTTTCAGGCCGAGACAGGCTACTACAGATTCACTAGACATGTTGATCTTTGGCTTTTGACACCTCACTTTCAAACCACTGCAGGTCAAACACCAGGAAAACATTTTGACCTCACAAGGACTCATATATATATATTTTTTTTACAAAACAGAAGCAGCTGTCTATTTGAATTGTAAAAGTGAACACTGATTACATTTTTTTAATCATGAATTCTTTCCTTCATTTTAGGTGATTTATTGGTGGAAAATGACTTTTCTACAGACTAAAACTGTCCATCGTTCAATTGTTAAATGCTCCAATTTGTGAGTGGAAAAAAGCAATTAGTCCCAGCATGCCACACATACCGCAGTATATCACCCCCTGAGTTCCAATACAGAGGAACTACAAGACAAAACACATTCATACATTTTCTCCTTCAACACTGGATATTCACCAACGGACACATTCCTTTACAAATACAGATAGACATATTGTACCCGTCCTTACATCTTAACACCAGTAACCCCACTCCTGTGGATGTGGTTAAGATGAAGTGGTCTTAACAGCTCACAGATGCACACCATGCGCTGATGGTGGGCAGGTATTCAGGGTTGACTTCATCCCCCCTGAGCTGCACCGATTCACTGTGACAAGTTCAAAACACATGCTGGCGTTGCACTTTCGGCCAAGCCTCTGCTACAAGTTGAAAGGGCTGGAAACACATTTGGGTAAAAAGAGCCAAACTAACCATTTCGCTCTGTTTCATCTGTTTCATCCAATTCCAGCCCGCGGTGAAAGAAGAGGACACAACTCAATTACAGATGTCATTAACAGACATGTATCAAAAACAGTTTCTTTTTCTTTCTTTCTTTATTTCTTTTTCTTTTTTTGTTTGTTTCTGAACTTTACTTGTCAGTCAAACTGTTTCGGCACGGTCTGTGATGTCTTTTTCCTTGGTTGATGAAGGTTATACAGATGGTGGAATGAGCTCTTCTCTTTGAGGGAGCCCTCAACGATTTAAAGCAGCAACGAGGAACTAATCCACCCCTTAACACTAACACATACAAAGAGAAGGATTAGTGTTGGAGGGACGGCGGAACAAACACTCGGATCTTTGCTTGAGTAAAAATAGTAATACCTCAGTGCATAAATATTCTGTGACAAGTCCTGCATTCAACATTTTACTGAAGTTAAAGTATTCACATCAAAATACACTCAGATTACCAAAAGTAAAATTATGCATTATGCAGAATGTATATTTTTGTATTAGAATTTGTGATGCATTAATGTGTTCATCCCTCAGCTGGTAAAAGTTAAGCTGATTACCTTCTCTCTAAAGTAATAATAAAGTTGCAACAGTAACAGGGTACAATACAAGCACTGGAATAGAAGTATTAAGTGGCAACAATGTAAATGATCAAATAAAGTATTTAAAACTTAGGAAAATTGTGTTCAAGTACTGGGTAATTGTACGTAGTTACATCACATAGTACGTAGTTACATCACATAGCTTACCTCACCTAGATGGTTGGGAGTTGGATAAAAGATGGTGTCCATTCATCTGAATGAACATTGTCTTGATTGGCACCTAAGTCCACAAAGTGGCAATTTTAAACGCAGAAGGTCCCTCGAACTTTCCACAGTAGTCATTTCCAACATAACTAAACCTTTATCATAGCAGTGTCTTTCCTTGCAATTTGGAAAGCGGCAAGAAAATGTTACTGTTTTGCCAATAGATCACAAAACACATCTGCGTGTCATTCTGAACATATTTTGTTGTTTCATTTGGAAAGTTATTCTGTGATAGCTTTAAAGTTAACATTTATTTACACATAACTGTTACGGATTTCCTGCCAGAGTACTGAACAGTATGCACATCTGCTCATAATCAACATCTGTGCTTATATGTAATCTGTCAGCCGATATTATCAGGCAAGGTCATCCCTGATCATCACGCTTCTGCTTTGGTCCGGCCTGGGCCACCAGATGTCAGGCAGGTTGTAATATTAAACAGGGTGCTTTAACAATGAATGGCAGAACACCTGCAACAAAAGCAACTACAAAGAGGCTTCCTCTGACAGCATTTCCTCTCTTCTCAGCCTCCTACATGACCCCAGCACCATCTTGGAAAAAGATCTCAGCCTCGTTGCTCTGGACCAGACGCCGGTCCCTCGAGAGAGCTCAAAAGCAGCTCTCGCAAATTGAGCACCAGCAGGCAGGAATCGAGGGTGGAGTGACGGAGGAGGAGGGCGCGGTGCACCTGCCCGTAAATTTTGCCGAACTTTTCCTGTCAGGGAAAGCACTTGAAGAGAGAAATAACAAACACTGGTCAGAGGGCCAAGGGATAAACCCAAAAGAGAAAGGGAGCAGCCAGTTGGCCAAAAGCAATGTTTAGGAAATCCTTTTCTGAGACGACGCAACAGCCGGGGCCAAACTGGACACCTCTGAGATCCAAAAGTCAACCATGCAGATACTAAACGCCTGTTTTTTCCAACAGTCTGTCTGAATGTGGATTGCTCTTGTAATCTTATACCCCATAAGTGTTAAGGATGACTAACGGATTCCCATCAATAACTTGAGAATGTCAGAGAACAATACTACCGTATACTTACCAGTACTACCGTTATCATCATTTTCCCTATAGTAATAAAACAGCAATACCATTATTAATATTGATAATAATAATCATGATAATTGAGAAGAAGCAAAAAGTTGAAAAGGAAGAAGAAGAAGAAGAAGAAGAAGAAGAAGAAGAAGAAGAAGAAGAAGAAGAGGCCTACAAAAATACAAAATACATACGTACACATATACTGTACAAATTTGTCCTTTGTGATGGCACTAAATCACTGTCACTTAGCAAGTTCTGAGAACTTTTTTTCCTCTTTAGTAACCTGAATTTGTATTGAATAAAACACACACAATCCTGAGAACAAAATGCAGTAGGAAGTAAATGGCCCAGTAAAGGAAAAAAATAATAAGCTTAGAGAGCTATTATTATGACTGACTGGCTAGCGCTAGACAGGCTACCAAACTTCTACAAGGACATATTTCAATACGATGCAAGACGAGTTAGAGCAAGAAGCTGAAAAAGAATTATCAGCATAAATAAAGTAAGAAGTAAAATTTGAAAGAAGAAAATACAGCAAGGGAACATAAAGATGACAGAAGAAGAGAAAAATAAAAGGGAGACAAAGAAAAAGGACACAAGAGGAAAACGTTCTTTCAGCTCCTAATATCAGTCATAATTTATATGCAATGCTTCTGTAATAAAAATTTTGTGGAACAATGACTGGGGAAAAATAGAAATCCTACACAAGTAGCAACAAATCTAATGTAAACTGTAGCATTGGCTTCTAAACAAGCACATTTGCCGGTGTCTTCCCACAGTAAATATTGCCTCATTATTATTTTGACATCGGCTATCTTCTCTGTTTAAACAAGCACTCCATCATCTGACTGAGAAATAAAATAAGTGCACCACAATGTAAGCATTGGTTATTCAAATGAGACTATCAGATAACACAGAGTAAAAACAAACAGCTGCCAAATGTGGCTCGTGTAAAACTAATTATAACGCACCCTTTGTTTGCACACACCTGTGGATAAAAACAGAGAGAGAGAGAGTGTGTGTGTGCGTGTGTGTGTGTGCGTGTGTGTTTGTCTATGTCTGCCTGTTGTCTAGAAATGTATGCCTGATGCCTGACGGTAAAACTTAATCCAAAAAACAGACCAAATTCTTTCATCTTTTGTAAAGCTCTTAAATATAATTTAATACAGATATCACATCTGAAGATTAATAACACACAGTTTTGTTCCACTATGTTATAGTTGGCAGACTCTAACTAAACTAAAGGTAGTACATCATCACAACATCATAAATGATGCTAAAGAACCTGTGCCAGAAATATATTTATTTACGGTGTATAATTTCAAATACATAATAAATCTAATGTTTTATAAACAAGATTTTGCATTCAAATCTTTTTTTGTGGTGTAGTTTGGGGTATTTTCAAAGTAACCGCTGGTTTATTTGAATCTTTTACTTACAGAAGAGAAAAAGGCCACTACTACTGCATGTTTTACTGAGGAATAAGATTTTGTTTCTGTTTTAATTATGTGTATTGTAGTGTGACATTATGTACTGATGGATGTCTAAAGGATCATTTTGTGTATATTTATCATGTCACATTTATATATTTTGACAAATGATTGGAAACTGGTTTGACTAACTTTATCTAATTTAATTCTGTTTTTTCCCACATCGCTATGAATGTAAAATAAACAAACAAAGAAAAATAGCAAGACTGCAACTAATTATCCATTTTAATCCATTTTAGTGCAGCTCTTCCCAGGTGCAAGGAAACCATTTTTTTTTCAGTTGAACGTTACTAAGCTATCAACTTTCTATTGCTAAATTTAAAAAAAATATTTATTTATGTAATTAATTAATTATTATGGCTGGCATGAATTGTAAATCAAAATAATAATACAATACAGAGACCCATAAGAAACACTGTAATTTTGTTATTTGAGTATTTTTGGTATTCAAAACATTAGATTCATAAGATTAGAGTTCATTTCGATTCTGGGCAGATTTAAGCAATTTATCAAAGATAAAACGGGAAGAAAGATGACCTTTTTTGCATATGTAATGTGTGTTCCATTGTTCAGCTCTTCCATTTAAAAACCTGTAGACTTTGAATAAAATGTCACGCCAGTGATTCACCGGAGCCTTTTTTACGGAGGGTTTCAAGGTGAATGGAAGCCACAACCACTAGTCCTTTCACTGCCAAATGACTGCGGCCGAACCCTTTCCTGGCTCGGTGAACTTAAAAGGAGTGGTGGGTTTTACCACAAAGTTAATTAGGTTTATTTATTTGGTTAAATTTACATTCAGGAACCCTGTGAACATCCTTTATGGAGATATATAAGAAAAGGCAGAATTGTTAAGGAGGGGAAGTTAGGATCAAAGTTTAAATGTGCGGCTTTGTGTATTGATATGTGAGGTATACAAATGATGGGCTGCCGGGATGAAGTGCTTTGAATGTCTTACAAGGTCATCTAGGTGTCATCTCTTACATGCACATATATCATAGATAGATAGATAGATAGATAGATAGATAGATAGATAGATAGATAGATAGATAGATAGATAGATATTTGAATAAGATACACTTGATGTAAATGCAGACAAATTATGAACTGTGCTATGTAGAAACAAACTGGACAGAAAAAAAAAATAGATCATCGGAGTTTAAACAAACAAATGCCCCAGTAAAAACAGCTTTACCTTTTCATGATGAAAACCAAACAAAGTTTCTATATCAGAAAGATGCAAATGGAACTTGACTAAACCTGTGCGTTATTTGCATGGCTTGCCTTTGAAAATCCACGCTGCTATCAGCAGACTTACTAAGTTAGTGTATGTAAATGAGAGCTGGCACTAAATCACTTTAGGTCTGGCATGTTTGTTTAGAGCTCAGATGTCTGTGGTTATTCATTACCTGCCAGGTGCTCCTGTGTCCAGGTCAGTTTATTGAAGCAACTGCTGATCACTGCTGCCATCTTGTGTTCTTTTTAAGGAGAACACTTGGACCTTTTAGAAAAGTGTAGACCCTAAAGAAATACCGAGGTAAGTTTGAAATGAGGAAAACACATTTTAATTAAGGCTAGATTATTGCCTATCATGTTTAGCTATTGCAGGGCAATAGTTCTACATGTGTCTTCAATTCCTCTAATTAAGTGAAGTAGTAATTCAGTCAAAAAATAAAATAAGTAAATAAATTCAATAAAACTTCAGAAATTTTATTAGCAGCATGTACATAATGTATCAACAGTAAAACTACCCATTAAGCATCATAAAGGCCCCACTCAGTTTTACATTATTGCATTATTGTCACTAGTACAGTAACAGCTGCAAAATAAAGGTAGGTGTGCAATATTTATCTATTTAAAGTAAAGTAACTACTCAAGTAAAGCACCTTAAAACCGTACTTTGTTACCTTACACCAGGAGCTATGTGTAATAGCTACATTTTTTTTTTTGTTAAAAGCAGGAAGAGAATAAAAATATCAGAGCAAACACTCTTTCCCATTTAGGCTGGTGCTTATTACAGCATTAAACATAAATTGTTACAATATAACTTTCATTTCATCATGGCGGAGGTCCAAAACACGACCGCCAAGCTTTTATAGTAAACTTTTACACGAGTATCGGCTTGTTTGAAGTCACAGCCACTCCAGTAGAAAGTTACAGTAATGGTTACAGAGACACATTCACGCCCAAGAAACAACATGAGATGATCGACGTGTGATTGAGCCAATCACTGCACAGGATAGGTGGGATTTCCGGTGACATTGACAAATCAGTAATTGTAGCTCAAGAAAAAGTTTAATATGTCAGCAAAACAACATCGAGGGGGAGTGAACTTATAGACAGCAGTCATATTTTGAAGAAACATAATATTTTCAGCTAATTGTGTGCAGTTACAGTTCAGCCGAAAGGTAAAATGACTGGCGGCGTTTTATTTTTCATACATATTGGCATGTAATTACTCAGCGTGCTGCTAACTGTCCACACTTTTTGACATGGACACGGTTCGCTGGCTTGAGATCTGTAACCAGAGCCAGCGCCACCCGGACTAGCTTGAAGGCTAAATCGCTACGCTAGCTAACGTCAGCTAGCTCATAGCTAAGTTCCCCATCGACCGAGCGACGCGGACCGACTGAAACGTCCCAGATGTTTGTTTACGTGAAACTGCGTGCATCTGGGTGTAAGCCCAAAGTTCACGTTCGTTCGTAAAAATATCGACAAGGTCATATCAAGAGCTTGACTTTCATCTAAACTTTGATTTTGCCCGCATATCCGCGATGGCTACCAGTTTTTTTTGGGAAGCCATGATCCAATCAGAGTTCTACAAAGTGTTAGTTACCAAGCTAACGCTACTGTAACGGTACACGGATTGCCAGAAAACAACGATATGACGTGAAAGCTATCATATTTATACACTCTTTATCGTGCTACGGAGTCCGTGTGTTATTAGTGATTGATGTGCTTAGACGTATGTCAGTAACACTGTAAATACGGCCTGTTTTTGCAAACGTTACCTTTGCTGGAAATGAGTGGACAGCGCTGATAGTAGTCGTAATTACGGTAATGACAGCCTAAAGGCGCCTATACGGTATCCTATACGGAGATGCATCATCGTGTTTTGCATGAACAAAACAGAAATAAGCAGATGAGACGGACACTGGGCTTCAGGATTTGGATGTGATGTGTGACAGCAGAAAGTGTTAGACAGTTTGTACTTTGACTAAGTGGTCAGACTCATACTGATGCTAAAGAGGCAGATGGCACTGCATGTGCGGTCACTCAGGCTACAAGATTTTTATTGATTTGTTGGTAAAATACTTATAAATAATATAAATAATATTTTACAGACCTCACCTCAGTTTGTATACAAACATCACCCAAAGCAGATATTTTTATTTTTATTTTGCGCAATGCTTAAAATCAAATATATACAGTGAAATGCTACAGACACTGCAACAGCAATATAATAAAGGGTATTATATGTATTATAAGTTTTTATTCAAATGAGCAGTTGATTTAATATTGAAGGCGTGTTTTTGTTTTTTGAAATAAAGTATAATTCAGAATCTTTCATATATGAAATGCAGCTCATGAAACGAAAGAGCAGACAATTGTTAAACTAAAATGGTTAAGACACATACATTTATATGGTGGCATTGAACTTGTGTTGTTTGCATGACATTCAAATCCTGTCCCTTCCTCTGTTTCCTGAAGCTGTCGGGTGCCCTCTCAGCAATTCGGTAGATGTCCACCCCTTCAGATACGTCAGGTGGTATGTCCCATCCTGGCCCTTCTCCAGGGGCAGGTCTATCCCCAGGGCCCATCTTGGGCCCCAGCCCTGGACCGGACCCCTCACCAGGCTCTGTCCACAGTATGATGGGACCCAGTCCTGGACCTGGAACACCCAATGCACCTCACGGCATGCAGGGCCAGGGACAAAGTGATTACTCTCAGGATAGCATGTATCCTATGCACAAGGTAAAGTACTGCTGTTAATGCTGCGTATGCACAGTGTTGGAATAGTTATTTTATATCTCAGTGATGTCTTCAACAGGCATAGTTATTACTATTTAATGAGATACAAAGCTTTTTTTTTCTATTTTCAGGCCATGGAGGGGATGAATGACAAGACCATGGCAGATGCGATGCATTTTGGTCACATGAAAGGTGTGGGTATGAGGTCTCTTCATAGTGGTATGGGGCCTCCACAGAGTCCAATGGATCAACACAGTCAAGGTGTTTTATCACTTTGTTTTTAAAACTAAAAGCTTTCAATGCATTTAATTTTATTTGTTTAATTAAAGTTTGTATAAAGGCAACTTTGTTTTGCACAGTGGAATCAGAACCTTGATCAGTACTTAATGGCAGTGGTTACTAAACTTTGGCTTGTGGCTTGTGTCCACTCAAAAAAAAGCATATATGTTGCATGTCTACAGATTGTAACCAAACCACCCAATTGGTAATCTTGAGACTCCTTAGATTTATTTCAGGACCCTTTAGTTGAACTCCTACCCCCACACTTGGAACCACTGCTTTAATTAATGTGAATATTGGGCATATAAAATCATTAACCCTCCTTTCCTGTCTACTGTAGGATACATATCCCCCCATGAGCATGCCTCTAGTCCCATGCCAGGAGGTGGAGTTGGTGGGGGACCCACACCACCCCACATGCCTCCCTCCCAATCAGGCCCTATGATGCCCATGGATCCCCAGGGAGCCATGCCCAACATGTCCAACATGGGCCAGCAGGGGCGGGGACCTTCTGCTTTCAGTCCAGTCCAGCTGCAGCAGCTCAGAGCTCAGATCTTGGCCTATAAGATCCTGGGCCGTGGGCAACCCCTACCTGAAAACCTCCAACTGGCTGTTCAGGGCAAGAGGAGCCTACCCACGCTGCAGCAGCAGCAGCAACAACAACAACAGCAACAACAACAACAGCAGCAGCAGCAGCCGCAGCAGGCACCTAGTGCAAGCCCTTACAACAGGCCAGCAGGTACAAACTGGTCACTGCAATACTGTGGGTTTTATTATGAGCAAATGTATATGGTGTAGAATTGTCTTGTTACAGTGCAGGGTCTCTTAAATCCACAGTTTACACAGCAAAGTTTTGTGATCTGATGCAACATCTCTGAACAGATTTCCCACTTTAATATGAGCTCTGTGTCAACCATGAAATGTGATCCAGGTCACTGCAAAATAATTGAATGGTTCTCATTGTGGCCAAGAGCCGACCTGAGAGCTTTCACGCCTGTAATGTAGCCTGGCACAACCAATGTGTCAGCCTGCATTGGAAAGACAGGTGTGATCATGACCAGAGACCTGACAGACCTGACAAACTCAAGCTTCTTAAAATAATAATAATAAAAAAAAAAACAGGTGTCAGGGATGTTTTTCACGGCAAAAATCACAATGAAGGTGTCAACATAACATTCAGCATATTTGTGTTGTAAACCATTGGTATGATGGATATTATGCGATTGACGATACATGATATTTTTACTGCCTTTTGTGGCAGGTCATTTTAGAAAAAAAATATTTAAAATATCGTGTCATGTTTTCTGAAAATGGTCAAATGGATAGTGGACAGTATCAGTACAGATTGTTGTTTGAAATACTTTAGAGTTAGTCAGTTAATGTTTTCCACATTGATTAATCTGCAGATTTTTTTTACAAGTAATTTAATAACCGTTAAATCTATAATATGTTAGGAAAGAGTTAGAAATGCCCATCACAGATTTTTCATTTTTAGTATAAGGGAGGAGATCTTGCATTGAGCTGTGCCCAGGCTGAGCCGAGGGTGCTGGCTCGTTGCAGGTCTTGTGTCTTGAGAATTTTCTGTACAGTTTAAAAATGCAGATGAATCATTAAGCTATGTATTGTTACTGTGTGGAAAGGTATGCCAATGGCACCTATGGGTGGTCCGCAGTCAAGTCCCTGCCCTACCCCAGCCATGCAAGGACACAATCAAAGCACAGGACCCAAGCCTTGGTCTGATGGTAAGTCCGTACCCTGTAAGTGTGTTTGTTAGACAAATTGAGCTGTAGGGTTAAATGTGGGGGCTAAATCCACGATGAGCTGCATTAGCTTTGGCTTACAAAACACCTTTTCATTCCGTCCATCATAATCCAGTCAGTTAGTTGAACTGAAAGGTTTGAGACTGACCAGGCTACACCCATCTGTTTGATGTGCAGTCTTACTTCAGATTCTCTTTGAAAGGAGGCTAAAGTGAATTCTTTGAAGCTTCACTGTGAAAAGATGCTGCAATCCAGGGTTGACTTAAAATACAGTGTAATAGCACTGGCTTTTGAGAGGACATATTATTTTCTGCTGCAAAGAAGGAAATCTACCCTGAATATACAATTTGCATATGTTGCTGGTCATCTGGACAACTCTGTTTGGTCAACATTTTCTCTCAAACAATTGAGAAGCCAGGTGGTGATGAACAAGACCCAAATCCTAACTTGGAGACATACAATACAGTCATACACAGAAATGTTATAGACTTTGGGGCAAAATATTACAGTTAATAATTGTTATAATGAAATAAATTCCCAGACTGAAGTGTAGGAGTGTAAAAAGTCACTGAAGCAGCCAACTATTTCTAGTGTTTTTCTCTCGGAGGCATTAAAAATGTATTATTTGATTTCCAAGCTTTTGAAGCAAGTTAATACATATTTTTATAAACATTAGGTCGGGGGAGTTCCTGGTGGAAGGATCATAGCTGTCATTAAAATTACAGGATTTATCCATTTATTCATCAATCCTAGTTGTCTGCTAGTACACACACCAGCAGCAAAAACAACTTTTCCAGGTCTTTGCATCAGTTACAAGTGCTCGTATGTACTGTAGGTATCTATAGAAAATATCATGCTTTACTGATTTAACGATAATAATTTGTATTGAGTGAATCTCTTGCGTTTACAGCTTTCACAAATTGAGATGACATGAAGATGTACCTCTTCTCATGAAATGATTGTGACAGTGTGATATATTCTTGATAGATAAAGTATATCTATATCTCAAAACTTTATTGATCAATCTCTTCCAAATATATCACATTAAAAATTAAACCCCAACTAACCTGGTGTGTATAAATAGAAATAAAAAGAGGAAAATGATTCCAACTTATAAAATATAATATGTAGAGAGAAGTGTATGTATTTTCAATCATAACCTTAGCAGTTTCACAATTACATCATATATAGGTAGGTACAGGTACAAGTATTTTGAATTACAACAAAAGTTTAGAGAAAAAGTAACACAAAAGTTAAAATGCCGTTAATATCAAGATGAAAAGATGAACAAGAACAACACGTATTGACAGTATATCAGTCTTCACAAGGATCAAAAAGCCGGAAGAAGAAGAAGTTATAAAGTTAAAGACTTTTCATATTGTGCACTTCAATCAAGAAGTGTGCCTTTTTTTTTTATGGGGACTCATTTTTCTCTTGTGGACAGTCCTATGCTCACCTGTACCTAGCACATGCTTCAAATAGATCCAAGTAGTGCTTCTCTTTTGTGTTTTATAATTGTACATATTATACATTTGTATAAACGCCTATCAATCAGTACATCAATATTAGAATGACAGGGTTATTTTGTGATTTGGATCGTCCCTGTATCAATCTGCCTGAGAACTGGGAATTGGCCCAATAACAGATAAAGTCATTGCTGTCCAGGTCAGAGTGGTGATAATCAAGCCAGTTCTCAGAAGCACCTCACCCCGGCTGTCAGTGGACGTCCATCCCCTGCACCAGCTCAGGCCTCTGCCGTGCCACCTGGACCCATGCCGGGCAGCTCAGTGGCCCCTCAGCCACCCGGGCAGCAGGTGTCCCCTATGCTCCAGATGCAGCAGAAACAAAACCGCATCACTCCAATCCAGAAGCCCCAGGGCTTGGACCCAGTGGGGATCCTGCAGGAGAGAGAGTACAGGTATTAATCTGCGTTACCTATTTAATACTAGTTTAATCATTTATTTATTTTTTGCTGCGTGAAGCATTTTGGGCTTCATGTTTACATGAATTTATATAAATAAATTAAATTTGAGTTTGACAGATCTTCCAGGAAAAGGATGTGACGTTTATGCATGCTCCAAAATGTCTTTTTCTCTCTGCTTCCCTACAGAGTCTCTGGTGAACAGCATTGTAAAGTTTTTCAAAATAAAACTGTCACAACTCTTCTCTTCTCTCTCTCTCCCCTCTCTCTTCTTACATATACCACAAACAAACATAAAACACTCCTTTTTTTATACCAGTTTTCTCTGTTGAAATAATATAAGTTGAGATCAAATGTTATATAGCAACTGGGATTTCGGGCTGCTTTTTGCATGGTGAGGACTAATAATTTTTTTCAGTAACTGGATTGGTCAAAGTAGGTATGTGGTTTGCAGGAAACTTTTGGGTCACAGTCAAGTCAAGACTGTTTTGTTTATATAGCCTGTTATCACAAATCACAAGCACAGAGAGAGAGAGAATTAGGTGATTAACCGTGTGCTTTATCCTGTTTTTTTAGTTGATTAATGCACACTAATTGATGCATACTTAATTCCCAAACAGGCTAATTACTAAAACAAGTCTTTACCGACATTACAGCGGTAAAATAAATACACTAACACTGACTACACAGTGCAACATCCTTAATTACAGAGAGAACATCAAGATATTGAGTGCCATGAACTTTATAGCAATTATTTGTTACCCCGAGGGAGCCATCACCTCCTCGAATGCTTTGGTGGGTTAAGTACTTGACTTGAGCTGTGAAGGTGTGATGGAAGTGTTACAGGAACATTTTATTGATATGACTTTTACAAATACATGTCTGAAACATTACATTGTGTGAACACAATCACAACAGAGACAAGTAAGAGATATGAGTAAGACTCACAGGCCTTAATCTTACCTTGGCTCTGAAGCTTGTTTTTCTTCATACGACTCCAAGGCTCTTGTTTTGATGATTTCGTCTTAGTGCTCTCACATCACCCTTGACAGGCTGCATTGATCAAGAAATGCTCAGAGACCAGAGATAGCTGACCTCTCTTCACCTTGTCTGTCCAATTAGGGCATCTGAACAACAGTACCTCTGTGAAACTGTTGGGAAAAGTCCTACTTGGTAACAATTTATTGATGAACATCTGAGGCATCGTGACAGTTATTTAATCAAATCAGTAATTCCAACACAACAACTGGAACTTCACTTGTTTGAAAAACTAAATTGGTGTTCGTGGGAACAGTTGATAACCACCATCTAAAGAGACTCATGAACTGGTTGTGCAGCATACAATATTTCCCCTATAGGAGGGTAAATGCTTTATGTAGTTGAGTTTTGTATGGCCGAGTAATCCGTGCAGATAACACTAGTATATCACAGATTTATTTTTCTTAAATAGAATGAATTATTCAGAATACCATGCAACATCTTCTGGATTATTTAGGCCCATAACGAATAATAATGAAGTAGACAGATATATAACATAGAGAATAAATTAAAATGAATAATTTCACTGATACTTGGAGGAATAAGGACATATTTTTTTTTCTTGACTAAACCTTTACTGGCTTACTTCTGGTAATTATAACTTTGTATCCGGAAAGTTAGGTTTAATTTATTCTAGGGTAATTGTGTAACCTCTGTGACCTGTCATGCATTTATTATGAGATTTTTCCAGGGTGGCTGTTTCTTATTTCCATAAAGAGTAGTTTGGTAAAGTTTGACTTACCATCTTCTTTTTGTTTCTCAGATTGCAGGCTCGGATTGCACATCGAATCCAGGAACTGGAAAGTTTGCCAGGCTCTCTGCCCCCTGACCTGAGGACTAAAGCCACAGTGGAGCTCAAGGCACTGCGTCTACTCAACTTCCAGCGGCAGGTACACAGCAGTTGCCGTGTTTCATGTTCACTGTGACTGCACAGAATGAAAATTTACCCAGAATGACTCACAGCTGAGAGAATTCAATCACTGACACATCAAAACGCATTGGTGATTTCCTTGCTGAATGCTGCTGATTGAATTCCATGCAGCAGGTGTTTGTTTTTTTGCCCTTGGTTAACTCTTCAGGAACCTTTTAAGTTCCTCCAGAGTCCAAATTATTGAAAGTGTGATGAAATTAGTTACTATTAGTGTATGATATTAGAGTTTACACAAATGTAGTCGTAGTCATTTAGTCATCAACTAATGCTTATATTCATGATGGATTAATCTGTTGAACATTCTCTAGAGTAATTATTTGTTTGGTCGATGAAATGCAAGTAACATCCTCAAATACCTTGTTTTACCCACAGCACAAACATATTCACTTATAGAGGACTGACAAAAGAAACCAGATAATGTTCACTTTGGTGAAGCTAAAATAAGAAAGAAAGAATAAGAAACAGTTAGCATCTAATTCAGATGTTGCCAACTAATTGATTAATCGTCCAGTTATTGCAGTTTGGTTGATTAAACAATAGAGTTGTGAAAGTGGATATAGTGGATAAAGTGTATTTTTCAGTTGGAACACATTTTATTTTTGGCCTTAAAGCACCTCTCAGTGCCATTATTTTCAGAAAATAACCTGCAAGCTGTTGATAATTGGTTACAAACCAAGAAATAATCAAACCTCATAAGCTGCAGTTTCTTGTGTTATCTTCACTTCTGCTTGTTGTTCAAAATTGACTGTCTTCTCTCCAGCTGAGGCAGGACGTGGTTGCATGTATGAGGCGAGACACAACCCTGGAGACGGCCCTCAACTCGAAGGCTTACAGACGCAGCAAGCGACAGACGCTAAGGGAGGCACGCATGACCGAGAAGCTGGAGAAGCAGCAGAAGCTTGAGCAGGAGAAGAAGCGTAGGCAAAAACATCAGGTGACCCACACTTTACTGTTTCTAAAAGAAATTCAGAGGAAAGCTGTGCCAGGGCTGGTTTTTGAAGTTTAGGAACAAAAATGAAAGAAAAAAAAACAGTACAGCAGCAACACTGTTTTCCAGCATGTGTTCTAGTTGTTGCACAAATATGTCATGAAAGAAAGGAAAGGAAAGAAGTGTTGTCATGATCAGCGAGATTTGTTTTGTGTAAATCACTATTACTTTGAGCTCAGTAAACTTCAATGCTTTCACCATCCAAAAGTTTCTGCAAGCAACAACTGAAAAACGTTAAGATGAAGAAGAGAAAACATTCAGACACACATTAAGCTGTGGACATCCACAGAAGACTTTTATTTCAACAATGTCTGAAATACGAAAGCTTACAAAGCTACTACATGTTCAAATGAATCCATCTAAAGTGGATGACAAAACTGACAATGGAAGTGGACTCTGGCAACACAGCACTTAATGATTTCATGACTTTTTTCTTTTTTTTTTGATGTTCAGGAATATCTCAACAGTATCCTTCAGCATGCAAAGGACTTCAAAGAGTATCATCGCTCAGTGTCTGGTAAAACCCAGAAACTCACCAGAGCTGTTGCCAACTGGCACACCAACACGGAGCGGGAACAGAAGAAGGAGACCGAGAGAATCGAGAAGGAGAGGATGCGGAGACTTATTGTAAAGACCCGACAGTGAAATTATACATTACACCTTACAGAAATAATCCTCATGGCAGTCTCTGCCTCATTGAAATTCATTTACACGTGTGTGTTATGTCACATACTGCTTAATTAATGGTGTAATAATTTAAGTAAACCAAAATCAGTGTGACACTGAACAATCTACTGCATGCAAATCATACCTTTTCTGTCCTACTAATGAGTTGGGGCACTTGCTGATACCAAGCACATATTTATTTTTGTTTTTCAGTCTAGGATATGTATATATCGCTATAATTATTAAATGCGTACGGCCAAATTTATGACAATAACTTGAATTAAGATACATGTTAATGTGAATTTGATAGATCCATAACAAACGCTGATTTGGTCTATTGGATTGACGCATTAGCGCACCAACTCCTGTCACTATCCCCCGCTTAGGAAGAAGATGAAGAAGGCTACCGAAAACTAATTGACCAAAAGAAAGACAAGCGTCTGGCGTACTTGCTGCAGCAGACAGATGAATATGTGGCCAACCTCACGACCCTGGTGTATGAACACAAAGCTGCTCAAGCTGCCAAGGAGAAGAAGAAGAGAAAGAAGAGAAAGAAGGTGAGAAGAGAAATCATTAAGTGGTGATTATTCACAAGATGTTGCTTTGTGCTGTTGGATGTCTGAATACTTTGAAGCTTCTTAGCCGTCTGTGTGACATTCAGTTTCAAAGCTATTCTTCTTTCCTGCAGAAGATTTAAAATGTTCAAAATGAGTTACTAATGTAACTGTAGTTTCTTTTGACTTGACCAAAGCAGTGAATTACTTCAGATTTCTGGTCAGAATCTAGGCAAACACATTTTAATGTGGTTGGGGTGTACATCCTGAGAAATTCAGCCCAACCCTCCCTTACAGCACCGATTAACTGTGACATGAATAATAGCGTAGGATCAGTTTAATCTCATGGTTTGTTGTTTTGCTCATTTCAAGCATCTTCCAGAACGACAGTGTGGTTACTGTCAAAGGATCACATGGCATTCCTGTGATTTAAAGTGTTGAAGTGTGACACGGTGGGCTGAGGGTACATACGCAGAACTAATCTGTGTTATCTTTGACTGGAACAAACACCTGCGCACTCAGCTCAGCTGCTCACAGCACCTGGTCTGACATCCCTGACACTGATGTTAGCCATTTGAAAAGACTTTTTTCTATACTATATAATATATATATTTCGATACACTTAAATAATCCTTGATAATCCTTCCTTTCATACCTCTAAAGAGCGAGTGACCTTGTCCCTTAATACAGAGGAAACTATGGCATTGAAAGCAGCCATTACTGAGAGATTACGTGATGCTACTATTACCTGTACTATCAATGAACGCTGCTGTTATTTAGAATAACATCTGTAACGTGTGTCAGCTGAAGTGGTTTATGTGTTTCATGTCCAGAAGGTGGATGGAGATGGCGAGGGCACCAGCGCCATTGGTCCTGATGGAGAGGTGAGCCGCACTGATTCATTCAGTGAAAAAGCTCCAGACATGCACTGTACGCAACCTGCACAGCACCAAACAGCAGACAGCCACAGCCAGATACTAGCTGGAGAACAGTGTGGCTCATTAAGCAGCTGAAGAGTCAGATATTTCCCACAGGAGCTAGAGCTAACGGAGAGTAAATATTGGACTCACTTTCATCAGGTGGCCATACACACGACTAATGAATGATAATGTTGCCCCATAACTTCTGGATGTGTAATTATGTAACGGTTTGGCATATCAACTGAAAAGGCAATGAAACGATGTGTGTTAGGGTTAGGGTTAGGTTCACTGATACATTATCGCTATAATTACCCTATCTGAGGCAGACTGCTCCCAAGATGAGAGCGCAACCAAAGTTAATTGAACATCTTGTAAATAATGAAACAAAAACAAATCTGTAGCGTTTTTTCTCCCTCACAGCTTCCCTCCGCTTTTAGTTGCACTCTCCCTGTTCTGTGTCAGAAATATGCACCAAAGCCATGATGAGCAGCAGTTGTTTATCTCTAAATGGGGCTGTTTAAGTCTCAAATATTAGATTTTAATGTGCGCTCATGGTGGATTTCTTTCCACCTGTAATTATGTAAATTTCAGACCACGTAGTAATCGTAAAATAATGATTTTTACCTGCAGCCCAGCACTTTGGTAAGGGCTGCTGGTTAGGGTAGTATTTCTAATTGCGATGGGGTGATCAAATTTCACACTTTGTGGATTGTTTGTCGTGCAGCCCATGGATGAGAGCAGCCAAATGAGTGAGCTGCCAGTCAAAGTGATTCAGACAGAGACTGGGAAAGTTTTGCAGGGAACAGACGCTCCCAAATCCAGCCAGCTGGAGGCCTGGCTCGAGATGAACCCTGGGTGAGTAGGCACAGAAATGTTGTCGACTGCTGACATCCCCCTTTGTAGTATCTTTATAATTGAGTTTCTGCCACCATTTTTTTCTGTTCAGCCATGGTGGTTATCACCGCTTATGCTAACTTTTAGTCATTTTAAATGAAAACAGAGCAGTTGCGAGGCTTTGTGGGAGGATGATCAGTTTATCAAGGTTGAATAAGGATGCCATCCCAAATAAAGATCAACCCCACACCCCTGCCTGTATTTTATTTTGATATGTGACAGATACACCGACTGAACTTGTTATTTTCCTTGGTTTCATCCAGGTATGAAGTTGCCCCGCGGTCAGACAGCGAGGAGAGCGGATCTGAGTTTGAGGAGGAGGTCAGTGACTCTCTCATTAATGAGCTCCCATGGAGCAACTCTGCATATACTGTACGTACACACACTGAATACACACATCAGAATCCACCAGGGGGCTGTAGCTGTATGCAATTAAGTAATACTATTTCTGATGATTTTTATTCCCAATACAGCTACTTCTGTTATCTGTCTGCTGTCACTATATGTATCTGTCAGTCATGTGTTATCATTTTTGCCCTACAAGGAGGAAGAGGAGGTGGCAAAGCCAGAAACGGAGGAGAAGACAGTCGATGCCAGCGGAGAATTTGTGGACGATGCTAAGCACATCATCGAGTATTGTATTACTTCTCACTATCACTCAGATTCACTTGGCAGGCCACTTTTTTCGTCCAGTTAGAAAGATAAAAGATGTAATTGCTTTTACCAAATGGTTTTAACGGATATCAAACATGACAAGTTGTAAACATCTTCAAAGGATTTCAAAGAAACTCCCTCTGATTATCCCAGCAGGAGCCTCGTGTCAGGGTAAACCGTGCACAGTCCTACACACTGAGATTAAAGAAAAAGTAATAGAGAATAAACAGAAAAATATATAAAGCTGTGTTAGACCTTTTACTGGATCTGGATGTTTCCAGAGAAGCTATTAACAAGAATCTCTGGCTGAGCTCTGAGCTCCCGGCACCAGAAACTGCCAGGCCTCAAAACCAATCATAAAAATCAATTCTAAAGAGCACAGTTCAGTTTGGGATAGAGGGCTTTCAAACAGTCTCTCCTCTACTTTATGCACACATTTAGGTCGGCTAAGCAGGATGTCGATGATGAGTACAGTGTTCCTACTGGACAAACCAGCTCGCAGTCTTATTATGGTGTGGCCCATGCTGTCATTGAGAGGGTGGAGAAGCAGTCGTCACTGCTGATCAACGGCACACTCAAACATTACCAGGTACACAGATGCACGCGTGCATTGCTTCTTATTCTGTGAACTTTTTTTATTCATTTAGATTTCGATTTTTTATTTTCTATCCAAGATGTTTCAAAATGTGTATCACGACTCTGCTGAAAAAAAACTTTTTAACTCAGACAAGCAGATTTGCATTTTTTCCCTCCACTTGCTTTTCTGGAAATGAATGACTAATGAATATAAAAAATCATTTTGTTAATTTTGTCTTAAATCTTAGCTGATGAGTTATTGACTGAGAAGATGATGTAATTGAAAGAATACTCACTCAGAGTCATTATGCAGTGGCGAGGTCAGGCCCTCTGTCATGCGTATCTTCTGTTATTGCTCTTTTTTCCTGTAGTTTCTTTTTGTCTCCTGTACTGCTCTTCTTCCGTTGTAGGCTGCTGCTCTACATTTGTCCATGTCACTGGACTGCAGGCCTAATTTGTAGGCTGTGTGAGTGGCAGAAGGTTCTGGCAATCCATTGCTTCTTATTTAGCTGTAGTTTTGGGTGCAGTTGCTGCTGTTGTTTTACACCACAGGCTCAGTGATTCCATTGATGTCCTCCGTGACATCGATGGCGTAGATGGTCTTTGAATGTGCTCTTGCGCTGTGATGCAGTCTACATGTAGATGGCATAAAATTCTTAAGGTTAGAAGTTTTTGACTTTTCATCTCATTCTGCTAACCAAGGGGAAGCCGTTGTTGTGTTTGTAAGTGTTTACTCTGATAAACTCAACTTCAGTTGAACTGTCGACCCAGCATCCAAATTATACATGTTGCCCTAACTTTAAATACAATACACGTGGTGTCACATGAGGCTCTGCAGCCTCAGGTTCATTAGCAGAGAGATCCTTTTGTTGTGACGCATCTGAGAATCGATTGGTTGTTAACAGTGTTTACAACATCCTTAGTATTGCTCCAGCATGACACTCCTCTGGCTTTTTAGACACAAAAGCTGAGCTGCAAACAGAAACAGGGGCAACATCTGTCCATGTCTGCTCTCATCATGCATTGTTCATAAATATTGCTGTCAAGTGGGGAAGCACTGCCATCATATGGGGTTGGTCTTGTTTTCCAGGGCACCATTATAATCTCCCTACTGTTGTGTAAGCGGGGATGGTAGTGAAAGATAGTATATTACAAGAGATAGGGATCTGGCAGCAGGAGGCTACTAACATTTTTCTTTCTTCTAATCAGGTTGCAGTCCTAGCACTCCTTTGATTTATGATGTGCCAGGCTTTAAATGAGAAATGGTGGCAGCCCTTCAGAGAAATTGGAGAGATTTCATCTGTACAATAATTGGATCAATTGTCTGCTGTGTCAACAGGGATCTGTAAAACAAACCATTATCAACAAGAATTAGTAGACGCTACTCATTAATATAGGACAGGTTTCGCTTCATTTCTTCCAGATTTGACCCTTTGCCACCCCTTTCCTGTGGATTAGCTGTGCTTTCAGGCGTTTCATTAACTAACATGCAGTTGGTAATTGGTTGTCGGCCCCCTTTTCCGCTGCTTGTGCCCCCGTGCCCTCTCCTGTTTCTGCATACCGCCCTTCTCTGATTGTTTTCCCCAGGCCACAGGCAAGCTACACAGTTGGTAAAAACATTTGATATTTTGCAGCCACGCTTGAATCACTTAGTATATAAAATGCCAAAGTGCATTTGCAAAACTCACCATGAAAAGAATTAAATTTACTTCTTTACACGCATGTAAAGGTTTGTATCATGAATCTAGGCTGGCAGAAGAAGCTCATTTAAAATCCATGTTTTACTTATTTTTAAGAACATCTTAAATTTGCTCAAAAAAGATATTTGAAGACACCCCCTTTGGCTTTCATTTTTCATTATTTTTTTGACAACATGTTGAACGAATAATTGAGAAAACAACTTTCAGATGAATTAACAATTAAAATACTTTCTATTCAAATGTTCCCTTTTGACAGCTAAACGTGACAGGATAGACTTAACAAGAAAGAGCAGGATGTGACATGAGACCATAAACTTTTTTTGTTTTGGTTACATATTATGCATATTACTATTAGCTACCTGAGCCACTAGCAGAGTTTTTCCTCATTTGGTATTCAGATTCGCATGCCTGCCGTTCGTAGGTAAAATGTTTCCGCTCAAAACACTTAGCCTCTTTGACATGCAATTAGACAAGCAATATGTAATTTTCCTTCATAATAATTTCCTTCATAATTATCATAATGAATTGATAAAACACTGCCCAAAGCACTCTCTGTCTTCTGTTAATGGTTTATTGGTCTTTTATGTGCTCGAGGAGAAATAGTGCACACAAATGTGAAGAAATGAGCAGAATGAATGATATTTCCTCTGAAGCATATTTTTAGGCCTGCCTTTCCTTTCTCTGTGTTATCTAGATCCAGGGGCTGGAGTGGATGGTGTCTCTGTACAACAACAATCTAAACGGCATCCTGGCCGATGAAATGGGCCTCGGCAAAACCATCCAAACCATCGCCCTCATCACTTACCTGATGGAGTACAAGAGGCTCAACGGTCCCTTTCTCATCATTGTTCCTCTCTCGTCAGTATTCCTCAGCTGCTCATTCATCATGGCTCTTATTGCGCAGCGTTATGACATCCTAAAATATTTTTCTTAAGAGACTGATGTACGTAGTGTTTAAAATTACTCTTGGGGATTATTTTAGATTGAAATACACCAACCCTATTTAGTCTAAATCACATTATAGGGCAGTAATAGAGGAGTCAGGAGTCCCGTCCCTGATTGAGACACTGACACATCTGTTTGCTCAATCGAATTCCAAGTATGTGCACCTTTAGAGACCACCTTTCCAAGGTCGATGAGGCCGCAGTTGTTTGGTTCCTCTGTTTCAGCCCCACTCTACAAAACATTACCAGTGATTACTCCTGGGTTCTCTTCAATGTATTTAAACATAGCTGATGAAAGCAACCCTCAGTACTCATGTTTACCTTTTGTAGATTTAGATTTCAGTGTAGTAGCAACTGCAGGTGTGAAAATGTTTTTTTTTTTGTATTCTCATCATCGCCGATGGGTGACTGCTTTTTGTTGTAAAACTGAGCACAGCAAAGGCTTAAATTTGAGCTCAGGGCCACTGTGTTTAATTTTCTTTCTAATATGCACTGCAAGCTGATGTGGAGAAAAGCCTTAACTTCTTTTACTGCGTATAGGGAAATTAAAGTTAATAGGCAGAAAGCTTGATCTTCCCAGGGGGGCTAGTTTTCAACAAAACCCTCTAAGTCTCTCATTGTGAGCTGCAGTCCGTTTGACCCTTTGGAAAGCTATTGAGGTTCACCAGCGCTGGGATTTTTTTCTTCATGTGATGTTTATCCAGCAAATTATGTCTGGACCTCGATGATAGGCATTTCAATGAGGACCGCCTCTTTAATCTCGGAGTTGCTCGTGCCCCTTCTCATCATGTCTTAGCCAAGAGTGTATTTATAATTGCTCTAAATTCAGACCACCTTCGTACAGTCCTCCAACGCTTGTGGTGATTGTCATCGATTTTCTTTTTTCAGGACTTTGTCCAACTGGGTCTATGAACTTGACAAGTGGGCACCCTCTGTGGTCAAAATTGCTTACAAGGTAAGAAAAAAAAGATGTTTTCATGTCAATTTCTCAAGACATTGTGATTGCTTTGTGATAAGAAGCCGTCTTTTCTTTGTGTCCCTCCGATAAAAGGGCACCCCTGCTTTGCGCCGTGGGCTTGTACCTCAACTCCGCAGTGGGAAGTTCAATGTCTTGCTGACTACCTATGAATACATCATCAAGGACAAGCAGATACTGGCCAAGGTAAAAGAGATCAAGGCTTTGTTTTAACTTGGTATAAATCACTTTCTTCGTACACTTCTGTGAGGAGTTTACCAACTTACTCGACACCTGTGAGAGACCAGAACAAATGAGAGTCAGACACGAGAGCTTTACTTTGTACAAAGGGCACCCTGCTACTGCAACATCTAAGCCACAGAGAGCAGAGAAGCGCAGAGCAGTTCCTTGTTTCTTTATTTATAGCACACAGTAAGTTTACATGACACGTGACTGGAACAGGGGCAGTCCCTGTTCCAGTAAAAAAAGAAAAAGGATGAATGTAGTGTACTACGACTACTGATGCTGGGGCAGTGTACTACGACTACTGATGCTGGGACATGTGACATTCTTTTAGCCTTCTAACAACTTCATATCACGTAAACACATTACAGAAGCTTTCATTACAGCTTTTCCAATCAGTAGTTAAATGACTAATACTGCCTGAGCTTTCCCCACATAAGTGCTAGAGAGACTTTTAAAGGTACTTTTCAAGTCTGACAGTCTAACTGAATTGCTTTACCCTTACTGTGACTGTAGAATTCAAGGAGACAGTAATAACAGACTCCAGCAGGTAGGTAAAGGTAACACTAAAAAGGCAACAGCCGCTCCTTGGATCCATATCGAGTTATTTGGGTTTGTTTGGCTCTAAAACTGCAGGAGCTTAATCATGGTTCTTTGTATTGAGTATTTGATACAGTGAGCAGGGAGTCTGTGGATCTAAGCGGCTCTAAAGGGAACAAACAGTACCATACAGCAGCACGAGTTATTATGATCGCGTGAAGTCCATTAAAAGTTTTGTAGATAAACAGTAGGATCATTAGTCACGTAGGCAAACTTGTTCTTGCCTGTAATAAATAAATGCGCAAGCTTCAGAGTATCTGAAGGAGAAATAAAAAGTCTGATGTTTGTAACTGTAACTGGCATTTGACTGATTTTCACTTGGAAAAATCATTTATGTTCATCTCTGCGTGCTGCGTGTGTGTTTACATACACACTTAATGAGTTGTGAGACTGGCCACAGAATGAAATGAATGGAAATCAATCAATATACGTTTTGCTTCAGATAAGAAGCATTTCAAGGACGAGGCTGTTAACTCACTAACAAACTCAGACGTGCACGGTAAGAGACTCTGCACAAGTGGGAGATGTTCATTCATCGTAACTGTCCGATTGGGTAAGGAATACGCTGCAGCATGTCTGAAAGTCTCCCTGTGTATACATGACAGCCTAAGTGGCTTTTATGTAGTTGCCAGATGTTTTGGTTTGTTTCTCAGACACAGTCAGGAATTTTTACCTGCTACATTATGTCCAGAGTTAGGCATTTTGTTTCTTTACCTATCTGCTATACCACTGGAAAGAGGTGACACAGAAGCTCTGGAGCATGAATGCATGGTCAAACCAGCACCTTTAGTCCATGGCTTGTTAAGGTCAACATTAGGTGGCAAAGAGTTGAAATAACACAGCACTTATTCACAGCGAAAGCGAAACGCCTGCTGTTTTATTATGTTAATTTGTTCAAGTCTCTTTTCAGTTTCTTCACAAACAATTATTTTATGCATAAGAAATTAGAGAGTTGTTTGACTTTGTGTACCCTGAGGGTAGTGAGTCAAAAAGATTCTCCTCTGCAGACACTTCTCCTGCTCCTTTGGGATCAAAAATATTTCAAATGCAAATTTGAATTTTTTTTAAGCATACCACGAGGTCCAATTAGTCTTCTCCCAAATACAGATTCGTTGGAAGTACATGATTGTGGACGAGGGTCATCGTATGAAGAACCACCACTGTAAGCTCACTCAGGTGCTGAACACCCACTACGTGGCTCCCCGCCGCCTCCTCCTCACCGGTACTCCACTGCAGAACAAGCTCCCCGAGCTGTGGGCCCTGCTCAACTTCCTCCTGCCAACCATCTTCAAGAGCTGCAGCACCTTCGAGCAGTGGTTTAACGCCCCATTCGCCATGACGGGAGAGAGGGTAAGTTTTAGGAGCCATTTCCCATCCGAAATTCAGCTTGTACAAATTCACCCCTTGGGAGTACTCGGAGAGGGAATGTGGGCCAGTACGGGTAGACATATAGCTATAGGACTTTTGGCTAATATAATGAACATCAACTGAAAACTGATAAAACTGTTTCTGTGAGAAGTTCACAGCCAACTGTCATGAAGTTTGATTTTTTTTAACAAAGGTTATTTAAAGGCATATGAAGGTTTGTTTTATTTCAGGACATACTCTGAATATAGATGAATGTTATTGTAATTTCCCCTAAGGAATGTTAGAGTCAAGGTTAGACACTGGAATTCTTATTGGCTGTTCAGAGGTCCTTCATTATGAAACTTTCTATTTTGGTTTTTCTTTTTGTTTTTTTTCCCACAAGTTTGTTGATCTTTGCTTGCATGAAGTCATAGTGTATTACCCACTGCACCGTGACATACGATCTTGCCTGAGGCTGAGGAAACCTGTAAACAAAAGAAAATACTTCTGTTTCCAGAAAAGCTTGTTGTTGTTGTTGTGTGGGCAAGCAAGTGAAACAAAGCGTGTTGCAAGGCAGAACTGAACACCCAGCAAGCTTAAAAAATTTAATGAAAGTTAATAATAGTTCAGACTCCCTTTTCTTTTTCTGTGGCTTCTGTTTTCACCATTAGATTCATATCAAAGCCCCCTGGAGAGTTTAAATAAACAAGAGCTATGTTCATGTTCATTCACCAAAATGCATTATGTGTATCCCTGAGGTCTTAAGGTACATTACAGGGGAAAAATAAGGGTCTGTGCTAAAACCAAATTAAAAGCAAAAAAAAAGGAAAAGAAAAAGCAATTGGCTGCATCCACAAAAGTCAACGCAGCTGCAACCATGTTCAACAAATGTAAACTTATGCCGCATCCCCACTCCACCTGCCGTCATCCATGCAAAGCAGTCGCGGCACACCAAACACATAGTAAAGGCGGCGGCACACACAAAAGCTACTTTTTCTATGATAATAGACGTTTATATGAAACATATATACAGAAATATTTTACATTGTGCACTGTTTACATTCAGGTTTATTAGCTTGAACTGTATGTTTCATCGCTTGCACATACAAACAAAACGTCAGGTCAAAAACATGACAGGATACTAGAGCTGCACTAAAATATCAGTGGGCCAAAAAAGAAAAAGAAAACAAAATGTATAGTTCATAATTGATTCAGAGGAAAAAATAAACAACCTTAGAAGTCTATAAAATCCCCAGTATTTATGCCTCTTCTGCTTTTGTGCTCAAAGATTGACAATCATTTTCTCCATTGAGTGAACAGACTTGTGTTATGTGAACATTAATATTTCATTAATAGTACAGTAGCACAGTGGTGGGAGAGCTCCACGCTATTATTGAGACCCATTGAAATTAGATTTCTGGTTGGGGGGAATAAGGAAAAAAAAATCCAGTACAGATCCCCCCAAAACATGAAGTTAGTGAAAGTAAACTGGTTTTCCCCCTTTCCTCTGGTATTATAATGTTAACGTTTTCCCAGCGCTATCTTATATGATTGCTTGAATTTTCATTTTTGAAGTTAAATCCCTGTACAGTTTGCCTGTTTTGCCTTTATTGTTTTTTTTCTGAGTCATTCTTGAGGGCTCAACAGAATCAGTCTCTTTCCTTTAGAAAAGTGTGTCAGATCTGTAGGTGCAGGTAAAAATCCACTTTGCCCAGCTCGTAAGACCGGCGTAAATCCTCAGAACTATAAAGGTTTCCTTTTTATTATTTGGCAAAAGGCAGTAATACCTTTGCTTGGTCCATTGTCTTTATATATGATCTTGTGATACTGGGAGGAAGTGTGATTCATATGCCAGCGAGCTCAGTACTTTGATCTCTCCATGTAGCTGAAATCTCTCCATTACTTCTGGCCATGCTTTCATTGACAACCCCAGTGAGTTTGGAGCTGCCGCAGCAGCCCAGTGCTGACTCTGTTGGCATGTCTATAATAATAGATAGCTCGATGTCTTTCCACCCAGCCACTGGCCAGTCTTGTCTCTGTTGTGCTTAAATCCTGCTGCCCACTATGCAAACAGCAGCACATTTTGTAACATATACTTTCTGACTTGTTTAGGTGGACCTAAATGAGGAGGAGACCATCCTGATTATTCGGCGTTTGCACAAGGTGCTCCGCCCCTTCCTGCTCCGCAGACTGAAGAAAGAGGTGGAGTCTCAGCTGCCAGAGAAGGTGTGATTAAATTTCCACTTCATGGAAGTATATTATTTACTTGATAATTTGATGTTGCAGGATTATATTTGCTGCATATTGCAGAAACCTGTGCACTTTTGTTTGACTAAATTTGACTGATTTTAACAGCAAATTTGTAAAAAATAATGAGCCGCACCATTACAAAAAAATAATTCCCAGCAGTGTGACTATTAAAACTGACTGTGACGGAGTCAGAGATGTTTTGGGAAAGTCTTTGTCTTTTATGTTATTATGAGAGGTGTAAAAGTGACAAGTGACTGACCGTGCAGTTTCCTAAAAATAATGGGCTTCCTTGTAAGGATCAAGGATTCTCTGTGGCCCTGTTTGCAATTATTTTAACAAGGCAGTTATATTATTAACTTACTTCTGACTCTGTCTTATTTGTAGATCAGCTGAGAAGCTGAAATAGAAGTGCTTATGGTAAACGTCTCATCCCATCAGGGTGACGCAGAGCCTGGTATCAACAATTGTTGAAAGACCATCCAACCATTGGATGTGACCATCCACTGCCCCAAGGCTAAAATCCAATTTAAAAATCTTCTTGAGCCTAAGAATGGCTTTCCTGAAACTGTTGTCACTGAAGTTGCTCTTAGAAATGATCTTGGATTACTGAGTGAGCCTGATCGTTGTAGGAGGCTAACAACATCTTGAGAGACCCTGGTTACCAAAAACCTACATTTGAGCGCTAACGGTTAACTAACCTGACTCACACACAAATTATTTCAACAATTCACCCGCAAGCTTCTATCAGCGACCCCAATGTTTAAAGTTTAACATGCATTTAAGATTAATGCCTGGTTTGAGCAAGCAAATACACTGACTCCCCTGTCACATGAATTAGAAAGGATAGCAAGCGGAAGGCTGTGGTGCAGGGATCTTCAACTGGCGGCCAGTGGGATTTAGTAACAGGAAATGCCAGAGCGAGGTGTTAGATGAAGAGCTGCAGGGTGAGCAGCATCCTCAGTGGGGGTGACTGTCATTGTTAGCAGACTCATGACATGTGCAGCATAAATCCGACAGTTTCTCACAGAATCATGCAAACATTTATTGCCTGACTTCTTTATTCAGCCATCTTCAGTTTGCTTTGCTGCCCTCAGAGGGTTAGGGTAGGATTATTAACCTGGGCAACATGCATAATAACATCATCTGCAGAATATTTCCTGCCAGTGAACTGCCTCTTTGGTGGAGGTATGAGAGCATTTTCTAGTTAAGGGGGCTATCTACTTATTATGGACTGATTTTCTGAGTCTGCTCACACTGGCTCATAAAAATATTGTGTGTTATATTAAACAATAACAGGCTAATTAAGCCAAAAAGATTGTTATTTGAAAGTCTGCATCTCGCAACGTGTGCTTAGAAAAATTTTGTCCCTTTCGAGCATTTCATTGTACGGTTTACAACACTTGTTAAGCACGTGAGTGTGTGTGTGTGTGTGTGTATGCAGTGTTTAACTGATGTGTGTCTTTATTGTTATTCACTCAGGTGGAGTATGTCATAAAATGTGACATGTCTGCTATACAGAAGGTTCTGTACCGCCACATGCAGAAAGGCATCCTCCTTACTGATGGCTCAGAGAAAGACAAGAAGGTAAAAATAAGACCCCCGTGGCTCCACTGTATATCTACGCTATGTTGTATCAGTGCGTGTCATGCTGATGAATGTATCAGCTCACCGTATAGCTCGGAGCACAGTGATATTTACAGTTTCCTGCTGTTTGACATCAGAAGTTTATAGTTCAGTTTTTTTCCAAAAGCCTGGTGAAATAAACAATATATTGTGTTTGCTAAAGATAAATAATATACTAAAACTTGTATTCTATATCTGAGGGAACATCTTGGCCTTTAGCTTTAATTTAGTACGAGTGCGGGAAATTGTCTGTTAGCCAAACCACCCGGGGATGCAGGTTCCACAGGCTTTGAGAGAAATTGGAATACACGCTCAGAATAAGTTCAAACCTGCATTACCTGACACGACTGACTAATGAAACAGAGCTTCTCTGAGGGTTTTTAGTGCTGTTAAATATACTAATTATGGCTTTAATAGGAAGGTAGACAGAAATGTAAATGAGACAACGTGAAAGGTTCACCCAGAGCGATAAACCTACAGAGAATTATCACATTAATCTGCTCACCCCTGCTTCACGGAGCCATACAGCGAATTCAAGCTCATCGTTTAGCTTTCCGGCCTACAACCTTGTGCTAGCAGAAAGACACAGCTGGAAACTAGCTGGTGAACATAGTGGAGCAGCTGAAGCTCGAGGCAGATATTTGCCTCAGAAGTTGGTAAAGACTAAAAACAGAGCTAAAAGACAGTAAATATTGGACTTGCATTCACCAGAAACAAGAAGTTCACCATATGAACTTAAAAGGTGAAGATTTGTTTGTGGTCTATTCACAACCTGCGAACACAATGCAACTTGTCAAAAATCAATTATTGCGAGCTCCCATCCAAATAACTATCATTATTTTGATCTGTCACATCGTTTATTTCATCTATGTTGTCATTTTCCCCAGGGCAAAGGAGGAGCAAAGACCCTGATGAACACCATCATGCAGCTGAAGAAGATCTGCAACCATCCATACATGTTCCAGCACATTGAGGTGAGTGATCACTGATACGTATTTTCCTAGAAGGACTGCTTGTCTGTGGGATTAGAAGTCTTGCATGAGAAAACTGTAGCAAGCGCTGTGATTTAATTCAAGAAGAAACGAACAAGCAATCTAAATGAACAAAACACCGACACCATCCTGACTTTTTTGTTTTGAGGACAGCTCAGAGACTTGTTTAGACCACCTCTGCTTATTGAAACCAGTACATGCTCCCTGTTGTAGGAATCTTTTGCTGAGCACCTGGGCTATCCGAACAGCATCATCAGTGGGTAAGTCAGACAAAAAAAATTCAACAGAAATACTCTTTCTAGTAAGACCAGAGGTGTCAAAAGTATTTACATTCATTACCCAAGTCGAAGTACATATACTATACTATATTTAGCATTCATAGGCACCATGTAACATTTAAGAAGTGGTAGGACTGCATCTATAAATGCTTATTATTGTATAGTATTTGTCAAAAATTATAGCTTCTCCTCTGTATTTACATTATTAAAACTGTTTTATTGTATTGTTGTTTTACATAATCATCTCCACTAATGGGTAACCAGAACAGCACTTGTTTGTAAATATATCAGTGAACACCTAAATAATGCATGTATGCAGCTGATAAATGCTAAATTGAAATGTTACCAGTGATTTAAGCTCACACTCCCTATTGACAGTCAGATTGAACCGCTTTTAAATTATAAAGGTAAACACGGATTTAGCCTTGCGCTCTATAAATAAATGATGAAGAAGCTAGCGACACACTAGTCATCAACATACACACCAAACAAACAGTTTCAGTGCTACACAAACACATGACTGGCTTCCTGTCAAACACTGTCTCTTTAAAGTCTGTTTTTTTTTGAAGAAGAAGAAGAGTTTGATTGACTTCCCCCCCATACTGAGAACACTTCTTTTGGAGATGTCTACATTTCCATGTCCAATTTGTTCTTTTTTTTTTTTTAAGCTTCTCATTTCTGAGCACGTCCCCACGACACACTGAGGCCTCTCCTCTTCATTTCGAACGTCTTTGGTGACGCCAGCTTTCATGAATTCCTCCTTGTATTTTGGTTTCAACATCATGCTCGTGATCAAGAGTGAGGCAGTCACAGAAGTCACACTCAGTATGACCTTCAGCCACTACTACTGCTGCTACTTCTACTACTACTACAGCCAGAGAGCACAAACACACTTTAGCCTCCTCCTCTTGCAGCATCTGAGCTGAACAGACAAGCGTAGCAAAAAAAAAATTATTGGCACTGGATATACGTACATAGCCCCTGAATTGAATTTTCCTAATTAAAAGGAGCTTTAAGCACTCCATCTAATGCTGCACCCGGCAGGACGATGTCTTCCCTGTGTTAAACCAAGTTTGACTTTCCTCACTCATATCTATTCATACATACACAACCACAACTACCCACACGCACAAGCTCTCGGGTCAGACCTTAAAATGTATATAGCTGAATTTGTGTTACATGTCGGATAATAAAGAACATCGCTCTTTTGTCAGTTGCATTTTTGTGAGATAGATCTCAGAAGTGATGGGGGTTTTTAATGATGAACATTTAGAAAGGGTCACAGGGCTCTTGTTTGAAGACGTGAGCGTTAAACGTTACTGGCAGTGCAAATGCTTGTTGACACAGGGGGCGGTATCTCTGAAGCAGCTTGTAACACGCTGAAAAGAACTAATTAAAAATAATGAGCTGCGTGGTTTCCCCGTGTACCAGTGGAAGAGTTTCACAGAAGATAGTAGACACAACTTAGAAGAAAGAAGTGTTATTAACTCATTCCTGTTATATTAAAAAAAGAATATTATATTTTGATTACATTCCTGTGTTCCTAGAGAGCAGGAGATATGCAGGACTGCATTTTTATATTTCTCACACATTTCCGTTTGTAGGCATTTAGCTGACGCTTTTATCCAAAGCGACTTACAGAGCGCAATTTAGGGTTCAGTATCTTCCCCGAGGACACTTCGACACGCAGACTGGAGGAGCCGGGGGTCGAACCCCGATCGTCTGATTGGTGGACGACCTGCTCTGCCTCCTGAATAGCTTGAAAGAGAAACTCTTTTAAAGAAAAGTTGTAGAAAAGATTTAGTGGCTCCAGAAGCAAACAAATCAGTACACTATGCTGGAATGGGCAATTATGTCTGTGCTAAAGTGACGACAGGGCATTACTCAGTTCATAACCGCTGTCAAACTAGATGCCACACAGACTTTAATAATTGGTACAATGACTTCTGTTACCACCATTCAGGCACGATCTGTATCGAGCTTCCGGGAAGTTTGAGCTTCTGGATCGCATCTTGCCGAAGCTGCAGGCCACCAACCACAGAGTCCTGCTGTTCTGTCAAATGACCACACTCATGACAATCATGGAGGACTACTTCAGCTACCGCAACTTTCAATATCTGCGTCTCGACGGTAAGGGCCCACCTCTACTTAATGTTGAAAATTTCTCTCATCATTAAATATGCAAGCGATTACAACCTAATGCCCCAGAATGAGCAAAGTGAACACTGACCCTTGATAGAACCTTTCACATGTTTCACCACCACCATGTTTTTATTACACACAGCTAGATGCCACTACATCCTACACACTGATCTTGCATTTCCCAACCATTTCTCCCTGCTGAAAAGCTGAGCTCCCCTGCCCGAAACCCACACATGCACACCAGAAGAATAACATGTCAGGTGTGATGTTTTCCTGATGTTTATTGGCTTCATGCTGTCAGTGGCTAGCTTCTCACCACAAATGACACATTCTGAGTGTTTTTCATCCTGGAAACTGTAAAGCGCTGACTAAGACGGAGAGGTCAAACCTCTGTGTCCTATTATTGCTATTTTTAAAGAGTGAGGACAAAAAAAAAATTCTGCTGTTACATCGTTAAACAATACAGACGATTCGGTGAGTGTGGTATTACGCTTGTAGTTAACCTTTTGTACAAATCGAATGAGATTTTGACAACCTAGTTTCTTGAATTAGCTGTTTCATGTCAACCCTACTGATAATCTCTCCTTTCTTACTAAAAAGAAGTGTACAAAAAAATCTGGCCTGAATAGGAATTGGAAGAAAAAAAACTTCATCGGAACAGTCTATATAATTACCATAAAGGAAAACATAATTCAGTTTCAGTGAAAGAAATATGTCATCCATTATTTTGTAAAATAGGACACCTTGTTGTATATTTTTGTTTACACCCCAGAGGAAGCAGTAGGAGGTTGCAGGTTTATCACATCTCCATCAGTGCCTATGTGTTGTGGCAAACCAAGTGTATGCACGGGCATACACACATAATATATGACGTAAAGAAATATGACTTTTTCCAATCTGTCCCTACAGCAAGACACATGGTCATAATCTGAGATGAAGTCAAATGTAATGATCTTGTAATCCCTTTATCCCTTTATGGATTAGGTGTATTGAAAAGATTAGTTCCTTATTTCTAATTTAGGCTGACTCGTATTTGTCACACTAAAAGAATAATAATCTGTCACACTGAGGTGTCAAAATTCTCATCACATAGACTCAGCATGGTACCCACACGAGGCATCTCAAAGAAAAGGAAATCCTATTAGTCACTAGGTCTGAGGAGATTTTATCGATTTTTGATGCTGGTTTTGGGCTTTTTTTTTTTTTTTTTTAAACAGAATTAAACGCAAAATGATACAGAATTTGTGTCTCCCTCCAATTTTCCTTGACTGCTGTTTTAAGAGTAACTGTGTTTTTGTGACTCTGGGTTAAAGTGAAAAGTTTCAATTTATTTACTTACTATAATTACTATTTTGGTCTTAAACCAAAAAAAATATTGAAAGAAATCAGTTAATCATTTTGGTAATTATCTTTTGTTCACACAGGAAGAGGAGAGTCTTAGATATGCAGCTGTGGACTGTGAGCAGCAAACTTTAATCAGAAATATAAAGTGGTTGTTGGAAGAATTTAGCACATTTTGACTTTTGCTTAATTAGAGCGACTGCATGCCCTTTTCAGACTGCCTGTCTGAAACAGTTTAATTGGTCATATGAGGCACAGTGTACAGGTAACATTTTTACTTTCCCGACAACGTTATGCTCAGCAGACCAAGAATAACTTGAAAAGCAAACTCAAAAGTGAACTTAGTAGAACCTTCATTCATAAATCATTTTTGGTGTTTTAGGAACCACCAAGTCTGAGGACAGAGCAGCCCTGCTGAAGAAATTTAATGAGGAGGGATCTCAGTACTTCATCTTCCTGCTGAGTACCAGAGCTGGTGGCCTTGGCCTCAACTTGCAGGCCGCCGACACTGTAGTCATCTTTGACAGTGACTGGAACCCACACCAGGTATGACTCTCGGTAGATTTTAGTATTATACATGCTTGACCAGTGACCAGTGCGCTTTTGGTCATGGGCACATTATACATGAATCATCACTGTAGAGAGCCGCTGCATGCAGTGCAAGCTCTGGGGCCGTTATTGTGTCAGAACTATTTGCAAATGTGAGTGGAAAGTTGTTACTGTATCTCAATGCATGCATGCAAAATCAGATATGGAAAATGGTAGAAATCTCCAAATCTCATAGAGTATTGAGCTTTGTGTAATTAAAGATTCAAGATTTTGAATGAGAATACTTAAACTATGAGATCCTGTAATATTTTGTATTAGGTAGCATGTAGTGCACATACATCCATGATTAGTTACACAGGGTTCAAAAACATTGCAATCAATCAATCAAATGAGAACTATAAAGAAGAGAAGTGCAGATTGGGAGAACACCTCTTCCAGTTCAAGGGCCAGTAGCTCTGGCCCTTGAACTGGTTCCATTCAGGATTCAGCAGCAGTCAATCCAGGCTGCAATAAAGTTATGAAGTTACTAGCAACTGTAATCCAGCTATAAGGCCCTGGAGGACATCAGGAACCGTCTATGTGATGAACTAAAATTGTTTCTCTTTGATATCCTGATTCCAGGACCTTCAGGCTCAGGACCGGGCTCACCGCATTGGTCAGCAGAACGAGGTGCGCGTGCTTCGCCTCTGCACCGTCAACAGTGTGGAGGAGAAAATCTTAGCAGCTGCCAAATACAAACTCAACGTGGATCAGAAGGTCATCCAGGCAGGCATGTTTGATCAGAAATCCTCGAGTCACGAGCGGCGTGCCTTCCTTCAGGCTATTTTAGAGCACGAGGAGCAGAATGAGGTAAGGGTTAAGCATGTAACTTATATTTCATGTCAAAAGCATGTTAGAACCAATATGCTTGATCAGGCAGTTTATATAATGAATGCAAGAGGCCCTAAGTAGATTTTTTTTTTTTATATCTAGTGAAATTATCCATGTCGGTCTTGATTGAATTACTGCAGACCTGGAGACAGCTCTTGATATGATCATCGAGTTAACCATCCTTCACTTATAACATTACATGGTTCTGCAATGCAATCGCAGCTATTTAATTGGTATTTGATAAAATCTGTCATACTCGACTGACTTGTTTCCAACTGAGCATGTGTCTTTCTGTTTTTGCTGAAATAGATCAAACTGAGACTCAAATGACTTTTTGACATTTCTCCAAATGTAAATCTAGGAAGAAGATGAAGTACCCGATGATGAAACCCTTAACCAGATGATAGCCCGCAATGAAGATGAATTTGAGCTCTTCATGGTGAGAAAAATGCACGTCTGTGGCAGATTTAAGTGGCATTTAAATTGCAAAGTAAAATACAATACAGAGAAGAGAGTGACAGCCGGTTCTCTTACATCTACTCCCAAAATAATTGTAGGGTGTCCATCACGTCAGGACCATTATTCTTATTAAATGTCATCATTTGTTCACGCATCTTCAGTCTTGGCAACAACATTCCCAAGACAGAAGCGTCTTTTTGAAACACCAGATGATGTTACAAATTAAATTATGTAATACTTGTATTTAAAAAAAGAACTTGGCACTACACAGCCTTGAAGATTCACAGGCTCCTGGTGTCGCCTCATCTTTTGGATTTCGTACAGCTCGTGTTGGCTTGTTCCATGGGTGACTGCAATGTAAGATATCGAATATTCATAAGTATCTGGAAACAAGCCATAGAACATGTTTGGCACCAGGTTGGTAATTTCGAAGGATTCATCCAAAGGTGCATATGTCGTTACTGAATAAAAAACTGGATTTATAATTATAGTAAAACGAGTTGTGTGATGTACAGAAGGCACAGAAGAAGAGCTTCTTGGAGCTGCTACTTGCAATCAGACAGTTTCTCTATGGCACTAACCGTAGTTGTTCAGTTTCTGCAAACGAGCCCAAGTGTGCCATGTAGTCTTTTACGCTGCAGATCAGCTTAAAGATATGGAGACTGCAAGAAGTCCCCTCTTTATATACATCTAACAAAGCCCTCTCCGAACCATTGCTCACCACAGTCTTAGTTCTCTGTCACAGTGAATGAAAGGACGTAATGATGTGAAATAGTCACCTGACCAGTAAACACAATCTTTAATTCATGCATCTGATCACACATGTTACATCTAATGATGCACTGGGCGTGTAAATCAATACCTAGGTTATATGTATCTCTGGCGAGACTACTGTGAACCCCTTGATTCCTGTATAAATCCAGCTAACCTGGCTGAAAAATCATGTCAGCTTCTGCTGTTTGACCTGATGTGGTTTCACTCCTCTGTAGCGCATGGACATGGACCGACGCCGGGAGCATGCCAGGAACCCAAAGCGTAAACCTCGCCTAATGGAAGAGGACGAGTTGCCTTCTTGGATCATCAAAGACGACGCGGAGGTAGAGCGGCTCACGTATGAAGAGGAGGAGGAGAAGATGTTTGGCCGAGGATCGCGTTGTCGTCGGGACGTGGACTACAGCGATGCGCTAACTGAAAAACAGTGGCTACGGGTAAATCAATCTATGACTTTCAATGTTTCCCTCAGAAATTATCTTGTGGTATATGTAACGGTTTAAAGTGTGGCTCTACGCTGGCCGCACGGTTGGATTCACCTGTCGTTGATTCGAATGATTCTTGAAGCATCTCAATGTATCGCATCCTCAAACAAAAAAACATGAGTAGTTTTTCACCAATTAAGATAAGCAGGCAGCACTCCATTACCTGGGCTCTGGTTTCGCTGTGCAAGTATCAGCTTTTCAGCTCAAGTATTGTGTGCCAAAGATTAGACGATTCTCTCCCCTCTCTCAGAGTGGGATGGCAAAGTTGACTTCTGAATTCTTGGCTCTGGGCTATTTTTATGGTGGCAGACAGCTTAGGGCGAAAACAGCTAACATGGTTTCATGCACAGTGTCCAACTTGTCCAGTTTGCACTCCCCAGTAAGTTCAAAAAATCCCAAATCTGCCCCAATGTCCACTTCTCGCCAGAGTGTGCTCATAATTCAATGCAAGACGGCGACGTAACTTTACAACTTCTCCAGCCGAGGCCAAAAAACATATGCATACATAATATGCACTTCTAGAATCTTTGTTACTAATAAAGAATAAAAAATCTAAATTACCTTATACCACTGATACCACTGCAGAAAATTAGCCCTGACACAGTGGGAGATGGGCTGTACTCACCGTACTGGGTTCAGTGCACCGGCAGGACACTGTGCTGTGTGGGCTGCTTAGCTAGGCGCAGCAAAAAGCCATCATTGTGCTTTCAGAGCACACTGGTGCCATTGTCACATTGTGTCTGAAAGGGCCATTAATGTCATAAAAGGGAATACTATGCTCAGGCTCATGTACCTGTTTCAGTCCAAAATTGTTTTTCAGAAATTTGTTCATTCAGTCTGAAAAGTCTGAACAGAACAATCATGTGTCTGACTTTTCAGGCTGCCACTGACCTGTAGTTTAATTCCTGTTCTGTGTTTCAAGGCACTTTTTTCTTTTGTGTTTTGTCTCAGTCATTCTCCAAAGTTATACACAAGGAA
This sequence comes from Nibea coibor, assembly GCA_023373845.1. NCBI lineage: Eukaryota > Metazoa > Chordata > Actinopteri > Sciaenidae > Nibea > Nibea coibor. The sequence continues at coordinate 8,808,078 of CM041737.1, read as the reverse complement.
CTTGATTTCATTCTTCAGTTTTTATATATATTCTTTTCAATCCCATTTGTTTCAACGGAAGACGTAAATCTTTTAAACAAGGTCACAAATATATTATTTTTAGTTTTATTTTTATTTTTTAAAATAGCCAAACAGGAAACAAATAGGAATAATTTCATTCATCGTAAGCAGATCAGGCTTTAACCTATGACTGGATTTCATGCCAAAGTTAAGCTCAGCCTGATGTTAATGACACCGAGTCATCCACACCAAATGGACTGTGACACTCTCCACTGGAGAGACATGTCAGGCCTGGTGGATCTATTTTATTGACTGTGGCTCAGGTGTTTCATGGAAACAAGAATAGAACAGAAAGAAACTTTAAGACCGGGCTGACAGTATGTTGGAAGTGTTAGCTGCAGCACAGATTTAAAAGAAGGAAAATATCTAAAGACCAGTAGGCACTGCTGAAAAGGTTAAAGGAATGACATAGAGAATATCGACGGGAGCCAGATTTAAAAGTATTGCAATCATTGAAGGCACTTGCTGCTGTCAGATCATTTGTTCTTGTGTTGCCTAAGGACTTTCATATCTGATGGCAGAGATGGTTTGTAAAAATTGTACATTAATAGACTGAGAGATCCTACAGTTCCATATCACGTGTGTAAAATCCGCATTAACGCTTCTTTCCTACTCCAGGCCATCGAAGATGGGAACCTTGAAGAGATGGAGGAGGAGATCCGGCTGAAAAAGCGCAAACGCAAGAGGCGTCAGGACAAGGACTCGTTGAGCAGAGATGACGGGAGCTCCAAGGCCAAGAAGAGACGTGGACGTCCACCAGCTGAGAAGCTGTCCCCGAACCCCCCCAAACTCACCAAGCAAATGAACACCATCATCGATACAGTCATCAACTACAGAGATGGGTAAGGAGATTTATTTACATCGGGGTCAGATCATGTTGAACTTTTAGCCAGGTGTACCTAATAAAGTTGCAAACGAGTTTATTTCTGGCGTCGTGCACACCATCTGGTGCGGAAGGACATCAGGGGACAGCAGCTCTCGGGTTACAGTGAGTGTACCGAATGCACTGCCTACACAGGATGGCCATGAGCTGTGCCTAAGTTACTCAGTGTAGTTGTCTGCTTGACGCAAGCGACTGCAACCTCAACATCTTGTTAGGTGTCAAACCTATGTCCTTACATGTTACAGCATTGATCGCGTATCATGCGGAACTCATCCTGTACACACACCGATGATACTACAGTACATGTGCACAGCTGTAGACTGAAGTAAAAAAAAATTATATTAGTTATAATCTAAAGGTTTGAATGAAATGTATTCTTTTTTTTTTTAGAAATGGCTCTAGGCTGTACTTTTTGTTCCATCTGCTCCAATAACAAACTGACACTTTGGAATAAAAATGAAAAGTGAAAATAGAAGAAATGATGAGGTTTGATGATTTAAATCAAAAGCTAGCAAGTAGAAATGTGTGCAGTGATGGACAAGTGTGGCCCCCTGTGTCCCCTCATGCATATCAGTCATTATGTAAACTAACTTTAAAAACTTGATCTAGAAACTAGTTTAGTTGGAACATATTTTTTTACCATAAACTTTCAGAAATATTGTACTCCTATGGTGACTTAAAAGCTATTCATTCCCGTCTGGTACGTGTTACAGTACATGTCTAAAATATTCTTTTAAGTGCAAAAAAAAGTACCCCTGTTTGTGAGAGTGTACTCTGTTCCAATGGAAAGTACCGATTTCTCCCTGGTCAGTGGGTTAAAAATAAATGAAGTCATGTCTTAGGAGCAGTACATTGTGGTAAGCGTCCTTGTACTCTTTCAGCCCTGAAAGTTAGTGTGTGTGTATTTCTGTGTGTGTGTGGTCGGTTGGTTCTGTTGTGTCTGCATTTCTCCTTTTTTTTAAACCCCCCCCATGTGCAAAATCATAAGAATGTGAGTGTGTGTTCTGTCTGTAACATGCGCCCGCGCATGAAAGAACATGTGCATTTGTGTTCCCATTACCCCAAATATGCACTGGCTGTCTGCTACGTCGGAGCTTTTCCAGGAAACTGCTACCTGCCTTTCCAAAAAAGTCAAATTCTTTCCTCTCCCAGTTGATGGTTGTTCATCCCAGAGCATCTCAATCATAGCTCTGGCTCTCCTCGTACTCCACTAGATTGGGACAGATTTAGGAATTTCCCCTCCAAGGCAAGCTGCAAAGCTTTTTCCCCCAAAACTAAACCTTCAAATTGCATTAAGTCGAGCACAACCCAAAGTTGAGATTCAGCCTTAATAAACTTGTATCTCATCAGTGGAACTAGACAACAGTCTAGGCTCAGTTTCCCCCATTAATCAGATCAAGATATAACTGTGTGGAGATACATATTGCAGGAGAGATCACTGTGATTTCATATAGTGTGTCACCACTTGGTCTCACAAGCCATTAGAAGAACCCACCCGCTGCACTCGTTTGAAGCCTCTGTGATCACATTTCCATTCATTCCAGTGTCATTCACAGAAGTCAACAACTGGGTCTGTTCCCAGAGGTCCCCGTTGCCATGACGCTGGGCTGAGAGGCATTAAACTTCATACATCAAAGATGCAAAAACCCATTTTGAACATACCATCCACCTTTGTGGTTTCAGCGGAGTTTACACAGTGGACCTAAGCTCACAGCACGTTCCAAACTCAGAGGCACCGCGGTGGTGCGATTGTAAAATATTGAAGTCATCTGAGATCAGCAGCTTTGAAATCAGGCTGAACTATTCTGTAGCTGCAGAGTGTAGCTTTAGGTCGTAGTTTATGTCTTAATGCTCATTTTGGGGTTTCATTTTTAAAGATAGATAGAATAGATAGAGTCCAGGAAATTATTATTTTGTGTATTACAAACCGCTGAAATATACATTTTCTCTCTTTATGTTAGTGAACATAGACCTTGTTTACGCTAAACCAGATATGTCCTGAGTCTGGCCCAGGGGCCAATCACGACCCGCAGACAGATTTCATGTGGCCCGCAGCTTCGTTTTTAGGATTGTCAGATACCGTATGGCTGTCAGATTTGGCTTTTTTGGTTGACATAACGAGGCATTTGAACCTCGAAGGACAGATAATCAAGTAATAATTTGAGTATTTCCTCAGGCAAACATGCTGAATGTTCGCAGCAGATTTAGGTTTGTTCCCATCAGGATTATGCTTCTAGCTATTCTTAAATTCTTAAATAATCTCTATTTGATGTGAAAGATCAGTTGAATGAACAAAACAGAGTCAATGCCAACAAAGTCTCTCAGTACATCTCTGTTGTAGGAGGATAATGATTCAAGGACAGCTTCATTTCTCACATTCTCTTGTTCGTGCGGGCCCATTTTTGCAACCGTGTTGTGCATATTGTCTCAGAAGACACTTGAAATGATAGAGCATCAACCTTTAGTTTAGAAATATGATCTTGTGGGTGAGAAATGGACGGCCGAGATGGAAAAAGATGAAGGAGCTTATTTGTCTTCATTGTCTCTTTCATGTTGCCACTTATATGCTTCCTGTTTATCTTGCTAACCTGGCCGCAAGCATAAACACTTTATTATTAATTGTTCTATGCATTTTTCATATTTATAAAAAATTAGACAATAAATATACATACTCATATCGTATTACTTTGGGTGCTTTATGAATTACAAAGCTTTAATTGGATCGAGATTGGAGACGATAGTTGAAGAGGCAGGCTGCAGATTTACTACCGAGACTCATCGCCTCACTTAAGGGTCATGCTCTCCTTGAAAACTCCACCTTGTTAATTCATTTCGCAGAGGTCTCATTGACTTCCTGAATTAAATACAACATTTGTGTCTAAACACCGAACAGGCTAAGGTTTGGAAAAGCTGCAAGCAAAACTATCTGGAGAGTTAAAAGTGTGGTTTTAAGTAATGATCTGCATGTGCATCTGAATACACAGAACAGGACACAGTGCAAATTTCATACTGACGTGAAATGATTTTGTGCCACCAGGTCAGGAAGACAACTAAGCGAGGTCTTTGTCCAGTTACCGTCCAGGAAGGAGCTCCCAGAATATTATGAGCTCATTAGAAAACCTGTGGACTTCAAAAAGATCAAGGTATGTTGACCATGATGGCCCAGAAATGAAAGAATGAGCAAATAGGACGGTGTTGATGATGTTAGTGAACAGAGTAAAAAAATAAACAAGAATTAAGTTATTAATTCAATTCAATTAGTTATTTTAATTTAGACTTGAAACAATAAGTAATCTGAATTCAACCTTTTTTTCCCCCCAACTTTCTAACATTTTATGGACCAACAGATTAATCAGTAAATAATCAACAGACTAACAAATAACAGCAATAATTCTTAGTAAGTTGAAGCTCTAATGAACTTAAAAATATACAACATCTTTTAGTTTGTGTGAGCTCCAACGATTTATTGATTTATTTTCATCAGGATCGTGTGAGAAACCATAAATACAGGAGTGTGGGAGACCTGGAGAAGGATGTGATGCTGCTTTGTCACAACGCCCAGACCTTCAACCTGGAGGGATCCCAGGTCAGAAACTCCCCCATGTGAAGCCGAAGGTTTCTCTAATTAGCTTCTGTTTTTTGTTTGTGTGCGCTCCTGTAAGTAGTGCTGAAGTAAGTAATTAGCAAGTCAACTGAGAACACTGAAAAAACAACAACAAAAACTGCGATAGCTGAGCAGCACAAAAACATTTCTGCGATGAAGATTCAGTAGTTTCTGCCGTGAATGGAATATCTTTGGGTTTTGTCATATCACCATGTTTTCTGTTATTTAATAGACAAAACAATGAGTCATCCTCGCAAGTGACTTGTCTTCCATGCTCCATTGGTCAAAGTTTGGCATCCGTACACTCTGTTCTATTCATTCATTAGTTTTTGAAGAGGCCTCTTCCTCAAAGCTAACCAAGCATGTCAGTCTCTAATGCAATATACCACCCTGAAGAGACTCTCTCTGGACGCATTGCTTTTTTTAGGAAACTGTCATGTTCCATTGGTACATGACAGTTTCCTTTGGTTGTATGGTTTTAATAGATCATTCCTATAGTCAGAGTATCAGTCGATTAATTGCCACTTCGTTCTCTTCATTTGTAGCCCCCTACCCATCACTTCTATTCTTCCACCGTTTCTCTCTCCATTAATACTTCATCTCTCTTTTTATTAGCCCTATCTACATCTACATTTTGTCCAGCAGGCTTTTCCCTCCCTTATTTTCAGTACCACCAGTACTGAAAGTTTCAATTTGCGCAGTTCGGGGAACTACCATCTTTTTCTCTCTCCCCTCCCACAGATATACGAGGACTCCATTGTTCTTCAGTCTGTGTTCAAGAGTGCCAGGCAGAAAATCGCCAAGGACGACGAGAGTGAAGATGACAGCGACGAGGATGATGAGGATGAGGATGAGTCAGAGACTGAGGGTAAAACACCATTTTTGCGACATGCATGCAAACACACACATGCACACACACACACACACACCTCAGTGCTCTGGGTTGCACTTTGCCATATTCCCACTAGGAGCAGCATGGACTGTTGCAAAGCAATAAAATATTCATTTAGAAACAGGGATACAGAGTACAGAGAATACATTTAAACTGCGCCTGAGGGGAAAAGTTTATTTTAATTGGGCATGAAAATTCATCTTTGACCTTGGAAAAGAGGTTTCTTCACTTTTATCTCAAGGTCCATTTCATAGCTTTTTTTCATTTTTAGTTGTAGATACGGACTATGAAAAGGACTGAGAGGCAGTTCAATCAAATCAATCAAATTTTTTTTCTGTCACTGGACTGGACTGAACAAATAAATATTCATTTCTGTGTTAGCTTGTCGGTTTAACATAATTAGCTGATTCCAAACACGATCGTCCCGTCCCCTCAGCCTGAATGTTAGTAGAAACTTTGAGCAGAAGTTATGTTTTCTAACGAAGCACACATTGATAAGACCAGATATGTAAGACTCGACTGCCGGGATCTGATTTTTCCTTGTGCTTCATTCAGCCAAGTCAGTGCGGGTTAAGATCAAGCTGAGTAAGGAGGCACGCAGCCACGACAAAGGCAAGAAGAGGCAAAGCCGAGGGAAGGCCAAGCCGGTGGTCAGCGACGACGACAGCGACGACGACCAAGATGACAATGTAGGTCATTCCACTTCATTGTATGGCAAGACTAACTCGTTCAAGCTCAGCAGGCCTCCTCAGCAGCATCTAAATACATTAATATGGAAAAGACAAACTGACTGACAAATACCGTAGCGATCAAGATGCTTTAATAAAACTGACTACCGCATCTTATCCCTCATTTTTTTTGTCATTGAGAAATAGCACACTGAGTGCTGTTTGTCAATATTTGCCCAGTCAGATAAATCTGTGTTCCGGTCGTAATACTCTAAAGTCCTGCTGGTTTCCTTCCAGGCTTCTGATGAGCAGCCTTGGACACCAGGTGCAGGCAGCTGATTACATTAAATTGTCGGCAGAAGAAAAAACTGAACTGGATCACCCCAGACGTTTACAGTAAAACCCCAAAATTAGGCTTTCTGCCGTGGATACATTAAATGTAAGCTGTGATCCAAATTGTGTACTTCAAACTGAAGTTTGGGTTTGAAGCATGTGGCTCAAGATTCAGGTATTTCCTGCCACAATCCACCCAGAGAAATGTAATTGCTGGAACGCTGCTTCGTTTTTTTTGGAAAACAAAACAAACATTATTATATATACACATACACATTTACTGAAACTGCCTCCCACAACCTGTAACATTAATGCACTCAATGCTGCAGCTAAGAAATATTTAATTATCAATTCATTTGTCAAAAATGTCTTCTATTAATTATTTTTTTAGTCCATAAAAATGTTATAGTAAAAAAAAAAGCTCATTATATTCAGTTTATAATAAATTGATGAATAGAATAATGATAATGAAATTTGTGCCAGGTGTTTTGAGGCTATGGTAGGTGGACCTCGGAAAATAATCTGGTGTAAACATTATTCCCCCCCCTATTATTCAAGGTCCGATCAGGATTTTGGGTGCCGGTTTATTTGAAGCGTTTTATTTATCAAGTAGCATTACTTATTATTTATTTAACTATTCTTAACAACAAATCAAGTATTAAAATGAAAAAAATGATAAAGTATCATGAATTTATCATCATCATTTACCAGCTAGCAACACATTACACTGTAAATATTTTATACAGCAGCTCATTCAAAATTAAGATCATTTTTAATAATCTGCTTTACAAAGTTTGATTTAGTCACAGAACTTTGCAGTTGCGGTTTAAACTTTGATCTGAAGTTTCCATGCAGTGTCATGCTGTCATGCTCTGTATCTATAGACCCTATAAAAACGCTCGGAACCATCTCTGAGCCGCTATCCACCTTTGTTTTACTACACCTTTGCAGTTCGCAGACAAAGTGCCAGAAAGTGAAAGTGCCTCTTGAAGTCTAAAAATATCTTTGGTTCATTATGAAACTATGGCGGGACAAATTAGACTGGCAGGCTGCGACTGTCTGTGTAATTAATATGAAACACTGCAACAATGGCTGCTCACGCTTCACGTGGATAACAGCACTTGCTCAGGTAGATGTTATTGAAGCAAAGTATTTTACAGCGTCACACACCTTCTGTTGTGTTATACTCCTCTTCTCTGGACTGGTACAAGCCGTCCATCATCATTTCATCTGCAGCCAGCGTGCATTGAAAGCTGTAATAGGACATTAAAGCCATGGCAGCCGCCACTAATGTGCTAATTTTCATAGAATTAGCACCTAATAGACATCCTGTATCCCCTCCTGTGTCATCCTGCTTTTCCTGTTCACCATGTGAGTGTCATCTCCACTGCACTGATTCGCTGATGTGCTTCAGTTCCCGGGTTCTGTTTTTGTTTGTTTCATTATCGGCATAGCCTGTGAATTCAAGCTGTCAGATTCACAATGAACTGTCTCCCGTCACTTGCTGTAGCTACCCATATCCATCAAACGTGTGACACACGACACCTACCCTTCACACCAGAAATGACTGTGAATTCAGGGTGAAGCTCTTTGACGGCCTGGTTATTGTTCTTAGACCAAAACTTGTACTTCAATACGAATATTACTGTAGCCGGTGAATTCAGTACAGCATACATGTCATTAGGTGCTTCCAACAGGCCTGCCTGAAAGTAGGCAATCTCTGTATGTTTGCCACCAAACCACTTTCATCACTTTCCATGAGAAACAACGGGAATACCTTCAAGAACACTGTTTGGAAGTGTCGCATTTTATGATGGCGGGGTTTCCACCTCACCTTTGAACGTGGCATCTACAGAATAGAAAATAAAAGTGAGTTTTCCCAAATCGAAATACTCTCTAGATATTGGCATGAATGCACTGCATTTGGTTAATTCCTTTAATTAATCAGATGCTGAAGCCTGCTAACAATAAAAAGGCAGTAACTCGATATTTAACATAAACCTCAGCACTAAATATTGTTCACAAAGACAAACTATGGTTTACATGTCGCACAAATGCACAGGGGATAATAATCCAGTAGTGTGATCATATAAATCCTGTTTTTCTGCTTGGCTACTTTTATTTTCATTTTCACACTGAAATAAAAAAAATAAAGAAGATGTGAAGGTGAGGCCGTTGTCCTTCCCTCATAGCCTCTCCTGTCTGCGTTCAGTTTGTGGGGAGAAGCTGATGAGGGGAAGCTGTGAGGGAGGATGAGCAGGGCTCCAGGCTGCGACTGAAATGGTCGCATATTCCTCCTTATGTGTTTGTCCGCCTTTAAATCTCCCTCTCTCTTAATGCCCTGTGTTTTTCTTTCTCTCCATCTCGCCGCAGGATCTGTCAGACAAGAGCAAGAGTGACGACGAGTGAGTGAGTGAGGACGTGATGATGGTGTTTATAGCACTTAAACAGGACAGTATCTTCCATTACTGTTGTTCAGGTTCATATTCTGTACTTCTTTTTTCTTTCATTGTCTGAAGTTTGTATTGTCACCACCAGCTTGGAAATGTATTACTAATAATCAATAAGCTACAGCAATACCAATCTGCTTTTATTCCCGTTTTTAAGACACTTTTGTAGTAGATTTTTTAACTCTGCTTTAAAGATTTAAGCTGCGTATGGAAAAAAAGAAAAAAAAAATGCTACATTTGCTTTTGCTTTATTTGTACTTGCTTGCTTGCACTTTTAGAAGATGAAATTAGAAAATAAATGAATATCCAAAATTTTTAAAAACGATATATACAGTATAGAGATAGAGCCAAGAACTTCCAAAGTTCATTTGGAGAGCCACTGGTGATTTTAAAAAGGCAATCAGATTTTTAAACGTCTTCATCTTGTTTCATCTTGTGCAGTGCCAAAATGTTTGGGATTTATTGCTTGCTAAACCCCTCCCCCGACCAGCGATTTTCCAATCACAGCTCGGCAGCTGTAACTAGGCAGGGCAGGCCCGTCAAGCTTTAGACTTCTCCACACGTTGAAGCAGTGGCTGTGTGGCCGTAGGAAGAGAAATGTTTGGAGGGCCGTGGTATCATTTTGGTTTCTTTAGCCTTTTCAAAAGCAATAATAAAAGATTAAACAGTATGTGTATCAGCTCTAATCATCATTTTTTAACACATACAAGTAAGTCCCGGTAGTGGAGGATAGTAGTAAGTACAAGGAGCCAATCATAAACTACTATCAACATTATTTTTTGTTTGCTCAAACCAAACTGTAATCACTAAAACCTGTAATTAGCAGGTCTGGCTAACTATCTCACAGTAGTTACTTCCAAAGCTAAGAACTGCATCCACAACTAATGACGCTCATGATACAGGAAGCCAGTTAAGAGCTGAAAACATCCACTATATAATATTTCCCAACTGAGTGAATGTGTTCCTAGATACTAGCAGAAGCCTGCCAGTCCAAGACGGAGCTTGCAGTGTTTTTGTTTGTGTGTTTTTTTCTTCCCTTGTCGTTATAAAGCATTTCAACTAGAGCCAATGATACCGATTATAGACAGGAAAAAAATCCCAGGGGCAGCTGATGCAGTACAGTTTTGAGCTGGATTAAAAGTCGAACCTTTCTATGTGAATTGTGCACTGATCTGACTAAACAAAGGTACTCAGCTATCAAACATATCTTTCTTAAAGAACATTTAGGTCATTACTGTAAGTTCAGTAGCAGCCATTGGCTGATCATTTAAGAATAAATAAGAAAAATAATTTTAACATCAGTACTGCTATATTTCCCTTTAAAATGTAGCGGAGTGGAAATACATAGCGGCTGTAAAGTACCTCTGAATAGTCCAGTACTTATTTCTGCCAGTACTCTCAGCATATCCACATACTCCAAACCATTTTACCAGGCTCCTGTGACTATATGTGGGCATTATTTATTTGCTTTGCATCACTGTAGCTCATTAGCTAAAAAGGCAGCATTGAGATAAGCTGTAGGTGCCCTGAACTGATGCATGAGTGATGGTTGTCAGGAACAGGGATATATTAAACTTATATTAAAAATCATTTCTTTATTAACCCCAGCAGTATATTTTTACAAACTAGCTAGCAACTCAGCGTGCAGACACCAGTTTGACTTCACCACCGTCTGCTGAGCTCTGATGCACTCAGAGTATTGTAACCATAAGGAGGCCCACATTTCCCATCATGCCCTGCCTAGTGTCCAATAGGTCTAAGTTAGCTGTCGTGTGTTCGAGTTGTCACTTAGAATCTCGACAGTAAATCTTCCGGTATCGTTGAAAACTGTGAGAGTGGAAAGCTTGACAGACATAGCAACAGTAACTAAGAAGGATGGAGAGTCAGTTACAAGGCCGTTATTTTGAGTGTGAACTATTGCTCTAAAGTTTATATATCTTACAGCCAGCACAACAAAATGTCAGCCGTCGCTCGCTGACTTTAAAAATGGATTCGAGACGGCCGTCAATGCTGAATGCTTTTTTTAAACTGCTTTTATTAAGAACAGTGTAACCGTACATTATGTAGGCGGCACATCATTTAGTCCATGTGTTTCATTTATCCTCCCTTGTGATTTCCTCGAGTGTATCAGAGCAAGAAGCTTTGATTCATTTTTAATTTGAACTTTTTCGCTCGCAGAAGAGCGTTTGCGTTATTTCAACTGCGAAACTGACCTTCAGAGCAGTATTTGATTTTAGGCACAAGATGAATCAAACACTTTGTCTTGTTGAATAAAACCAGCATCTATCGTAGCAGTAAATGTAGCTTTCTAAAGCGTCTCAAATCATGTTGCACCAGGCAGTCCTAAACAGGTAATCAAGAACCCGGTCTTGGCTGTATTTTTGCAGGCTATTTAAGACAACCGCAAACATTGCAGAGAAAACAGTATTATGGGATTCAAAATTTGAACAACATTGAATATAGCTATATTTTAAACGATGCATTGATTTATACATTTGGATCGAGGTGTTTGTGTTCCTATGTTAGTTTCAAGCATTCATTTTATTGGTTTCTATGTTGTTTGTGGCATGAACTCTTGACAGTATACTGTGTACATGCTGATATATCATTTTTGTTTTTGTGTAATATGTGCTTGCCGTCTCTCCATAAGTGTGACTTAATCTTTGCTTTCTTTGCACAGTGTCTGTGGTTGTATCTCATAGCCCAGGGCCAATAAAATCTCACCGATTTTCAGCACACAAAATGTTTCCTCGTGTGTTTTCAGAAACTGGTTTTGCAATGAAAAAATGAATTTCATTGATGACCTTCAGAGTTCAGAAAGAGGATATAAAAGGCAATGGCAAATTTTATAAATGAAGTCCATTAATGGTTTGCACTTAAATATATTAGGGTATATTTGAATGTGCTGCTCTTTGGCTGAAAGAATGAGCAGCCAGAGCTGATGTGTAACTAGTTGCTCTCGTTTTCTGTAAAGGTTATGTTAATATTCCAGCTAAATGCTGTTGTTTCAATCGTATGTCACCCGCCTACTTCCCTGCCTGTCTTTCAGATGTCAAACAAATGTCTGGACACTATTCTGAGTATTTGAGCGATGCGCCTTAAAACAAGGAATGAAATCTCATCCGCTGCTTAGCTCACCCGCTGATGACAACACGTGTATGCGCTACCATCTCCTCAGGACAAACGGTAGTCAGTCAGTCCAGCTGACAGCAGCACAGATTGCGCTCCTTAAATGTTTTTTGTTTTCGGTATGGACACATCTCTTTCACGATTATCCACAGCAAGAATGATGTCTAGGTTTAGTTTGTCGCTGTTTTTCTTTGTGCTTTCTGTTCACAAAGCACAGTGTGTAAATGTGGCGCAGGGCGTAGCTGACTGTGCTGGTCTGCGCAATCGTACCTGCTATTAAAGTCTGGACAAGACACGACCGCTCTGTCAGATTGTTACGGGAATTTTTTAAGAAAACCCTTGAATAAGGAGAACCGAATTCAAAGCATCAAAAGTTTAAGTTGAATTTATTGTTCTTGTACAAGAGGAGCGTTTCGCAGTGCAACACACTAAATGAGTTACAGAGAAAAAGGCTCCCTGAGGAGCTCTAACATTTGGTTCTTAACTTGGTTGTTAACAGACAATTTGCATATTTACTTCAAAGACTATTATTCTTCTATATGCTACCTAATCTAATTGTCACCCCTCTTATCTGTATCTGACCTTTATTCCTAAATTTTTACCTCGCCCTGTCTTGTGAGTATCATCAAAAGGAAGTGCATTCTACGACATGTAATAAATGGGAACACATGAACATCGTAAAAGTTGAAGCATCCAAATAATAGTACAATCCTAATTTTTATAACACAGATTACCCCCCGTCTGTGTCCTGTTGCAGTCAGTAATGTGCCGTGGCTTGAACTTTCATACTATTTGAACTTCTTGTGATTGACCAGTATAACTCCTGAGTGTGTTTTCTGTTTCCAGTGTTCCCCAGTGAATCCTCATATCTGCTGGCCACAGACAACAGCCAGCCTTCAGCCACCACCACATGCTTTTTTAATTCTCACAACAAACTGTACAGGTCTCGCCTCCATATTAATGAAGGGACATGCCACCCGCTGCAGCAGTATGGCCCACTGATGCGTTTTTGGACAAAAATGTAGCAAAGTTCAGACTTCAGCTTTTTAGTTTTAGGCTTTTTTTTTTAATAGGATTTGTTGACGATAAAAAAAGTACACTATACAGCATGTTGTTTCATCCTTTGAGCCATACCTGACATACGTTTAGGATGGGTTATGAATAGTGATAGTGGCTGACTTAGACATGTAACAGATCATTTTTCAAAATTCTATAAAAGTAGCTTCATACTGTTTCATTATAATAGAAGAAACCTGAAGACAACATGCTGAAATCGCTTAGTGGCTTTTGGTTGTACATCACACAAAGGGTTAATCTATTAGCCAGCTATGAGATGTCTGGCACAGATAATTGTCCTTTTGATAAAGCCCTCTGATTTAGGCAACAAGATGTTCTTTTCTCTGTTGTCACTTTCGGATAAAGAATTGGCACATTAGAATCTTCTCTCCATTATTAATTAATCCAATTTGGCTCTCTGATGTATAATCAGCGTCGCAGCCTGCTGGCGTGGCTACACAAGGTTTGTCTAGACGTGACCCGAGGCGAAACACTGTCCACAGGCTGTCGTTTACTCTGCGTAATGCCGTGTACACTGACATTCCGGAGAGAAGAGCCCAGTAAACAAAACCTGATGAAGGGAATCACGGAAACAGTGAATTGCGTTATTTGGCTTGTCTCCGTGTTGTCGCTCCGCTCGAGACAGCCTGTCACACGACTCGAGAGAGAGTGTGTGTGAGGTAAATTGGAGCCACTTCTACTGTGAATGGAAAAACAGACCAGTCGCTTGTTTTACTTCTTCTTGACCTACTTCTTCTAACTACTACTACTACTGCTACCTCTACGACCAGTGCCTGGCCTCATTTTTTACTGAGCTGTACACACGTTTGTAATACAGAAATCACTTAAAATCCAAATTCCAGTCATCACCCCAGAATATCAAGTCAGACTTTCAATTCCAACTCTTTAAATATTTAAAATCAGAATATTAATGTGCTCCTGCAGCAACTCTGACAGAACCCAAGAGTCCACCACCCGGAACACATGTAGGCCGAAGCATTTATCCCAGTATTGAGAAGTTAGCTGGCACATTATCACTCTGACTGACAGTTTAGCGTTGGGAAAGTGCCCTTGTGAACAGTTTTAATTAGTAATGGTGTGCAGAAATAATGAATGAGGATGAAGCAGCACAATTTTTTTTTTTTTTTAATTCATGACATCTATCAGGTCCGCACTGGGAGTAATGGCTCGCATCATCGATTTCCCAACAATAATTGTTGAAAAGTGAATGAATATGTCCATGCAGTGCATGCAAAACATTCAAACTTGTCCCACAATCATAAATATGTATTTGCCTGATCGAAAGAAGCTATCAAGAAGTCCGCGGACAGACTGTGGCAACTTTTCATTGAAAATTTTTGGAACTTTTTTTCGTCAACTTTTTGCATTTCAGTGTCTTGTTTTAAAATGTAACCGGTTCAATGGGTTTTCCTTGACATGCAGTATGGCTTGGCGAGATCCTCGGCGTACACGCCACATGCTGTTGCAATAATCTGGTTTGATGTCCTACGAAGCAGATTGCTAAAAACAAACACGTGCAATTTATTCGGTAACGTTTCCAGCCAAATAACTCAACAAATCAAAACACCAAGAAGATATATATGACATATTGGTTACTCTTCAGGAGTTTGATTCCGTCGCGCACACACACATATCTGTCTAAACCTCTGCAGTGACCTGTCCTCTGGTGGATTCGTGCTGTACTGATGGCATCGTGGCTGTATTGTGCAGCTCGGTCACTGGAGGGCAGAAGAAGAAGGGGCGGTCGTACTGTACAGCTCGCTGAAACCTCACACACCACAGCACATCAAAACAGCTTTCCTTTTTGTATTCCTGCCATTTTAAACAGAGCCTCACTAAGCCAATTCCCCCTGAAGAATGACCATCCACCGCCCCCTTTTTTTTTTATCTCCCTCTTTGAAGTGCCGAGCTGTTGGGATAGACTTGAGCCCAGGAAGAGAGGGGCAAATTGGATGTTAATCCTTGTCTGAGTGCCAGAGATGTCAGCTGGAAAAAGTCAGGTGCTATTGCGATTTCTGCTATTCCTCTGTAGCTTTTGTCCAGAATCATCCCATTCTCCGAGCAGCACATGCAGTTCATTCCGATCGCAAACTGATTCATTCCTAATGATTCATGAATGGTGATCTGAAAGGACCAGGTGCTCTCTGTTATTGAGTCCACTATTATCTGGTGCTGTAACCCGTCCACATTCAAGGCGGTAAACGGGCGCTATCAACGCTAACTCTTGCACAACTTAAAAGGAAGAGCGGGAAAAGGCTTTGTCTCCCTACGGATTCCGGGGTTCACTATCAGTTTAACGCATGATCGGGGAAAAGGCTCATTTTTCTTTGCAGCGCTGAATCCTAGTGAGTTGAAAGGCTGCATCACAGACACAGGGACAATGGGGTTTTCATGGACAAACAGGACATTAAAAAAAGGGCATATAAAAGCAAATATACCTGGTTTCTGCAGCAAACAATTCTTTTATTGACTAATCAGCCACTTTCTTCATTTATTCAATATCAGAAAATAGTGAAAAAAGTCAAAAGAGCGACAGTGACTTCTTCAGATTACTGTAAAATGAAATTTATTTTAAGAGTAACCGTATTTTACTCAGGTTTAAAGAATTGGTATAAGTTAATCAATAATAAGTATTTGTATTCCATCCCTTAATTTACAGTCATTGTTTATATTTGCAGAGTGATATGAAGTTAAACCTTGACATTGTTGGTGATATATTTGGATAGCAGACATTAAAGTGTTCATGGAACACAGAAGAAGCTGTCTCTGTGCTGTTGCTTGACCCACAGCCTGAAACTCATTTAAATTAGTAAAAGTCAAGTTCTAGGAAATGTTAGGATTAACCAGCGTTATATTACTTTTTTTTTTAAATCTCAGATATGATTTGACAACCTGGAGAAACAAGTCTTCCATTTTTTTCTTTTAAATAATTGAATCAAGGTGTCAAAGTCATTGACAAATAACTTTCCGATTAAATTATTAATTGACTCAGCATCAACAGATCAGATCAAGGATTGAGATGATACAAGGTTCATACACCAGCAATGTTTACAATGAATTTAGGGACTAGCTTTTTATTTTTTTCATTGTTTCATTTATCGTGTGACATCTTAAATAAAATGACTTTGTCTGGCCAGAAATCCAAAAGAAAGTTGACAGCACGTCTGTCTGCAACAGAGATCCTACCAAAAAGGAATAGTTTTCCTTTTATTAGCCTTCAGAGTCATTCAGCAGGATCAAATCAGACTTTGATTCTGTTTTTTTTTTTATTGAAGCAGAAGCCAAGTAGTTAAAATAAATAAAGTATTCTATCTACATCTCATTTCCCTACAAATGCAGCTCCGCGGGCTTTCACTGAAATAAAATGGCAGAGTAATACAATACTCATTTCTCCCCACAGCGGCACAAAGAGAAGCAATGTTCCAACTTGCACCTTGTAATGAATGCATACATGGAATTTTCCCAGGGTTCAAAATTGCTGGTTATTAATGCATTTCATATCTGATAGATTAGCAACATATCACAAAATGTGCCGCACAGAGCAAAGACAAAGTGATTTTTGTTCAACTCCCCTGATGTGGAAGATTTCACCGGTGGAAGTGATTATGTGAATAAAAATGAATAAGAGCGATGCCGTTACCTCAGGCGCCGGGTGTTTTGTCATCAGATGAGCTGCTCCTTGGAGCTTGAATCGGTCACACTGGCAGGAGTTTTGCAATATGATAGCTAATTTGCAACAACAGGTTTCATAACATATTTTAACCATCGCTTCAAAGAGCCCATGAATAAATTCTTCTCCGAGGGGTCTATACCTTTGCCCTGAAATAATGAGTTTGAAAAGAATGTTTATTTTACCATAATTTGAGATGAACAGACCTATGATCATTTGGTTGAAATAATACCTAGTTGTTTCATTTGTCCTGAAGAACCAGCCAAGCACACTGATTAGTTTTGAGCATTTCATCACGGGCACTGTTGGGTTTGAACTTTGTTCATCTTTACCACGGTTCTTTAACACTAATATCTAATATGATCTGGACATGAATATTTGAATGCAAAGCTATATATATATATATATATATATATATATATATATATATATATATATATATATATATATATATATATATATATATATATATGTTTTCTGTTCCAGGAAACATTAAACGCAACACTATATTCACATAGTGCCACTACATTCACATTTCTTTCTAAAGAGGTAGTGATCAGTTCAAATGACAACACTTGCCGTGTGTCTGAGAGGTGATTAACACTGGAGGTAAAGCGGGCAGGTGCTCTTCGGGGTCTGTGGGACAAAAGAATGGAAGTGGAATGAAACCTTTAGGGTGAAGTAACTGACATGAAATTAAAGATTAAGCGCTTTGACTGAATAAATTGGTCTGTTTAGTTTTTCAAACATGTTGTTTGAGGAAGCAGCTCATATAATCCCTGAGCACGGTCTTGAAAACAGACAGAGATAAGTAGGCTGGTTTGGTTCTGCCTCACTGATCTGACTTATAGCTGCACTGGATCACATTCCCATTGTGCCAAAGGCAGATAAGCTTGCTTGCGGCAATGTTGAATTAGTTTTCCTATTATCACTAATTATTATTTATGAGTTAGTATTTAAATCGTATTGTTTGAAGTTGTGGATTACTCACAGGCTTCAATTATTCTGTTATTCCATGATTATTCAGAGTTGATTCATACTGGATGTTTAATTGAGGCAGTTAATGATTTTAAGGAATACTGAAGGACATCCCAAAAAGGCTGGGCTGTAGGTCATTTGGCATGTATATACACATGCACTATGTACTAAAGTTTTACCAAACTATCCATCAAGTCGACCATAAAAACTGCAGAAATACACTAGACAACTCTCTTGAATTTCCTCAGTCTGTACTGAATGTAAGTCATTAAGGGAGTTCCCATCCAGCCGTTTTCATGTGCATGTTTAATTTGCACGTAGTAAAACTCTGACCTGCACTTGGCTGAGGTGAGAAACATCATTTATTAATAGAGAAGTTGCAGATTGCAAGTAACTGAATACAGCTCACCTTACCCCTCCACTTCCAAACCACAGTCTGTCCACCCCTGTCTAGAGGCAGTGTTTGTCTGTTCTCGTCCACCGCAGGCAGACGGCAGAATCCATGTACGAGGACTCGCTTCCTCTGAAAGCTCATGCTAAGGTAACGAAAACACATTTCCTACTTCAGGTGATTATACACATGAAAATACACAATACTTATGAATCTTACATATTCTATTTCTGTCATATGCTGCCAGTAAATTCTTTTAAATCTTACACACTGCAGCTTTACTACTTCATCTCGTGACACCTGTAGATTTAGTACAACTCAGTATGCCAAACTCACATAAGAGAATGAAAAGGAAATAGAAGAGGATAGAAAAGCATATAAAGTCACATTTTTTTGCAGATTTTCTGCAATTACAGTAAACAAAAAAAAAAAAAGCTAAAATCTGGAATCTTGGTGCCAAACTGTTTTTAGGTTGAATATGTTGTTGATTGTGTAGGTTAAGAGGTGGTGCAATGGACATTTGCATCCTTGATGAGGAGTGTCTTTGTATTTCAGATGTGTTTTTCAGTCCGGCAGTCTGCGCAGGCCGTGTATCTGCTTACACTTTTGCTTTGCACGCCTGTATTCTTCATTCTAAAAGGTGTAACTGCTGCAGATGCATGCTGGGTGACACTTAACACTAACACAGCGTGAACACATCCTGCGTAGATACAGATCGAGCACCGAAGCTGGTTACTTTCCGCACGTTTTTCTTATCCTTCACTCAGATGATGTTCTTCGTTCCTAGCTGTACCAATTGGCATGCTTCATGCTTGGCAACATCCATCTGTCCCTCAGTCACAACAAGTAGAAGCAGGTCAGAGTAAACAGGGCGAGTGGGATTTAGCTGAAGACAGGGCCCTAATGCACCGTGTTTTCTCAGGAGTTCCATGTTGGATTTTCGTTAACACCATGAGCCTACACCACATTTGTTGACATTTGTCTTTTTTTCAGTTGTTTGGGAGGCGGATTTATTTCTGTGTCTTTATTTACACATCCCCCCCCCAAAGAATCACCACCTTAAAGGGATTTAGGTTCGGATTTTATGTGAAGAGGGGGTCATAAGAGGTTCTTATGTACAGTCGGCGTATTATTTCCTGCATTTCTACACCACTTATCCTTTTAGATGTCAAGAAACAGCAGCGCATTTAGCCTACACTACATCCTAAATAATAAAATGAACAAAATACAAAATATATATAGCCACGAAAAAGCTGAATCGGAAGGCCTCGGGTTATTGTGGGACTTGTGTCATGTGGAGGCTGCTTGCCTCCTCCTTTTCTTTTTTGGGAGAGGGGGGGTTCCTGGGTGTGGTCTCCAATTACCCACGCACCCGCTTGATTGACTTACCACCCGTTCCCCAATCGCGATCAATTACCTCAGTATAAAAGGCTGGCTCTGTTACACAGACGCTGCCAGATTGTTCCGTCACCAAGCATTACAGCAAGCTCCTTTGCAGCCTTGCTGTTTTGTCATTTTCCGAACAGAGGTTGTGATTATTTTGTGTGTGTTATACTGCGATATTGAATATTCCACATGCAACACTGTCAACAACCACACGTAGACTACATGTAGTGGACCCATTTTTGGCATGTGCATATTAATTAACTATTGTCTTGTAATCTAGTCTTTGATCTCACTTTAGCGCAGTGACCTTTCAGTGCATAGCTAGTCAAAATGTGTGACTTGGGGTGTCCAATTACTCTGTACTCTGTTACTACTGTACTTGCTTGGATCCTCAGTAATAAACTCGGCAAGTGTCAATCAGAGGAACATTTCTTGATTTCACCCTTCTTGGTTGGGTTGATCTGAATAATTGATGTCCATCCAATCTCCTGGCCTGTATTTTCTGAAAGTTTCCAACAACTTTGCAGAACAAACCATCTGGTGCAGTCAGAATGTTAGGAAACAGGACATCGGTATCATCAGATTTGCAGCCATACGTCTCTGACACTTGAATAGACAGAACAGTTGCGCTGTTGACAGATCATGACCTGGCGGTGAGTTGGATCAGATGTCAAGAGTCTGCCAGGGAGACGTGGTTTAATCTAAATGTTTCAGTGTAGATAAACTGAACATCTGGATGCCCCTGTCCGTGAGGAACTCCCATCTCCTGAAGAACTTCATGTGCATCTTAGCAAAGGTTGGGGACACGAAACCCGGCCATGTTCATAGCCTCCATTGTAGAGGTAGCTGGTGGGAGCGGTGATCATTAGTGCCTGATGTGGCGGCAGCCTAAGAACCCACGGTGAAGGAAGCTTTCAAGTATATTATAGTATATATTGTCAAGTATAAGGACTGGAGAGTGTGCTCCAATCATTGGAATGTCACAGTGTCTAACTTCCTCAGGAGAGTTTATTCCAAGGTTCTGGGAAAGAGTTTTTTTTCAGCATCAGCAGTGTTTTTACCCACACAAGGGCACACATTCCACTCAAGATGGGGTAAAATGTCCCCTTCCCGCTTCCCCTAGCCCCCTTTTAAGGCCTCTGTCAGTTAATCACTAAATGTCTTACTCACACTCTCCAAACGTTATCACCTTACTGTCTAGCTGTCAATATCCTGATAAGAGAAAAGACGAGATGACTGTTGATAACCCTCATCTGAATAGCCTTCACTTCTAAACTTGATGATCAGAGGTGAATGTTTTTCAGACTTTCTTTGCCTTGGGGTTTTCCTCTTGGGTTACACACAGTTAACAGAAGGTTACTTGCAGCCTAAGAAGAACCCTAAATGTACTACTCCGGGCTAAAAAAAAAATAAAAATACTACAAACCCTGAGCATTCTAACATTTAGCAATCCTTTTCCTTTCATCATCATCCGACATAGAAATTGATATTAACACAAAAGCTGCTGCAGAGATGCAGCTGTGGTCTAGCAAAGCTCAGTGTTTTAAACTAAAATGGCTAGGGGGGGTATTCAGTGATTCAACCCCCTGCTGGCCTCTCTTATGCAGTGACTGGCAGAGAGAAATTTCATATTAAAAATGACCAGAAAGGACTTATCTAACCTCACTCTCATCTTTTTTGACAAGGCAGTGGAGCAGTAATGCACATCAGGCTTCATACATTACCATGTGCTAACCTTCAGCTGGTGTCAAAGCGTGTGACACCAGCCACATTCATTCCATCAACATGATGAGATGAGGCCACCATATGTAGGAGCTGGAAAGATAATTATAACTGAAGGGTATGACATTTGGCCCGGGGATAGGAGCAATGTAATAAACCTACAACAGGGGAAATAAGTTATGTTATGACATGTTTGTGCATTTCAAAGTATCATATGTGTATAAAAATGTGTATAAAATTTAAAATTACAGTGAAAGTCAGCTGTTTGTATCAATATTTGAATCCACAAGCTTGTGCTAACATCTTCTACAGAGGTAGACTGAGAGGTAACCAAGATAATGTTGGAATGAAGCAAACAGGTGTGCAATATATATTTGGCAGTACATGGGACATTACAACTTACATTTTTTTTTTGGGGGGGGGGGAACTTTTCTCTTTGCTGTCCGTGCAAGAAGTCCTGTGAGGCTAATGCACATGAACAACAAGCAATGCAGATTTAATTGAAGAGATGGTGGCCACAACAGAGTATTAAAACATGCTATAGAATAGCACAAAAGTTCTTGTGAGACTGCCCATTAACATTTAAGATACGGAGCTACCTTATATTTATGTGTTAAATGTATACAGTGCTGGTATATATATACAAGATATTTTTTGTTGTAGCTTTACTTTTACAGCATTCACTCTCGAGTTTTTAAGGTGTTCTTCTGAAATCTGAAATCTTGGAAAAACAAAATTCTGTCTGTTGGTAGTAGTACTTCAGTGAAATGTGAATCACAAAGAGTTTTTTTCTGTGGAGATCACAGATATGTGTACAAAATTTCAGGGCTATCCAACCAATAGATTTGTCCTTTTGGAGCAAATTGTTGGATTGACAATCCCCCTGCCTGGCTGGCTGAGAACAAGCTTTAGTTATCATTGCCTTGATACATCGACTATGATTGTGGCTGCCATAAATGTACTAGATTTTTGATTGTACCATCATTACACCTGAAACAACCAGCATAAATTGCTGTTAGCAACACATTGTTCCTGATATACAGCTCTTGGCTGTGTGTGATTATTTCTGGCCAAAACCAAGATGAAATGTGATTCTTCATCTCAGTAATTTGTCAGGCAATTTTCTCTCAGTTGATTATGTGTACCCATACCCTAGCTGAAAGATGATTGTGTGAATGATTTTAATTTAAACTGAGTCAGTTTCCTGCTGTTGAAACAGTATACCGCGGAAATGATATAGGGACCTATAATGTCGACAAATAAAATCCACTGAAGATTAAAGACGATTACGCTACAGGCTTTTTTGTCATGATTAGTTTACCTATCTTCACATGACTTGTTAAAGTGTGTGAGGGCTGCATTCCCTGATGGAAAAAAAACAGACTACAGAGAATTGTAAATATGCAGCAGCTAGTAAACTTATATGAAAGCCAGATGCAACCAACCAAGCAAGACTTATGAATGAAATAGAAATGACAAAATGTCACACGTTATGAGTGCTAGCCCTTCCCATCCTTTGCACCCACACAGGTTCTATAGTCAAGTCATAGAGCATAAAATTGTTCATGCCGACTGTAATGAGAATATTATATGAGGAACCTCTTCATGGCTTATTTACTAACTTCACACTATGATTCTGGGCTGCCTGAAATCAATGTTGTCAGTCATGAGAGGAAAAAAAGGTTTAAATCTTAGGTTTTCAACCAAAAATGGTTCTAGATTTTACTGTGACATGTCAACAAACCAACAAGTTCTGGCTGGGGATTAGCCAGATGTCACCGATCCACATTAAACACAGTTCCTGTTGATGAAAGAGAATGGTTTAAATGGAGGCCATGTTCTACTTGATTTATTGATGCCTTTGTGTGGATGCACAGAGTGAGTAACAACAGTGAGAATAGCTCAGGATGCAGCGTGTTTGGTGGCTGAGCTCTCACCTTAATGACTGCAGTGGGTTCAAAGAGAAAACTGATGGAAAGGCAGCAGGAAAAAGAAATGAACAGCAGGAGAGGGCCTGGCATGTTGATCGTGTTCAAGTCATCTCTTCATTCAGCCGTTTGACCCTGATGTGCTCAGGAGGAATTCAAGGCCTGAAAGGGAATTGCGATTTGAAACGCTTGCCAAAGCAGGTGGCTGGATTGTAGAAAGAGCCGATCGCAGGCTGTTGGCTCTGCCATTGAATGTTCTGATGACATTTGCCCAGCAGCTGCGCCATCTAAGCTTTTTTTTTTTTAAAATACAGTTTAACAGAGGTGCTACAAATGAGCCCCTAACCCTCACTGCTCAACAAAATGTCACACTGCCAAGACGTGCATACTATTTCATTGACACTCATGCTGAAATTTAGTGGAGTGGAGGACAGTTACAATAAAACCCAAATAATCAGATATATCTATTTTATTCCACACATTCATTCCACTTTTTTTGTCAAAACCAGTACAGTCAGAGGATAAGGCCATGCTTTTGAACTTCTGGAATGAAAAACGTGAGAGTCAGCAGAGACGGCTAGACATGTTACAAAGAAAGAAATTATAGAAATTTTGTTATCAAGTACCCCAGTATGTATCTTTGTTAAACTACTGGAGCTGGACAGTGGCTTCAGAGGCAAAATGTATGTGGTATTAATAAAATCTGTTGCCACCAAAACGGTGGTTGAGATTTAGGACGACTACCATGTAATTCTCCATCTCCAGCCACTGGGTGGGGAATTGGGAGCAGAGAACATCTCGAAAGAGAAAATATGTAAGCAGACTATTGTATTTGTGGGTGTATGTTCTCAGCTTCCTCCCTTTTGGGTGAGCTCTTCTTGACCTGGCAGGTGGTTAGAGCAAGGAAGGCACGATGAAGTGGGAAAGATCTGCATAATAACCATCTAAGATTTGGGGTTTTTTTTTCCAAGATTGGTGGGTACTGCAGAAGGATAGGAGATGCAAGCATTAGGATGGCCACTGAGAGGATTGGCCATGGACAGTGTAAAGTTGCGGATGCGCGCTGGACTGGAGAGTATTACAGGGGAAGTCCAACTTTTTCTCTGTTAACCCCTTTTGTGTGTTGCACTGATACTTCGAATCCTTTCTTCCTTATTTGAAGGGTCATTTGAAAATTCCTATAACATTTGGCGCCACTGGAAAAAGAACCTCAAAAAACCGCAGGTGTATTGACTAAAAACCTCTGCCACGATGTTCTTAAAACCCCATTTTGGCATAGGCCAGGACCAGCTGAGAGAGGAAACAGTGACGGGGCCAACCACAAAAAAGAGATCGATCCATAGGCTTAGGCATAGGGCCATTTGAAAATTCTTATAACAGTGGATGTCTGCTAAACGCTTATATAGGGAATGGCACTACAACAGCTTTAAAAGGAATGCATGTCAAACTTTAATTCATAGTATTAAATACTAGTGATGTTTTATAGTTTTATGTAGTGTGAAATACAAATAAGCTCAATCATCTAGTGCATAAACCTGATCTACTCCCACCAAAATTTAGAACTTCTATCGACCTCTGTGGGTAACCACTGAAATGCAGCATCCAATGGAAGAGAATGACACAACATATGGTAAATCGTAATGGACACAAGTAGAAAATAATGATAAAACCATTGATGCAACATAAAACATGGTTAAAACAAGGTTCTGCTATGCAATATGCTTCCTTTGACATCAAAACATTTGTTGTCGTGTGACGGGTTGGCATGAATCTTAGGGTGAGTTTTGAGAAACAAACCTCTTTCCCAGTAACAGCTCAAATTATTAAATAATCAGTCAGACTACAAATAGTAAAATGACATGTTTTCAATCCCAGAAAGCAAATGACTGAACAGTATTTCTTATTCATGATTTTCTCTTTCTTTCTTTCTTTCTTTCTTTCTTTTTTTTAAATTTTATTTCACATTGCTTCCAAGAAAATAGGGGTTTGTGAAAAGACAATTTTCTGCTGGATGAATTAGAGTTGACATGATTCTCTAACAGCACCATATTTCTAATTTTAATTCATGGTTGACAGGGAAATAATGAATCTGTATTTCATTCTTTTATGAGTTATCAAAATGGAAATTGGAGCTAGATTCATGGTGACAGTGGCATTGACAGTCCAAAATAGCACATTAGAAGATATTTTGTCTCTTTGGTGAAGCTGCCTATTCATTTTAATCCATATAGGGATGTTTCAATCAGCCTTGCACATCCAGAACCAGTGACTTCTATGCTCACATCAGGGCTGGAGCAGGGCCACTTTTCAGCCCGGGAGTTTCCAGTCCAAGACCGACCCACTTCATGGTGGTGGAAATTGGATAAATGAAGCATCGTTATTGTTTACCATGGTTCAACAAATTTAAATTATAATTCATTTAAGATGAGAAGTTCACAAAAAAAGTAGGCTGGATTTGTTGGACATGATCATGGGGGCCGGCATTGTCATGGTCATTTTTATTTTTCTGCATGAGTATATTTTTGTTGTTATATATATTATATTGTTGTGATCCATACTACACCCACTTCTGACCAAACCAAATCAAAAATAGAAGTGCTACGGAAAGATAGCGCTGCGGAGCAGAGAGATGCTTGATGCTGAGACGTTCTGCAGCGCGCCCAGCGTGAGTGGTTTCTCTAACCTGTCTCTGTACTCATGGCTTTCTCGTGGCTGATGTTGGTCTTATCATCCGTCTCGGTGGAGGGCTGGCTTATCTGCTGCCAGAGGTTCAAAGTCTGTGAACTGCCATATAGGCTGATAGAGGTGATTAGGCTTATATATAAATTAATTTATATCTCTCTTTACCAGTTGCAACTCGTGACACTATACTGTAATAATAAAATGCTGAACTTTCAATTTTGTCTAGCGACAGCTCCAGTTAGTTTAACCAGGACATTTACATTCTTATCAAGACAAACATGAAGCTGCAAATGGATGGAAGATGCAGATAATATAATCTTTCATATTCTACTGAGGTAAGTCCACTTTTATGGTACAGCAGTTAAAATAAGCTCACTACACTTTACACAGACATTGACATTAAAACTAAACAAATTACTATGAACAACCCAAGCTAATGTATAGTATATCACATTAACGCATACATTTTGAGATGTCAAAATGTAGCAAAGACACAAAAGTTAAAAAAAAAAGAAATAAAGTGAATAATAAAATTGATTACTTCTGTTTAGCTGCGTTGCTGCTGGCTCGCTATCATACTGTCGTGGCTTACTGTGACACGTGAATAAAACCCCATTCTAGAGAGGTGCTTCACTGTATTTATCACGTAAGTGATTTGAATTATTTAGGTTTAGTCAAGAGTTAGACTGTGTTCACACTGACACTACGTGAAGAAAAAAAAAAATCCAAGTCCAAAGATGTAAAAGTTTGTCAGAAATCCCACGGTGCAGTGATTTTGTGAAGCAAAAGTGAGTGGAGTGGGTGGCAAATGTTAAAGTAGGTAAATCTTTTATTTGAGAATGATGAAGAGTTTTGGAAGAAAGCAACAAAATGACAGAGAAAGCGTGGGGGGTAATAAAAATAACAAATGAAATGAACTTTTATTTTTCAGGGTACATTTAATAACCTTCCAAGTCTCCTGGCTTATTGAAATGCTACACACGGGAACGCCGCAAATCAAACAACAGAAACATCAACAACATCATCACTCACTCATTTCCATTTCCATTTCCATCTCACACGTGCCTTTCTAACAATAGGAAAACAGTAGGCACATTCAGCACGTAGAGTTTCCCACAATTTGCAGAGGCTGCAGGTGACACGCAGCTTCAACTGTGAAAGCCGTTACAAAAATCAATCAACAAGTGAAGTTTGTTCTAACAAGAGTGTTGCAGCAAACGGTATTTTCTACGAGAAATTCTTCTGTAATTATTGTACTACAAAAAAAGGTTTTGTGATGTGACAAAGCCTGACGCATTTCTCTTTGGACAGCTAACTGATTGTTAGATATACTGTAAGCATTGAAAAGTGTCCGTCTGTCATCAGGTGGAGCAACCTGAATCAATTTGAATCTTAAGTGGCAATTTCGTGTTCGATAAGTGAGGCTGGAGGAGATTTTTTTTTTTTTTTTTTGTGAAGGGAAAACTCACAAAAAATAAAATTTCTCCATTTGTAAGTGAAAATTAAACAGGGCCACAATATGTGTGCGGGTAAGGGTGAGGTCTGTGCCAATAAAATGAGCAACTAAGCAAAGAAGTACGTAATACTGCACTTGTCAATCCCTCAATGCTGGACCTCAAAAAGGGTGAGTTATTTCAGGTGAAACTGCTCCCACTTTAAAAGCCTTCATATTGAATTTTCCTTCACATTACACCCCATTTCAAGTTTTTCACAGTGTTTAAACAGACACGCTTTTATTTCATGGTGACACAGAAGGACAATTCAGGGGATAAAAAGGGTAATCAGAGAAACTACCAAATGAGCTATCTAAATGGCTCGCAGGAGATGAACTGCCTCTGGACAGGAGACAGAAGTTCATTCTGCAGCCTGCCCACACATACCCTCCTGACCAAATATTCAGCAGGCATGTAGGCAAACCATCTATCTGCATTCCTGCAATCCTCTGGGGTCTGCAGAAAGACGAGTTTCATGGAAATCACATGAGGACTGTGAAAGAAGACTTTCTAGAAGCGAATGCTGCTTCACAAGAGGGGAGGGGGGGCACAACTAACCATCAAATGAATTCATTTTGAAAGACACGCTGGCTATAAATAAATACATTAAGCTCAGTGTCCAAAATACTCGGCCTCTAGCTGTAAATAACAGTTTGTAAAGGAAAATTGTTAAGTTTTTAGCAGAGGGCTCAACTTGAGGATGACAGCTAGGCTCCAGGATACGCGGGGGTAAAAGCGGAGCATGAAAGCTTTTCAGTCTCTTTTGCATGTCACTCAGTAGTTTCACTCTTAAAAACCAAACCCTTCAAGCCCAGAGGCATTGTGTCAGTTCAAAATGCGCCTGGGAAACGCCAGTTGGAAATAATCCATTCCATTCCCGACATAATTATTTTTTAAGCTGTCAAACGGCTGACAATATAAAATGTGGTGCTTTGTAACAGCACATGTATCAATTGTCTTACATCTTAATGTTTGTGGCAGCTTGTTGATCAAAACAACTCTGCACTTACTGTACAAATATAATTCATAGTTTTGTTATGAAAATGAATAATTTCAAGTTAAGTAATTGAATGATATATTTGATGTCAAAGCCAGACTAAGACACCGCAGCCATGCTCAGCTCTGTGGCTGTAAATTGAAGCCAATGTGGAAGCGCCGACAACTGCAGTTCCTCAAATGGCCACTTGAGGCTGGCTACTGGAAAAGTAAATCTCCATAAGCCCCTTTATCAAAATGCCTGTAAATATGTTTATAGCCTGGTACAAAATAACTGTTTTGATCTCTAAAGTCATGGATAATGAATTCATTATTTAGTTTAAAGGAAAAAACCTGAATAAATGAGTGGATAAACATAACAAATTGAGCCAATGCTTCCACACAGATGCACTGCATGGTACAGTTCTGCAATTAGCATCTAGTCATGCTCTGTGGTGTGTACATACTAAATACTGAACAGCCATAATTGGTTCTGATTTGGTGAGAGGAAAAGCTCTAAGTGAGTCTAAAAATGAATTTTTCGCTTGGAGGAAAGGAGCTTCAGTTACAAAGACTGCTCAACTGCCTCCTGTTTAATAGGAATGATGGTTAAAGCGACACCTGCATTTAGATCTGTGGGGTTGAAAAATGTGGTTGACAGTGGACATCTGATGATTGTGATGCTTGTCCACTACTGTATGTAAGGAAAAATAGAACAACAACGGCGACTGAGAGTGTGCGTGCAGGACGTGATCGGACTGTCTGTCGACGATCACGCAGAGAGAATACTATAGTAGGGCTGCAGAGCATAAGGCTCTCAATACAAAGGTGAATGCACACTTGAGTCAGTCTTCAGAGATGTGGGAAAAACATGACGTGGTGAGATAAGTCAGACCTCACCACAATCTCGACAAGTGCATGTGTGGCAAACGCCAAGAGAACGGTACAGGCCTGCATGTTTGACCCCTCCAACGAGGAGATCCAGTCACTCTGTTCTGCTGTGGAGGGTATTTTTCTGGCATGGTTTGAGCCCACATGTCCCCTTAGAGGAAAGGGACACTGCAAATCCATACAAAGTTGTTTTGCATAATCACCTTTACCCAATGATGAAACATACAGCCAAGGGGTCACTGAATAGTTTGATGAGTATGAAAATGATGCGAATGGCCTTCACAGGGAATTTTGCACTGATGGGTTGGACAGCGCTTCCACCACCATCATCATAACACCAAATGAGGGAATTTTTATCTGTTTATCCCTCCAGTAGACTTCAGAAACGTGTGGAATCAATGCCAAAGTGCTTTGAATCTGTTTGCTCCTGGCAGTACGTGATGGCACACTTTATTGCACACAGCATGTTGCTTTTGTCATTTCATTTGTTTAATTTCACATTTTAGAAATCGTCTTAATAAAGCCATGCTGAAGATGATTATGCAGTATTATGTATTTTACGATTTGCTTCTATAACAAATCATTGTCATTCTATAAGCAATCAAACTTTTATTCAAGCTCAATGAAACCAATAAATGCAATGTTTTATCAATGCCAAACTATTGGTAATTTATGTTTTATATACACAGGTGTTTGTGTGATTTGTTTATTTCATGTAATGACAAATCACACTGAAGGCACATCAGTTCCAGTGGCCTCAGTGGTCTATAATTTGAATACATGAATAATACTGTACACTGGACAATGCATGATATATCCTAGAGGAATGTATCTAGGGTGTGCACAAGAAGCAAATGCTCTGGGTCCTCTTTTTTATTAAGTTTAAATTTTCAAAAAGTCCAGCGCTCAAGCAGGTTGGATTGAGTTCTCTGGACATAAATATTCATATGAAGCACCAGACAGGAGCTGTCATTATTGTTTTTTTTTCTTCTTTACCTCAGGCAGAAATGGGTTTGATAGTAAAACGCTCACAGTTTGCTGCATAAAGGTGAAAGAATTCAATTATAATCCCTTTGTCAGCAATGTAAGGGAACAGATGTTATTCAGGTCCTCGGGTCTTCTGCATTGTACAAAAATAATGCGATTCTTCCCGAAGGGATGACCTCTCATTCGTGTACTACTGACAGTAATGCAAATCATACATGTGCTGCCTAACTTGTTGCATTCAAGGGCAGATGGATAATTAAATTCAGCAAAATGTATGTACTTTTTTTTGTTCTGTATGAAAAGAAAGGACTGTTTTTCAAAGGAGCTGTATATTTGCCAAAGCCAGCTCTCAGCAATCAGTGGAGTGCACAAAGTAATAATCATACTCATATACTCACATACTCATGCTTTTATGATTGTTTTAAAAAAGAAACTGCATAAGGTGTATGCTGTGATAAATGCTAAAAGTATGAGGTCATAGCACATTCAGATTCTCCATGCCCTGACAACTTTTACTCTGCACTTCGTCACAAAGTGGCATATGTTACTAGTACAAACCAACCACCCAGATCAGTCGCAGGGCTTTGGGTGAATCAGCTGACATTATCCACCCAAGACAATATTTTCCTAGTTTAGCTCGCTAGCAATCTGTCCCCATTAGCAAGAAATCCAGCGTAAAGCCAACTAAAACCTCAATATCACAATCATATTCTTTGCAGTAATGTTGTATTGGACTGGACTCTGTGTTTCAGTGGGTGTTAGTGAGCTCCATTTCTATGCCAAGATTAGCTGATGCCTCAGAATCTTACATATGGCACCTTTTTAAAAAAAAAAAAAAAAAAATCATGGGCACAAACATTCCTTGTTTCACTTTCAAAGAAAAAGAAGAAAAATAGAGTCTTACTCATGTCAGAGTCCCTCTGCTTTAATATCACTAATAATAGACTGCATAGTAGATTTTCAAAAGGCATCATCATTTCCACAGTACATTATTATATATCACTTCCCAGCTTACTTACTTGCTCTCAGAATTCCCTTTTATCTCTGCCTTCAGATCGGTTTATATTCCGTTACATTCAGTTTCCTTCTACCTCTCTAACAAGCGTTTGATGGACAGCTGTGTGTAGGGGGAGGCAAAGTTCAATGGCAATCTTTACAAACAGGGAATGTTGATACCATGTCACAGTACAGCGAAGATGAATAAAAATGCAGACAGGCGGCAGCTGTATTGAATGTAGACATGTGGTTTCTGTGATATTATTGTCACTTTCTAGGGCACAGATAAGTCAGGCTTTTTGTGAAACTGAAAGCTGATGGAAACATCTAAATGTAATTAATAATGAGTATTCAAAGCAGAGAACTACAAATGCTTATTTAAAGCTGAATTGTGTGATTCTTGACCACTAGGAGGCAGAAAAGCAACTAGAAGACAATCACAGCAATGCAGACCTGACATATTATCAAGTTGTTGCAGCTAAGCTGTGAAAGTGAATTGAAAGTGAAAGTGATTGACTGATTCCTACAATTGGTGTGTTGATGACACTCAATTAATTGATTGTTTATAGCTCGGCTGGCCAGAAAACAACCAAAGATTTTATGAAGAGCGTTTAAGAGAGTTGCGAGACTTACTTTACATTCTGGCTTTGTTGATAGTAACTCTGTCTGCCATGAGTTTGAAGCAAAATGAAATTTTATGTGGCCTCAGTCTTAAACAGCTTTTAAAAATGGAGTCAGACTCCAAACAAGGTTTGCCTCTGCTACTATCTCAGGTGTGTCTAAATGCAAGAAGAATGTTGAAATGTTCTACTTTGCTTACTTTACTTTTACTTTATTTGTTTTCAATTTGTTTTGTCTACAGATTTGTTTTCTAGCCACTCTCTGTATATACCTGTGGAAAAGAATATCAACCGAACACTTGAAATTCAAATTAAATACAAGGGATACAACAGTTATTGAGACTGATCTTGAGCTCTATGCAGACATTATCTGTTACTCTTGAGCCAGAGATAATCCTGCGGCTTAATGTATTCATGAATATCTGTCCCCTTCAGGTGCAGGAACTGTATTTATCCATGTTTAATTGTAGAGTCAATTTTATTCACGCTATAGGGTGTGTTTAAATAAAGGGATGTGAAGTGAGCCTGTAGATAAAATTTAATTCACAGTCACATCCAGTAATCATATCTAGAGCAGTCACTCTGAGGTGGCCTGAGATGACAAAGCTGCTGTCACAGTTTAATTTTAGTGACTTGTTTTGATGAGACAGAATTATCTGAATAATGTCGTCTCCACAGTGTAGTGCAGTGCCAGCCAGCAGAAAAGAGAAAGGCTTGATGACACTCATTATTCACTAATCAATGGTAGGAAGTGAAAGTCCTGCGCATGTTAGTTATGCAAGACACTGAGGGAAAATGGATGATGTGCAAGAAAAATCTCCCAAAAATGTTTTGTGCATGAAATCTGTAGCACATGAATGCAACACAGTCAAATGATGTATTATGATGAATAATTAGTTACATGTTCAGAGTTATAGATGTGACAATAACAACAATAACAAGACATGTGAGAAAATATTAATTTGGCAAACAAGAAGCATGTGTCTCTCTCTCTCTCTCTCTCTCTCTCTCTCTCTCTCTCTTTATATATATATATATATATATATATATATATATATATATATATATATATATATATATATATATATATATATATATGAAAAACATGAAAGCAAACTACTAATAAAATAAAAAGGACACAGACATGTAAACCAGAAACTGGTGTGTGTATGTGTGTGTGTGTGAGAGAGAGAGCCCTTTGTTTGCACAGTTGTTAAGACGGAGCGCCACACAACCTTGGGCAGTCAGAATTGAATTTACTTTGGATAAGGGAAATGTCATAGAAAATCTGGTTAATTTCCATATCCAAAACCACACAACACTGAAATTCACCACATCAAACCAAGACCAGAGAACCAGTGTTAGGGAGTTTACTCTTCCCTTTAGCGTTCAGTAATAGAGAAGAGACAGTTGTTCAAACTGGATTGTCAGTAGGCAGCAGCTTCGAGCAAGGATTAGTCTGAAATGAAAAGATGTGCAGTTGCATAACATCTCCCTCAAGAAAAAATGCGCTTGATGTTAATTTCAGAATGAAATAAAGCTTAAAAATTAGCATATAAGACATTTAGTTTGTTATGGACAATATCACAAACAAATGATTCTTTCCTTCTCTTTGGCTGGGCTGACTGAGGCTCAGCTCAACAAATGCCATGCCTCGAAACTGGCTCTGCATCAGAGGCATGTAGACAACTGAACTACTAAACTAAATGAAAACGTTTCTGCAGATTTAGAGCTGTAGAGGTATTGAACTTATAGACTAATTGTCTCTTGTTACTAGCTCCATATGTAACGCACAGACATGGGAGTGGTATTGATCCTCTAACTCTCTGCAAGAATTCAAACGCCAAGTTATTCTTTGAAAAGGCCAATCAGTGATAATAAAGTTTAGTTTTCTACCTGCTAAATAGGTAAATTTACCCACTGTGTGATATTTACTGTGTGATAGTTTGGTGCACCATGTGTAGTGTTCCAGCTTCAAGGTCAGGAGAATACCAAACCGTCATTGACCCACCATTAAAACTGGGCCACTCTACATATTTTAGGGTTCTCATTTATTTTTGACTTTGACAGTAGTTCTCATTGCATAATTTTATTCTTAAAAAAATAAGTCTAAGATTTGGTCGTGCCAGGGGTTTTAAGATGACAATATATCGTTACATACAGCTATTACATCGTCTGTTTCTCCTCCGGTGCTAAAGTACAGACAGGCTTCGTTGCCTCATATCACACAGTCAGTATGTCTTTTACTCTTCATGTGGTATTCTCTTTTGCAGGGATTTAGCCATTTCAATCTTAGGACAAGGGCACCGTCTCTCCATCCTGGCCAAGACGATTGTACTTGGTTTAAAGAAATCCAAACAAGCCAGAGCTTTTTTCCTCCCCCCTGGACCGGAATGATAATGGGTTCAGCAGGTTTCTCCCGCATTAAAATGTGTGGAGGTCTGGCTAGGTGAGACTACTCCCCTCCAATTTCCTGTCATCTCTCTACTCTATCTAACAATGGCAAAATTACTCAATTTAATAAAAAAATAACCCAGTGTCAGCTAGTATCGTCTCTAGCCTCGGCGCCAAAGGATAAGCGGTTATAGATAATGGATGAATTGATGGATGAAAATCATGTTTCCCACAGTGGTACAGAGAGTATTCCTGTAATACTGACTGTCTAGTCTCTGTATTTCTTCTGTCTGGTAGTCAGACCCACTCTCAGCCAATCCACACTCCAGTGGAGTAAGAGTGAAAAGTTCAAATATTAGACTTTCCTCTGAAGCTGGTTTTGGCGACGACAGCCCTGTGCCAACATCAGCACAAAGGGATGAGGGCAGCGAGAGACTCTGCCCAGGCTGTGGTGAGCTGTGTTTGAGATGTGAAGCTGTGATCCTGTGCATAGCCTCACAGATACAAATTTATAATTCCCTGTCAGTGTTGCTGTGAGAGGATGAATTGGAATCATGTGTGCGATTCTGGTTCTACATGGGATTTGTTTCTTTATCCTCTTCCTCAAACATACACACTGGCACTCATACATTTCCAATTTGCCAACACAAACCCTAAACAACTTGTGAAATAGCATAAATCTAAGTAAATGTGTGACTTCAACCTCAGAGACCTGCTGATACGGTAGCCCCTTATCGCTTATTTTCACACATTTACACAAAATTGCTCAATCCAATTAACAACTTATTTACCAGCAGTGTAGTTGTCACAGCAGATGACTCTCAAACCCCCAGATGGTCTTCAAACCAGTTGCCAGTGAAGTAGGGGCAGATTCACACCAATAGGAAGCTCACCCACAGTAAAACTTGACTTCTAAAGAAAATCTGTATTTTTATTCCCTGGATATTATAAATCATTTTCTCCTTTTCTTTGCCGTTACCGGTGCTACTTACAATCCTCAAGTAACCTTTTGAGCTACAGTTTCTGTAGTCAGTTTTCTAGCTAGTTATGTTCAAACAGAGTTACAGTCTGATCTTACAGTTCGCCTGGGAGCCAATCGACTCCTGATGGAAATATTTTCAGCTGCTAAATGCTTTAATCTGAAGCAGCTAGTGGCTAACTTGCTGGTACCCTACAGTTGGTTCATTGAAGCGTTTTACTAAAAAAGCTGTTTTTAGTTGGAATTGATGCTATGGGAGAGAGAACCAAAACAGTAAAGCTGGGATCTGGAAACTCAAAAGAATGAGCTGAAAGATGCTAAAACATCCCATGAGTAACAATAACCTGTGGGTTCATCAATACAAGATCATCTCACACATACAAGTAGTCATTTCAGACATTGTTCATGTCCCGGTTTCCCCCAAACACATACATAAAAGATAAAAGAGATCATCCTCAAAACTCGACATAAAAAAAACATCAAAATTGTCCTTAATCACTGGAGGGGACCTGCTTTATATATATATATATATATATATATATATATATATATAATAGGAAATGAAACTTAGAAGGTCTGTGCGTCTTTTCGTGTACAAGCTGTTATTGTTCATTGAATCGTGAAATTAGGTCATGCCATCCAGGTTTTACTTTCCCACCACTATCCATGTGGTTTTCTTCACAGGCATACATAATACACTGTCAACATCACCATCTCCGTGGCCCACAGGCTGGAGTGGTATGAAAGGCAGAGTTCTTCCTGCAATGACCCGGTTCAAGGACGTTCTAGGAGTATTTTCTTATCCACCTTGTACTGTATATTGTGAGCTGCTTTAACAAATGAATTGCCCCAGTATTGATTAATAAAGTCTAACTTATCTTATCTTATCTTATCTTATCTTATGAGTGAATTGTGTTTCAAGAGCCCCAGATACCGCTAGCATTCTAGCACTTCTGTATGAATAATAACCTCAGATATGTTGGATCTGTGACTAATGTTGTCATCTACTGAAGCCAGATCTACTGTGTTGTGTCCCATCTGCACAACATATTTACCCTTATGTTCTAATAAAGAACTCTTGAACTTTAAATGTCATGTTCTTGAACTCATCAATATGTTTTTCAACTCTTCTACTTTACTTCAACTTGTGTTAGATGTCAAGCAGGGAGTTGGAGGGGGGAGGCAAGAAAATCAAGTCACAGCCGGAGGAGCTTGCGGTTAACCCAAGCTACACATGTCATCTCCACTCCCCATCCAGACAGGATAATTGATCCACTGGGAGGCGAGTAATAAAATATTTTCCTTTATAACTCATTGTAATTTGACGGCATTCGAGCCAAGTAACATAAGGTGATTCATGATGGACAAAAATATTCCATTTGTCTGTAACAGACTTAGAAAATTGTGTATATTATTATTATTAGAGTTAAAATACATTTATTTAACCCCTTAACATACAAGTTTCTCCCTTTGTTTTCTATTAAATAGCTTTAAAGTTACTTATCTTAGTCCTCACTCTCTGACATATACTCTGAATTCACTTATTTTAACATTTCATGTTCACAGATGGAATATTTGAACCAAAGACCTTGGCTGTATTATTCTATCAAACGCACTTTGTTGCGTTTCATTGCTGCAATGTAATGCAACCCAGAGTTGAATCAATACCTCGATGACACAGTCTAAACAGAAACTTTGTTGTTACATTGAAGTTTGTTACATTGGTTTGCATTATTACGTTGACTCTTAATAAAAATATAATAATACTAATACTACTACTACTACTACTACTACTAATAATAATAATAATACTTTAAAATATAATATTTCATTAAGCCAAACGCTTTTAAACAAAAAACTACACTAAATCAGCCCTCGGAGCTCACCCTTACACTAAAATGAAACAGAAATGTAAAGTGACAACTCTATACTACAGCAAATTATTCAAAGATTAAATTCAAGCTATAACAACCCAGGTTACTGGCAGTCTCTCCTGACCTTTTCCTTACACTGGTAGCCTGCATTTCCTGCAGTGTGCATGAATACGTGGTGTTTATGTATAAAGCTTTGGCCTTTACTTGTTTTAGCCTTTTCTGACAGGAGCCTTGTTTTGCATTTGCACTGTCTTCCAGTTAAGGAATGAATAATGTCCTTGTTTCTTGGACATTATTAATGTATGCATGAACATTGGTCTGAATGCACGGCCCTAGGCTGGTTACATGTAAAAATGTTCCGTGCTTTTGATAAATATGCTATGACCGTTTCTCAAAGGTTAACTGTGTGGGAAGTCTTCTGACCGGGGATAAAGAAGAATGTCATAATATGCTATCAGACCTCAGACAGACCTTGATACTACATGCAGACACAGAGGCGATAAACAAAAGCATGAAATAGTGAGGTGAACAGGGTAGAAGATGAGTCATAGCGCTCTCAACGTCACTGTGACGTCATTTTTGTTTTAGCAGCTCATATGTATTCTGGTACATGCGCATAATCTCAACGGGGACCCGGAGGAACTCACTGAGCTTAAATTCAAGCTATTCTGTGTTTAACAACACTCGGTACAGTACACGTTAAGCG
Organism: Nibea coibor; assembly: GCA_023373845.1. NCBI lineage: Eukaryota > Metazoa > Chordata > Actinopteri > Sciaenidae > Nibea > Nibea coibor. Next base: position 8,770,310 of record CM041737.1, on the reverse strand, counting down.
AAGTGGAATACCACAAAAGTTGTCCTGAGATCACTCTCTGTCTTTGGGTTTGCTAAAAGTAAGTGTGTTGCCGCTGTGAGTTTTTATATATTACTTATTGATTTGGCACAGTACACGCAATGCTTGGAGACGTTCGCAGGCTCCTCCACATGGTTGCCAACAGCCGTGCTCTGGTTACAGGTGTGCTGTTCATTTCCCCTGGCGCTGCTCTCCTGAGCCTTCTCCACGCATTCACCTGCAGTTGATGCACCACGCCGCCTCCACAGTAATTCTGCATTCTGGATAACCGATATCATGAAGTTGGTTTATGAGGTTTCCAGCTATGAGAGGAAGAATACATTACAAGCCACTAATGGGAACTATAAATTAAAGATTGTAATAATTTTGTTTTCTCTGTGCCCTCTGTTTGTCGACATCATTACCATTTAAACAGATTTTTCTAAACTTAGGGAAAAAGTTTGGCACTTCATCACAATATCTAGAATCCAGAGTTGTTTTGAGTGGTTTTCTGATATAGTAAGAGATCATACTGTACAGTATCTTCACCAAGGCTGCACAACAATCTGAAAGTGTGTTGTTTTTAAATAACAGAAAATGCTGTAGCAATAATAATTTTCTTTTGGATTTTACTCTGAACCAAAGCTCACTTTTGGAGAAAAGAGTCCAAGAGCTACTATAAACATCTACTGCAAGGTAAAATTATACAAATGCTCTCAGGATTTTGTGGTGTAATTTATGACACAAAAGCACCCAATAATGATAATTAACGAAACAATAATTATTCATTGCCCTGTAAAGACATCCATTCACCGGGGCCATGTGTGATTTTACACCCCATACCACAGCAATAATTCAGACCCAAACAATAGCCTGGTTCCTTTCAGCACAGTTTGTATTCAAATTATCCTGCCTATATTCACTGCACAGGTACATGTTGTCATTACCTGAAATGACATACAATTTTAAATGATTGCTCTATTTATCAAGAAAAAAATATATAATGTATATAATATAATAAATATAATAATATATATAATAAATATATAATGGAGTTTGACAACAACAAGACGCACCGCTTGTTGTGTTGACAGAACCGTCCAGACAGTCCAATCAGCTTTCACTCTTGGAGCTCACTGCTCTACCATTTCTTTATTTTGAGTCTGCAACATTGATAAAAAATTACAGTCTGTTCCCAAAAGTCTTTTAGCTGATTATTATGATCACTACGTTTCAGTCCACGTGCGTAGTGTAGTGGTACAACTTGAAAATATACTGTCCCCATCACATACACAGGTTTACAAAGACTTCCTGACCCCACGAAACTTACATGCCAACATCATCTGTAGACGTGTCGGAAGCAGAGAAAATGTACAACACAGCATCTAAAGGAGATGACTAATTCTTGGGCGGTAAGTCTTTTTCATCTTCTCTTTATAAGGTGACGTGTAAAACGATAAGACAGGGGCAACGTGTCCTAGTTCTGACTCCATATGGGGGCCACTAATTCACTTCCTTCACAGTTTGGGCACATTTTATGGCTGTTTCCGCTGAGCTTCGTCTGTTAAAGTGAAACCCATGAAAGCCGAGGGAAGCAGGGGGTGAGAGTGAACCGCGCCACTCTCATTATTCACCATTGTTTCAGGGGTTAGTGTGGCACAGTGGAGGATGAAAAGATGACGGTGCGCTGCAAAAACAACGTGCGTCTACAAAGCAAGTCATCAGGAAATTTTAGTGTAGTTTCGTTTTATTTTGAAAGAAAGTTTAGTTGCTGATGAAACAAAATTAATAGAATTATTTTTCCACAAATAATCAACACAAATTTGGTGTTTTCATTGTTTGATGTGAGAGAGGTTGTCCACACTGTTCAATAATAAGTTACAGCATACTGTATTTGTGCCTGTTCCAGCCCTTCAAACATCTACAACTACATTAAAGCTGCATTAACTGAGTTTTGGCTACTTTGGGACCCCCCCAGCAAGCTGACAATCAATCAGTCACAATGAAATATTGCCATTAAGTGTCCCCATGGCTAAAGTGTAAGCAAGTGTATTTATTTTACAGAGGACAAAGAGCAACCAAGCGGTAACTTCTGTGACTGTGAAGTGAAGCCAATGTGGAAGTGCAAAAAACCCCCAAAAAAACTGCAGTTCCTCAAACGTCTACTTGAGGCTTGCTCCAGAACACGTCGATCTCCATGAGCACCCATATTAAGATGTTCAACTTCACAGCAGAAATAAACGCTTTCCATTGCAGATGGCTTGTTGTCATTCTGCCCGCCTCAGGTCAGGTCTCAGTTCAAAACAGTTCAAAACAGCTGCTTGTTGCTGTTGGAAATGCGATTGACTAGAACAGCAACACTGAACCATATGAACCCAAAACAATGAACTGAAAATCTTGCTAGCTGCAAAGATAAGTGATTAAGCTATGTATGTCTCTCTGGAGGAGCACTAGTAGCAATTTGATTTAGTACTAATGTAATATCTTGATTTAAGTCAAACTTTATAAATTTCAGGTGCTAGGAGTTAAATTATTTGTGACACACATTTGTTCCAATGACAGCACCAATCTATTACTTATTACTTCAATACTATTTTGCACAATAATTAATTATACAGATTATATCAGCAGTATGTCTCTGAGCTGTCTGGACAAATAGAGCATATGGAATGCATCCTGTGCAATATCTTGCATCTGGGATGCAAACCTGCAGCTGAATAAGAACCGATGCAAACATTAGTCGTGCCAGGAGAAAGCTAAAAATAATGCAGAGGCATTACGCTCTATGGAGCGATTATGCTAAAAAAAAAAAGACTTCACATATTTCCATTCAAACAAACAAACTACAGAATGTATGTTCTTTTTAAAGGCTTGGTCTTGGCCTGTTTTTCCTTTATGTGCTTCCACACAATGAAATATTAATGTTTCCTTTAGTTCAGTCACATAGAGCAGGAAAAACAGGTAAAAAGCCTGAGCATACTTGAAAATTTTGGAGTAGTCCTACACTTGCAAATTTCAACCACCTGTGTAAGTCCTCATTAGTGAGAGCATGAGCATGCACAGAGCCTGTGGCTTGAGGCCGCTCATAAAGACTCAAGGGCTTCACAAAAGGCCCATACTTTGGTGGAATCGGATGAGTGAAAACAGGCAGAAGCAGAGAAAAGAAAACATTTATAAAGAGAATAGCAAACACTGTAACTGATCAGCACTTTAGAAAATTGAGGCAAATGACATTAAAACAATACACATGTGGACTTCAGTCTACAAAATCTGATTGTAGAAAATAATTTAGCCAGAGTTTCTGTCATGTCCCTTCAATAAATACTCGACTGGCTGGTGATGTCTGTTACACATCTAAATAGTTTAATAACAACTCATGTGACTCCATTGATGAGACGCCATTCATTTGAAAAAACAGTTAAACCAGTCTCCTTAAACGGTTCGTTTACTTCACTCAGTCCTGCAGTAAATTCAGGAGACTTAAAATGTATTTGAGATTGGTCTAAACTTGAAATATTCCGAACCATCTCTGAAAAGGACAGTTTAGTTTACCACTTTGATCAAGTTTATACTGAAAGAGCAACTGGCCCTCCTTTTTAAAAAATCTTTTTCTTCTTCTGCCCACACTATATGCTAATTCCAAGAGGGGTTTTGAATGTGTTCACACTGGAATTAAGTATTTTCAAAAAAAAGTCACCATCTATACTATGTATTTTTTTTCTTTCATATATATGCTGTTGACACTGCTGTCAAACACGGCAGTGCACAAAGGGAATGGAGAAGAGCGCATGCTTACAGCTGCATGCAATTAAAGTAAATTATGTGTGGTAGAGAAACAGCTCCAGGAAGACGTTAAGGCACAAAAACAAAAGTATTTATGTTATAATCTTAAGATAAACTTTGTCTTTGTGAAGTTTAATGGCAGCGGCATGGAAAATCACTTTGACGCATGTCTTTAATTATTCCCTTTTGCGACAAAACAGTTGAATCTTGTGCAGTTTAGTAACTACAAGCACAGCGCCGTATATATACTGAATAATTAAATCAATACTACAAACAAATATGTGGCAGCATATCACCAGAGTAACGCTGACTGCTGTGAGTTACTTAGCTCAGTTTGCCATGCAGCTAGACGTCCCATTAGCTGTGTATATGATCAGATTCTTCCCGTACTGGGAGCTTGGAGGACTGGGGAGTTTTGGATTTTCAGGCCCTGGGGTGGGACGGACCCAGCAGGAAATGCTAGCTAGGTGAAGTGGCATCAAAGTCATGTGAGTAGGCAATGGACCTGGGCTCAGCAGCAACCCCAGAAAACATGGTGGGTGTTTCAATTTACTGAGTGGTCCTGTTAACTGGTGACCATCAGCCCATCTGTTGTTGTTGTTTTTACGATAGCTGTTGAAAACAGGAAGAGAATGTGTAGAATGTGTAGCCCCTGCGAATGCCTCTTTGTTTAGTTTTTTTTTAATCTGTTAAGGTTAACGAAAGTGTATTAATAAAAAAAAAATGCACTCTCCATGTAAGGACCTTTAAAATCTTCCTAACAATGATCCACAGAAGTGTCCCTTTGCCCACAGACGCAACAGAGTTCTGTCAGGTTGTCTGTTAAAATATATCCCAGTTTTAAAAAGTGGGTTTAGTATAAAGCAAATGTTTCAGCCAGGTTGACATAGAATTGATTGATGCTCACCAGAATCCTGGGCATTTGCAAGATGTTTATAGCGCCTTCCTTTTTACAGATACAGGATACTTTTATTTACCAAATCCCTGGACCTGTAAATGGAGTTGCTTACATTTCATTGATTAAAGCGCTCTTACTACTGGAGTCCAATGTCCGTCCTTGCAGACAACCCCAATTAACATGTCCCACTCCATGATGTCAAGCTGCAGGGATCAGTGTTTAAGGTGGTATAACTGTAATTAACACGTTTAAAAGCAACCATTATCCTTGCCTTTCTCATTCCCCTTGATGTACCGTTCCATACACTCTACCTGTCATCTCAAAGGTGTCAATGACAATTGACTGTCTCGTTTTGCCACCTATTTATGATCTACGGGGAAAAAAATGCACTTGCGTATAAAAGAGAGAAAACTGAAACAGCTTACGTAATAAGACTTACCTCACTCTCCAATTCCCTCCCAGGAGCCAGTCTCTGCTGTGAATGGCATGTATGTCCCAGGATTTGACCAGAGGATCTCTCTCTTTTTCCCCATTCCAAATATCTATCTAATATCTAATATAAAATGACATTTCAGCCATTTTCTAGAAAAAGAAAAAAATACATAGTATCATATTTGACGTCACATTACTGATTGTTACGTACCATTATCATGAATAGGCTGCTGTGGCTGCTGTAGGTCCATTGGGCACCCCCTCTACACACTCCAGAGGGTAAGCCTCTGCCCACTTTGTGAAATAATCAACCACTACACAAATGTATTGATTACCACCCTCAGTTTCAGTAAGTCTAATTAGATCCAATCAGCTCGAAGGGCTCTGTGACCTGGGAAAAGTGGAATGATAATTAGATATCTGTACAGGAGGTACAGTAGGTGGCACTTAAACACAGTTAGCTTTAGCATTTAGCTGCATGGGACATTCAGTTGCACTAGTCACCACGCTTCTATTGGATTAAACTGTGTCTCGTTTTAAAGCAGGACACTGCACAACCTGAAGCCAAATAATGTGCAAATTGATGTACATCACAGGCCTTCGGTCAAGCAGAAATACTAAGTGAAGGGAATACATCACGTGTGGGTGTTTTGAGTGAAGAACTTTAACTATTGCTTTTGGTTGTTGTTTGGTTTGTTAAGGCCTTCATGTACAATAATATAGGTCAGTTTGAGTGACCCTTCAAGCTTTGCAGCCATTTGCAGATGTCTGCTTTGTTTCCAGGCTGGTAGTAACGGCTAATCACTGCATGCTGGGTTTTCTCAACACCACAGTGAGCCCCAAGAGTACTGCAGTGTAGTTCCAGAAAAAAAAAAAAAACTTGGTTTGCCTCAGCAGCTGAAGTCAACACCTTAGCCAAATGTTCCTGTTTATCCTTCCGTCTTTTACATATGTAGTGAAGAACTCCATCTGGTCATTTTAATCTAGACATAACAGAACAAGTGTACTTAAAGATGATATATAAATGACTTATTTACCCTTGAGCACAAAATTTGAAGCTCTTCTTTTAATTGTGTACCTCTTCTGCTTGGTAAGGCTTTGCCGAAAGTGCTTATGAGAGTCCACTATTTCTTTAATAAGACTTGGATCTAGCCTTGTTTTATCTCGGACTTGTAAATTGAGTTGCTTACATTTCGTTGATTAAAGCGCTCTTACTACTAGAGTCCAATGTCCGTCCTTGCAGACAGCCCCAATTAACATGTCCCACTCCATGATGTCAAGCTGCATGGGATCAGTGTTTAAGATGGTATAACTGTAATTAACACGTTTAAAAGCAACCATTATCCTTCCCATACTCATTCCCCTTGATGTGCCATTCCATATACTGTAGCTGTCATCTCAAAGGTGTCAATCCATCTTTGTTTTCTCTCTGTACTTTCTCCAGCGCTTCCCTTTCAGATGGTTGTAATTTCTGCCCAACCTTTTTTATATATAATTTTGATGCTAATGAGTTAATTGAACAGACAAGACTTGGCATCTCAGCTACTTTGCACCCTGCATGGTCCTTCACTATGTCTGCAAATATTATTTCTCTTAGAAAGTGAGAGTAGTCTCTTAGTAAAGAGTATTGGAAGTCTATAAAAAACAAAAGTGAATGGATGTGGGTGAATAGTGCTTTGAAATTATACATGCTTAGTCAATCAGGCTCCAAAGATGTATTTTAAAAATGTTTCAGACATTTAATAGAGACATTCACGGGGAAAAGCAAACCTGCTCTCCTTCTGTTTCAATACACCAAGTAACGTTCAAAATGCTTGGTATGTTCATTAGACTAATATAACTCCCAATAATAAATAAATAATAATAATCCCAAAATAACATAATCTCCCAACACATAATAATCTCCTGTATGACAAGGATATGCCCCAGTACCCTCCCATTTTACAATGTCAGCTGTCATCACAATGTCGTAAATATAAATTGAAATAAATTGATGTTGTGTCATGAATGTAGCTTCAAAACATAAAAACAAAATAATGGAAATTCCAATTTATCACAAAGAAAAGGTCTGTAGTAAATCTATTATTATACTAAACTGCATACAATTAATGCTAGCTTGGAAAGCTTGACAGCCATGGCAACTGTTTCTGCCTGCTCCAGTGGCCTCACACCAATTCCTGATGTCATGATTTGTCTTTATGGGCACTTCAGTGTGACTCTTGCATTAATTTGAAAGAGACTCCCTGCAAAGAAGCCCCACTGCTTCCTTACTCAGCTTCACTGGACCTGACCAGCCTTATTCAGTATATATGAAAACATGCAGAAAGCAGGGAGTGTTGGTACTGCTAAATTCAGTTACATATGAGGATGTTCCTGGTCAGCAAGTCTTTGTGGAGGCTGCTCCCTTTGCCAGGGTTGCATGAAATCCTCTGTTGCTGAGGGTCGTTGAAATTCACAGACTGTCAGAGGCTCTGCTGGTTCTGTTTCCCTAGAAACAGCAGAGGTATGGTGGGAATCAAGGAATGCAGGACACCAATGGTTGCATTCCCATGTGTATCAAGAGATCCATTCATTTCTTTATTCAATGCTAAAAAATAGCAAAATAGCTTTGAGAAAATGTTCAGATTGATTGAACAATACCTGCCTTACTGTACATTATCCTTTAATGCATTATCCACATTAACATTTCATTTTAAGTTCTCATAAGGAAAATGTGCTTATTGCCCCAAAACAAGCAAGGATGAAGGAGAGCAGAGAGAGAAAAAAAATCATGAACTTAGATTAAGTCTATAGGTGACAGAGACAATTTGCTGCTGATTTGAGCTCAATGGATAATTGGTTAATGGCTTTTATCAGAAATGCTACATTCTACGTGGCTGGTCTACAGTGGGAGCACATAAAGGGTTTCTAAAATACACATAAATAGAGCAAGAGAAACAGAAAAAGTGAATTCATGCAGGGTTGAAGCAGGAACAATTTCGCCATACTGTGCAGTATTCGTTTTGATGAAACATTTGCAGCAGTTTGCCAGATTAACCAGGCGACTGTAAGATGAGATACATTTTGAACGAGCAGGACTGGATCAGTGTGTTTTTTTTTTGTAGTTTGTTTTTGTGAAATAGTTCTCTGTTCGTTTTACTATTTTGAACAATTGAGTTTCTGCTTTTGTGTTACGTTCTCTCTCGTCTGTATCCAGGTGGTGGGCATGGTCCCGTCTCTCTCCTCCGGCTCTGGACTCAACACTGAACCTACACACCTGCTTCAAAGCTGCACACCTAAAATCCATCCACTAATCGCCGCTGCAGTATATCAGTGTGGCTCTTTACACCAGATTGTCTGTGGCAGTTCACATCTCAAGCTCCTTGAATTGTACATTCATTCAGTTTTTTTTAGATTGAATTGGATGTACTCCAGGTCTTATCCCTCCATTTTCTGTAACAGCTTATCCTTATCATGGTTGCGGGGGGCTGGAGCCAATCCTAGCTGGCACTGGCTGAGAGACCGGACAAGTCGCCAGTTACATGGAGACAAACAACCATTCACACCTACAGGCAATTTAGAGTCTCAATTAACCTATTAGCTGCATATCTTTGGACCGTGGTAGGAGGAAGCTGGAGTAGCCGCAGAGAACCCATACAGACAGGATTTACAGGATTATATCCATTAGTAATGTGAGGTTATGCTTTACATACAGAATAAACTTTAAGTTTTTTTTATTATGTTTTTAGCATTATTGTCTTGCTGAGCTGTTACACAGATTTGGGAAAAGTTAAGGCTGAGAAAGAACCACAAAGTCCATTTAGCAGCTGTTTTGGAGCTTTCATCTTCATTAGCAGCTGGAGTTTTCCCACTTCACTGATCCAAAGTCCTGCCTCCCTTTGTTACTAGGTCGAACAAGCCTGACAGAAGAAACGTCACGCTGGTTTTGTTTATCCAGGAGGTGCGGCGTGTGTCTGTTGATGGGCATCGGGTAATCTAGTCTTCTAATCTTCAAGGGAAGTATGTGATTGAAGAATATATTCATGATACATTTTAGGAACAAGGCAAAAATATGCAAATTGGGACTCCTTTTGGTCTTAAAAAACACACGCAGTCTTGGTGTAGAGACAACACACATAGTGACAAGAATATTAGCCAACATTGCTCCTGCACTGCAGGGTATGTGTCCTACATTGTGTATATCCATATACAGTAAATATGACCAAAAGTTATTTCAGGGCATACAGACATAAAAAGCATCATTAAACTTGACTGATGATAATTCATGTTGTCTTAAAAATATACCAGCATTCAACCTATTTGTTCTTGTCCAAGTCGCTTAAACGCTAATACAAACAAAATAAGGATGAAATAAAGTTTTTGGTGATCTGACACCAGGCAAATGATGTAGCTATACGTTAGATATGAAGATATCCAATGTAATACAGTATGTCAGCAAAGACACGTTCCATTGCAATGGCTATCAAGCCACTTTTACAGGATCCCCAGTAACATCTTTCAACATAGACAGGCTTATAGCCAATATCCAAGAACAGGAAAGGCGAAAAATTAACTGAGGCTCCGCTGACTATCAAGCTTGCTCAACTGTTGGAGATTTTTTTCTTTTTCTATTTCTGAGCACTTTTGTTACGAGGGACTGACTGCACACATGAAGCTGAGACGGAGCAGGTGCAATGGAGAATCATTATCTTAATACTTAAAGCCTGGCAAGGAGCAGAGGGCATGGCAGCTTTTAAGGATTTCGTAACAGAGTTTCAATTCTTGGAAATTAGACAGAGCAACTGAGACAAAGTGGTCTCATAAAAAAGAAAACTAGAAGTTTAAATAGTTGAATGATCATGATGCACCAGCAGCTGAATTTTTCACATGTTGCACAAGCTATATTAAAGCATCTATCATCATGCTTTTTAGGTCATGAGTCTGTCCACTGACGATCCGCGGCACTCACACACACAGAAGCCAGACATACTGATTGAAAATCTGTTTTTAAAGGACAGAAGAATGGAATGATTTTCTGTATTTCTTATGTCTGCCAAAACCTAGCTAATAAATACTGAACAGATTATATATATGAAAATATATAAATATTGTGGTCTCGACTTCTAAGCCTGTTTCTGTCAAGTTTTTGGTTGTTGACCTAAAAGAGGTTGACTTTGACGCCACAAAATTCTGCCAAAACGTCTCTCTCTTCATCATAAGCGTGGCACGGAATAACGTGAGTGCTTTTGATCCTCACAGACTTTGTCTAATCACTTCCTTTCCATTCACATGCATAGTGTAACACGCTACAGACGCCCCTTCTGCCCTCAATTTAATTGTTTTTTTCCTGTTCCCAAACAAACCTATTTAGGAACAGTCATGCTTACGCAAGAGCCGCAGAAAACAAAACAGTTAAAAAAAAAAATGAATAAATAAATGGTTTCCACCCTGGGGGAGGGAACGGGGGGCTCCCATTCAGAATATGACAACCATGGTTTAAATTATGTCAAATCTCCGCGCTCCCCTCCCTCTGCTGGAATGTCTCCTTTAGCAGAGAGGAATTTTATTGCCCTACCTTCCCTCTGTTGTGGTGACACGGGGGGACAAAAACCAGCGCTGACCCCATGGGGGCATCTGCTTGGCTCACCACCTACACGCACATTGTGACTCTGGCATAACTTCGCTGTTAGACGTCACAAGTCATTGTGTCAGGGCGTTTTTGTGTCTCAGGACAAAGCGTGAAAGAGAGAAAAGAAAACAATCCAGATGCCTTCTCTGAAATGCCTCAGCTTGCCCCCCTTTATGATGCAAGTGGGGGTCAGCTTTGTTCGAACGCGGTGATAGTTGTCGTTTTAGAGAAACCAACTTTCAAAGCACATACCTACATCTTGTAATTAGGTTAGCCGTTCCCCTTGCTGACGGCTCTGTCGTCTCATGGGGATTACTCTCACTTGAAAAAATTATACAAATTAGACTCACGTGTTTACAGCTATGCATTTATTTTCTTTGACTGAGTACCAGTTACCCTTACCGAGGCACGTACAGGCTGTCATTAAAGACTTTTGAAACAATGGGTTCTCACCACAAATGTAATATTTGTTTTTCTTCTCTGCTTTTTGTAAGTTTTGTAAAACTGCTGAAGAATACGTGGACCCAAGGAGGACTCATTGTCTCTCAAGATGAATTAGTATCAGTTAGACTTCAACTAAAGGAAAACAATGTGAAAACAATAATGGAAAAACAGAATTTATATTTGTTTCATGTATTAAGATTCTTGTCATTGCTGCAAAATTAAACTGCTTTAAAAGCTTCTGCAAAACACACTTGCACTCAGGGACATCTGACACATTACAAGGGAACCCAACAAGACACTGCTTTTAGCAGTCGGAAGCCTGGTTTAAAGGTTCAATGTGCCAATTCAAATGATCATAATATATTCATTAGTTTATAAGAACCTGAAATGACCCATTTTAGGAACTCATCATCTATCGTCTATCATCTATCGTCTAGCTAAACTGTAGCTAAACGCCAGCGCGTTCCACCTCTCTTGCCTTCCATACGAACTGCCGCAACCAAAGCCCACTTAAACTTGATTAATACTACTCAGACTACAAATGAAAAACAGAATTCGACTTAAAGGTACTGCTGCTTACACCTTGGTGCCAGCCCGCCTTCAGAGGTCTAATGGGGCCCATGCCTCAACAGGTCAGGGCTGTTTTTGCGGCTAAAAAGGAACCCACACATTACCAGGCAGGTGGCCATAGTGTTGTGGTTGATTGGTCTCTGTGTGTGTATATATATATCTTCAAGCCGATTAGTAATTACAGTAAATAAATGTGGCACAGTAAAAAGTACAACATTTGTCTCTGTAGTGTACTACAATAAAAACATAAAGCTGCAAAAATACTCAGTACTGTTAAACTGTATTCAAGCTCAACTCACACAGTGCCTGAGTAAATGTACTTAGTCACTTTCCACCACTGAATATACAGTAAGTGACAAATGGAGTTCATGGGAGTTGGAATGGAGTTTTATAGGCACATAGTCACGCTGGGTTTTGGTTTTGGTTTTTCAAGCCCATATAGTGACACAGCAGTCTTTAAAAGAGTTTTTATAGTCAAATCATTCAGGAGAATTACAAATTTGCAAACAAATTCTTCCCACTAAGAGGAGTCATGAGTGTATTTCTTGCTCGATTGACAGTAAGTGAAAGGGGAGTTGTTACTACACCTGTGTAAGCAGAAAACATCTGTTCTCTCAAGTGGTGTCCTCCAGAACCATCTTCACACAAGCCTACACGAAAAAGACACTTTCAATAAAATCTTTCCCCGTAACCTCTTGAGTAAAATGTTTTATCACACTATCTGCATAGAAATCCAATTTTGCGCAGAGGCCTGCTTTCAATTTGTTTCATATGATTCACTGCCAATTGTAACAGCAACTTATTTGTCTGGATCTGTGGTGGTGAGGAAGACCAGATGTTGGACTCTGAGGCCAGATGAAGGAAGTCAGAGGGTATGAGTCTCTGCGGTGGGTCAAGGATGAACAGGATGTTGATAAACTAACAAACCAAGAAACCTTGACTCCTTTAAAAGAAAATCACTCTTACGTCTCTACCAGCTGCCATGATCTTTTCACTATTTGTTCTTCTTTTCCTCCTTTATCCCTTAACTCTTTGTCTGAACCTCCTGACCCCTCATTTATTTTTCCCTCGTCTTGCCTCTACCCAACCTCGTCACCTAGTTTCCCTCACCTTTCTCTGCCTGCATGTCTTTCTGTTCCCCTCTTACAACAGCGAGGCCATGAGGCGTGCAGATGCGTCAGTTAATTAGTTTTTCTTATCTGCGGGCAGCTCACCTACAGCCCAGCTGAGCCGGGTCTAGGATCTCGCGAAGCGGACTCAATCACTGACACAAACAGGAGCAAACAACAACGATGGCCGGCCTGTTACATTTCCTCTTTCTTATCAGGTCATTTAATGAAACCCAAAGCAGAGTGAGAAGGCGGCTTCGTGTCATCGCAGAGCAGATGGAGAGGGAGGGGGAGGGGAAAAAAAAGAGTGAGAGTGAGGAAAATGAACAGAATGTCTTGACACAGACCTCTAACAGCCCTTTCGTTGTGCCCAATAAAAGCGGTGATATATGATCATGTGTCTTCCATGTGTGATGCAGCCAAGGTGCAGGCTCACACGGCGTCTCGGACCTTTATCAAATTGACAGCTCATTCTCTTAGTACAAATTGCACGGAGGGGGATTCAAAATGAACTTCTTCTATTTTATACTTTTGTTTAAATTGAACAGGTGAATCAAGGGACTGTCAAGTAAACGTCAAGTAGAGTATGTATCTAGATATCTGGGTTAAAAGTGTCCATTTATAGACATCTGAGCCATGTGAAATTAAACTGAGATGAGCTGTAGTTGAGTGCCATGGAGCAAGTCCAAAATCAATTCTTAGGTCCATTTGGGTCAACAGCTTAGATCTCATTACAACTTGAAGGGGGCCACTGACATGCAATTTTCTCATGAGTATTCTCTTGAACAGGCATAAATATTGCCATATTAATGTCCAGTACATTAGATTATCTGCTGACAATCACAACCATAAAGGCTGCAAATACACGCCCGGGCTACTATTAGAACTTTTATGGGTATGTTTAACGTAACATTAGCTAGCAGACTTGCCAGCTAGCTACTCAAGCCACAAATCTTTCAAAGCAAACTTGTTTTAAAAGGTTTTAGTCTTTCAGCTGCCAGAGTGCCGATCATTAAACTGACTAATGACTAACGGTGTTGTTTTGTCTTTTTCAGCTCAGCTTACATAGCAGAGGCCTAATGATTAAATATTTAAGCTGGGTGAGGTCGCTTTTTAATGGTTCTGTGTCCTCATGTTTACCTGCAATGTTTACTTTCAAGCCTTAGTCAAATTCAGAGTCACGTCTAGTCACAAGACTTCATTTTTGGGACTTAAAACAGGTAAAATAAGGTACTTTAACCCTAACCACGTTAGACTGCAGATTTCTACAGTAGCTCAGAATGGACAAACTAAACGCTGGCTCTAGAAAGGACCTCTAATTTTTTGTGCGTTTCTCAGACACCATGTAGAGGGTGAGGTGTGTGGTTGCAACCAGCAACTTCACTGCTAGATGTCACTAAATTCTGTATAAGAGCCCTTGAGTAACACTGAAGTCTTAAGTGTACATGACCATGAACTGGTCATACTGGCTGTTTGGACTTTTTTTTTTTACTTTGTTCCAAACTTAAATGCATTGTACACCTCAGACCTTTGGTGTTCCTGTAATGGCGAGACTGTCTGCAGAGCTGATGTAAGAACAGTTTGAGCTACTTTTATGTTCTCCCCATTTATACTGGTGTCTTTGAACAAATACGTCTCTCTGTTTAAAAACACCAAAGTCAGCGCATTACAGCCCAATCCTTCTACCAATGTTGAGAAATCAAAGAGATTTCTTCAGAGAAAGGCGGGGGCATCAAACCCTGGCTGAGAGCTAAAGCTACTGCAACATTTTAGGCTAATACATTTTCTAAAGAAACCCGGGCCCAATTCCAGTCACCTTAAACTCTCCCAGTATGAGTGTAACTTTGTGTGAAGACTTGCGGCTGTGGAAGAACTGTGGAAGGGCATAAATACACTGGCAAGATTTGGGGACATGGTCGCGTTTCTCAGAAAGAGGAACGGGATCATTCGTCAGCAGGTGTCCAATCAACATATTTCTAATCACACATGATAATAAACCTTTAATTGTGTATTTCTTTTTAGATTCTCTGTTTTGGGGGACACTTGACTTGGCTGCATTTCTTTTTTCTCTTTTTTTTTCATTTGCAATTCCCTGTCTGCTTCGCAACCCCCTCCCTGATTATTGTACAACAGAGGGAAAGATGTCAAATCGAATAATAACAACTTTATTTGTATATAAAATCCACCCAGTGTACCCACCGGTGTATTTGGCACAAAATGCAATCACTAATTCTATGATACCTGCACAAATGTAGTCTATCAAAAGTCTTTTTGAGTTGAGGCTACTCATTACTTTTACTCTGCAGGGAGCTCACATTTGTGGCATTTCTTCTGACACAGAAGAGGTGCTGCACTTGAGAGGATTTGAGTGTGAGAGTGTGATTTAGAGTGTGATTTGTAAGCCTGCATCGTCACTGCAGACTCTGTGTTGGAGGACTTCATAACCTACTTCCTCTTAAGGCAAATTGGTTTGGGATGACACTTATCCTCAGTGTGGACGTGCAAACCAAGTAAGGGTACGGGGAGGGTGTTGGGGCCTTCAGTAGTTTTATATTTGCAGACTACCAAGTATGCATTGTTGCACAGTTAAGATTATATACTGTACTAAAGTATAAACGGAAAGTTGCTGTGTGTTTTTAACTCGATGATGATCTAGAACCATGAAAAACAATGAGAATCAAGAATAAGTATCAACTCTAGTCCCATCCATTTGACAAGATCTCTAGAGAAAGCCTTACATTTAGCCTTTCTATCAACTTTGATATACTGTAAAGTGGCTCCCAGAGCAGATACAGCACATCTTTGTGTCAGACTGACAGTTGTTCAACAGGTGTTGATACAACTTAATAGCTTCAACTCGCTTGAACTTGTTTTCTTAAGTTTAACAAACTTAAACTTAAACCTAATTGTTTAAGTTTAACCAGCCTAGAACGCTTTACAATAAACATTTCCTTTCTAAACTTTAAAAGTGCTTAAACTCATATGATTTTATTGAAATAACTGTAACCAGCCCAAAGAGGTCAAAATTTCTCAAAATTTCGCAATAAGGCAAAGATTAGAAAAAAAAGAGAAAATTAATCCACTCACAACCCCTTAAATTTATCTTGTGATCGCACGAGTAACACCAACAACAACAATCATGTACTCATATGACAATCACAGGGGCCAATAGTCTGCAGAAAGAATACTTTTAATGCAGCGTTTTTAGATTGTTCTATAGGTACTTTTAATGAAGGAAAGTGCCTAATTATTTCCTATCAATAAGTACCTGTTGCTAGGAAAATCAAATTGAATCCCTCTATACCTTCCTGCCGACATTTCAAACCCACCTTACAGGTTGACAGTGCTTTAAAAAAATATTCCCTGTTTGGGTGAAGCCATAAATATTTATAAATGTCATTTCAATGGAGACATTTATGCTGATGTACGTCCACCAGAATTTTATAGATCTCTCTGCTGCTCTGGCTGGAGGTGTCCCTATTTGCTCTTAGTCAATCTCTGTATTAATATTCATACGCCCCACTGGACCCTCCTTAAATCCAAAGTCATGGCATTTCTACCCCAGAGAGAGCCCTGACATGGAAGAAGATAGAGATGGTGAGAAAAAGAAATAGATGATGAGCAGTCAGTAATGAGGCAGACTACAGTTCATATTCCAAATGATTTCTATGCCCCCTAACCTGATTTTACATGCAGCTCTTGCCCTCTGGAGCATTTCAGCTGAGAGAGGAAGTCTGCTGCTCTCACAAATGCTTCACGTAATTCGTTCAGTTCTTGGAGTATTTCAAGGCTCAGAGTTAGATACATGAGAAATGCAGCTGAAGAGAGAAATGTCCAGCCGTGAAAAGCACCTGTTGCACCTAAATCAAAAGCAGATCTCGTTGATCAAAAACAAACATTTCTTCCCAAATGCCAAGGGATTTAGTTTGTATTAGCATATAACTGCTTGATTTAATAGAGATGCATGTATTTTATATTGTATATCACTGTCTTATTATCCACAGCGTTAGTATTTGTTCCTCTTTCACTTTTTCCTGTCAGTTTGGTTTGTACAGTAGAAGTCTCCTTGTTCTCCTCTACCACCATGTGTTCAGATGAGGAAGCCTTACAACTATAATTACTAGTAATTAATATTAACATGTACCAGGACAGGTTCCAACAGACAGAGACACATCGCTACAGGCGGAGCCTTACAGAAACTCCTTGGCAAAGGGTGTCAGGCAAAACAACCAGTGTGCCAGTGGAGCACGGCTGCATATGCAACCAGGCGATTAATTATGATTAGCTGTGCTGTGCTACCGGATGAGGAGGTGAGAAAGCTCATAAAAAGCAAAGGTTTTGGGTTGAAAAAGGGAAACAGTACACCATCTCCATGTTTTGTGTCCGCCAATGTTAACTTCTCAACTGCATTGTACCGCTCTTCCTATCACATCTCCTGCCATCCAAGGAAGCAGTAAAGCCCATAACCTTTGCTGACTGATTTAAAGGGTCATAATCCAAAAAAATTGTTCAGCACCAAAGTTTCAAACTAAAAAATGGTATCGATAGGCATTTTAGTCAATGCAGTTTTATTTTTGGATTTCATTAATGACTTTATTTAGGTAATTAAAATGCGTCTCAGTTGCTCTTCTGTGCTCTTTTTTTTATCCCTAATAAAGCCAAGGCAACACTATTTTGTTTTAGTTTTCATCATTAATTGGAAGCTAACAAAATGTACTCAAAGCACTAAAGATAAAAGTACTCACACACTCATCCAGCGTTATAGTATTATATCTGATCATTGTGGATTAATATTACTGCTGCGTTAATGTTTATGATGCATTTCACTGTACTGCTGAAGATGTTTAGAGTTAAGGTTTACTATAAAGCGTGAGATTGTTCTGTTCTCACAGAACATCTGCAGCTAGATTAAAGCACTAAAGTGATTCAAATTAGCTCAATCTCAGTCAGTTGGTGATAATACTGACGTGTGGTTTGACTTAAATAAACAGTAGAATACGTCTTTTGCCACTGTATATGGATGGGCGGGTGATAATAAAGTTACCATATATTCAGCATGATGAGTCTTGTGTCTCATCCTGTCCTGGGATAATGTTCTGGGTGGGGGTTCTCTCTCTCCTCCTCCTCCTCATCCCATGTGTTCAGGCTCGAAGAAAGGGCAGAGTGACGTCAAAAGATCGGTCATTCCATCCCCAGCTCCTCCAATCTGCATTGGTGAAGTGTCCTTGAGCAAGATTCAAAACCCCAAATTGCTCCTGGAGGCCGATCCATCAGGCTTTGTGTGTGTGTGTGTGTGTGTGTGAATTGATTGGCTCCTTTCTGATGTACAGTTGGCAGCCACTGCCATCAGTGTACGAACAGGAGGGATTGTGATGTGTAGTGTAAAAGCACCACGGGTGGTGGAAAGACTACGCAGAAAGGCAGTATATAAGTACAGTCTATTTACCATTTAATGCAGAGCTAATATTAACCCAAAAGCATCATACGTACTTTAAATGTTAAGCATATTTTGCTGATAATACTTAATACTTTAGTAAAGTCCTGAACATACAGTGTGGTATTGCTTAAATACTTCCTCTGCCACTGTATATGAGTGGGTGGGTTCGAATAGAGTTACTAAATATTCAGCATGATGAGTCTTGTGTTGCTGTCAAGCTGTCCTGGGATGAGGTTGAGGAGGGGGTTCCTCCTCCTCCTCCTCCTCCTCCTCCTCTGTCCCTCCATGTGTTCAGGCTTGAAGAAAAGGGCAGAATGACGTCACGCAGGGCTGGTCTTGCCGTTTATTAGCCAGGGGAGCCAAGTGCCAGGTTGCAAGAGCTTCACACTGCAGCTCTGTCCGGCCAGCGGCAGAGGGGATGTCCTACTAACTCCACCAAAACTTTCTAGAAACTCAGTCAACAGAAAGAAAGAAAGAAAGAAAGAAAGAAAGAAAGAAAAAAAAGAAACACACTGACTGACTGACAAAAGTGTCGCAACTCGCCTCACTCCTGCTTTAATGAAACTTTAACTAGGTTACTTTCTCTTCAACCAAACCAGAGGCACAGTCTGCACATCCACTTTGATAACTTTTTTTTTTTTTTTTTGAATGAGCCGGGTCGCGCTTGCGTAGAGAGTTTTTCTTTTCTTTTTTTTTCCTTTTCCCGATTTTAATTTTAACGTTGGGATAAAGTTTCTTTTTGTTTCTTGTTTCCTTTATCACTTAAGACTCGTGATGGCTGTCCTGTCACTAGCGTTGCTACTTGTAGGATTTGTGTTGACTTCAGCTGACAAGGTAAGTGCCCGTATCGCTTCATAGTTGCCTCATTTTGCTCTCCGAGTGTGCGCAATATTGCCTCCCAAACTCAGCCCCGTCAGTATGAAACAAATCCAGCTTTAAAGCGGAAAAAGTGGGCCGACAGAGCAGCAGGTTTTTTTTTATTTTTATATTTTTACGCGTCTCGTTTGGCTCTCTCAATGCGCACATTGCTTCTTCTGTGAAATACATGTTGACACTGCACACCCATGAGTTTAGCCTGTTACATAAGTCATGTAAAATAGAGGCATTTTGTTAATTCTGTTTTTTTTTTACAAGCAGCTCAGCCTGCAGTAAACTGCTGCAGGGCGGTTTGTGTTGCTGCTGCTGGACATCTCAGACTCAAGATTATGATTTCCTTCTGGCTTGTACCGCATTTAACGAGCTTTTTTCTTTCCTCCTACAGGCTGGTGAAGTAGATAGAGAGGGTAAGTCCTGTTCATTGTTGCTTCATCTTGTAAATAATTTGATAAAACTTGTGTGAAAGTAGAAAGGATTGTCCCCCAGACACTGATTTAAAAAAAAAAAAAAGACTCAAAGACTCAGAACAACCTTGGTGTGCACTGAGATCAAAGTGGGAGGGGAGTTTGTGTGTGAGGAGCTCTGTAATACACCCACCTCCCCTCCTTCTCCTCTACCCTCTGCTACCACCCCATATTCCCCTAAACATACACACACACACACACACTGTCCACCAGCACACACACACACACACACTTATATTACATGAGCGAACCGCTTCAAGGGCTTTGTCATACAGGAAAGAAAATTCCACTTCTAAATCCTGCACATCTGTTCTCCATTCTGAGGTTAAGAAACAAGTGAGCTGCAACAGTGTCCACGTAGGATCTTTTTACACCCGCCGTTATCTTCTGAACACCTCAAGGACTCTCACACAGCAAGATGACAGCTGCCAGTTGGACGGCGGATGGCATTTGTGGTCACCCGTCATCTGTAGTTTACCACTGTTGGCTCCTCTTGGTCATTATCAGCCTTGTAAAACACTTATTCACCCATTGAGTGTGGTTTCTCTTAAGTGTTTTACCTCTGGCTTCTCTTAGTCTTCCATGAGCCTCAGTGGGCCTCACGCAAGATTTTCTTCTTACAGTAAATGACTCATGAAAATTCACCAGAAATTCAGAAGAAAAAGAGTCTTGTTGCATGAATTGAGCATGTGTTGTGGACAGATTGTCTGTGGTTCTTTACAGAAATCCCAATAATGTTTGATATTATGGCATGGGAACTAGTATTTCACTGTCCTGAAATACTCTCCTAATTGGCCAAATTTGTTGATTCGTGATTTCATCTGCCAACAGCAAGTCTTGAAACTCCACAGTGTAATGTGTGTAGGGGAACTGGCAACCTTTTATGACAATTTAAAATGATTATGACTATGCTAACGGTCACATCTCATCATCTTCTCATGAACAGCTGACACTCATCAGGGTGAAATGAGCAATTCATGACAAGCTTATGCTTTTAAGAGTTTGTTGAGTCTGACCTGAAAGACTCTTATGAGCAAACGGCTCAGAAGAGAGTGAAGGAAAAAAAAATCTTGCATGAGGCCTAATGAGTGCAAAGCAAAACCAGTTCACCAACAACTTTTTTTTTTGTCACATTCCTAATTGAAATCTGAATCTTCAACTGTCAAATCTTTTGGTGCATGGAAACACCTTTTGCGTGTGGATTCGGTGTCAGACAATCAAGCAACCAATTTTACACAGAGGTTTACGCAGAGTGGCAGTTAGGTGGAACATCCAGCTCCTCCCACACCTTTCAGACCTGAGAATTCAGGGACTGCGTCCAATTTAGCAACTGCCCGTAACCGAGAAATCAAAAAAATAGCGCACGTGTCATGCATTGACTAGTCAGGTGTACTGAGGTTGTAAAAGTATGCAGGGTTTAAATATATAGTATATATATAGTAAGCGTCCCTTTTTGCCCTGCCTCAAGTAACACCTTAAGTACATGGCAAGCCTGTGTAATCATATTCATGGAGGCATAAAATGGTTGGTTTGTTGGTTTTCTTTCCCCCAATGGCTAAAGTCTCTGTGGTGTGTTAGAGTTTTCGAGTTTAAGCAATGCATCAGCCAATCTTTGTCTATGCTAGTTCTCTGAGGTTAGCATAGTGTGTGCAGATGTCCATACAGAATAAACAAAATAAACATAATGTGTCTTATTAAGGTGTCAGGCCACCAGAAGCCTGCAAAACATTTCCTGAAGTAGCAACATGTGCCAGAATATCCCCTTTTGGTTTACTGTAAAGGCCACAGCAAATGATTATCATTATTTTTGTACTCCAGTCATTCAGTCATCTTTCATTCTTATGTGCATACCTTATTTTCTCCACTCAGGTTTGCTGTTTTCCCCACTCAGTGCTCTAATGAAAAAAGTTCTAAGATTTTTTCTTGTACCAAAGAATCCAGGAAATCATTTTGCATATTTACCTGTTAATGAGTCATGAAACCAAAACAACTTGCAGTACTGATAACCCTGGCAGACATAAATATAACTTTACTTGACGCATATCATCCGTATCTGATGCTAATGTATCTCCTGAGAGTTTGCTGTGTTGAAGCTGCAACAATGACCTGTACGAAAGTAGAGATGTGTGAGCACCGCAGACGAATCAAAAGCCAGATACCATTTTTTTTATTTTAAATCGCAAATGCCCCTTTTATTGTGCACATGTGGTATTGATTATGTTGAAATATTTCAGTACTTATCCAGTATAAAGACTAGATGTGGAAATGTAAGACTGAACAAAAAACTTTGTTTGCTAACTACTCTACTTGTACTTGCATTGACTTATTCTTAGTGTACCACCCGTAACCCTAACCCTTGCAACAATTATGTTTTAAATAGAATATAGTGATCTTTAGTGTTTCATATTTGGTCTCAGTTGGTTTTAGATCATGGTTTTATTGACTTACGTAACCATCAAGTGTCAACCAAGTCAAGTGAGAAAGTGAAAAAGACTTTTCTGGCCTCGTCTTTTCACTTTGTCAAAATTAATTTGAATAGACTCGAATAGGAAATGAAGCATTCTGTTGTTTTTTTCTAAAATATTGTTGTAGTCTTGTAGTGCAGAATCGTCATTTTATTATTATTATTATTATTATTATTATTATTATTATTATTATTATTATTATTATTTCCTTTAGTGCCACATTGAAGGATGTGCCTTGGAGTCAATGACCTTTTTAGAATAATCTAATGTGTAGACTCTTGAGTGTCTTTCATTGTTGTGCAATCGTGCATTGAGAACAGCTAACAACATTCCAATCCATATTTTAATATTTACAGCTCCATTCACTAAAGCTTACATATTCCCTCAAGAGCAAATCTCCTACAAGGCGGCGAAAAGCCAATCCTTTAAGGACAATTCAAAGTAAATGTTCATTTAAATGTCAGGCTCTCAGAGAATACCCTCAACCATTAAATCAACAGCCCTGCTGATTAATTTTAGGCAATACTTTAAATTTGCTCTGATCCCATTTAATTTCTGTACGGCTGGCTGAACTTTTATGGATTATTAGGTTGTTAAAAAAAAGGGGCTTGAAAACACATTTTTTTCAATCAGCTTCTTCTTGCAGTGAGGTTCTACATGAATACACTGTTATCTTCCCAAAGCTACCAAAGTCATTTTTTGACAGACTTCAGACTTCACGGCACACTTGAGCAAATTAACAACACTTGAAATGTGATGACATTTGTAGGGTTTGCAATTGTGATTTGATTTCATGCTGCACACAGTGCAAGTAATCATTCATCAGGACGCAGAAAAATCGCTCGCCTTGCTGAGGAGTTGGAGGTATGCAGCTTGTCACCTGCAACTGCAAATCTTCGATTAACAGCTCTCTGTGGCTGCACCTTCTTGTTCCATGACTCGTTGCAAAGCACTGAAATGATGAACTGATGAAAATGACCTTCCTTTTGTTTTGTTGATGCATTTTTAATGAACGATTGCTGTCTGAGTTAACGTTGCCTTTCCCGAGGCTGCTTCACAACAAAAGCTACCCTTTGTTATGTCAGTTAAACTCTTATTCTTTGAAGCACTAGCTGTGGGAAGTAAGCTCATACATTTCTGACATGGTGTAAAAAGTGTGACGTGTAAACTGTTAAACTTTATCTGTCACAGAAATTAATGCTGCACTACATGCACCACTTTCTGTGAGTCCCCCATGTTTAGGTAGACAATCTGAATCCAGTGTGGGGAATGGTGAACTACTATATAGAGAAATGGTTACTAAACGTCATTGTATTTGATGGCTATTGCCGAAAACTTGGTAACCATAAATAGTATCAAAATAGGGTCTGCTTTCATGAAAACCTGAAGGATTATAACGTAAATAAATGATAACTCTTGATTGTTGCAACGATTTTGGGAGCTTGAAGAAAAGAACAAAATACACCTGTGTTGTTGTACGTCTGTCTAGTAGGAGAAATGGCTCATTGATCGGCTTGAGGATTAAACATTGAAACTTCACTTTTCAAATACTAATCAGCGGTGCTAATTCTAGACTTCTCTGTGACCCATTTGACCCCATAACTTTTGTATCCTTTAAAGATCTGTCACAACACTATTAGTCCTATGCATGTTGCACAACTTTTTTCTATTTTTGTATCATCAACTTGCTCAACACTCATTACATAACATTCATGTCTGCAGAAAGGGTCAAATTAACTGGGTGTAACTGAAGTATTTGCACACTGTAAAATAGAAAGGCCTTTGATGTTTTTGCATGTTCAAAACCTCGTGCCTGTAGTTTACTTTGGTTGAGGGGTTATGACAAAAGTGCTCAGCACTTCGTTATCTGTGTGACAGAATCAGTGTGAGCAAGCTTAATGATTGTTATTTAACTGGTCACCATCAAATTACCTGAATGATATCTACATTTTTTTCTCAAAAGCTTTTTTGTTGTTGTTGTTTTTAAATCACATTTGTCCAGAGCATGCACACTATGATTTGTAAAGCATGTCATTTGGTCAGACGTGTAATTTGAGTTTTGCCATTGACACCTGTTTAAATGTCTTCTAGTCAAAACCTACAACATAATTATACGGTTTCAAAATTCGTGTTACATTTTTTTCCAACCAGAACCAACCAAAAAAATGTTGAATGTGTCTGCCGTTGGACACATTTGGAAAAGCAAACCAAGTCTGGGTGGAAATTTCCTTTTAAACTGAGAGTGTTTCGAGGCCCACAGATTTCCTTGTACAATTGAGTTGACCACAAATTACCCAATGAACAACAGCCTGAAGCAAATGAAGCACTATGCCATATTGATTACCATCCAGCATAGCGTGCATATTTTTTGTGCTAGGTATTTACTTTTGGACATGCTGAAGGCAGCAACAGCTTATCAAGAACTGAAAGGAAAGCTTTTCTCGTCGTACTTTCTAACTGAAATGCTTTAACCTGTCTTTGAATGTTCAGATCTTCAAAAGCAACACGGCTTAAAACATTGGCATCAGTCTCGATGAATTTCTGGCTGTACCCATGTGTAATGAAAAAGAGAAAGACCACTAGAGTTACACAGCATCAAGGCCACTGCAGTCCAAGGACTGGCAATCCTGGCTTAACTTTTGCTTTAATGCTGCTTTTAAACATCCATTGTATTGACCCATCAAGTACATGAAAACTCCATGCAAATTCCAAATAACATATTTAAGCGTGAACATGGGTGTAGCATTGTGCTAATTTGATGGTTTTCTTCTTGTGTCTTGGCATCTCCCAATCTATATACTGTTGACGGCAGTAACATTTTGGAAGTCTCAGGAGAGACCAGATGTTACATCGTGGTTGTTAATGGTTAATGGTTAATGGTTAATAATTAGTCATTTATACCGAACATTCCATCGGCCTGCAAATGTGAGAATTTGCACCCTTTCTCTGTTTAATATTTAGGCTGTTGATTAAATAACAGAAAGCTATTTAAAGACTTCTGACTCTGAAACCTGAATTTTCCATCGACCATTTTTTGACAGAAAAAAACAACTAGAATACAAGTGAAGCAAGAGTTTGCAGTTTTTGCACTTATTGTTCAAACATCTGGTAGTGTGTTGTTATTTTTTCCTTCTGCCTTGAAAAAATAAAGGTCTCATTGTCATTCTGTTGTTTTACAGACCAGCTTAGGAGTCGGCTGAAGGAATATGGCCTTGTCACTCCGTTCAGCACAGACTCGCACGGACACTACCTGTCACATCTGCTCTCTGCCACTCACAAGCAGCGGGTCAAGAGAGAGGTGTTTTCTTCGAGTGAATCTGAACAGAAACTCTTCTTCAACATCTCCGTGTTCGGGAAGGAGTTCCACCTCCGCTTGCATCCAAACAACAGGCTGGTGGCGCCAGGGGCTATGGTGGAGTGGCATGATGAGGTTGAAGGTTTCGGGAATGTCAGCGACAGCACTGGTGGCAATGCCACTACAGGCGCCAACCAGACCGAACACACCACCGGGATGGAGAGGATACTGCGTCGTGAGCTGCTTAAGACAGACTGCACCTTTATCGGTGACATTACAGACGTCCCTGGGGCCACGGTTGCCATTAACAACTGTGACGGACTGGTAAGTCCTCCTCATCCATAAAGCTCCTTACTCCCCTACCCCCACACACCATGTCTTTTCATTACAAAAGTGCCATGACCTTATCAACTGCCACTAATGGATTTAAGATGTCCGTAACTCCTGAGTTTAGCTTTTCTTTACGTCAGCACTGGGCATTTTTACAGCACATTGTTTCTGGAGATATTCTTTAGGCGGGCAGGAGGAATACCTTTTTGTACAGAAGTTTGTCACGGGTGAGTGGCCAACTATTGCACCCACAAACCCAGCGGATTTTCCACCCAACCTCTTCCCAACATAAAACACGAGTTCCCTTTGTGTTCCACAAAAGTCTGCAGTCCTATCCTCCCCATCACCCCTCATAAAACACTTGAGCAGTAATTGGGGAATGACCTAGGCCAAAATCTCTAAGAGTAGGCCAACAAAGCATCTCATGCATTCAAGGAAAAGACTCAGCTAGGTGAACCCAAAGACCTTCAAATGATGTAGCCGACTTTCACTGTAACTCATGACACCTGAAAGGCATTTAGAATCAATGCCTTTCATCTTATGAACATTGTATGACTCTTTTATGTATTTTTAACCACACTAGTGCCGGGGTTGTAGACTAAAATATATGAATCACTGTTGGATGGATTGCTCTGATTGTAATGCTTCCATACAGACATTCATGGTTCCCAGAGGATGAATACTAATGACTTATGTGGCACAACGACACTTTATGTTGCGCCACCAGCAGGCCAAGTTTGTCATGTATTCAGTGAAATATCTTTGTATCATATTTGTACAGACATTCATGACTCTTAGCTGATGAATCTCACTGTGATGACACTGGTTTTCTCTGCCACCACCAGCATGTCGGCATTTTTGGTTTTGCGTGAAATATCTTTGCGACTAGACTGATTGCCATGAAATTTGATTTGACTTGATTTTTTATATAGCTCCATTATCTGGTCCAACACTTTCTACAACACTATGTTTTTGACCACATACCTGAAAAACTGATATTGTTAATTATACTATGCTGTAGTTTGTGTTTAGTTTTGTGCTAATTAGTTCATTTTAGCAATGTTAACATGATGAATTAAGATTGTGAACATCTGTTCGCCTAAGCTGAAATATAGCAGTCAAGTTTTCTTTATAATATAGACATATATATTTTGGCATTTCTGCCTCACTGGATAATGATAGGTGTAGAAAGAAAGCAAGGCAGGGTTTAGAGAGGGGATGAGGAGCAGCAAAGGAACCAGGCGGCTACGGTATGGACTCTTTGATGCATGGTGCATGCTCTACCAGGTAAGCTACCAGGGCATCCCACAGACTATGATGGTTTAAGACTGGACTGGTGCTGCTTTTGTAAAGGTATAATATGCTCAAACCTGGCTGCAGCATCAAGTAGAGCCTTCTTTGCTGCATATCAAAAGGCAGCACTTCCCTTCAGGACCACTTAAAAGAGTGACACATGATATGATGATATAGAGCAAGAGAACCCCAGGGACTTCCATTTGAATCATTGCGAAACATGAATGCAAAGCCTAGCACTGTGTGTGTGTGTGTGGGTGTGTGTGTGTGTGTGTGTGTGTGTTTGTGAGTCCACAGGATTTAATTCTCAGAAGATTGCTTGAAGGTGCTCTGTAGGGGTTGACTTTATCTGTCCACATCAGAACACTTGTAACAAAGCAGCACTTTCAGGGAGGGATTCTCATGAGCAGGCGTGGGAGTGTGAGGTTTTGATAGTGTTGCTGGTCAGTAAAAACTGAAACAAGTGTGATATTGACATGTGTTTTTTTTTTTTTTTTTTTTGGTGGGAGGACATTTTCAGGAAAAATAGACTGACTTCCTGGAAAAACAACAACAACAACAACAAAAACAGGTTCATTCACAAGAAAAATGTTGGTATTATTTGGGGCATGGCATGAAACTTGAGTCTATCATTATATGAGAACAGCCACATACAGTATGTCTTTCCAGATGTAGCCTCATCTTACAACAAGTGGACTCAAAGTAAGAGCTCCAGACAATATACATAAAAAATCTGTCTTTTCTACAGTCAAATGATAATGATAATTATGTTTGATTATATTCCATAATGCTAGCTCTTGCACATATACAGGGAATTTTTTTTTGTTTTCATTTTGCCTTTAATTAACCAGTGAAGATAAGAACTAATTTACCTGACCAAGTACTGTAGCTAGGTCAGTGACGAAATAATTAAAACGCATATTAAAATCAATCAATCAAATAATTAAAAATAATTGCCATTCCTAGCTTATGACACAGTTAACAAAGATGTTGCCATTCTGTGCTTTGTGCAGAAAGCTTTTTACATAATTTAGGATACCTAAAAGCCCCTGGTTGCAATGAATTGCAAGTAGAAATAACAAGATGGCACTATCTGCTGCATCAGTCTAAACCTAAATATTAAAACTAGATCTGAAATACTTCTTTAAACCCAACAGAAATCTGCCAATAGCTTTCAGTCAGGAGAGACAAGTGAATGAAGTAAAGATAATTTGCCATCTGCCTTGAGCAGCTAAAAGATAAATCCCCTCATGGAGTCCAGACACTGGCTGATGACTCTGCTGAGGCTGACAGGCTGATCAATCTGCAAATATTGGAAGATGATGGGGAGGTGGAGAGGCACACATAATAGCAGCATGGATGTACTAAAGGCAGAGAGAGTTATATTTATAAAGACAGCAGCAAGATGATAGACTAACAATGAATGTGTGTTGCTGTGTTTTTGGATACATGTAACTAGCTTCTTACAATGAGGAACAAACTGTTAAAACACATTCACTAGATGGCAGAAGGGTCCTTTAAAACAACACGTCACCTGCAAGAACTGGGGTACGGGGCAATCATCAGTCCTAATATTGATTTTAATACTCAAAATTGGAAGCTCATTAAGATCAATTTTCAACATAAGATCAATATTGTGACACCCTTAGTGCTGGAGTGAGGCAGTAGTGAGGAGCAAAGAAAGTGATGTCAGTCCAAATGATAGATGACTAAAATGGTAAATGAGTCTTTTCCTGTCTTCCCATGAAAAAGGCTCTTGCACTTCCTGTCAAACAGTTCATCTTCAGTGGTGACCTCATTCTTCCTCAATAGATTAATTGTTTGGTCCATGAAATGTCACATAAAAAAGAACAGAAAATACCCATCACTGTTTCCCAGAATCCTAGTTGACAAAATTCATATTTCAGAACTAGTGAGTATTTGCCATATAGCTTAAAGATATAATTATTATTTTATTGATTATCAAAACACACGTTCTGGTGATCAACTGATCGATCAGTCATCTACTTTCTTCAGCATCAAAAGTTTTCTGCTTGTTTGTCTGCTTTTCTGGTGAATCGCTGGTTACACTGAAGACTGATACCTCAACACCTCAACATTCTATTTCTATAGAAAATGCATTCATTGAACCATGAAATTCCAGAGCTGAAAAAAAATTGTTGCACGACATCATTTTAAACCTGCTCAGTAAAGCTTACCCAAAGATAACACCCAATTTCCTGGCACAAAACGAAATGCAGCATCCTAAGTGACCCCATTTTGTTTTGAATCACATGATATTTCTGACTTGCTGTCATTCATCATGTCATTCATTCTGAAAATATTTTGTGACGTCTGACTGACATCTCTGTAGAGAAGCAATTAAGGGACTTAAGTATTTCCAATGTACATGACCTAAGGCTGTACATATATAAACCACAGGAAGGACACAATAATCAGAATATGAATTAAATCATACAGCATGACTCATGTAATGTGTAGGTTTAACTCCATTATTATTATTATTTTTTTTTATCCCCAGAGGCCTCAGCTCTGCCTTTGATCAATGTTAATACTATAGGCTACTAAATATCAATCAGCATATTCATTTTATCTTTAGACACCAAAGGAGTTCATGTTTCTGTCATTGAAGCTCTATCACAATAAAGCTCTCACTGAATCACACTGAACCAAATGTAGCACGTTCTTCTATTCTGTTCCCTCTGGGGGAAGAATAGAATAGATAGTTTATTGATCCCTCGAGGGGAAATTCTTTTTCCCCTCAAAGGAAAAAAAAAAGATTAAAAAAAAAAACAACTTTTACATCAATTTTTCCCAAAATACAACCACACACAAAGGGAGAGATGGTGAAATGTTGGGCAGCCACACAAAGTGGCCCCCTGGGAGCAGTTAGAAGTTTGGAGAAGTCTGGTACTCAAAGGCACCTCAGCAGTACCCAGGAGGTGAACTGTCCACCCTCCATACTTTGGTCCAGGCTGGGCTTGGACCAGCCACCCTTCAGTTCCTGAGCCAAATCCCTACAGATGGAGCTACTGCTGCCCCACGTTAGCACAGATTCCAACTCGATGTTACCTTTAATTCATTATTTCCACTCCTACAAGCCTCAAGTTTCTGGCCACACCAGGAAGTGGCACAGCAAAATTAATCTGCATATTTTAGGGATGCCATGACTCCTTGCATGACCACAGGCCAAACTGCAACAGCTTGCACGCTAACTGCTAACACAGTGGTCATTTGGGCTTGTCAGTACCAGAGTTCTAGAATGCTAGTATGACCTTTTAGTCACTCCTCTGCGTTGCGATTTGGCCATTTCCTTTGATTGGAGCGGGAGGAAGTAGTTCATCACTTGGGCAGATTTGGTCTCTCGAAGACATTTATAGTTGAACCTTGTAGGAGATTCAGGCCTGAGAGGGGGCCACACAGGATGTGAGAGTTTTGCTTTGTAAATACTGTTGTGGCAGGATGTCACTTTGAAGACGCCAACAGCCATCAAAGGGTCAGTCACGTTGCCCAGTGGAAGGCTGATTTGAAAAAGCTGCTGCTGCATACAGTACGAATCTGTATGATATCACACTACTGGGTACATTCCTATCAGCTCATTTTTTATTCAAAAATATTCAAAAAACTTATAAAACTCTCATAATCTGACCAAAAGCAACCAATATCCCTGAATTTAGAACTTTTATTTTAGAAGTAGTAAAAAAAAAACTTGTGTTAAACATCACAAGATGACCTCTTTTGTTCTGCTCTGTTATGACTGGGATGGATTTGGATTTTTCACTTGAAAAAAACTTTGTTATTTTGGTGCAAAACCCATTGACAACCAAACCATCATGCTTTCCTATACTAATGTTCTAATAAATTGTAAAACAATAATTATTAGTGCCCTGTTTCAAGCAAATAACACATTTTGAATATGCTGCATAAAAAATATTAGTGATCAGTTTTGCATTTTGAAAGAAGCATGCCATGTTTGGTTGAAATAAAGTCCAGGTCAAATCTGATTTTAAAACTCTTCTTGGCACGTCAACCACTCTTTAGTGTGACCATTTTTTTTTTTTTTTTTTTTTTTAGACACGGCCAGTCTTTTACATGAATAGTAAACAAAGCTTTTTTTTAAAAAAAATATATGCAAAGGTAAGATACAAACTGGGTCATAAAATTCTTTCTAAATCAGTTTGGCCTGTTCCTCCTAATCCTATACAATTCTGAATATGCTATACTATACTATAATATTATGCTGTTTTTAATATACCTACATAACACTCTGCACCTTTGCTGTCCTCTGGCTGCTCTAATACAGAAAATGATTATCTTTTTTTCCTCACATTGTTTGCAGCCTAAATGCAAAGCATGCATAGCTTGAGATCAAACACCCACGAAACCAGTGGTTGCTGATGAAAAAGCCTGTTGTTGAGGAGCAGTGGTCTTTGATCTCAAGTGGTAGCTCAAGCTCTTGCTAGGTGTGTGTTTTACTGTTTCTTAATTATAGCCAGGCTGCTGTCTGGAAGAATTTACTGGAGCAGGCAGGCAGGCAGGCAGGCAGGCAGGCAGGCAGACAGGCAGTGCTACTAAATGCTTATGAGGCAGATACTTCCTTTTCTTCAACAGCAGCAGCATGGGGGTGTAGTGAGGGTAACATTTGCTGGCCTGTGTGGGAGACTGCCTTCATGTTGCATGTATGTCAAAGAAACCAGGAAGAGGGGTTTTTTGATAATGCCTGATGAAATATATCAGCGCTGAGCTCTGTTTTCTGCTTCTGTATGTCTAATGTGTGGAGCAGGAGTAAATCTGACAGGGTCACAGCAGAGGGCACATTAAAATATGGTGCAAAGCAGAACCTGTCAGCCCATTAGTCCATTTATTTGTCAAGTTCACTTCAGTGATTGATGGAAAGAATTTTGCTTTTTTGTGAAGAGTTTGTGATCCAATACCTGCGTATACAAGACTTCCCGGAGTGTATATTTTGCTGTACAGGGCTTTCTTTTTAGAATGACCACAATAACTGCAAAAAGAGTCTCATATTTAGAGACAGTCGATACAAGTTGTCAGTTAAGGATTGGTCAGAAAATGAATCACCAGCTATATTTTGATAATCACAATCACTTCAGCCTTTTTTCATGCAAAAATGCCAAACATTCTTCAGCATTCTTTGTGATTTTTACCAGCTGTCTTGAACCACTGTGGCCTGGTGTAGTTCAGGAACTCTCTTTTTAGCAAGATTGATTAGTCCGATAAAACACTTGATCTGTGCTCATCTTCTTTGTCGTCATGTAAAGATCAAAGAGCAGACACACAAGCCGGTGTAAGTCCACAATCTTTAAAACATGGATTCTTTTTAGTTTCGTCACTGTTTTTGGAAATACGGAAAGTATTCGCTTCCATTTACGGGATATAATGACAGTGTTTGATAGTTGAAACACACCTGGTCTGTATGAAGATTTTCCTTGAAAGGATGGTACTTTTACATCGTAAACAGCTAGAAGGACTCAGCTGAGGATGAAAAAAAAAGCATTAGAGCAAACAGTGAAGGAATGCGACTGACCTCAACATGTCAGAAGCGGATATATACTGTATCATTCCTATCCTCCTCCTCCTCCTCCTCCTACACCATGACTCTAAGTTCATGTCTCAGGGTTCTCTTCTCACGGAGTTGATGGTTCACAAACTGCACATATTTTATTGTGGAGTTGTTGCCCTGAAAGGCGAACAGGGAAAGGTTCCCATGTCTGATATATTTCTGGACTTAAGGATTCAAGCATAATATGTGCCTCTGTTTTTCATCCAGCTGTGCAGAGCACGGAAGATGATCAAGGAGTATAAATTATTTATCTGTCTCTACAACCAATTTAAGATGAATCACTCCGTTATGCTGCTTATAAATGACGAACGGTAATGTAGCTCCAGGTCTCAAAAAACATTCAAACTTTTAATTTAGATAGCCTTCAGACAGAGTCTAAAATTCATTTTTTTAAGCCACAAGTGAGTTCAGTGTTTTTCATTTATTCAGGGCTGCTGCTGATTTATTATTTTGGTGACTCTTAATTTGTCCTTTGAGATGTAAAAGGACTCTGACTCCAGCGGTGTTGAAATGAAACCCTTGTATATTAGGAATACGTGTGAAATCCCCCTGTGGTGTGTCTCAGTTTGAAATGCATTGCAAATTATCTTGGGTACCATTTAATTCATCTCTTTAGCTTTTTGTATGGTTTAGCCATGCTAGCAGTGTGTGTTTAGGGATGGCAATGCTGAACACTTTGGTCCAGACTGAAATATCTGAATAACTTCTATAGTAATCCATCTGGGAAGTGTGCCTCCCCTGCACTGAACTGCACTCAAACTATTTTTACCCACGCTAGTGCTAGGGCTCTAGAAATTATATTATATTATATTAGATTAGATTATACTTTATTCATCCCACAGTGGGGGAATTTACTTATCACAAATTGAAAAAAATAGCAGCAACACCACGAACAGACAGAAATATCTTAGAACCTACACAATAAAGAAAAACAAACAGACATCTGGCAAACAACAGACAATGTGCAAAAATAACTTCAGTACTTTACTTGGAAAAGTGGCATGATATAAAAAAAAAATGTAAGGTAAAGTGACCATGGTATGAAAATATTGCACTGTAAGTAACCATGTAATAAATAATATTGTAAGAGTAGTAATCCTGATATACATAATATTTCAGACGTAGTAACCAAGATATAAGTAATATTGCAAAAGTAGTAAGATGCTAAAAAAGAGTAAAGAAAGTTTAGAGTTGCTGTGACAAGTGCCCACTCACACGGCGCCATCTTGGATATGACAATGATTGTTGGTCTACCACTTACCAGACTAAAATATATCAACAACTGTTGGATGGATTGCTGTTTCTGACATTCGGGCATTCATGGTTCCCAGTGGATAAATCCTCTTGACCATGGCGATCTCACCTTTAGATGGGGTTAACATTTGTACTTTTGGGGGGTTTGGGGGTCTAATTTATGGATTCCTCTGAAACTTTGGACAGATATTATTCTCCTGCTCTGGATGAATTGTGATAACTTTGGGGAACCCTTGGCTTTTCATCTAGGTGACCAAGTCCACGCAAAACTAATGAGCATCAGTTCATGTTGACATGCTAAACTAAGATGGTGAACATGCTAGCCATTAACATGTTAACATCATTATTGTGATCATGTTTGCATGCTGACATTAGCATTCCGCACAAAGCGTCACGTGTGCCTAATTACAGCCTCACTTAGCTGCAAGCGTGGCTTTAGACTAGTCAAGTAATGCTTTCATGTTAATGTTCTCACAGCTTAATAATTAGCATAATATCTTGTCTTTGATGAATTATACATTATATACATGTCACACTTGTTTATATTGAGGCCGGTGAATGCGTTGTCACTTGGTCTTAACTGTGTAAAGTGTGATCTAAACGCGATCCTTTATTTGCTCATTATTTATTGTGAGTCATTGTTCATGTCATCACTCCGTTAAGTTAAAAGTAAGTAAACCCATGTTTACGCATTGGACAATATCTCATCTTCTGGAATTGTTAAGTGAAAAACTTCTTTAACATTGTTAAGGGAAAAAAAAAACATCTTTCAACAATAGATACTCTTTGATCTTCACTGATTTTAGAACAAAGTCTGTAGAAAGCACTACAGGAGGTATTGCAGAACACCACGAAACAGCTGTATTATGTAGGATTATACACAGTTGTCACCTCAGACTGGTTTAGCAGCAGATGTTTATTAGTAAATGACTCAAATCAGAGTCAGGGACCAAAAAAGGGAAGGGGCATCACCTATTTATCGTCATTGCATGGCTGACAGATTGAGATTTGAGAGTTAAAATAGAAATCTGTTTGATTTGGGGCTGTATATATGCATGTGGCTCAGAACTGCATTAAGATTTTTCCAATTCCTGGTAATTATGGAACATCAGATCTGTGTTGCATAAAGCATTCCTTCGCACACATTCAGCAGCATGAAGTGTGCCACAAAGAACCAGCTTTTATTTCATCCTTACAAACAAACTGTAAGCTGCCTGGAAACGCCTTAAAGCGACCATGAAATACTGCTTTAGCCTCAGTCATTTGTTTCCGCGAAGCAGGACTGACAGATAAAGACAGAGGCAGAGCTGACTTGAGAACAGTACTGGCTGCCTGTCTCGCTGTTGACGTTAACCTTTTCCTCGCCAGCGGCTCTGTAAAACTTGGACACCTCTTAATGTGTGTCATGTTGCATAATCAGCTCTGCCAGCCAAAACGGGTGAGGCACTGCTGTGTCTGTGGCATGTGAGACTCGCAAGTGTAAACACACTGCAAGCCTGATGGGTAAGGCTCAAGTAAGAGTATCCTTTCAGAGCAACAGCCTGTATTAACTGAAACGTTTTCCTGATGCTTCGCTGTCAGTCCAGCCGGGCAGTTTAACGTCTCCTCCGCAAAAAACTCCTCCGGCAAGACCCGCCTCGGAGGAAACGTTTACAACGCTGAGATTCATGAAGAGTGACAAAATGAGCAAATAAGATATACTAATGTTTTGCTAAGAGCTACATGTGTTTGGTGGCCTAAACTTTTGGCCTTGGAGACATAAAAGAGCATTCTGGACATTCAACAGCTTCTGACATATCTGGAGCGGCCGTGGAGGGGAAAAAAAGCAAAGAAAATATCCTATTTGATTTGAAAAAGAAAGTAAGCCAGTTCCTCTTTGCAGTGAACTGTAGTCGGGCACAAGAGTTTTATTCACTAATAGTTCTTAATGTTCCTTGTTGACTTAGCCAAGGCTTGTTGCAGAGGTTTGACCCCTGAGCTGTTTGGGTATATGGTTTGAGGTGCAGGAGGGGAGGCACACCAAGATATGCAAAGCCAAGCTATTTCTTCCAAGTTTTTCTCCTCAGCAGCCGAGGGTTCAGTTCAGTGTGTGCTGCTTTTATTGATATTTGTGCGTTGAAACATTTTTAATCATGACCTGTATAAACTTAAGAGGAGCCCACATTTTCTGTTGTCGTTACAGACAGACATTGAGAGCCATTCACCAGCGCGAGGTTTTATTTTAAGTCAAGCGCAGATTCCTCACCACCTCCTCAAAGCCGTCTGCAAATGTTTGCTCTGTTTAGGAGCACAGCACAAAAAGACAGGACTGAAATAAATTCTCATATTGTTTCTCAAAGTGCAGACTGTTTCACCTTCTCTGCCCTGCACTTTTCCATCAGAAACTCTGACTCCCCTTCATTTCAACGTAAGATCAGTGAACTCTTGCTTTTCAAGTCGCTTCAAAAGGCAACAGAATCAGTTTAAATACATTTGAGATTTAACTTACATGCAGGAGAAGTGAAATGTGCCGAGGATGATGGAGATGATTTGTTAGGTTAGAATTTAGTTTCAACTTCTGCACCGAGAGGTTGAAGACTTTCTGTAGCCCCCTGCAAATCACAAGAAATTAACTTGTGTATTTTTTCCCCTTCAAGTTCCTTTAAAGGCTAGGGATGAAAATGGCAGGTAATGATGACGAAGGTTTGCTCACATTTTTGAAAGCAAACACACCTTTGAACAACACCGAGGGTGAAAGGTGGCAGTGTCCTGGCTGAATTCAGACCTTCAACATTGCAGTACCTCAACTTTTTTTTTTTTTTTTTTTTTAAACGAAAGCACGTTCATACCAACCTCCTTAAGAAGTTTAGACTGAAAGAGACTGTTTTTGAAAAACTGGAGCCCTTCAGCTGAATCCCATATGTTTTTTTTGGCAGACGAGTGCTGTCTGCTTGGCCGGGGCTGATGTTGGGGATATTAAACTGATGGAACACAGGACTGTTGATCCCTTTTTTTGAGGATTGTGTTTAGAGCCTCTGTCAGACACCTGCCATTGTCTCTTCTGATATTGGATAAAACCGAATACGAATACTGCGCAAAAAAAAAAAAAAAGAACTGTGCCATTAGAAAACTTTCTGCTGTGGAACCAAACTTGAGATGAAGAGAGGTTTTTTGTGAGTTTCAAGGACTTGTGTAATGTCAAAGCGTCTTTTTAAAGCCAGTTGCTGCACTGTGTTTTTTACACTAATTATGGGATAAAAGCATTTTATCTTACAGACCTGCCCTCCCACTGACATCAATTCCAGCTGGAGATGGATTTTCCTGATGTTTTTGTTGAAAGAGATTCCCGGGTGATCATTTTTAAGTAGTTGGGTTAAAAGTGATGTGATGCGTGAATGCTGTACATGCGGGTCTATTCAGTTAATCACAGGCATCCTTTGGTCCACACCTCAGTTCACCTGAAGTTGACCTTGCTATAATGCAACATATTAAATTAAATATTTAGCCACTGGAAAAAAAAACAGGTTGTTTTGAGGTTATGCAGACTATCTCCTTATTTTCTTTTTCACTTTTTGAAATGCAGCCTGAAAGCTTGAGAAAGTGGACGTTGTGTAAGGATTGTTTGCTGTCAAGCTCTTTTGTCATTTGATGATGGTTTCCAGCCACAGTTTTTGTTTCGAGTTGTCAGGTCGTCAGCTGATCTAGACTCTGTTGACCGGGTTAAATAGTTTAATTGGCCACAGAACTATCCTGTGTGATTATATGTCTTCAAGATCTGTTAAAATGTCTTTGGTCAGGAGTCCCAAATATTCTTTTATTCCTTTTACTCTTTACTTTAGCTTGTTGTCTGTACCAAGCATCTGACTGGAATAAAGACACATATGGACTGTACTGACATTGTCATTTAATAATAATGACCCACTGAATATCCCTGCTTCATGGTTACTATTACAAAGAGGATAAAAGATTGGATAGACATTTCTTATTGATTGTGGTAAATCCTGTCATTAATACCCATTGGGTGTAATCATTATTACAGCATTGTCAGCCTGATTCATAAAATCACAAATAACAGAGTGGACTCCCACAGTATAGTCTCATTTCATTATGTTCCTGTGTATCCTCCAAAAGGCCACAGTGGCCCAAAACAAATTATTAAGTGCTAAATGTATCACAGAGGCCATGCCACTGTGATAATCTGCTGTGACAGCTGTGATCCACCCAGACAAGATGTAACATAATACAGACTAATGAAATTTTCCTCCAAATGTTTGCCCTCGTATTATCCGTCCCAAAGGACTCTATTTTACTCTAGTTTCTGTTCTTACTTGAAATTCGTAGCTTGTCAGACATTGACTCCTTTATATGCATTAATATTAGAGAGAGTCAAGTCAGATTTCATATCTTAAAATAAATTCCATGATGTAATAATTGAAGAGTTTTTATCAGCAGTCGTTGCATGCATGGCTCAAAGTATGACGTCTGCCTGCTCGTACATTCATGTGTCAGTCTGTCGGTCCACCCACGCTTCCAACTATTGCAACGATTGCTGTGACAGTACAACCGAGTACAAACTTTCATGATCTCCAGAGGAATATTCGGAATATTGAAGCCTTTTTTTTTTTTTTATTCTTTGATTTTTTTCTGCAGCACCAACATACGGTGAAACACTTCAAACTACTGACTAAATATACGTTTCACAATTTCACAACGTCTTTCTGATCACTGCCTTAAAGTGCTTCTTTAATGTGTTTAGTGCAGGTGTCGCATCAGTTTCACCTTGTGATAACAAAGCGTACTAAGCAATGACAATTAAAAGAATGGACAGCGTATTCCTGACATCACCCACGTGTTTTCTGAAGCATCGTTTTGAAGCTCCAAAATATATTGCGCTGGCCGCTGCCATGTTGGTTGTCGTACCTCTCCCGCCTCATCAATTTAAAAGATGTGGATCATCTGTGGACCAGAGGCGGCATGGACTTGAGCTAATCACCAGGCGGGCAAAAAAAGTTTGTTATATGAGATGACGTCATGTCGTGAGGACACTGCGTGGCTGCCATCTTAGCCTTCAGGTGCAACGAAGGGTTTTGGAATGTTTTGCTGCTCCAAGCAAAATAAATCTGCGGTTTTAGACTATTTTAATAGCATGCGCTTTCCTGTACTTCTCTCACACACTGGGAGAGACTCACTTCCCACAACAAGCCCGATGGACTCCTTCACATAAACAGGTTACCCACCAGGCCACCATCCTTAAGGTATATATTTTTCTTTTTTTCAGTGGCACAAGTTTATATTTTACACCACATTTTAATACCTCCAGCTTTAACACCAGTACACTGAGCATGATGGATTCTTCTTGACCTCATAGGAAGGCAGTTTCAGCTAATCCTGGCCTTACAGAAGATTCCAATTTTGCAATAAATTGCTATGTGTCTCTAAGCTTTTTCTACCCAACAATGTTATTCATTCATATATGTGCTTTAAGGATGGATGAAATATTTATTTCAGGACATCTGTATGCAGTTGCTTATATCTCCTTTCATTTTAATTGCTTCCTTTATTTGCCAGAGATTACTGAAACGCCTTATTGAGACAGGGGAGGATTTTTGCTTTGCTAAGACACAGCGAGCATGTTTTTGCTTGATAATCACATAACACACCGGCCTCATGCTGATTTTTATAGCTTAACATAAGGAAGAGTAGAGAATGAATGAGCCGCTCTCTTTTCTGTACTTCTGTTATTTGTCATCATAGACAAGCTCAGAAAAAAGGTTTAAAAATACTGAAATAAGCAATATTGACTGAATTGATTAGAGAGTCTTTTTGCATAACTGCATTCGATGAGGTGTTGTCTTAGTCATAGATAGCTCTGTGAAGCGCTTTTGATGAATGTTAAAATGTCAACTCATTACGCAGACTCTTGGACGGCGGTTTTTAAAGTTGGACCTCCTCACACTGTTCGAGGAGCTGAAAATGCCACCTTCCTGTGACGCGGAGACGCAGATAGTTACATAGGATGCTCAGAATTAAACAGCAACTGGACAGAAACGCAACTTTTGACCAATTATCCGTCTGTCAGTTTGTCTGCATATCCTCAGCATCCCACCGCAACCTTAGAGGTGCTTTAATAGGCCTGCAGCCCAATTTATGTTGTGCGAGAGTACAGATTCAGATCCGGACTATGTTCTGCCGCTCATTTTATTCCAAATGAAATGCATCAGCTTCACCGATTTTAAATTGAAGCATGATGTAATGAAGGCTCAGAGTTTTTTTTAATTTAATTTATATTATGATTATCTGAGCGCATTATTTTCTTCCTTCTTGGCTCTTGTACACATGGAATCAGTAAATAAGAGAGAGCTACACTGAATTGATTTCAGTTTAATTTAATATTTGTTTCCAAGCTCAATGCACTGTCTACATGTCAGTCCTAAGGGGAATTTGTTGAGCTGCGAGTTGGGAATCAGTCAAGGTGGGAGAGCTCAGAGTAAATAAAGGAAAAAAAAAAAACAAACCTAACTGACAGCATGCCATTATTGGTGTAATACCAGGCTTAATTCAGGCTGGATAATCCATGGACTTTGTCTCTGAACACTACTGTATGTGGAAAAAATGGTAATTGGCACACTGCTAGGCAAACCGCATTACAGTCTGACAACATATACTGACATAAAGAATATTTATAATCTGTGCTTGCGGGTGATTCCTGATATGTATGACGTAAAAATTCATACAATAAGACGGGGACAAAACCCCTGCTGCAAATATGTTTAAGTTAACAAGGCAAAGCAAGCAAGAGGAATGAATTCCCTCACATGAATTTGCATCACCTGTGCTCTTTTATGACAGGCATGTGGCATATTTCAAACGACAGATTAGCCTCATGTAGCTATTTATACTTTTTTTTGTTTTCAAATCAAGAATTTCTCTCTTTCTAGCACCGCTCTGAAGGAGATGCCCTTCTCTTTGAAAAGGAAGACAAAGACCACAGAGTGTCTCTTATTTTTCCTCTCTACATCTATTCATATCCCAATAACCTTTACCTGCCGTCATAGCTATCAAATCCAAATTGCATTTGAATGTGAACAGAATGTTAATTGTGCCTTTAGATTTTCTTGCAGTATGCATATATATCCTCCCGACTGTGCGCCTGCTGGGAACATGCTTCATGAATTCAAGCCTTTGTTTTGATTGCACAAGCAACGTGGGGTTAAGCGTTTGTCAGTGTTTCCTTGGTAACACGTTTTAATAGCCACCATTAATGGATGGTAAATTGATAGTTAATTCAACTTCAACTTCAACAACTTCAACTACTAATTATTTGTTTACTGTATACTAATATATTGTGTCATAGCTAATAAGAGGCAATGACTGAGTACATTAGTAACAGTTTATTTTTGCCTTTGCAATTTATATTCTGTGTTAAATATTTGTTCATGACCACCAAATGATTTATACATTTAAGAAAGTTTTATAAAACATAATTACATAGATATATGGACCAGATACTTGGCTATGATAGATTCTAATACCTAATTCATAAATACTCTAGAAACATGACATGACGTCATGAACATGAAGATTTATAACTCTTGTTATCTGGACAATCATTTAAGTTTTAATGAAAAGTTAACTTTGTTTGAGATGTTTTTAATAAGACAGCTTGATATTAGCCAAAACATTTTAATTTAATTTATGAATGTCTCCACGCTCCAAAGAACAAAAGTCAGATTGTTTGTGATCTGAG
Organism: Nibea coibor; assembly: GCA_023373845.1. NCBI lineage: Eukaryota > Metazoa > Chordata > Actinopteri > Sciaenidae > Nibea > Nibea coibor. The sequence goes on along the minus strand of CM041737.1, from coordinate 8,728,748 downwards.
CTCTGAACAAACATGGTCTGTGCTGAGATTGTAATTGATTTTGATCATTTGCGTTTGAACAAGCTTTCCCAAACAAACTTCAGATTCGGCTTTGCTAAATTAAAATGTTGACCTTAAAGGTACCCTGCGGAGATGGTGACGATTGCCAGCTTACATTCAAGCCTTGAAACATGAAAAACCAAGAAGGTGAACAGATGAGACAACATGTGGAGGCTTGTACGTTAGATTGAGCAAATGTGTCATGGCAAATGAAGCGTTTTCCTCAAAGGCTGTCATATGAACTGAAAGGAAGATATTATCTTCTAATTGTAATCATGGCTGGAACAAATGAGGAAGTCAGGTGATGTTATTTTAGAGCAACGTTGTCTGTAAATCAGTCCGCAAACATTAGACTTTAACACGAGAGACAGCTGTGTGTTTCCAATTTTCAGCATCACCACGGTCGTTCCTTAAAATCAAGTGGATTTATTACTGTAACCACAGCGACGGAGCTCCCCTAACCCGAACAGAGTAATTCTCACCTAAGCCATGACGTTTCCCACGCAACTGAGTCGTTTTTGTGCCTAAACCTAACCAAACCTGCTGGAAGGCACTGACAAATGATGATATTCCTGTTCACCGAGGAGTGTCATTGATTGTATTTAATATGGCGGACTTGATGTCATATTTGCACGCTTTTCTGTTGACTGACTAAATTTGATAACGTGCCAAAAAGGTGGCAATGCAACTGCAAAAGATGGTGAAGAAGTAGACTGTTGTTTAGATGTAAACAATGCAAAAAGAAAAATCTTTGCATATGTTTCATGGGCATGCAAATGGATTCAAAATGTTTGTGATGGCTGCAGGATTCTTGTGTGAATGTAAACATAACTGTGTTTGTTTACAACAAAACTCAACAGGGTGTGTTTAAACAGTTGACTGCAGTCCTCCGGGGTGTGTCAGCAAGTCATTCTATCATTCTCATTTTAGGCTTGTCGCTCCTCACGTCAACACCCGTGATGAAAAATTATGCCACGTGACAGGTGGCAGAGCGCCTGGCAGCGCAAATAATCCAGTTTTCATACGACACATCAAAATGCAGTCGGAGTACCTTGGCGAGGCGTGAAGCTCGCTGTGTTGCCAGAAGCAACATGGTCCCGCAACAAAACAGCATTATGGCTCCCTTATGGTGTCCAAAAGCAGCTGTAAGTGGGATGATCACAAGTAAGAGGTCATTTTATTGGCGCAGTGGTATCTACGTGCAGCACACACGGCGACATGAATGTTCTGTTAATGTGTTTACTAGTGGCGGCAGGGTCAGACTCAGTCGTGCAGTATCAAAAGTATGTAAGCTTCAATAATAACTTCGGTTGGATTCCAAACAGCAGTGCGTGTAAACAGTAGGAGAGAGAGGGGGGCAAGTCTTGGTTTGATTGGGGACTATGGGAGTTGGAAATGAGTTCAGTGTGCACGTCGGGTGCAAACCGCCATATGTGCACAGTCCAACACAGTGTTAGTGAAGAGGCCAGAGCGAGGTAAGGCTCGCAGGCTGCAGCAGTGGAGCTGAACTGGCCAACCAACTGATCAAGAGCTGGAACAAATTCCTCCGGAGCTCTGTGAGAGGTGGCTCTGTCTGCCTACAGGAGGACAGTAACAGCATGCTTTCAGCCAAGGCAGCTCGCTCTCTTATGGATTAATGTGACTGATAAACACTGAATCATTAGTGTTCTGCAGTCTGTACGTGTTTGCTTTCAACACGATGAAGCGGAGCGTTACAAAAAGGCGAATGCTTTCTAGGCATTCGGAATTGCATCTTTGATCGCTGCGGCGGGCACGTTTGTAACATTTGTGCAGGTGATTACGGAAAACGTGCGTAGATGGTTGAACAAAGTGCGACGCAAGGTCACATGCCCCTCAGTAGCAGCTCGGCGTGCTAACACGTGTCCCGATGCAGCCATCACGCGCGCGACACGTGCCTTAGCGCGTAATCAGGGTTTGACGAGCTGTGTCCGATGAGCTGTTTGTTTGTATGTCGTCGTGTTAGCATGAAAGTGTCACCCCTTATACGTACCCGAAACCACGGGCATGACTGGCTTCTTATTGCTGGAAATCTGAGGGCGGCACAAAGCAATTTCGTTCCAATGTATCACTAATGGCGCAAAGCTTTCTGATCACCACCTGCAGCTGTCTGGTAACTCGTTGATAATTCCAAACAGATTACACATTGCAGGAGAAGTCAAAACAACATGACACAGAGGTACATCACGGCATGTAATCAGTGCGAAGAGATATATTCTGTTTTGACTAAATATTACATAAGCACATCTGTCTTTTCATTGTCATATATCATTTTATTCATCCTCATTTATTCATTGTTCCTAGGATTGTTAGGTAGAACATTATGGTGCCATTATGTTGTAATCTGTGTCTCTGTGTATACATAAGTCAAACAGATGGAATAGATTTCATAGATTCTCCTGGAAAGCAAATGTCACATTAGCATTGTTATATTTCATTTATATATTTATTTTGAAAACCTTGCTGCATAAATGAATAAAAGACCATTGGAATGTTATCACAGATTAATGCAACAATTGTCTTGATTCATGATTTCTGATTAGTGTGATTGGAGGAGCATAACTGTCCAAAAACTGTCTGCGCATGCTGTTTCCTTTCCTTCCTTGCTGACCTATCATTGTGTTGCAGGCTGGGATGATCCGCACTGACTCAGATGAGTACTTCATTGAGCCGCTTGAGAGAGGCACTCAGGAGCTGGAGGACCAAGGCAGGGTCCACGTGGTTTACCGCAGATCCGCTGTGTTGCAGGCCCCCTCCGATATCTCTGTGGACTACCAGCTCCAAGGTAGGACGTACAACCGCAATGTTTATTCTGCCCGGTCAGATAGCAGTCCAGATGGTGTTTCTAGTACTGCTATTATCGCTGCTACTTCTACCACTGCTGCCCACTATTACTTTTGATAACTATGACAGAATGTGTTCTGCTATCAGTAGTTGGTTTACAATGTAACTTCCTTGCAGATGTAGAGAAGGGAAGTTTGTCAATTTTCTATAAGTAATCCATGTTTTATTCAACACAATGACCTGTGTCGTATATGGTTATCTCTCTATCATATATCACCCGTAAAACAAAAAACGTCAAAAATTATAAAATTGTTGGCGGTTCTGCTGCCCACTTTACATAGCACAAAGGAGTTATACTTCATTATAATAAATCTCTGCAAGAATGATGGAGCTACATGAACTTAAGTGAAAGGAGAGCCACCCCTCGTATGGGCTGCACATGGGACAAGAAGTGCTCTTTTTTCTGTTGACATTTGTGATGCAAGATTGACACACCTAAATAACAACTGGTATTTATGTGTGATCGTGATGGCAAACTGCTCCCAGCAACCACTATTACGGCTTCTGTGTCAACATCAGTGGAGCGGATATGTCACTAGCTAAGGATTGCTTTGGGCAAAACAATACCATATAACCCCCTCCCATACAGAAAACAGCTAACATGAACACAGTTTCAGGTTAAATGTGGGGTGAAATTAAATGTCTGATTATGAGGCTATGATGGCGCCCCCTTCCATGGTTTTTTAAACTGAGCCGTGGCTTCTACTGCAAATACTACTTAAGTTGTTTCTACAGGGCAGACCAGTGTTGCTGATAACACAACTCCTTTTAAGTATTCCTACTTTGATTACAAGTATTGCTGCTTGTAACTATATTGTTGCCAGGATCACTGTAACCTTTTACTTCTTGCATTATTCCCAGTAATAATAATGAAAAATGACCCAGAAGGAGGAGAGTTGAGTCAAGGGGGTGCAGTTAAAAGCTCTGAAAAAGAGTGTTTTTTTTCACGTCACACAAATTATTGCTTTTGCCACTGTTATTAATGCTAACAGCTGTCACTACTTGCTTTTAATACCCAGTTTGCCCTCTGTTTATACCAAACAAATGTCACTATTTCTGCTGAAGGAAATGTGCAATGCGCGTCATATCCAATGTGACAGAGATCTGTGCCCAGAAAAGATTTCTTCCTGTGAATAAGGAACAACAAATAGAGCCTCCATGAGCCACTTTTCATGTTTTATTAATTTTTATCAATTTGAGAAGTAAGAATGGAAACATTCGTATTATAGGTTTGCACATTGGTCTTCTTTCAATTTGAATGTAATAGAAAACAACAATGTGGGAGATAAACTGTATTCCCAGTGAGTGAAAATATATTCATTTCCTTCAGTGTCACGGTTCATTTGGACTTTGCTGTAGTGTAAACAGAGCAGAAATGCTGGTTTTGGTGCCAGACAGGCTGTATCATCATTTGCATGATGTGTCCTAATTAATGAACCCACAGTAGTGATGCTTGCAGCTTCTGACAGAATAACTGTCGCTAAGTGTTGCATTTCCTTTGACATATGAATCTACATAAAATCATCTGCCAGGGGAGATATTTGCCTCGATGGCTATAATTGAAACTATCCCCTCTGACTTCACTCGATTACAGACTGAAGCTTAAAGGAAAAGGTGTTATATGAATATTTATTCTCTCCGTGGTTTTGTAATCGTAATCAAGATTTTTTTATTTAATACATTAAGGAGTATCTGAATTCAGCAATACTTGTCTCAACATAACTCAAAAACTCTGGCTGTCACTGTTCAATATTGAATACAAATTTAGCCAGGTTGTTCGCGCTAGCTCGATCTGATGCTGGAAGCAAACACAGTGCCAATGCTTCTGTAGCTTTTAAGCCTTTTTTAAAAAAGTCCTAATGTAGCCACGAGAATGGCAACATGGTCACAATTTCAGCTAATATCTATGAACAGACATCTGATATGTGTACAGATTTTTAAAAAAGCTAATAAAAAGCTAAATTGTCAGAATAACAGCAAAATCTAGGTCTCTTGCCTTCAGACTCTCCATTCATATGCAGATATCTCTTGATAGAGATTAACTAGCTCATGTTTGCTGCTGTTCACTTTTATGCTGAGTAATGAACCAAGCTCACAACCTCATATTAGTCTGTTGCAGTAGGTGACATGCACAGCCTTGTTAAGCTGACTAAATAATAAATAATGATCTTAGTTTCTGTGTCTGTGTCAGCAAAAGCTAGATGGCTGTTACAGAATTACATTGCAAAGCAACAAGCTCTAGCCTGAAACGACGCCAACTTACACAAAGTCAACTTTTCGCACATTTTGGAGCTATGGTTTCAATAATTTTATTTCTTTACATTTTGGCAAACAAGGCTTGAAATAATGTTGACAAAGTGAAATCGAATAACATTATGTGCATACAGAATATATAAAATAATCACATGGGCACATTTTATCTTAGCTGTAAGCATTTGAAATGTCAAGCTCATTTAATTCTAAATTGCTGCCTCTATTGACTGTTAATCATCATCTCAGCGGGGTCTCATGCTCTTACTATGATCATTAGGAAACAACAGGAGTCTGTCACAAGCGGCGAGCTTCAATCTTGTGCTCGAAAAGAAATGTTCTGTATTTGAATGAGATGAATACGGAGAAAACAAGATTGCACTGATTGCAGTCACAGTTCACAGTTGTTCAGTTGTTCACAGTCAGTTGTTTGTCCTCAGATACTGTGCATGTAAAAGCATGATTTTATCAGCTGCAATCAGTAAGTTGAAATGTAAGGAAGCTTCCCATGTTCCCAAGTAACGAGCATTACGTTTCCATGGAGTGACAAGATGAACATCTTTTATCTTATCTCTTCATGCATGTAGTCATTTTATAGAAAGCTGGACTCTGAGCCATTACCTCTTTTTGGTCTCTCGTGTCTTTTATGTTACCAAACAGCATGGCATGGTAAACGTGGTGTACAATATAAAAATGCAGCCTATTTTCAAGTTCATTGCAGTCTATTTGTCCATGGCATGTGCCAGGTGTAACAGAAAGATTACAGTAAACCGATTTAAATGGAGGTGCAGGTGACATATGAGGTGGCAGGTATGGCATGAATCAAACAGCGGCAGGTTGTAGAGGTGCTGTGGGACACTTAAGCTAAGCTTTTTCAGAGCTGTTGTCAGTGAGAGTGCAGCACCCTTTTTTTTTTTCATTTGGATTCAGCTGCCACAAGACATGTGAAAAATCAGTCTGTACTTCGTGCGTGCCACATGTGGCTGTTGAGTCAAGACAGCATAAGTGGTTATCTGAGCCAGTGGTGACTTCTCAGAACAAACAGTGAGCGATTTTATTCAAAAAATGTTTGTTCTTTAGAAAAATTAGGATGACTAGACATCACATGGGCTACTGCTTATTTGAATAATAATCCTCACTTCTGAGAACGATTGCTACTCCTCCCTTTGGCTAATAAAGGGTCAACATCAACCCTGGCAGGTGCTGTGAGATATTGTTTTTACTGTACAGCAGAATCATCACAACTGTTCGATTCTTGGCCGTGGCTTCTCTTGTCATATTTCGGTGTTGATTAGATCTCATACCTTGAACCAGCGTAGTCTCTGTTAGGCCCAGTGATGTTGCGAGATTGCTTTTCTTGGGTGATGGCAAAGGAGGAATGATTCCTCCCCTCTCTTGACAAGCACTGCTGTGCTGTCTCAGTGAAGGCACGTCCGGCCTGGAGATGATCAGAGGAGGAAATTGTCCAGGCAGGTGTTCACAGCAGTTTTCAGGTGTGTTATTTTGTCAACTTGAAGAGCACTTTCCCAAAACTTTATTGCATGTAAGAGTTTTGATCTGTGTGATCTGTGATCCACATGTAATGATTTTCATGGCATTTCATGAATTTCAATTGAAAGAATTAATCACTTCAGGGACTTTCATGTTCCAAAGGGCTGGATAAACACATTTGTACAGACATCATCATTATTGATTTGATATTCAGCACTGATCATACAAGGCAATGCTGTGTATGTCTGTTTACCAGATTAAGAACACCCTATGATATTTCTACATTTAATGTCAAGCTTACTATTGAATTGTTTTTGTGAACTTATACTATTAGCTAGAGTGCTAGAGTTGGATCCACAGAGGGGTTTCAGAAAGAGAGAGGGAGAGGGGAAGGAAGAGTTAAAAAGCTGAATCTGCTGCTTGCTTACAATCTTCCTGATCTCAGTAGTGTTTGTGGTTGAGACACTGTGTTTGTTTCAGTACCTCGTTTTTTTTTTTTTTTTTTTTTTCCCTGTTGAGGCCTGTGAGTCAGATTAACTGCAGCCGAGGTGTGCGAAAACATTGCTGGTGAGGAAGCGGCTCCTTGGATTCCGGTGACCAGGACCCACACAGTTTTACTCATAGGGTTACTCTTTTTTCCTTAACTTACACTACCTGTGCACAGAAAGACTGTAGACTCTTACACCAAGTAGGTGGTCATAAATCAAAAATTAGAGTTTCCAACAGTATACCACCGAATAGATGTTGCTCAGGTGTCATTTTATGACTAAAGCACAAAACTTCACCTTTAACACTTGATTACATATGCTGTGGTGGTTGGACGTTGGATAGCTTCCTCGCCGACTCTTGGTCAGTGACCTTTTAACTTGTTCTTAGATGATTCCAAGACTGGATTTGGTCTGATTTTAAGAATGATGATTATATCTGCCGCTGGTGCTCTGTCAGCCTCTTGCCCATGGCTCTTGTTGTTTCACTAATGTATGGTGTTCGCACAGCTGTTGGAAAAGATGTCATATGCCACCTCATACACCTTCATATAGGGCACTGGAAAACATGATTGCAGAACATCACATCCTAAAATCCTGTTTAGTAGCCTCTACTCTTCTTTCAAACAGATTTTAGTACCTGGCTGCAAGGGTTTGTTCTCATTGAGCCACAAGAGCCTCAATGAGGTCCAACACTGATGTTGGCTCAGTAGGTCTTTTCAGCCAGGTGTGAGCTCTATGGGGAAAAATGCACTCCACCATTATCACGTTGAAACAGGAAAGGTCCTTCCCCAAACTGTTGAGGCTGTATTGATACATTAGGCGTTCTCAACACAGAGGGAACCTACTGTAGCTCTATTTAGGCTGCAACACAAGGTAACTAAATGTGAAAAGGTACTTCATTGACCGATGTGGAATGGTAGATTTTCTAACATGAGGAGTGTTCATTACAGCAGTGGATATAAATATTATTACCACGATAACTTTCCAAAATGTTAAAACCTTTCCTCATACAGATCTACCGTGGTCTACCAAGGCTTTGATTATATCCCATGTAATGTAGAATTTATTCATTTTTGCTTCAGAGGTGAGACTAAGATTGACCATTGACAAACTATCAGAGCCGTGGAACGTAGGAAAATGGATTGCTTTTTCCTCATCTACCTCATCATAGTTTCATCATCTACCTGATGCAACAAATCCCTATCCACTTCATCACCAGTGTGTTGGATGGGGTTGAGGCCAGAGCTATGTGCAGGCCAGTGAAGTTTTTCCACACCAAACTGCAAGAAACGTTTCTTTCTGGACTTGGTTTTGTACACAGGGTCCTTGTCATATTGAAACAGGAAAGGGTCTACAAGACTGTAGAGTTAGTAACGGATTTCAGATGATTGTGAGGGAGCATTCTCAACTCTTGTTAAGGTCACCTGGACTGTGGGAATTGCGCCTATTGCAGCCTTGCCTATAACAAAAGGTTATCCTTTTGTTTGTGGAACAAGATTTTGAAGAAATAACTCTCAACGTCTTTGCTTAATTTCTCAGTTTTAAGGATACAGTTTGTAGAAATTAGATTCTGCTGACACCCCTAAAAGTAAAACAGCCGTGAGCATTTTCTGTTTTCCTATAAAACAAATTTCTGTGATATGAGATGCCAAAGAAAGCAAATAAAAGCGAGAGGATTACACATGGGAAGGTGTTCGTAATCATCCAGAACTCTGTTTCTTTACAGAGCTCCACTGGAGCAACAGTTTGATTCATGGAAGAGATTTTTTATCTGAAAAGGGCTCTTACAGATCATAAATTAAGCGAAAGTTAAGAAATTTACCACAAGACCTTCTTTATGAGGTTCTTTATCTTCAGCAGTAGATCCCTAAAGTCAATAACTTGTAATAATCATAGCCGGTCGTGCATAAGAATGAGTTCAACATTTAAAAAATAACAACTTTCAGTTTTTCCAATGTGTTTTATCAAACCTCAGCTCAATCAACCTCCAATTCTTGCTTTGGGGTGTCCTGGTTGGTCGCTGCTGGATTGTGTTAAACCACATCATAAATAACCTCATCCATACCTTGAAATTGCGTACCACTGCGTATGTGCATACAGTAGCACTTCATTTGAAGCTGCCCAGTAAGAATTCAGAAACTCAAGAAACCATTTTGACACGATGGAGGCAGAAGAGAAAAGGCAAGTTCTGAAGTTAGACTCATTTTTCTTTCTATGATTTTGAAGAGGGGGCCGTGGGCCTGAAAACCCCCTCTTCCCAGTGGTCCAGAATGCCTGTGGTACAAACACTATCACTTCCAAGTTTGAGAGTTTGAGCTTGCAGTCCGGGCATCCAGGCTGACAAACCGAACTAATATTACCTAAGAGCATTTATAGTTTGCAGCACCTCGTTGTCCGTCATGGAACACTGAAATTTGATAAGGAGTAGCCGGGGGACATCAGAGGGAAAACCAGGGACAGTTTCTCGATAAAATATGATCCAGTTTCACCCAAATAAGTACAATAATTGGTGGTATGTGTCAAAAAGCAGTACATACTTCTCACAGACGTAGGAGGCACAGAGTCTAAATGACAGACACCATTCAGCGGATTGCATTAAAATGATTTAATGGCAGAAAAGTTACACAATGGAGAATTTGTTTGTACATAAAAAGCTAAATGAAATCACCTGGCAGACTAATGTAACATGATTCTGATAACACTAAACCATAGGTACAGATCACACCTCAGTTCTGCATCCATCCTGAACGAAAAAGATCTCCAACCTGTGAACGCTCTTTCTCTCAGGATGAATGCTCCTGCTTTTCACCCCGGGCTCAAAGGAACAGGCAAACAAAAGAGTAGACATGCTCACTGTGAGCAAATAAGTTCTCTGAAGCCAAAATGACTCAGGTACAAACAAATGGAAAACGTGCCTGGAATCACAAAGTGAATGGAACTGATTGTAGTGATGATAAATTGACATGTCTGCCTGGTCAGTGTCACACCACCACCTTCTACTCTCCTCCCTGGTGAAACCGAAAATGTCTCTGGGGTGTACACACATGTGAAAAGACTCTAAATATGTGTATTAATGTAATAAATAAATCATAAAGATTTTTCATGTCCTTCTTTTATTTCTTCGTTTCTGATGTGTGTTGTTTTTTTTCTGCATTTTCTCCAATTTTCTCAACCTCAGTGTGTTTGAAAAAGCAAATTGTAATAGATCAATCAATTTGTCTGAAACCTTGAGGAGAGAGAAGGATCACTTGCAAGCACTTATCCAGCCAAGGAGTAGTCTTTTTTTCCAATATTTTCCATTAATCATTATATAGTGAGACAGTTCCATACATTTTTTGTGATACTGTTCTATCTAAACGGTCAGGAAATTTTAACTGGGTTTTGTAGAAAGATGAGTAGGTGGTACAGTACAGTACAGGACATTATTTTCATTGGAGCAATACAATACAGACAATAAGAAGAAAACAGCTGTTTAAACAAAACAACAAAAAATAATGAATGTGTTAAATGTAACATTGACTTGCAAATGACTCATAATATTCTGTCTCTAGAATAGGAATGAACATTTGGCACAGTAGAACACAAAACAAACATGCCCGTACCACATTCAGAATAAAACATATCCTGACCGATACTAAATTTCTCAGTCCGATACTAATATGGATGTTGTATTCTATAAATCTAATACCTATATATCTGCTATTATTGTTGATTTAACATAATTACATAACATTACCTGATATTTTTGACAACGATTCCACAAAGTTGGTTATCAAGTGGCGTCCAAGATACATCTTCAGCAGATGAAAGATATACTTGTCAGTGCTCTCTGGTGGCCAACTAATATAATGGAGATGTTGTTTGTCAATGACTTGAAATGCCTTTTAGCATTTCAGAGTCTAAACATCTTCTTGGGCAAAGATATATAATATCAACAAAGGCAAAGGCAAGAGAACATAAAGATGCAGCCGTCTAGGACTGCTGGCTCTTGCTTATCTGAGTGGAATGAATGGACGCATCCAGCTGGCAGCTGATACTGTAAAATTACACAACCAAGTAAGATTTGTAACGGGCTGCAATAGAAAGGGAGGTTTGTGCATGATGTAGTCTTAATTTTGAGGGAAGCTAGCTCTAACCGTATCAAAAAAGTCAGAAAATCGATATTTTGTTACACTGACGTAAAACAACGACCAAATGGAAAGAAACTGGAACCTGCAATGTTTTGACATTTTGTCTTGATAAATGACTCAAGCAGTTAAGCTCCAATAATAAAAATATATATTATCATTAGAGGTTTAAAATGCTGCCTGGAGAATCCTTAATAGTCAGATGTGAAAACAAATCCACTATACCATCACATAACGTATATGCTCATGCGTATATTTTTCAAGCTCCCACACACACATACAGAGACCATCATGCTGACAGATGGGCATGTGTGTGTATGTGTGTGTGTGTGATCCCAGGGAAATGAGTTACAGTGAGAGTAAATGTCTGAACTCCTCCGTGTGCCCCTGAGATCTGATCTTCTGTTATCTGGCCTGACGCCCAGGTGAGAGATTCACCCTCTGCAGCACTTGGATATTAGGTTTTGTTTTCACACGGTAGTGAAAATAGAGTGAGAAACTAGTGAAAGGCCTCATGTCCAAGGGCGCATCAATGACTTTAACCATCCAGTGGAGTTCAGAAACATAAGCAGAGCTCTCAGAGACATAGACAAAGGAAATATTTAAAAAAAAGCAAACAAAAAAAAACAGAAACTTAGAGACAGACAAAGAGATCCTTACAGTAAAGGAAAATAGTGATTTATAATTGTCACACAAATGTGTTAAGCAGAGTGGGGGCTGGCTGAGTGTGGAGGAATTTGGTGAGCTGGCAGGAATGAAAAACATTCAGGGGAGGAAGAGACAAAAAAAAAAGCTAAAGAGAATAGTCTTTAGTGTATAATCCTGCTAGAATCCGCTTGAAAATGTGATATAGCAGGGAGGGAGAGTGAGTACACTGAATCCCCAATGAGTGTAATTGGCAACAGACGGCAAGTTAGAGTAAGACGCTCTTGCCGCTGCCAAACTGCTTACTGCTGTAATTATTAATCTGTTCACTATTGCAGCAGACAGCTCACTAGAACAGCCGAAGCAGTGACACATCTCAGTGCGGTTTAGTGGTGATTAAATGTAAAAACCTTCCTGTTTTCCCCTCTTAGACGTACATATCATGGCAGTCAGGAGGCAGGTTCGAAAATACATTCAGAGCACATTTCGCTGGTCAGTCTCAGCTGTTAAGGAATTGATTTTGAGTCAACGTCAGGTAATTACTTCACATATTGTGGTAGGGTTTCTCTTGAATTGTGGTTAGCCCGGGCAGAGGCGAGTGAATGACTTAAGCTGCTCAGTCAATGCGTGCAGTGCAAAGTAGGGCGCCGCTTAAACGCGAGCATGTGTGCTCAGCAAACCTCACCGGGAAGGAAAAAGGTTTTTGCAAGGTGCATGTGCGCTCGGCTCTCTCTTAAGCTTTTCTGTGCAGGTTGAACGTACACCGCCGGGCCCTTTTTTCACCAGCGCTTTTAATTCAGGTACTGCACCCTGTGTGCAATATCATTTCTCCTCTCCGGGCTCAGGATACCTTTGATTTCCAGAAAAAAAAAAAAAAAAAAGCTCTGGCACTGGCTCTGGTGGAGCTGTTCAGTGGTCATTAGTAGGAGGCAGGTTGTTTCAGTTGCGTACATGCTCATGTCATGTGGTTTATCGGTTTATTTGTCATAGTGATTTATTGTAAATAACGTCATGTGATAGCATCAGGATGGCAAACTTTGTTTAAGTTATTGTGGACCAATCCTATTCACCATCCATTTTCCTCAAATCAGCAGTCATAATTAATCACGAATCCACAGTTTCCACTGTTCTTTTTATGACTCAGCAAGACTTCATGCAGTAGCCCAGCTCAGCGTACAGCCGCCGACTTTCGTCCGATTATCTTCTTGAAGGGTATTCAACTGAGGACGCCCCATAGTAGCCCGTTTAAAGATGCATTTCCGAACCATACCCCATGACAGAGCTCCACTCAATCATGTTCATATTCCTCAGCTCCTTGAATATTCCTCACACAGAGAATGCAGGCTGCCGGTAATCCAGCTCTGCCAGTGGAGAGCTGATATTATGCTGCAGCTGTTGGTGTGCAGCCATTTCTGTGACGCTTGCCAGCTGTTTGCTGTTTGTTTTGGTTTATTTATGCCCCGATGAACTTCAGCCCCCCTTCCACAGCAACAGCCTCATTTTTTGTCTGTGTTGGCTATCTTGAGTTGAAACACAAAGATATGCCACCACAGGCCGGGCTAATAAATGTTGTGTGTGTGTGTGTGTGAAAATACTGAGGTCTAATATGTTTTCCTCTTTTCCCAAATGGTTGATGTATTTCCTGCACAAAGCTCAACTCTGCCACCAAAAAAAACAACAACAAAAAAAAAGAGAGTGTGAACTAATTCATTGCTGTGTCTGCAGCGCTGAGCTTCCTTTAATGAATAGCTTGTGTTTGGACATCTTGTGATAACAGCAAATGAATCCTCGGAAGAAACTAATGGCTTTTCTTATTTCACACTCACTAGTGTTGCAATTTGGCCATTCTTGCACAGGTACCTGCTCCTTGAAACAAAAAAACAAACAAAAAAAAAAACATATCTGCACTTTTCTTGCCCTCTTCAAACATAATTGGGCTTGACAAATTCATAAAAAAAAAAAAGCGTACATCACCATCTGATTCCTATTGTCGAGACATGAGGCATGTGTTTCAAATTACGCTATGCTGATGTGAAAAGTGTGTTTGGCGATAGGGAAAGCAATTTACCTTTGGTAATTCGAAAACATTAAAGGTTATCAGGTGTTTGCTTTGTACCATTGCCGAGGATGGATCCTCTTAATATGTTGTCAACAGAAGTAATTTTAGCAACGGCAGAGGTGAGTGGGAACTCTCAGCATACTCTAGCCTCAGGACTCTTATGTGTGTGTGTGTGTGTGTCTGTGCGATGTTAAGCCGACCAGAGGAGCTTTGAAGTCTTCTGCAGATTCTCAATGCTCTGAATCAATGCAGTGTAAACCGCGAGATAAAACACGTGCTGAATGCAACAACAGACGGCCCGCCTTCTCCCTTCAGTGTCATCAGTACATCATTCTTTAATGAAGGCGATCATGCTACATCTGATATTTCTACCCTTCCTTATATGCCGGATGAATCAGTGGTTTGGGAAGATAACCACATTGCCTTGGGTCTTCAGAAGTATGAACCCTGCATGCGTCTGATGATTTCTTTCCATTTGAAACCTGGTGATAATTAGCGACTCTGGCTCAAGCCAAGGATCTGAAAGCAGGGTGGAAAAGACCTTGGAAGCACTGAGCAATATTTTGAATCAAGAAAACGCTTGGTTGTGTTCTCTCCCGACTCGCCGTGATTCATCGGTTTGCTTTCCAAAAGTCACATGGCAGCTGGAAGGAGTTCACGAGCATCTCTTTCTTCTTTCCATCCAGTCTGCCTGCTTTGCTAGAGCCAAATACTTCAGATTCTTGCTGCTTGTTGTGATACTACATCCACTGTGTCCTTTACAGAGAAATACTTATCCAGAAAAACAGAGGGAAGAAACGGGATTACAGCTGGTTGTGGGGCACAAAAGGAGATTTGTGTGTTGAGCGAATATTGCAACACTTTGGTTTTCATTGCGTGACTTTTTGCGTTGTGTAACAATCTGAGAGCTGCAATAAACTCTCTACATGTCTGCAAATTACACCATGCACATCAAATAAATCGCCCAGCACTTATTTGTGTGATTAAGTGTTGTTGTTGTAAATGTTCTTTGTTTGATTTCATCTGCTTTCCTGAATGTTGACAGTATGTGGAGTTATACTGCCCTCATATATTGTCTTTCTGCTGTTACTACACAGCTTTAGCTCTTCTACCCTGCTAGCTTGTTGACTAGCAAATAGAAATAGCACAGCATATTATACTATGAGCTGGCAGGACTACTATAGTACTATGTTTTTATTTACCTTTGCGCTGTTGTCATGATTCTGTGTTAATGATTACAATTGTATACAATACTGTACCATGAGACCATTCATCATACCATGAAAATATCATAGCATTGCAACCCCAGCTAAGATTTATGGGCAGCTGTGCATTATTTGTGGACTTCTGACCCTGGGGTTTGTGTCTCAGGCGATATAGAAGCTGTCATATCTTATTGCTAGATGTAGTTAGGTCTATATGTAGCCAGAGAGGAAGACTACAGCAGAACTGCTCAGGGCTGAAATAAAGCACAGCCATCTCATGTGCTTTTTAGACCAGCAGTATAATGGAAAACACAATTATCAGTTTTATAATGTCGTTTGCTAGATTGATCATCGCTGTTGGTCTGGCCGGAGATTTGTCTCGTCAGCCACATTGGATGAACTCAAAAGAGAAATCACCATCATGAGTGAAACCAGCTGCAGTGACATACAGAGTTTCAATTTCTTTGTCTCAAGTTTTACACTTCCGGTTAGTCATCAATCATTCGCTCTGTTTTTCTTCCTTTATTTACCTCTGCAAATGAGGTTATGTTGTTGATACTAATTAGATGAATTTAGGGGATGCTTTTCTTGGATTATTACATAATAAGTATACAATCTTTGAAATCAAGATGAAAGTTGAGGAAAAAAATAGAAAGCTCTGGCGTAGCTCTGCATTGTTCTTTCTCTCTTAAGTAAGTAGTCCATGAGCTAATACTCCACAAAATTGCTTGATTGTAGTTTATTCAGTAGTTTTTCAGATATTCTGCCAGCTGAAATGAAGACAAGCAGGAGGGAAAGAGGTAAAATAAAAAAAGAAAGAAAGAAAATCTTAAATCACTCTCAACTTTCTAGTCATTTCAGAGTACTTTAGGTTCTTAAATTTCTGTATTTTATCAGTTGTGTTGGGCAGGGCGAGAGTGGAAACAGTTTGTCACTTGACCTTTTTGACGATGACATTGGGTTGTTTGTTCTTTGAGAGAAAGAGAGAAAAAAAAACGGATGCAGGTGACCAAAATATATTGAACTCCCTGAAAGGAAATACAGTGAGCATTTCTTCCAAAAAGGCAGTTCGCACCCTACCATGAATGAAGCCTAAGTTTTGCTGCATGTTGTAACTGACCGACCCCAACAAGGCCTACCGTTGTCTGCTTTAAGACTCTCTCTCTCGCTCTCTCCGGCTCCCTTAACTCACACACAGACACACTCCACACAAGTTCGATATTCTGTAACTCAACAGCACAACAACAGATAAGCGGGTTTGCAACAGAGAGCCACTTAGACTTTTTAAACAGTTGACAGTAAGCGAGTTAAAGTTAAAGGGATATTTCAACTTAATTGATTTCCTACCAGCAGCTAGATGAGGAGATTGACAAAACTCCCATGTTTGTGCACGTCAGGGTATGTTTAGCACAGCCTAGCATTTAGTCTGGAAGCAGATCTATGGCCAGATGTTTTCTAAAATTGAGAGGAGAAAGAATATTTGAGGATACAGCTTTAGCTTATTGCACATACTCAGCTGCCCTTCAAGATAGTGCAGCTTCTTTTTACATATTTTCTATGCTAGTTCATCTCTAAATTCACCTCTGCGAATACCTGAGGTAAGACTGCGCAGATTTGTAGTACTGGCAGTATTACGAACATTAATAATTAATGAAAAGTGTTCCCCACAGAGCAATACAGCCAACACAACACATACACTTTAGCAACATTTCTATCTACTGAATTCAATTCATTCTCTTTAGTTCAGTTTTAGTTAGATCGAACATGTGTAAAGCTCACTATTTAACATATTTTCTCTCATTTGTTTAACCCCCACATAAGTGTAGGTAAAAAAAAAAGAAAAAGAAAAGCAAAAGCAGGGTGTGAGCTAAGGCTTAAATCTGATGCCAGTGTCAGAGCTGTTTTTTAATGCAAGGCCATGTGCTCAATCAGTCCAGCAAACCTTAAGGTGCAAGTGAAGAAAGACAAGTCACAAAAAAGAAAACACTCCTCAGGCACTTTTGGGGTAAAACAAAAAAAAAAGAAAAGAAAGTTCCATAGTTTAAATGTTTAAACCAGTTGGTGTTTTGAAGATGCCTGTACAAGGCCATGCATCATGCATCTCTTTTTCTTTCAGATGTTAAGCATTAAGATAATACCAAAAGCTCTGAAAGCTCATTCTTGTTGTTATCTTGATTATTGTTGTTGTTATCTTGTTATTTAATTTAATTCTTGTGGGAGATTACAGAACCTGTCTTTTTTGTTTTGGGACTGTGATAGTGACTAAAACTTTCAGCTCTGCATCAGCGTTAGAGGTTGTATAAATGGCTGTTAAAGCTTTAATGTGAGAGACATATACAAGATTAGAATGAATACAGCATCTGATCAGAAATTCAGTGTCCTGTAATTCATTTTTGTTTGGATTATAGTTCTGGCCTTGATTTTTTTGTAAAATGAATATACTTGAACTCCTTTCGTCTGGCAGTTGGGCTCCCTTTTGTTTACACAAACAATTCACTGATACATTGAAATGTCAACATTTTTTTCTGACTGAATACAAGGACAACAGATTCTAAATGAAAAAGAAAAAGCCCAGCACTCCTTGCCTTTCATTAGCATCCTGCTGGGAGATGACTTTTCAATATAACCAGATGAATCACTTGTTGTTGCTTGTAATTATGATTTGCTAATTGGTTTAAATATGCAACAGTTAATCCATAGTCAGATTAATGTGATATGAATTGATGTAGTATGCGGAGATTAATGAGCAACTGTTCATTGACCTGATATGGAAACGTATCATCAACACCCCTTACTGGCTGAACTAAAGACAGATTTCTGGTCTGAGCCAATACAAATGAAAGATTTTCTCATATTTTGAGCAAGTATTATATGAAAGACTTTTTGCATCACTAAATAAACTACTCCTAATAATGAGATACCGTCATCTTTGTGGGGTCACAGCAAGAGAGCGTCTAGGTAGTATGTAATTTTGCACAGCGTCCACAGCAAAGATGGCTCTTAGAAGGACTGTATTTCATATCAAAGCTAACTCAAATTTCAAGTCAAGACTACAAGGATTTTGATCATAGCAGCTCATGGAGATGGCTTTGACTTTGAAGTTAATTCCTCCAGCAGGTGGTTAAATTAAAATCAAATTTCACTACCTCATTAACTTTCAGTGAGGTCCCATTCTTGTTTTACTACCATTTGGCCATTTTAACATGGGGGCTTATGGAGATTGGTTTCTATTTATGCCTATTGGCACGTTAGTTCCAGTATCTCATTCTTGTGTTTTTTCCTGTAATTTTATACATTCATGACACTTTGGACACTTTGATGTCCAAAGTGACACTTTGACACTCACGTCATATATGCTGTATGTACTAAATATCAACATGAAAGACACGTTAAAATCATTTTATTCATCATTCCCATTTTCATACAGTATGTGCTGCAGCACTCTTCGTGGTCAATGTGGGCAAAGGCATCTCAGACATGCTTTTTAAGGAACATTTCTATCACTAATGGTCCTTTACTTTTGCAATGAAAGCAAAAAGAGTTTTTTTTTTTTCTTAGGCAATGCAGCCAAGACTTAGAAATCATTAGTAATGCTTTAATATAAGGCCCAGTGGGAGCAGGAGTGCTGGCTTCAATTTTATGCCTAAAACTCCCTGCGAGCCTGTTAATAGTGTTTCAGAAGCTTCGGGTGGGCCACAGAGAATGCACATAGACACAAATGCACCTTTTAAAATCTCTTAAAACTTGAACACGGAACCACAAACCCGCATGGCGTCTGCACCATGTGAAATGCCACGGCCAGCATCTTTTCTCCTGTTGCGGTGCGCTGCTGGTAATTAGGCTGCTGTTGTTGCTGTTGTCACCACTCATTTTCAACTCTATTGAGGCAGAGGGAAGAAAAAGGCTAAAACAATATTGCCTCAGTCATAAAATCCAGTGCAATTATCCTCGGTTTTATATGCCCTAGGGAGTCAAAAATTCCCTTACATGACAAGAAGTACATTGCCAGCACTAAATCAGCTGCAGTTCCAGAACACCTTGCTATTGCAATCATCATGCTGCCAAATTGCTAAAGCTAGCATTTTATGGTAATTTTGTTTTCTATGAGATGTAAAGGTAGAATTTGTGGTCTTGTGCACATGCTGAATTAGGGCACCTGACTTCATTATTCACCGACCCATATATTTATGAAACCTATATCCAGCTCTAAACAGAATGAAATTGTGCAGGAACAGCATGCGATTCTTTAAGGCTGCTGTAAAATAAGATGTCAACCAAGAAAAATTCATGGCATTAACACCTTGCTTTTTTTATACAGACTAGTAGAGGACACCCGTCAGACCATTTGGTGTTTCACATAAAGAAATATGGGGAAAATGAAAATAATAATAACAATAATTTTATTTTAGAGCACCTTAAAAAATACAGAGTTTTACAAAATGCTTTACAGAGCAGTAGATCCAACAAATTGACAGAATCAAAGAAAAGAGGGTTAACATGTCTGCAATATATTTAGGAGCCAGACCCTTGCTGGCTTTAAAAGTGATCAGTAAAATCTTAAAATTAATCCTAAAATGCACACGAATCCAGTAGCCTGGGAAATCCCTTGCTGCCTATGCTGCTTTGCACGATCTTTCTGATCCGAAAATATCCGAACCTAGGGAGGGAGCCAATCAGAGAGCCTTTGAGACTGTTTACAGATCCAATTCAACATGGTGGCAGCAGATGCAAACCGATCTTTCGATCAATTGTCCGGTGCCATTGTTTAATCATGTTTTTGTTTTGCGTTCTGTTTTCACAGAAATTGGAAAAAATGACAGCTTTTACTTCTCGTCAAATTTCTGACGTTCTAAATACGTCATTGGGTATAATTGACACGATTGGCTATGGGCTACGCCCAGTTGATAGACATTCGTAATGCCGAATAAACAGCCATGGGCAGTCATTAACCACACCTCCCCTATGAGAAATTGAGTAGGTGGTTCCCAGACTATATCTCACTTGTCATATGGCAATAGCCAGGCTAGAATCCAGTGGAGTGAAGCTAAAATTGGTGAGATGTGATGTCGTCTATTAAAACCGGCTAGAAGCCTCCTGTAGCTGCTGCTTTCTGGACAAGTTGGAGGCATAAGAGAGCTGGAAAGGAGTGAATTACAGTTTTCCAGTTTTGAGAAAATGAAGGTATGGATTATTCTTTCATGCTCCCAGATTGTGGGAGCATGGGTTTGACCCTGGATATGGTAATTGAAAAAGCATGCCTGGACAAGTTTATTAACATGTGGTTGAAAGGTGAGGTGAGAGTCAAACAGAATGCCTAGGTTTCTGCCAGATGACTTGATATTAGTGAACGTGGACCAAGGGTATTGTCTACAGGGAGGGAGGAATGTGGTGGGGAGAACAGTAAAACCTCAGTTTTGGAGTCATTGTGCAATAGAAAGTTTTGAGCCATCCAACATTTAATGTTGTCCAGGCAGCTTGTCTTCCTGGGTCATCAGGTCTCAGTGGGAGGTATATCCGTGTGTCGTCCCCATAGCAGTAAAATGATATCCTGTGGTGATGAAAGATCTGACCTAGTGGAAGCATATAAAAATAAATAAAATATGACCTAAAATTGAACCTTGCGGTACACCACAGGTAGCCACAACGCGGATGTGTGACTGCCTATGGTGACTGCATAAGTTCTATCTAAAAGGTGTGTTCTACAAATTGCTGTAATGAACAAAAAAAACTGTTGTCAGTCATTCCCAGTTTTCTAGGATGCTACGTTCTCCTGGTTTAAATAGCATATAATGAGAACGTGACAAATGGTCCTGTCTCTCAGCTCTATGTTCCTCAAAGATAGGGTGAGCGTTGGGGGATCAGTGGGTGAGGGATTGCAACCCTGGGATTGTTAGTTGATTGCAGGTGTGTGATAGTGTGTTTGTGTGGCCAGGTTACTAACATTGTATTACCTCGACCGTTCTTGTAATAGGGCAGGGAACATTATCTAATTTATAGAAACCTGGTTTACTTTAAACCTATATATATAACTCCCCAAGACAAAATCGAGACAAATGCTCAGGGTTTCTTAATAATATAGGTAACATTTAGGCAAATTAGCTCCGTTAGCTATTATCAGTACCCATAGATGTACAAACCACTATCCATAGATTACTTTGATACTGAATAAAACTACTGGTAGGTTTGTGTGTGGACATCTAGTCTTTGTTCAGATTTGACTGAATTTTGACTCAGAGAATTTTAGAGAGAGTTTGACCTTTTGAAGTTTTGAGAACTTTTTTTTTTATTCGTATCGAGTAGCCAGCAGGGTTGTGAAACATGATTTAGGAAAGTGAATCAAAATAGAGAATCTGTTTTTGCAAATCAACCCTTCAAATGTTCCTTGGGAGTACTGGTCTGCTGGGAATCGGCTGTTTCCAACAGGTGTAGCATTAGATCGGAACAACCTTTCTACTGATCTACAATGTCACCTGTCCTTTTAGCTTGGACTTTTAATTATTTGTTGTGGCCAAAGCCACCAGTCCTGTCATCAGATTATGAAATGTTTTGATGAGGTGTCTTGTGTCCTGCTTCATTCACTAAACTCCTTTGAGATCACTTCCTTTGAAGAGTTCTAACACTCTCCTGGCGCACATGTTGCTGCCTTTTTCACAGTCGGTTAGACCACACTGTAATCCAATTATCAGTTATCTGTTTACATCGGAAGCCATGTGTGAAAAGCTGCATGGCCTGCACCTGCTTATGCTGTAGCATATGAATGGATGAAAAAAAAAATCCCCCTGTATGAGTATCTGCACAGCGTATATCTGATATATCCGTGTTTTTCTAGAGTTCATGACAGAGATGATTGAGTGTTTCCTGGTCATGACTCTGACATCACTCAACCTTTCTGCCTGAGATGCAAACAGTCTCTCTTCTGATTATTGAACTCTCTCCTAAAAGAGCACCATCAGTCGAGATCAAGTCATTGAAAGTCATTTCAACTGTGATGCAGATCAAGTATGAACTATCGGTGACATCCTTTCCAACTATTCGAATGAAAAACAATTGCAGAAAAAAATATCCAGCTCCCTCGCTCGGTCTATTTGTCCCACTTTGTTTTACCCTAAACTGGTTATGACAAATTACTTTCAGCTCACACAGTAGATTTCATGCATATTACTGTCTCCATTTTCAGTGTGCATTTCCGTATCATTTCATACACTAGGCATAGTATGTAGGCCAATCCTGCAGCTCTACTTCATAGCACAAACAGATAAAAGGACTGCAGCCCATATTTTAATGTGAAAATGCTCCTTTTTGTCGCTTTAATGCCCCTTGGCCATTTTTTAATAAATTAAGATGTCATCATTGTAACATTTATGATTAGAAATGTTTAATGTAGATCATCACCAGAGGTGTACTATTTGTTTGTTTTTAAATTTGAATACTTTTCACCCAGTTTCTACATTACACAAGATATCATTCTGGCAACATATGTGTCCTTTTTCCCGAAGGGGCTGCTTGAGTGTGAGTTTCTGTGAACAGTGGAGTGTGGATATCAATGCCGTCACAGCAGACACAGTAGATTTCCACTCTAGGATGATGGCGGGTTGCCTGTCGCCTACCTCTGTGCCATTTTTAGCCTGCGGTGGCTCTGGCTGGCCTTGTTACCACCTTTGCCTCACGGTGCCACGTGTGGGCAGTCACTGGCTGGGGGCCTCTCCCAACTTCTGGGCTGCTGCTGCTGCATGGTGGGGCTCCCATGGGACTGGGCTGTGGGCCCGGGGTGGGAGCGAGGCGGAGGTGGAGGAGAGGGGGGCTCGCCTCTGACTGAAGCACACTAGTGGTCTTAAGGAGCGCTGCTGAGGGGAAGTCCTGTGCGTTTGAAGTAGGGACCTCAGAAAGCCTGTTTACTCAGGAGGGGGAGGGGGGAGCTGGCCCGCAGCACAAGAATGCCTGTGTCATGACGGGAGCGGCGGAGTGGAGGAATGCACTCCACAATCCCAACACTGTCGGAGCCGGGCCAGGGCAGAGGTGGCAGCCATTTCTTCCTATTTATTTTAGCTCCCTCTCCACTCAATCACTGGCCCTGTCTGTGGCCCTAAGCATCCCTGGAAAAATGAAAAATGGCCTGCACTTTTATTTATGGCTTGAGATTTCCAAGTATTTGCTAGGGTAGTATCTTAACCCAGTGTGGATGAAATACAACAAAAAAAACATTTAACTTCTTTACTTTAATAATTTATTTATTGACGGGAAGTTCACAAGGCACAGAGGAGCTGTTTTTCATTTCTTCTGGTACAGACGTTCATACTTTAACACTGAATATGAGGTCAGTCTGATTTCAACAGGGGAAAGTAACAAAAAACTGCACTGAGACGCCTGAGATTGTCTTTCTTTTCTTTGCAGGAGCACTGCACTGTGGGTCATTACCAAATACATGACTTTGAATGGTTATTCAGCAAATGGAGTGAACGTTCACCGGATTATTCATGTGGTCTTACCTGGTTCAAAGACCACAGGGGGTTAATTCCAGTAGAGAGCGCAGACACGTCCATCAGGTTCAGCTAAATTCACAGCCGCTGGAAGGAGATTTGTTTTGACTCACCCTGCTGCCAAATTTTCTAACACGGCAGGAGGAGGACTTACCAAAATGTCTTTAATACACAAACTACTTGTGAGTCCATGTGACCTTTGTTTACCGACCCCGGTTTGTTTTCAAATAGGCTGCGTGAACCTACACGAACCCAATTTTTACTTCAAGGCCAGCAGTGTCTTGCTGGCAGACTACAGGCGGAGGTTTGTGGACATTACCAAATGGAATATAAACTGAAGTCGAGGACCCCCCCTCGGGACTTCGGTTTCTATTCAGTTTGGGCATCAGAATGAAGGTGCTGGTGTGAAGGACCCCAGTGGGCCGATCGCACACACACACGCATACAAAACATGTGCCATTGTGTGCACTTTAGGTAACGTTTTGTTCAATTGCTTCTTCTTTGCTCTAATAATTGATTGGGTACATTTGCAGATGGATCTTTGAATCGTTTCTGACTTCTTACTTCACTTTGAGATTACAGTTTGTCAGGAAAGATTACTTATCCGGTTATTCATCCACATCCCTGTGTGATTTCCCCATCAGATTTTCTACCTGCAACTCCTAGCTATTCCTTCTTTCCCCTAGGCTGAAGATTTTTGAGTCATTGTGGGAAATGTCATCTCCAGCGCTTTACTGTAAATAAGGCATATCTGTGGCCACTTCAGTTCTCAGAGTAGGCGTCATTTAGTCTTGTCAGGATTACCAAGGGGGCCGTATGACGGATTTCATATCAGCAGTGCTTCCCGAGAGGTTTGACAGAGACGGCTTCAGCCTTCAGAGTGTAAAGCTAAGCAGTATTATGGGGACTGGCATGCCATTCCATCAGAATGGGAAGTATTAGCAATTTCATGGTCTGATTCAGCAAGTTCAGAGAGGACCGAAGACTGTCAAGTCAGATAATTCACACATTTTCATAGAGTGAAGACAAACATGCTTTGAAGTCAATTCTGATTTTTCGTGTTGTATAACCACATCCAGTTTTCTGTGTCTTTTGTGGGGAGTTTGCATGTTCTCTCCAGGTACTCTAGCTTCCTCCCACAGTCCAAAGACGTGGTCATGGACATAATTCAACTGTTGCCTCTAAATTGCCTGTAGGTGTGAATGATTGTTTGTTTCTATGTGGCTTGTGATGAACTGGTGACTTGTCCTCGGAGTATCTCACCTAAGTATAGGCTCCAGCACCACGGCAACCATAATCAGGACAAGTGGTTACAGATGATGGATGGATGGATAGATGGATGGATGGATGGATGGATGGATGGATGGATATTTACATAATCTGAATACCTGCAGCTACACAGCACACATATTAACATTGATCCTCTGACAGCTTGATAACAACTCTATCAGACAGAGACTTGTATTATTCAGATAATTGCATGGCATTTCTGATGTGCCTCATACCTAATATGATTTTGGGAAACTGACAGTAACAAAAAAGTCTGAATTAAAAAAGTTTTGCAGCTTTCATAAATTCAGATTTTTACACATCTACATTAACGCTTGCATCTTCCCCTGTCTTGATCCCTGTACAGAACCAGAGCTGGATGTACCTGGTACTCTTGACTCTGTAGCCCAGCAGATCAATGAGACAGTCCACCGCCGTGGCCGCCGTGATGCCGGGGAGGATGATTACAACATTGAAATCCTGCTGGGCGTTGATGACTCTGTGGTTCGATTTCATGGCAAGGAGCATGTGCAGAATTACCTCCTCACTCTCATGAATATCGTAAGTCACTGCCTACATGTTTTCCTGCTTTGTTTTCCTGCTTTCCTTCCTTTCCTGGACTGAATTCCACAGGGATTTTATCATCCATACTATGAACTGTGATTTTATTAGGCACAATAAGACTGTATTGATATTAAAGAAAGAAGCTTGCTAGGATAAACACTGTGGGAATTCAGATATAGCAAGCCAAAATCCTCACACCACTTCCTGCCTGGCATCTATCTTGTTTAAAGCAATAGAATCACTCTGTGTTCCTGAAGAATACTGTCCTTATTTTAGGATTAAATAGTGTCTACCATTTACAGTACGTGAGTGAAGAGAGCAGCAACGCGGAGTTCTGATTGCATTTAGCCTTAGTTAAAATGACCCAATTCTCACTTGATTTATTATGTCAGTAAACAGTTTCCTCGTGTGTTTGTGCTCTCAATTGCTAGTTTCAAGTCTTCTTCCATAACACATGGTGTTAATTTCGTAAATTATGGTCCAATTTAGGGTAAAACAGATGATAAAACAGGGTGTTCTTCAGGATGTGGCATTCTCAGTGAATCCATCCATCGCAATACACAGGCCTCCCGATGCTCAGATGAAACTCTCAGATTAAGCAGTGTTGATCAAATGTGAATCAAGACTCTGTCACTGCATGGCATATTTCTCTCCCCAAAATGTTTAGCGGTTGTTCAGCTGTAATTTTTTTTTTTCATAAGCAAATACAGACAGACTCATAGTGAGTCACCCACCAGTTCCACGTTCTGGTCCAAATACGGCCACTTCTGGATCCAAAAAAGAATAATATAAGTCGATATCTTGATGTCACACTAGGTTTACACTTGGTATCTACTGGAGCGATTGCTTAGTAGTTAACTCTTCATATTCTTAACATGGTTAAACAGCAGTCATTTTATTAGCATAATATCAAATACACCACGCATGATAGTATACCAGCATGACAGCACACACACCATAAAAATATATATATCTTCTCTGTCCTGCTGTTAGGCATGTCTGCCTTAGTCACAGCCATTCATCTTGATCTCTCAATCAGCATTTCTGTTATTAGCCTCTTTTAGGCAATATTAGTATCAGTAAGTATCAGGACTGACATACTCATGAAAGTAAGTATTGGACTTGTATCTTCAATTCACTGGGTTGGTTGAAAACTCCAAGGGAATCCTTTTCAGTGGTAACTACCTATCCAAATTTAGCATTCAGTCATACTGGATGAAAGTTACAACATGAATCAGCAACTAAACTTTTTTTCTTTTTTTTTTTTCCTGTCTTTTGAGAGCTGACTCAGTATTAGTAAGACCTCCGCTCTGTGTCCTCAGGCCAAAAACACTACAGAGGAGGTTACACCACCCTCTAATCTGCCATAACAATCACAGACTCTTAACCATAACCGGTCATGATCTGAATACACGAGTCGTCAGCATTAAAAACAGCTACTCCACTGTGAGTACTCTGCTGTGTTTCAGCGTCATGTCGACAGATCCAAGGTGATTATGGACATGCAATAATGCATGAGTGTACAAATAGCGCCTCTGTCTACAGCAGGATGCCAATACAGCCTCTTTAGATAGCATTACACCATCAAATCTCATGACACCTACAATCTGTTTTGGATGTAGTTGCAACTTAGCAAGATACTCTACACTGGCATTTGGCAATCGATTCCCACAGTTATTTGCCTCAGGAGCAGATTAGAATTGTAGTGTTTACTTATTACGGATGGCAAAGAAAAGCCTCACTACCGGTGAAAGAAATTGGACTGTTGTGCCACCATTTGCTGCCTACATGCTGAGGCATTCCTTTAATGAGACATTTTAATGCAGACGTCGAAGCAGGCGAGAATACCTTCACCACATTGTATTCATGCTCTCAGTGGAGGGTGGCTTCACTGTGGACGTCGGTAGTGCTGTTCCTCAGCAACAGGTCTGCTGATGATCAAAGCTTCGCCCCAGGGACTTGGACTGGGTTGAAGATGATTGTGTGTGACACAAATTCTGATAGGCGTCGGGTAAGGTTGTTTGGTGTCGCCGATGACATGTTGTGGGGGAGAAGAATTAGTCTCGAAACATGAAAGCGGAAAGCTGATGAAATCAAAGAAACAAAGCTAATAGCTGACAAGCATGTTATGGTTTTTGATGGAATGGTGCTTTTATGTATCACCGGGAGATATATGAGCCAGCCATGAATGGGATGGTGCTGCCATCGATTTTATCTGGGTTATATCTAGCGCGTCACCCTCGTATACGAGCTATCTGTCGATGGCAGAAAGGACTGGCTGTATCCTCGAATGTTTGTCACACATTTCCTAGGAAGGCATTGTGCAAGAAATATTTAAAAAATGTGTTTCAGAGCTGTGAAAAACAATCCTTTCAAATGTATATGTCATGTCGTGATGTTAATTGTGTTTACACGGTTTCCTGCATTCCCTTACCTTTTGTCTGCATTGTGTCCTGTAAACACAGGATTTCTTTTTCCCTTGCCCTCACGAACTCCTTCTGGATGGCATGCTTCAATATGTTTTGTTGAATAGCAATTACAACCCTCGCCGACCCTGTTTTTATTGAGCATAACAGTCCTGTAATGTGTGTATTGTGTTATTGAAATGAATGCAGTTTAGTTAAAAGCTCAAATGAAAAAATAAATAAAAACATCCACAGCCACATGCTGACTGGGTTCCACCATTATTCAGATGAGGCACATCTGCTGAGTGGACTGAGGCTTTCTGGATAAAAAACGCCGCAAGCTGGACTGACAGGCAGGATTTCAGCAATTTGTTTGTGAATGCCAGCCAATCAGAGCCCCATCAGTCATGTGTTTCCCAGAGTTTGAGTTTGACAGTCTGCGAAAAAAGAAAAAATACTTGTGTAAACATTTGGATTATTTATCCTCATCTTACCTCACATACATCAAAATCTGACTGACAGTAATATATGAAATATGTGATATATTTAGCATATATATATATATATATATATATATATATATATATATATATATATATATATATATATATATATATATATATATATAAGACTAAAATACTTTTGAACTTATATAAGTTTGACTCACTAAGATGTACGCAACATTGCATGTACAGGCACACAATGCATTTTTGTAACTAATTTGTTATAATTAAGGCTTATTAATCATATTTCATATCTCATTTGATTTCATATCTTAAAATGTAGAGTTGCTATTTCAAACAATGTGTCTTAGGTGCTTATCATTTTGTCTTGGTGTGCCAAAAATGTATTCGGCATCTCATACTTCTAATTTTTTAATAATTTCACTTTTTTTTTATCTCCGTTGTAACTAACCATATATTTCTGTCATTCCATCTATCTTATCTTTTCCTGGTGAAAATGAGCTCCCATACTTTAATTAACTCTCTCTGCTCTGTTGCTGAGAGAGTGTTCTCTTGGTACCTTATTATATTAATGTTCTCATGTTTGATATAATGGGTTATCCTTATGACTCTGTATTTTAGAATTTCCATATTTGGATTTATTAAGTTGAGTATGTTATAATTAAAAAGCGCTGTATAACTGTGGAGAAGGTTTAAGTTGTAGATGAAAAATGATATTTCGCCCTTCTTGCTAAATTCTCTATCTCTCTGCTATCTCAATTTTGCTTTCATGACTTAGCATTTTATAATTTTGTCTTGGTATGTCAAAGGTTTGAATTTCTATGTCATCATTTTGATTTGCCAATAGTATTTATAGTTTTGTTACTCGTAACCTTTTGTCTTTTCTTTTCCTGACATCAAATTTTCCTTATGGTTGAGGTGCACACCATGAATCATGACGTTCCCCGTTTGTGTCTGTCTGACGACCTATTGTTGCTCGTCATTCTCCATCTCTCATTCGCTCTGTTTCCTGTCATCTCTCTGCTGTCACAATCTGATAAAAGAAATGCTCACCTGTAGCTGAAATTCCTCCTAACCGACCATTAGTTAAACTCACTCTTGGCTGTTTTTATATACACCCGTAAAAGATGGATGAGAAAAATGTGATGCCATGTGTTGAACCACTCGCTCATCGGCCAGCAGTGATGATATTATGAGGTTATGTATGGTGTTTTCTAGTAGAGGTCCCAACTGGCTTTGACTTGAGGCTGCTCATCCTTTGGCCTCTCAACACTGATTACTATGATTGACAACAGTGTCTGGTTCCAACTATGTCTGGTAGTCTAGATCTCTGTCTCTGTCTCTCTGTCTCTGTCTGCCCCCGTCTCTCTCGCCCTCTCTGGTTCTCTCACACTCCTGCAGATTTCACAGCAGTTGCTCTCAGCTACACTTTTCAGTACATTGCCCTCATCTCTTCCTCTTTTTTTCTATCATCTCCTCTTCTCTCCTCCTACTTCCATCCTTTTTTTTCTTTCTACCCTTCTAGTCCCACTTGTCCTCATGTCCTCTTTTCTTCTCTTATCTTCTCCTCTCTTGTCTCCTTTTCTATGCCCCCCTCTCTTCTTTTCTCACCCTCGCTTTTCCTTTCATTTCTTCTTATTTTTTTCCTTCTGTCCTTCTATCCTTCAGTCTTCTCATCTCCAAGCCTTTTTCTTTATTTTCCCTTCTCTTCTCCTACCTTGGCTGCTCTAATCTCTTCTCCTTTTCTCTCCCCTTCCTTATTCTTCTTTTCTTCTTCTGTCCCTTTTCTTTGCTTTTATGTAAATATGTCTGTTTTTCTCCCGCTCATCAGAGCCAACGCTCCTCACCATCCTCCAGAGAATAACTGACTGGAACATACAATGAGCTTATATGTGTGTGTGTGTGTGTGTGTGTGTGTGTGTGTGTGTGTGTAACTTGATTAGCAACAATGTAGGTTTCAGGGGATCTTACACACAGACACAGACACAGACACACAAACTTGTGTAGTACTGCACCAATGTTACTTTTTGTCCCCAGTCAGTCTTTTATTGTCACATCCTTTGTCATTAATGAGACTCCATTAGCGATTGCAGCACGGCCCTTCATACTTATCACCACTGCCAGGGGGAGTCAAACAACTCGTCAAGGGATCTAAGCGCCTGTCAGAAAAGCTGTCCTCTGTATTTATTCTCTTCTATTTGAGTTCTGGATGCTTTTGTCTTTCTGTGTGTCTACTTAGATCTCTCTGTCTCTGTCTCTCTCTGTCTCTCTCTCTCTCTCTCTCTCTCTCTCTCATCATATTATGTAAGGTTAATATCAAATATGCGTATGTCTGCACAATTTATATTTTAGAAGGTTCATTTTTGTTACATTTTGACTTTTCTGTGGCATTTGTTGGCATATTGTTTAAACCTGTCAGGGTATTATAGTTAAGTGGATTTGTGCCTATAAGGTCTCACACCATTCCTGTTTTTGAATCTCAAGCCTGTCTTGATTGCGTCTGCTGCTGTAGGATCTGTTTCAGTCTTTGGTGTACACATAAAAAGACACACAGGGGAATAAAACTGCTTCTCCGTGTCAGGTTTTCCTTTCAGGCTGTCTCAGATCAATAAGGGTTCATAGCTGCTTGGCATTACTCTTGAAAGTGTTGGAAGGAAGCCATTACACATCGACTCATTCGCCATAAAAAGGCTCCAATGAAAAGTTATGGCCTCTACAATGTGCTCACCTCACCTCATCAACATAACAGAGGCAGTTAAGAGTTTGTCAAGATGATAATCTGAATTTCTGTTTTCAGAATCAGTAGAAAAAGTTACAAATTGTGTACATAAATGAATTTGATTTTCTCAAATGATCCAAATCAAACTCCACTGGATCCACAGCCATTAGAAAGAAATTAAAAATTTCAATTTAAATATATAAACAGAAGAAACTACCCATGTGATGAAGGGAAGCTGGAGGCAGAGGCTCCATTTTCACTAATGATTCCTTTAAATGGGACGTAAAGGAATGCATGACTTTTATGGACCTCTATTGGTGACATATTGGTACTGCAGCAACATGTACATATTGAATACTGAGTCACCATTTTTTTGTGTTTGATTCTACATGTAGTGAAAGGTATTTTTCACATGTTTTGTTCACCATAACGGAGTCCAGCTACATTGCTACATTGCGAGAGTTAAATCAACACCCACACCAGCGTCCCCATTAAAGTGAACATTGCAAGCGTCACAAAACATTTATTGCACAGAGGTTGTATTGGATTGCTTTAGCATCAAGTTGAAAATGCAGGAGGCTGGTTGTAAACCCGAGTGCCACCTACCTATACTTATCAGAACAGGTAAATAGAGCACAATGTCCTTTCCCAATCATAGCCAAAAGTATCTACACCCACGTGTAATTTTCAAAAAAATATATCTAATTTCAAAAGCACAGACATAATTGTTTCTCTTCCAGATACTGTAACCTGGCTGCAGCTCCCGCTGCACTGAGCTACATGATCATTAAGGAGGTCCAGGACTGATGTCAGGGGATAATACCTGTCTCACAGTTGGGTGCCTCCGGGTCATCACAAAGGTGTTGGATGGGGTTAAAGCCAGGGCTCTGTGCAGTCAGTCATGTTCTTCAACACCAGCGTGAGAAAATTGTTTCTTTCAGGATGTAGCCTTGTGGATTGGGGTGATGCCATGTTGCCACAGCTGGAAGAATACTACCGTCTAAAAAAAACAGCAAACCATGAAAAAACAGCTGCAAATTTAAAGAAAAAGATAAAAGATAAGTTCTTCTTTTTTTTTTTAGGTGTGTATGATTAATTTTTTAAGACAACACAGTCTGCACCAAGTTATCTCATAAATTGGCTCATTAGATATAACTTTATTGGTTGAGGGTGAAGATGATAAGTTTGAAAATGAAAAAAAAAAAAAAAAATCACAGCTGGCAGTGAGGTTACACTACTGGCATCGCATGACCGAATCCCCTGTGTGACTTCTGTCCATCGTGTGGGCAAGAAAGCCAGCAGGAGACACACCTCGAAATGCCAATTCAGCTACGATGAAACACCAAATTGCAACTGAATGTAATTATATTGTTATATCATTATTTGCTAATGCGCTATGGCTAGCAAGTGTATGTAAATAAATTACACATTACATTATTGTCTTGTTAACATTATAATCATCTCAGGACATTAATGCATTAAGATGACCCAAGGAAAAAAAGAAAAAAAATACAAAAGTTCCAGCAGTTGAGAGGACGACAGAAAAGTGCTATTGTTCCTGAACAGATTGTACACAAGAAAGTAAATTCTGAGTTGGACATCTCCGCTGAGGAGGCAATCAAGTTAGTGGTATTGATCGGTGACCCCATCAGTCCTCCGTGTCCCTGCAAAGAGATGGATTGTGGCCATCGCGATCTGTTGAGAAGTTATGTGATAAAATGTGAGGCTGAACAGTGATTCTTACTGTAAGTTTGTGGAGTGAGCTGTAAAGCAGTGGATGCGATGCACAGTACACAATTGTGACACAACCTTCGAAAGCAAGCAGATCTGTGTGCCGGAAAACGATAACATATGCTGCAATTTTAGCCTGCCTTGAAGGGCCGTAGCTTCAATAAGGCAAAAACAATTTAGCATGACTATTTTTCCACCTCCTCTATCTTGTGTGGGGAACACAAGCACATTGTGCAATGAGGTGGACAATCTCAGCGAGAAATCGCTGGACCGAAGAAAATGAGACCCACTGTGATGTTGCCTGTCGCTTCAGTTCTAATGCTCACTGCTAATGAGGTCTTCTCATTTACAGTGTCAGAGAGCTGGACAAGATGTCGATTTGTTCACTGATTCGATTGGCACTTACTGTACGGTCAATCAGTTAGTGCCAAAACAACAGTCCTAGATTGTCCAGTAGCGGCGCACGCACGTCACACCGAGCCTTTTAAAGGTCAGCTGTCAATAAAAGGCATGTTGTAATTGTTTCCAGTGGTCAAACGATACCAACAACATACACACACATGCACACACACACATACAAATATATATTAAAGAGTTTGTCAAGGGTCCGATGCATCTGATGCTTTTTTTTCTTAGCATTGAGCTATATCCAGTTCAAAAATTTCCCACAGTTTTAGATCATCCCTTGGACATCGCCCATATCTATTTAAGCCTCATCTGATTTTATCATCCTGCACTCATCCACTAAAATGATATCAGGTTTGTCTAACGTCTATCTGTGTGAATATTAAGAGACAGGCTCATGTACTTTATATCTTCAAGTAGATAAGTGACCTTGCACATGGAAAATAATTTAACAGAAAATCCATCAGTTTAATATGTCCCAGATACCTGCCGATACAGTCGGTGATGCTGATCCCTAAAGGGGAAATTTGATCCTTCTGGCTGATTAAAAACACACAACAGGTCTGCGAAAGATAATAGTGTTGAGAAAACGAGGTGTGATGACTGCTAAAATGGGGCCACAGCTGGAGCTTGTGTGCTTGGAAAAAAAAAAAAAATGCTCACTGATTTTAAGCGGATGGAAAGCATTGGTCAGGCTACCTGGAGAGAGCTCTTCCCTGGCCAGACTCCCTGAGTTACCCAATTCTCTTTGCATTACTTCAGAGACTGCAGGGAACATGAAATACTATGGTCTGAATACTAAAATTGCTTCCGTTATGCTCTTTCTGTTCCTCTCTTGTCTGTGTATTTTTTCTCTCTACCATCTCTTATAATTTCAAAGCCATCTCTTATAATATCAAAGATACTTTTTGTATCATGAAAAATCTCCTCTTCTTGTACCTAGATAAGTCAGGACAATTTTCTATCTATGTACGAATATCACAGATCATAAATTTGCCTCAAGGGGGCTTCACAGTCTATACACCCTCTGTCTATTCCTATAAACCCTCGATTTGGAAAAATTACGAAGCCCATATTTTAATGGCGAGAAAATGGAAGAAATTTCAGAGACAATAGAAAGGATGCCTTTACAGCATGTTTATATTTGTCACACCCTAGTTTCCGTAAGTGTAGACCTAACTATACATCTGTGCTCAGTGTAACATAACTACTTGTGAGTGCATAAACTGCAGGCACTAATGTTTAGATGCACACTTAGATTTAGATCAAAGAACATTATGATAGAACACCTCTCTCGCTGTGTTCTCCGACCCATAAAACCACAAAATAGCGCATGGACAGATCTGTGATTATAGTTATTCACGGATTGCTTCGTAAAGAACAGCTTGTTTCTCTCTCTCTTCCTCTCCTGAGAGGTAAGTAGAAGGCCAGAATTAACAAGATAGGGGGTGTAAATTGGCAATGTTGATGCAGATGCCTTAAAAAAATGGTATTTGCGTGGGAAATGTATAGTTGTCTGACTCATAAAGACTCTTTTGTTTCTCAGGTCAATGAGATTTACCATGATGAGTCCCTGGGAGTCCACATCAACGTTGTCCTGGTGAGGATGATCATGCTGGGGTATGCCAAGGTGAGTTTAACAGTCCAGCCCTAATCATTATCTTGGATGGTGTTGGCTGGTTGCAGTCTGCAACGTTACTGTAAGATGCCACTAAATCCTGCACACTCAACCTTTAAGAGTCAAAACTACGCGTTCATGAGGTGCCCCCATAGCTCTCCTGGTACGGTATGTGCCCCATGCATCAAAGTTAAAAGTCCTTACCGCAAGAACTTGGGTTTGACTTCAGCCTGAGTCCTTTACTGCATGTCGTACTTTCGCTCTCCTCCCCTGAATTCCATGCCTAATACCCCAAAAAGCCCAAAAGATAAAAAAAGATGTCTCATTTTAGAATTAGAATTTTGCTGGACTGAGGTTAGTCAATTTGCAAAATTACTGAGTGCAGTTTAATTGATTCATCATTTACCACCAGTCAGGAGAATAAAGACGCACAGTGTCTCTTTAGAAGCTTGTATTTGTTTTTGAAAAGAAAATTCATATTGCCTGCACATTTGGTGAAGTTATCCTCAATTGTCAGTTCATATGTTTTGCCATTCCATGTTGAGCAGAACATTTTTCTGCTTTGCAATCTTGAGCCTAGATAACACGTTACGTTGGCTGGACTCTCAGCTCAAATCATTCCAAACATTGGCCAAAATGTCCCAGCTCTGGCAAAGTAACAGCATGAGTAAAACACAAACATATTTTTGGTTACATGTTGGAGGTGGTGGTGGTTTTGGGCCAGCACATTTGGTCCCATCTGCCTCCCCACACTGAAGGTCTGTGCGCGAAAATGAGTTAGTGTTTACTGCGGGGAAACAAAGGCTCTGACCCAAAGGTGGAGCATCAACCCATCGTCACTGGCTGTATCAACAAACAGAGAGAAAAAGAAAGTCAGAAACACTTCTGCCTCTGTGGGATAAGTCCATAATTCAATCGCAAACAGAACCCCAAACATAACCAAGAGTTCAGAAGAATAATAAACAATAATAATAAATTATAAACCATCTGCTTCCAGTGCTCAAGCTCATTTTAATTTATTTTGAATATTTTCATGCTCTGAAGGTATCTCCTGTCCTTCATGTGCAAAATCGCAGTGATACCGATTAGAACCACACAGCATTCAGTCTAAATATTTCATAATGTGGTTAGAATTGATGCCTTTTGTCCTCATGCTTTTATATCAGTATGAAATATGTGTATAATTGCTTCAGAATAGTGGTTATTTCAGCCTCATGAAGCATGCTGATGACACATCCATAGCCATTAATAATGGAGCAGAGATGCTAAATAGGGAAGAAAATGTATGCAGATTACAGGGGTCAGTCACTCTCGCTCTCTTTTACACATGCTGCAAAAGTGCACATGCACTTGCATGCAAAAAAAAATTGCAATGTAATTTGTAACAGCATATTGGATGTCTGTTTTTTTTCATAGATTGTAACCAGGAACTGGTCTGATATAGTCTGATATCCACTTATTATCATCTCATGGACAATGAATGCTAACATTGTCATTTGAGCTGTCAAGGTAGTAGTAAGTAGTATGCATTTCTCTCTCATTCTCTCATTTTCTGTCTCTCTCTCTCTTGGCCATCAGTCCATCAGTCTCATTGAAAGAGGAAACCCATCACGGAGCCTTGAGAATGTGTGCCGCTGGGCGTTTGTACAACAGAAAGGCGACCCTGATCACGCCGAACACCACGACCACGCAATTTTCCTCACTCGGCAGGGCTTCGGCCCCACGGGGATGCAGGGTAAGGCGCCAGAGGACTCACTGGTTCAAATGAAAATGTGCAGTTGCCTGCAGCATTTTGTCCTTCCAAGTGTGGCTGATCTGAATGAAGTTACAGGACGTTATCCATCCTAATACACAGCAGTAAAATAGCCTGTCATTTGTAACCTGTTAATCATGATTCTTTGGTTTATTCTCAACATCTTAACATTGAAGGTCGAGACCGACTTGATCTTAAGAATTAAACTATTTTTCACTTCTTTTTTTCTTTTTGGAAATTTAAGCTTCTGTCATTCAGATTCTCTCTGATTGCATTTGAGATGCAGCTATAACAATGCTTTGTGCCCCAGTCTGAGAAAAACAGCAGGCTTTGAAACACAGCACTGAACATTCAAAAAGCCCCTTTATCACCAAAGTCAAGCACAAATAGCTTGACAGTCTTGCAAGGATAACACTCCAAAGAAAGCCCTTTGTGCTTCAGATTTGGCAACTTTCCTTAATTTCTACACTTGTGAAAGCAGACCTGGAAAGGCTGGGGGCTCAAGGCAATTTACACTGTCTGCCTGATATTGACTTCTCATCCCCTTTCCTATTTTCTCCACAGCAGCCAAACCAAAGCAATGAGAACAACTAAATGCACAATGTCTGCACTACTAAAGGCCATTCAACTGATTTATTTTTTTTTTTTACTTGTCCCTTACAACAGCTTAGTATATTTTTTTTACTCAGAGGCGAACATTTTGTGTTTTGGCCTTGGTGATTACACTAATTCACTTCTTTTTTTGGAGACAAAGGGAAACAAAATGCAGTATAAAAGCCATGCATCAGGCATCTTTTAAATTACCTCACAAGCATTTGCAGACCTCAGTGATGGACTGACATTATGTCAGAGTTATTGGGGTGCATTCCTAACACGGCATGATCCGAGGAGTTTGTTTAAAATTCTGAGCATTACTACTGCTTTGTCTGGCCAGAAGCTCTGGTAGAAGCTCCACCAATAATCATAGCAAATCATAGCATCTATCTATCTATCTATCTATCTATCTATCTATCTATCTATCTATCTATCTATCTATCTATCTATCTATCTATCTATCTATCTATCTATCCGTCTGTCTGTCTGTCTGTCTGTCTATCTATCTATCTATGAGCCATTTAGAAGACAACTCTAAAAAAATATCAGCTCTCTCTAAACAAAATATCAAGGGTGGAGTGGTATTTAAAATGAGTCCCAGAGGAGATAACTTACTGCAGACAGTGTAGATGAGTTTATTGTGATGTCATAAAGTTACACAGATTTGAATGTAATTTGTTTTGACCCAAGACTGTGGCAAATCCGTGCAATAGGATGATAATGGTGTCTCGTGTTTGTTGGTTACTGTTGTGTATAGGGTGTGGTGGTCCTGATGTGGGTGTGTTATGAATGTTCCACTGACAGCGTTCAACTTTTTAGCAGGCCAACTGGCTGACAAGTCTTTTCCACTTTATTTGGAGAAACTCTAGACAGACTGAGTGAACTGCAAGAAATGCTAAGAGGACCTAAAGCATATTAGGAAAAGGCCACAAACTTACAGCTTAGCCCACTTGGTCCAATAAGCAAGCTATCTGTAAGGTCATGACACTTAATTTGCAGTCATTTGAACTGTGTCGTGTAAACAGATTAAAAGAAAAATGGCAGCAAAACATTTTTTTTCCACTGTGTTATG
Organism: Nibea coibor; assembly: GCA_023373845.1. Taxonomy (NCBI): domain Eukaryota; kingdom Metazoa; phylum Chordata; class Actinopteri; family Sciaenidae; genus Nibea; species Nibea coibor. The sequence continues at coordinate 8,690,511 of CM041737.1, read as the reverse complement.
GACCATATAAAATATGCTGTGCAATACATGTGGTTACGCTTTCAGCTTGTTGAGGCAGAACATGGAGATAGTATCAGCTTAGTACACACGGTCCTGTGAAGCAGCTGTGGTTAAAATGACCAGTGACCCGGTATACAGCGTCACGCTCTACCTGAGATGTGATCAACTTTAGCACCTTAATCCAGGATTTGGCTGGACTGGACTTGGTTTTTTGATTTTATTTTTGAAGCTGATTGTTATCCAGTGTTACTAGAATGTAGCAGACCTTCAGACATGTGGTTGCCATGGGAATGAGAGCCAAAGTACATGGACAGGCCATCAGAAGCATCTGGCAACAAAGATAGCATGAACCAATCTCTATGGCTGTGCAGGCTCAGACTTAGAGGGTTATTATTTCCTGGTGTGTTTATTCTGTTACAGCATAGGTATTTGTTGTTATATGAGAATTAATTAATACTCCTGTAATAGCCCTCTGTCCATGCCAGCTTAACCTGACAGCACCAGATGGTTTGTTACAGAAAACCATCTGGGAAGTCGCTACTGGAAACTGTTTGGAGAAGAGAAGGAACTTATTTATGAATATATTTGGCAGGTGATTGGATGTACCATCTGTCCATCATCTTCTACCAATCAACCAGATAGATCAACAACTCATATAACAGAGCCAAGCTCTGACCGAAGATAGCCGGGAGAAGAGTGTAAAGATATTAAAAAAGTCTTTAGCGCCATTCTTGCCCTTTGCTCAATTATAGAAGATATGATAGCAGCATGCTAATGTTTTTAGCAGCCACCCTTGTTGTTTTTGAGTCGTCACTTCTCACAAACGTATCACCAATCAGAAAACTCTGTAGCTGTGAAGTGAAGCCAAAAAAACTGCAGTTCTTCAAATAGTCACTCGAGGCTGTCTACAGAATGACTCAATCTCCATAAGTCCACATATTAAAATGTCCAGCTTCATAGCAGAAATGAACGTTTTTGGTCTGTATAGCAAATTTCAAGATTCATGATAGATGATTGACAGGTGGGTGCCAGTATAAAGAATGGACAGCGTATGCGTGACGTCACTCATAGGTTATTTGAAGTGCTGTTTTGACACTCAGAATATGCAGCGGTGTGAGCTAGCTCTTCAAAAACCCATGGGTGACGTCAGGGATACGTCCAAGTTTGATACTGTCCATCTCAAATGTTGTCATTATTTCAGCTACGTGTGTGTTGAAAACACTTTGTCTTTGCACACATAGCCAGATTATGCCATCTAGCATCTTTGAGGCACACACCTTTCATGGGCATGACCTTTCTCATTTGACCTTGTGGACGCAGAGTAGTTACTCCATTACTATTGGAATAAGTTGGTAACATTCCTACGATTAGTAAGCAGGACATCTTTAGGACAGGACTTGTGTATGATCGAGATACAGTGCCATTGTTTAGGGTGACTGTTTATTTCACTGCATCATCTTGAATTCATTTTTATTGCAATATGAATTAAATATACGGCATTTTTTTAAAATCACTTATCTCTAGCATAGTTGGCTCGGAATTAGTGAGGTCACCCCGAAGTAAAGGATTTTGATTTCATTCCACGAGCAACACAGAGATTAATTATTAATTTTATTAATTAATAATCAGTGCGTGCCTGGATGCTGCATACGTGCTATATTGTGGTGCTATACTTTCAATGCAGACAAAACCTTTTATCTTTTCATCTTCACTTCACCGCCGCCTCATATGTAAAGTGCTGCGTTAAGAAAAATGCTAAAAGGATTCGTGAGTTATTTTCTTTCCCCTCTAAGCCTACCGCAGGTAGAAAAGAAAAAAAAGAAAAAAAAAGGTCGTATTTTGATGTACAGCAAGCGATGCATCTGTTTCACACTGTGCACAGGAGAATTGAAGCAGCAGTGACAGAGAAGATCAGCTGGTGACTCCAGCACTATAAAAAGCCACGAGACACTGTATTTTAGTGGCCTGTTCCCTGTGGGGGTGCTCTGAAATTGAACTGAGTTCAAAGCTGCATCAAAACATTTTACCATTCAACCGGCATCTTCTCGCCTGCAGTCGTTCACAGCACAGTGGGCTTGGTTTTTTTGACGGCAGCACCTGTAAATTCTGTCTGTCTCACCGTGGCTCACTGTTCCCACCAGTAACTTGAAAAACAAAAACAGCAAGCAAGCATCATTTAATCATTAATAATAACATGAATCATTAGGTTTACCAGTTGCGGTATCTATTTTATGGCATTAGTACTATATTATTATTATTTTATATTGTATTGAACGTTGAGTCTTTTATGTTTTTGTGCAGAAATACAGCATCTACTTTTTTTTAAACAACATTCTATCTTTTCATCAATTCACACAGAATTTTCAAGAGTCTTTAATAATCAAACTGGCTTCTTTGTCAATATTTCACATTTTAATTGAGATGTGGCCAGTAATTCTGGAGGTCTGGAATAACATATTGAACCGTATTAAATTAAACATTATAGTTCTTAATTAATTGTTATATTAAATAAAAAACAAATCAAACATTCTTTTATATCTGCATGAAATTTAATTCTTTTGAAGTTCCTTTTCTGGTTTTTAAAAAAGACACAGGAGAGCAGATAAGAGCTACATCCACAGCTCATTTCCAAAAAGTTGAGAGGATAAATGAATTATTGAATTCTTCTGTTTATTGGTACACTGTCAGTTCATTTGATTGCAGACTTATGAATGAATACATGGGTAGTTTTAATGATATATATTCTAGCTACTGTGTTCCATTTTTAAGCTGGATTTATTAGAGAGAAATAGTCGAGACCTTTTTGGTGTATATCAATCAAATTCCCAAACCGAGCTGATGCCATCAAGGACATTAAGACGTGATTGGCTTCATGGCTTCCTGTTAGACTCCTGTAGTCAAAGGCGGAATTATTTCATTGCTTTCTGGGGAAAACATCTTCGATCACTTCTCTGCAGTCTTCCCTTGAGCCATTGTTAGATTTTGATAAGCACAGAGCCATGTTGTAAGCAAGATGTCATTTAGCTTCTGTTTGAGTGTGACATGTTTTGAAATTGAATCATTTTCACAGGCTGAAATAAACAAAGCAATTGAGCAGATTCCACCCCGTGGACAGTGAACAGACAATCAGAGGTTGATAGAAACAGTTGATGGTAAAGATGGAGTGGAAATGCTTGCAATGCCTTCCCTAAATAGCAAATCGGATCCATCAAACATCATGGAAACAAACAAAACCTAGCCCCATTGCAATATTCTGAATTCTTTGTCAAGGCTGTGATTTAGCATTTTCTAAGCCTTCAGTAAATCTACGTATACACATACGAAATAATGAGCCTTATTTACCAGATACATTACTTTGCTTTGATGAGCAACATATTTCAAAAGTTACCTGACAAAAGACTTTCTAAATCTTTTTCATCATTCACTGTCCTAGCTATGCCTTAATTAACTTGTCTTTGATCACAGACTCAGTTCTTACTTTCTTTCTTTTGAATGAAATGTGTTTTTTTTTTATCGCTGCTCTTTTAATTCATCAACATTTGTCAAAGATTATTCATTCCCATGACGTTTCACACAAATGTTTATTTGCTATAGCTTTGAAATTCCAGGTGTCTTTTTTATTTATTTTTTGCTGAAATGATTTGATTCAAAAATTCACCCTTAGTATGATTTGAAAGGGTCAGTTAATTTGAATTCAGCCTCAGTGCAGCCGTCATGAACAGAAAAATTGGCTGTAAACTGTGAATTGGGAATTTTAATGTGGGGGCTTATGGAGATTGACTTGTTCTGTAGCCAGCCTCAAGTGGCCATTCGAGGAACTGCAGCAGGATGAAATATAGTTTTAGCAGTCCAGTTTAATTATTAATACTATATTAACATCAATATGACAGACTTGTATGTAAACTGAGTGGCAGCCTGCAGGCTTAAGTTGCTCTCTGCTGCAGCCTTTTGGCGTGAGTACATGATGATGATCTAATCGGGATATTTACAAATTCTCATGAGATTTTTTTTTTTTTTTTTTTTTTTTTTTTAATAAATTATGGCAGCTGGACCGAAAGCGGGCAATGTTCAGAGATTCACTCAAACTGTAAATGCAAGTTGGACAAAACTAGATTTTGAGAAGTTCACCTGTCTAATCCCCAGAGTAAATTAAACCCTTGGGAAAACATAATGCCCTAAGAATCAATTATATTTCTCTGACGCAGCAGAGTGTAAGTGGATGTTTTTCCACTTGGATGCCACAGAGAAGGATTATTTCAGGGTTTTTCCTTGCCATTGCAAGGAATTGCAATTGCATTGCATTTTTTTTTCATTGTATTCTTTCTTTCGTTTGTTCTTTTCATATAAAGAGGTTTTTTTTTTTAAATTTTAATCCAGTTTCAGTTTGAATTGTTATTGGGTTTAATTTTTAGGCGAGTTTGTTTGTTTTTCAATTTATTTTTGACTTTTTGTATTTGTGGTAGAGACAGAATTCATTTAAAGATGAATGACTTCAAAATATTTTTTTTGTTCAGCTGTTATCTGGTTTGGGAGTAATGCAGTCATGAATTGGTAATGTTGTTGATGGAGTTTTCAACTAGACTGCAGACAAACTGAACATGATGTCTCACAGACAAGTTGAATTTAACCTCAGTTAAACAATCTGAGCACACCTTTACTTACACATCCTCACTTTACCAAGACAATAGATGAAACTTTTAAATCCATATCATGGAGATGGGAAAAATCCATTGATTCACGAAGTTCACTCTGAATGAAAATTAATGGAAAGACGGGTTTGATTTGTGGTTTTGATGTCTACATGATCGATCATTTTATTTTAAAGTCTGGACACACCGCTTTAAGTGGCACTGTACCAAATGTAATTTTAGCAAATCTATATCCCCTAATGTCCCTGCCTGGCAGTGTTTAGTTCACTCATAAAATCTATCACCATTTGTTTCAGAGCCTAACAGAGTTCATCTCTATTCATTATGTTGCAGCTATAACAGTTGTTCAATAGACTGACAAAATAGCATGGACTAAATGTTAAACATGTTTAACCAATGCGTTCATAATTTTGGCATAGTGCTGCAATCATCTCCCATGATTTCATTTTTATTTATGTCAACAGTGTGTTTGCAGCAACTGATGCAACATCATGCAAATGACATATTGCAGGAAATAGGACGGTAAAAGTATGAATTTCAATCATTATTAACAACCATGAAGCTGATAAACATAGAAAACCTTCCTTCCTTCCTTCCTTCCTCCTTGGTAAATCCCCCACTGCGCCCTCACCCCGTGCTATATTTGTATTATCTGTTTCCTGTTTTGTTACAGAGCTCATCATCGCATGTATCATCCCAATCCTGATGCACATGTGATACACGTAAACACACACAGTACATACACAGACAGAAATACACATATCTGTCCTACTTAAAGGATAAGTCATAGCCACGTGGGTTGTGTGAGTTTTAATTGCCAGGGTTTTGACATACCTGCTTGTGAAACTCCTGCCTTCACACCACCGTACCATAGGCAAAATGGATTTATTTTTCAGGGTCAAAGCTTTAAAAAGAAATTACTTTTTGTTCAAAACTGATTTGACAAAGCAAATTAGTAATAACGTTTTTAATAATCGCTTACATTAACCTTCATACTTTCTCCTGATGTCCTTCAGGTTATGCTCCAGTCACAGGAATGTGCCACCCAGTCAGGAGCTGCACCCTCAACCACGAAGACGGCTTCTCTTCAGCCTTCGTTGTGGCTCACGAGACTGGACATGTGTAGGTTCTTATTATGTCCTTCCTTATTTGTCTTTCTACGGTGAAACTGCTTTGTAGTTCCACATAATACCACAGTCGTAAATGTTAAGTGTGAACATCTTCCTGGGGGCTTTTCCCCCGTGATCTCTATGTTAAGTGACATGAAAGACCTTTTAGCAGATTGCCCCTTAGCACTCTGACAGTGAATGTGTCAGCCTTCTTTAAAAAAAAGCACAAGGACTCAATCATTATTTGTTGTCGTGCCCTCCACCCTTTTTCTAACCTCTGCATGCATTTTGTACACATTCCACGCTTCCCGCAGCACATTTCACTCCTGCACAGAAGTCCACAGCACACCAAACACACTGACGTGAGCTGAAAAAACAGCTGTGAAAATTATCGAGTATTTCTCAAGTATGAGAAATAAGCATGTGTTAATACCAGGCAAAACACTGCCACAACAGGTGTATGTCATGTTCATTGTCCCGTTGCTAAGCAACCACTTGATCCTGTGGAAATGCAGATCTTGTCCATGTGAATGAATACATGCAGGCGGAGCATGAAGCAGGAAAGAATTTGGTGGAATTTTAAAAGGGTGAGGCGTGCTGTGTCTGAAATCACACGCTATATTTAAGCGATATTGCACACGAAGGTGTGATTTAATGATGATTTAATGATTTTATTGGCACGACGTGACAGTGACAGTTTCTAACAGGACCAAACAGGAATTCTCTTAGTATCTGCAAACAAACAGACTAAAGCTCTTAAAATTAAAATTGCTACAGTGTTAAAACTTCCAAATCAGACAAAACACAAATTTTCATGTGGTGCAAAATGAGCAGTGACCAAAACAAGCATCCATAAAAAAAAAAAAAAAGATACTCATCTTCTTTCTTCACCTTATCTTTTTGCCAAAGCCACCAAACAGACATTCACCGTGGAGAATAGCTAATTAGTTGCTCAGTTACGGCACATGGAAAGACATGCAAACATGCCTGCAATGTAAAAATGCGGTCTTGTTAGATGCTCTTCATTATCATCTACTACACTTGAGGCCATGCAAAGGCCTGTGTAGTGCTGATTTGTTTAAATATGTGAATGTTAAATATGTTTTTTTTTTGTTTATGATTGGCACTATTCCAGTCTCCCAGTTGCTATCAGTCAAACACAGATATGCTCATCTAGCTGGCTTTTTTTTTAACTATAAAATAATACTATATGTAGGACAGATTTGAACATCATCTGTAGGATGTAACCAAACATACAAGACAACAAATACAAGTTCTCAATTGTTGCTGGGGTTTTTATTTTTATCGCGGTGAAACGAAATGTCCTGGACAGGCAGAATGATGGTGTAGAGGAAAGAGAAGCTGTCTTTCAGCAGGTGCAGCAGCCGTTTGACAGGGTCAACCAGCTGAGACAGCAAGGAGCTATCCTGCTGAAATGTCCCAGAGCGAGACACGAAATCTTCGTCGCTTCATGGTTGTTGCTCTGCGGCTAACCCCGGAGGCAAGTGAACATACAGCTACGTCTTCAGGGATCAATAGACTTCACGGGGGGGGGAAATAATCGTTTAAAAACGACGCGTTAGCTACGGGCTGCGCTGTGCACACTTGTAGCGTTGTGGTGCTAAGAGGGGGAAAATTCTGAGACACCTCTAAATCTCAAGATTAAATCCTTAATTAGACACCGTGAGAGCAATTCACAAGTGCTGAGACAGCCTCTACACTGAAGAGCAGCTTAAACGTGCTTCTTTAGCTGAAGAGGGAAATTGCTACAGGAACATACGGTTCATCCTAAAATGTGGTTATTAAAGATTGCGTGTAGATAATCATACGCACGTTTGGGGCAGATTTTGTGCTCCGGGTACGATCACCTGTAAGAAGTATAAGGACAAAGGACAGACTGGCTGTACTAACATGGCACGTGTACAACTGTCCTTATTTACAGCAGATGTATTGCACTCCAAAACTGGAGGAGCTAAATCGCAAAAGTACTCATTTCTATGTTGCGTTAAAGTTCACAGAGACTGCATATCATGTCTGTTATTAAACTTAATTGCACCTTCCTTCTTGTGACATCAATCTCTGTACAGTGGGATTTATGATTTAGGTCAAGTGACTTTGAATCTAAGAGAGCTAGTAATATAATGCAATTGCAAACTTTTAGACCATGAATAATTATACTTTGAAGATAAATGTTAAAAGATAGTCTAATTTACCTGTTGCCATGGTGAGGACCTTTTATTTAATGTGACTACTTGAAATTTTCTATAAAGTAATGTCATATCATTATTTCCTCAGGCATACAGTGTTATTTTGATGGGGAATGAGTGTTTAATCAAGACATGCACTTGTATCTAGGTAACCATACCATTAAATGAATCCTGTGATCAGTGATGCAGGAGGAGTACATTTGTAAGCTGTGACTCACAGCAAAGACCTGGCCTAATTAGTTTCAGTATGTTTATATACATACATATACATATATATGAAGTTTCTGAGAAAATATTAAAGTTTAATACATATACAATATGTCTTGATCATACAGTGCAAAGTTTAAGCCAACAGAGTTTAAGCCACGCCGTCCTCAGATGATCTTTGGAGCAGCCAAACAAGAGCCTGAGGAGACACCGATTTAATCAGCAGCAGTCAGACATCAGACCGAGATCCTGACTGAATAGACCCACTGAGGACACCAACAAAGAGGAAGTCATGAACAAGATGTGTCAAGATGTGTGTCCACACTGTGCATTTCGTTGACAACCTCTACCGTCTAAGTGATAACACAATAATGGACGAGATAAAGGTTCTGGAGCCCATGACCTGAAACAAGTTTGTTAATACAAGGATGTGTCACTTTCCGTGTGCGTCGCAGCCGCTTTATGCAGCCTAGTCAATGTTTCAAACCCCACCAGCAGTCACTGTCTATTCCAGAAGCAGCCCAAAAGCGGGTCTCTGCTTGGCCCCGCGGGAATATGCGACTGTTGCATTCGCGACGGACGCCACAAGCAGCCAGCGTTAATCTGTCCAGAGCAGCTCAAGCTGGCTGGAAGACACGGATCCATGACACAGAAACGGCATAAAGAATCTGGTTGACACGCTGTGCAAACTAAAAACAGCCAAAAGGGAAGCAATTTAACTATGTATGATATTTACACATTTAGAAGCATATTTTGAAGTGGCTAAACCAAGGAAAATGACCAAAGTCTGGCAGGCAAACTCCTCCGCTTCTGAAACGCTCCCTGTGGGGTTTGAAATCACGTTGAGGACTGACACGGCTGTGACGTGAGAGTTCCCTGCAGGTCCCTGAACGGACAGAACGTTTTTATCTCCATAAGTCCCCATATTAAAATGCGCAGTATCTAATTCATCACAACTGTACTGGGAAGATTTTTTTTTTTCATACATTCAGACTATATTAGGGTTTAAAGTTATGCATAATGAAGAGCCACTTTGATTAACAAGTAGCTTGTTTGAGCAACCAGGCTTCCAGCACACTTCAGTGTCAGGGCTTGCGGTTGACATCACAGAGACAACGCACATCGTCATTCGAATAGCTGTAAGCAGCCAGTGCGCAGCAGAGTCCTGTGGTGTGTTAGCAGCTAACTGAGCTAATAGAGCATAACATGGGTGCCACTCACGTAACAGTGAGGTTGGAAAAAACTACTATTGGAACTACAATGGTAATGTTAGCCAGAGGCAGTGACCTTGTAATGACAATTGTCAACTGACGAAACAGACGTTGTCTGTCCACATGATGGTATCTATGGTATCTGCAATACAGTGTATAGGTAAGTGCAGTAGGAAATACTAATAATAGGCTGAATTTGTGCCCTTAAAAAATTGGCTGATTATAACAAGCACAGAACAGGAGAACTATGATTTTCTTTCGTGGAAATTAGTAGACCCTTGACACTGATTTAGATAAGCACTTGAATATTGATTGACTTTTTTTTTTTTTTTAGCTATCTAAAAAAGGATATCTTCTCTTAGGATATCTTCCAGCCAATCAAAAATGAGTGCTTTCCATTCCTATTGCTCAAGTGAACTGACTATCGGTATGGTTGATAGAATGTGGCTTTAAGAATGGAGAGAGATTGATCAGAAAAGTCCATTCTTTGAAATATTGACGCACACATAAATATTTTTTACTTCCTTTATTTTAGTCTGTTTGCTTGCTTTTGCATGCGAGCAGAGGTGAGCAGAACCAAGTCACCGCAATACATCTCTAGATACATTGTGTGAAAAAAAGAATGTAACTGTTTGCAGTGATTTCAGTGTGTCAGGATTATTTACTTTTTTTTCTTACTCCTTGTGAAAGGCTGTTCACAGAGCTGCAGAACCACTTCAGCATTTGATTAATTTCTAAAAATAACCGAATAGGAATTTGTGTTGGTGACATTGAAAGACACGGTATTGATGTCGACATTGACGCTGACACATGCATTTATTGACGCTCACTGCTGTAAATGGAGAGTACAGGAAGTACTGCAGTGCACAGTGAACACATCGGCTTCTGTGCACAGCTTCCTAGCTTACTCTCCCAGTCCGTTCTCGCTGTGTGGTATGTTGTGGTTTAGAAAACAACAATGAATGCATCCTTGGTGTTAATTAATAACAGACTTTGTAAATTCACAAAATTAGGCCTGTTTGGTGCAGTTACTTTTCATAACTTTTTCTCGACCCTACCTGCTGTAAATATCAGTGCTAATAAGTACAATGTGTCCATCAGTACATAGCCTTTTGCTCAGTTGTCAGTGAGATCGATGTGTTGACATATGAGCTTCAGGGGGGAAAAAAAACTACTACTACTATTATGACTATTAACTATAATGGCCCCAGTTGAGTTTGGATTGTTTCGTTGAACATTTTCAATATGACGTATATTCAAAATATATCCATTTTGAATATATTTTATATATTCATATTCAAAATATTCATATGACTTTGTTATAATGTCCCCCTAATGACATCTGAATAACAGGATGGTGCTTTGGTGGTTTTAAGGCACCGACCGATTAGCCTTTGCTGGTGTCATGGTACTGGTAAAATGATTTGTTGTATGGTGAAGGGCAGTGTTTCTCTTTTTAAACCACAATCAATCAAAAAAGGACACTTCCATAAGCGTAGTGTCAAACAGAGGCTGGCCCACAAAGTTGTGTTTTTCAGTCTCTTATTGCCACTCTTCTTTCTCTGACATCTTCCCTCTGGTGATATCATAGTAGGCAAGACCTACCTTCTTCATTCTTCATTCTTCATTCTTGTCATTGCCTGTCTCTTTCCATCCATTCATCCATTCTCTGCTTATACTTATCAGGGTTGCGGCTATTGTGGATTGGAAGTGAATAAGACCATTTTCTGGTCTGGACTTCACAAACCACCAACCGCTCTGAGCTTAAGTGTTGCATTGCATCATTTGCCTCCATTTAAATGCTTGTCATTTTTTTTTATTACTATTGATTTTTTCTCACTGGCTCACATGGCTAAACAGACAGTTCAACTCAATTCTGTTTTGCAAGCCTCTATCTGCACATTTCCACCACCCTTTATGCTGCTGGTCCTTCCTGAGCTACTGTGAAACATGTCATGTCTTATGTGAACCACCAAACAAACCCCATGTGTGGTCCATGTAGCGCTGAAGATGCAAGATGAAAATCATCACCACAGAGAAACCGAATCAAACTAGAAGAGTCAAAAACAACTTCAGTCGCACCAACAACTTTGTCTGCACCAACGAAATATTAACAACAGGTGTAGTAATTGTCCATCAGGGTCACAGTAATGCTATCCCGCCTCACAACATGTTTATGAGTCTGTCTGGTCATGTTATGTTCAAAACACCATCTGTGTTATGAATCGCTTCTGATGTCTCATTTGGGCGTCTGTGGTGTTTCACACGTTGAGAAAATATAACAGCTGACATCGCTATTATTAGTGCTATATGATAAAGCCACCGGCAGGTTAGAGAACAATAAAGCAGAACATCACTTTGTAGGGGTAAAGAGAGTTTTGCTGGATGAGAATGGGTGTTTGTCCTTTAATGCCTCCAGTGAACAGTTTGATTTTTTTTTTTTTTTCCAGTTCAGACGACTGACTGAAAGTGCCGTTGTGCATGGATGAACACATATCTGATCTGCCATGGCACTGCTAATCTAGAGAAGGAAAAACACTCAGGGTGCATGATATGATTGGCTTATTAGTACAGGTCTCTACAGGTTGCGGATGAGTGCAAAAGAAAATGAAGATGAATGTCAGGAAGAAGGAAGAAAAGAAATGAGGAAATAAAAGGGGAGATAATAATTAGGCATATTTACAAACTACTCATATAGCGACACCTTCAAGTTACCACAGCGGTAGCGGAAACTAAACATAAAACATCTCACCAAGCTGAAAAAGTGCCATAAATCATATTATAAATAAACTATTTGAATAAATATGTATTAAGTAACTCTCTCTAGCTATTGAAAGCAGTATGAGTTTTACTGTCCTGCAGGTTTGTAAATACTTGCTTGTCTCTCCCTGTGGGAGCAGGTTGGGCATGGAGCACGATGGTCAAGGCAACCGCTGCGGGGATGAAACAGCGATGGGAAGCGTAATGGCCCCTCTGGTGCAGGCGGCCTTCCATCGATACCACTGGTCCATGTGCAGCGGACAGGAGCTGAAGAGATACATCCAGTGAGTTCATGTTTACATTCACAGCAAAGTGGGCGACGTTACTATGAATATATTTGACATGCCAAAATGAACAAAGCTGAAAGTAGCAGTAATAGTAACAGTAGTTTAAGAGTCAAGATTTATTTCGAAAGTACAGAATCTTGTGAAGACTGGACAAAATTTGTAGATGGATCTGGACTAAACCTTTTAGATACCCTGCTTACTAGCAGACACACAAATATACAGTGCATATGTCAATAAAATAAATTACAGTATACAGTATCACATTATGATTTTAGGTAAGGTATGCTGAAAGTTTCATTCTTACTGCCGTGGAAGCTAACTTTGACTGCACCTTTTGTAAGGAAATGCACATTTTAACCCTAATGATGATGCAAAATTTGTTCCTTCAATTGTGTACATGGTGCCATCTCCAAACAGAACACTGAAAGAGCCCGTATGAGCCTCAGCACATGCAGTGATGGCCTGTGTTCAGTTCATAAACATTGAGTTTTTTCACTCAGCTGTAAAATAATCAATTTCTGACAGGGAAAGATCAGTAGAGCGTGGGCACCAGACAAAACTGGAATGCATTAAAGGATATGACAATGGCAATGTGCAATCACTCCCCGCACAGTATACTGTTCTTCAGAGCAGCTGGAATCACTGCAGAGGAAAAAACTCTGTAGTGTATATAGTCTTGACTGCAGTATGACAATGTGGGATGATAAACGTGAACGCTTTGGATCTGAAAGAGAAAGTGTGGAAAGGGGAAGTGAAATGTTTAAAGCTATTTTACACACACACAAAAGGTGCATATACCTTTGTCTGACTCTGAGCAGGCTTCAGCTGTCTCCCACGCCTTGAAAAGAAATGTACTGCAGCTGAGCCACTTTTCACCGCCTGGCCACATGTGGCTAAATCTGTCCGTAACCTGAAATAAAAATTCATAACCTACAAGGGAAAAAAAAAGAAACAGAACTTTGTGTAGCGATCAGTTAAAAAATCCTCAGGCATCAAAGTGGCACATGTTCAAACAAGTGAGCAATTAGGAGCTGCAAAAGAACAAAACACTAAATTGGAGGCTGTTTTGCTGCTCACGCAGATCTGAAATTAAATATTGAATCCAGGTTCATTCCATCTGTTTGCGAATCCATGTTGCTACATCTGCACGTGTTGGCTCATTAATTTGCTCATAAAGTGTGTGATGCAACCCCACACCTTATTAAACACTTTGTAATATGTAAATGTAATAATGGAAATTAGCAGCAAAGGGCTGGCGCCAGGTAGAAAGTATGACGGAGTGAATGACACAGTGAATAAAAGCAGTGTTTTTTTGTTAAATGTAGAAACGTTACACTGTAATGAACAATACTGAGTATGACAGCTCGATCTTGTTGGTGACTTTATGTTGTGGAAATTAGAATGAGCAGGGGCCACATTTATGAAACTTCTCAGTGAAAAGTGATGAAATTCAAAGAAAATCCTTAGAATTATAATGTATTCTAAGAATTTCCCCTTAGAGTTAAGACTAGATCTAAAGACATGTTATTCACGAAGCATACTAGCTCTTTAGAGAGCTCCTAAGGTGAAAAACTGTTAAAAGTAGAGTGGAGGACTTTTGAGAGCGTATGGGTTTTTTAAGCAGAGGAGAAAATGAGGGAAAGTCCAAGTGGAAGGAGAAACGTCCATCTGCTAAATGACAGTGAAGTAATGAAGCGCTACAGATTAGATAGTGCAGGGATAATTTTTAAAGGGCCGATCTCATTAGAGATGCGCTCACATCTCACACCCGGTGCAATAAGTCTATATTGCCAGAAATGAAAGCGGAGATATTCCTAGAGAAATTAAACAGCGCAGCAGCGATGATTTGGGTCTGTCACAACTTTCCATCAGCAGAGTGATCACAGACACTGTTTGACACAGTTCATTTCATTTTCGCTGGATGTCCACAGCTCGCAGGCTCACAAAGAACCATTCATGGTCATTAATTTCCATTAATATCAAATAGATGACATACTAAAATTAACAGGTAAATAAACATATGCAAATAAATATCAACTCTGAATAGGTTACTGCACAAGTAGGCCTGTTTTTTTTATGACTATATGACTTATAACTGATTGTTTTCAAACTAAATCATATCGGCCCTTAGATTTTGCTGCTGCCCATTGTCAGTGCCTTTTTATTTACTTATTTTGTTGTTTAACGGGGTCAACCACAATAGCTAAAAGTTTCTCTATCTTACTTGCTCAGAGTTGCTCAGAGATGTTCCCTAAAAAATTTCGAAGTCATATTCGAAGCAAAAATAGCAAAAATTCTCAATTTTAGGACTTAGCCTTGGCGGTCAGAGAAATGATATAATTATATAGAAAATGAAATATAAAAATTAAATATAATTAGAGTATAAATATAAAAATAAAATTAGGGATAAATGTTTATATCTAACGTAAGCCTATTTCAAAGCCTTGGTCATTTTTATGATGGAAAAAATGAGTCTATGTTTAACTCTTTGACACCATTGCCACCTCTTTTCAGCACATATGACTGTCTCCTGGATGATCCCTTTAAACATGACTGGCCGCAGCTTCCTGAACTTCCCGGCATCAACTACTCGATGGATGAGCAGTGTCGGTTTGACTTCGGAGTGGGCTATAAGATCTGCACTTCAGTGAGTACAACCCCCAGGTCTTACATTTATTTGAACAAAGTGTACCCCATTCCAGAATATATGTCTGTAAGTGAATGTCAGCAGAGAAGAATGGAGATTTAATATACTCTCAAACAGCTAAGGAAAACCTAACTTTATTTGGCTTTAGAAATGGTACTGATGAGCCAAACAAAAGTTGGGCTTGGGCAAAAGTTGAGATTTTTACAGAAAGACGTACAGGGGATGATGATGATGAAGATGATGATGATGATGATGATGATGATGATGATGATAAAGATGATGATGATGATGATGATGATGGCAGTCTTCCAAGAAACTGGCTTTTAAAAATCAGCAGACATACACGCAGAATCAGATTCTTCTTAGAGAGCACTTCAAATAGGCATCTGCTCACTTTACTGTTGTCATAACTGTTATTTGGCTAATTGTGTGCAGATGGCAGGACTGTGTTCTGTCACCACTTTAACAAGCAACTTTTCTCTATTGTCTTTTTATCACCTTAAATTTTCATTTTATTATTTTTTTTCTTTAGATTTTTTTGCAGACTTCTAATGAAGTTACAAATAGAGAAACAGTTCAGACTACAAAGAGTTTAAAATTTCAGAGCACCTGATGAGTACTTGGTTTGATGATGATTTTGATTGAACCTCATGCCCTTTCAATGGACTTTTTTCCGACCTTTGTCAACTTCAAAAAACCTTTAAACCTCCCTAGGAATGAGTCACCCTGGATTTACTTTAATGGGCAGAGACCTTGGGGTAAATCTGACTGAGATCTTCACTTGATGTCGAAGGCCTTGACTTTAATCAAGGTCAAAAGCGCTTTGAAAATATGCCGGATTTCAATTGACTCCTGGTAATTCGGCCTCATTAGGGATGAAGGGTGCATTGTTTGATTTGAATGTTTAAAAGAGTCAGGCGATCAGACCACTCTGCTGTTTATTTTTATAGGAGACAGCACCAGAGATAGCTAACAGCTAATTTGCACTTGCTGTCCCTGGACACAATAAATGCCCTGCACAGTACATGAAAATCTATCCATGTGAGATAATAAATAGAATCAGTATAAAAGGCAATCATTACTGCTGTCATTTTTGTCTTAGACATAGTTTGAAATTGAGGAAGTTGTATTAAGTCAGCTGGTGTCTGATAAATTATTCAGATTCAATTTAACATTGTTGATGATCCTACTTGTGTTTTGAAGGACAGGTTTGTGTCAATCATAGGGCCTTTAATGGTATTTAACGCATGTCACAGATTTAATGAAATATTGTTTGCCTTAAGGGTCAAGCATGAATTAGCTAGCCAATCAGACGCCTTGTTCATTATATCAGTCAGTCAGTTCAGTTTGGCTGCAGCATGTTCTTTAGAAGATCACAGTATCATCAGCGTATATTTAGATACTAACATCTGGACATACTTGAGGATGATCGTGAAGATATGCTCTGAATAAAACTGGTTCTAAAATACACCCCTGAGGGACTCCAACTCTACTCTACTAGCAAATAAGGAACACCTATCACCCAATAAATTTCCTAAAAGCACAGCTCCGACAACATTTTTGATTCGTTCAACAAAAAGGTCATTTGCTGTCTCTGTCGAATGAATACAAATTAATATCCTACTGCTGTATCTTTCAAGGTAGAGCATTTTGTTGCAGGCTGCTCTTTGCTAATTATTCTGAAAGTTTTTGATCCACACACATCAAAGCTTCTAATACAGTACCCGCCACCAGCAGATTTGATCAAACTCCAGTAGTTATCTGTATTCAGAGTCATTGCCAGTCTGCTCACTGATGGGGACAACATTTTTTTTTTTTTTAATGAGTCCAGTATTGAGTGAAAGCACTGCAGCCGCAGGCACAAAACAGGCTGCCACACAGAGACAGACCTTTATTTCAATCGTTATATTAATGATTGATATCAAGATCGATTTTCCTGTTTGACAAGAAACAGGTGTTATATTGCTCTGCTCAAAGTCACAGACTCTTGTGTCGCAGAACATGGCACGCTCTGGTCTACTGCTGCCTCGATCAGTTAGTTCACCACCTGCCCACCACAAAGTGGGAGAGAGATAAAGTTACAAACAAAGTGGAACACCGAGCAGCTAAACAGTCACATATTTCCCTCAGAAGCTGTTGTATTGTTTTGGGATTTAATTTACCAAGTGGCTACAAATGTTACAATGCTAACGTTATTAAATTAGAAACACTTTACTACTAAGTTTCTAATACTACTTGTACATGATTTGTATGATTTTAATTTGTAAAGTTACTTTAATTATACAGCTATGATGAAAAGAGAAATATGTTCAAATGTAGTGGAGTAGAAATATATCAAAGCAAAAGATTTAATATTCAAGTGAAGTACATTTACTCAGCTACTGTTACGTTGTTACTTTCCTCCACTTCTACTCCTTGATGTTTTGTTCATTTCTTTTCTTCTTCTTCTTTTTTTTTTTTTTTTAATATTCGGTGTAATAAAGTCCATATCATATTTGTAAAATGAAAGAAGAACAGAGAGTGAAATAGCACAGGTCAAAGAATATCTGAATGTGTGTGTTCTCCGAGTTTGTGCCTCATGTTGATTGCCTGAATGCCTGAAAGCAGACCTTATGCATTCAGGTGGTAATGGATATGTTGCAACCATATTACAATGGATTTGTTTAAAAATCCATCTAGAGTGGATTGGAAAGAAAAAAAAGTGTTTTTCATGCAGGCACGTCACAGAGGAGCTCAATATTTTGTGAAAAGAGAGATTCCCACACACTGAACCATTTCAGCAAATTAACTGTTTGGTCCCTGCAGACTATCATTATACTTTGAGGAAGCATGTATTGAATGCAAGAGCTGTGTGGGAAACCACTGTTTTACCACTGTAATAAGTCATTTAGTCTGTTCAAGCTCCTGGTTTTCTAAACACGTGAAGGCTTTGCCAAGCGAATGTCATAATTGTGTTTCTATTCACCTCTGAAACAACGCTCTGAAAACCAAACAAAAGTTAAAACTATGCTGGAAACAATGATGGATGCTCACCCCCAGATTTTCTCTTTCAGGTGAAAAAAAAACAGAACAAGGGTAAATTACTTATTTAGGCAGGTACGGGTTGGAAGCTCTAACTTATGTATACATGTAATATTTATATGTTACATTTAGATTCTTTGATTTCACATTTAACAAACACTGATCGTTCCTTTCAAACTAGCCGGGCATAAAAACTCCTCCAACCTGTGATCATTCATCACTGATCTGATATGACAAGGTGCAACCACACAATGCTTCTCTCCAAACTCCAAACTGTTGTTTTCTCCAAACACCACACCACCACCACATACACAAACACACTCTTAATGATCTCCAAGGACAAGCAGCTTTCATACTTTATTTTCATTGTCTCCTTTGTGTCCGATTATACCTCCGTCTTTTGTCTGCCTGTGGAGCGACGGTGGTCTTGTAGCATCTGGAATTTTTGAACAATTGAGGCCAGCCTTCACGGTTAGCCTGGATTGTCTGCCATGCACACATTGTTCGAGCAGGCAGTCTCCCATACTCCTCTGTTTGCGCCTCATGTAAACAAAACTGAGCCAGATTTACAACTAGAATAATGGGGTGGCGCTGTGCGGCAATTGTGCATCGCTTGTTTAGAAAAAGTCCATTAAATCCAGCTAATTGTCTAATGTGCCTCTGCAAACAAAGACCCACTCACTGGAAAAAGTCAAATTAATCTCAATGTTCAAGTCTTTTAGTTCTTTATATCAAGTCCTAATAAATGAGCTGGACAGGGGAAGTGGTTCTAAATCAATAAATTAATCAGTGACCCCGCAATTTGTTAGTGTGAACTACTTAAGCATCTTAAGTAAAAGAAATACATGTGTACACCTGCCGATATTTACGCCTGTGGTATTGCACTCTGAAACTGGGGATGTTAAATCTCAAAAATACCAATTTTTAGTTAGCGTTGCTTTAAAGGTCAGTCTTCATCTAATACTGAATTTGAGTGATGACAGATAGAAAGCACAGAAACATCTCCAGCAAGGCATCAAATTACACCTAACAAAAGATAATGACGCCGATTGTCTGATGATGGACAGGATTTTTAAAGAGTATTTAAAAACAGTAACGGATTTGCATAAGGGATGAATTGCGTGAACAGTGTGAGTGAGTCAGCCAAGTTATGATAATTTAAAGATAACATTCTGCTACAGCAAAATATTAGTCAATTAATTGAACATTAGGCCGGGGATGGAGACCATTTAATGGGAATTTCTCAGTCCAACAAGGAAAATAAGTACTTCGTTCATTCTAAAAGTGGTTTGCACATTTGCTTATTTGAACCATAATTAGTCTCTCTCTAACCCTAATATGGTGTTTTATCTTTCTAACCCTGACCATACATTAAGCAGGTCTGGATTAACCTGTTAACAGGCTCTGTTAACCACGCCATCTTTACTTCTCTGTTCACTGTGCACTCTCAGAATAATAAATTGCCCCAGGTTTAGAGCAAGACCCGCCTTAAGGACCTCATTATGACATTATTGTTCCTTTAGTGGCGCAGCTTAGTCTCTGTAGGTTCAGCAGGGAAACGATAGCAGGATAGAAGGCAATAGCTGCACAAATGATATGGAAAACAAGCACAACAATAAACAGGTAAGGTGATTATTGAAATGACTGTCTGAGTGTATAATGCTCAGCAGTTTCGACACCAAGTTTTGAGAGTCTGAACTATGGAAATGGAAGTCTCCTCTTAACTGTAATCTGAGTAAGCTGAAGATGAGAAAAAAAAAAAACTTCACATGACTTAGAGAACAGTGTCACTCGGGAAAGGGAAGAGATTGACCAATTTGAGAGTTACAGCTCAACCAGTTGAATGGAACTGGTGTAAAAGGTAATTTCAGGGTTGATATTGTTCATAAAGCTTCTTGGTATAGAGATGTTCCAGGCAACTGAGAGCCCCATTTTTGAGTTCTCTCAAGTCATTCTGATGATCTGTTCTAATCCTTGACGAAAGCGTTAGACCACCCTCTCTGAGGAGGTTAGCAATAAGCTGTTCCCAAAGAAAACCATGATAACACACTCTGCTTTAGTGTCTCTGATAGTGGAGCCCATAACACCTGTGTCCAACAATGCGGTCTGTGGGGTGTCGGCTGTCTATTAGATCATGACTGTGTGGAATAAATCTACCTCTTCTGTATTTGTATCGAACCCATAATCTTAATCTATATTACTGTGCATCGTGGGTAATGATGTTCAGTTCTAAGCATAGGCATTTAGGCACAGCTTGATGTTTTCTTTGAAATCAGTATTTTAACAGAATGTCTCAGGGACATTTCTCAGAAGGAATATTTTCTGCGCACAGTCTGACTGTTAACCTGTGGGTCATGCATCACAATATGAGGGATGAAGCTATACATATGCATATACAGTAGACAAGCTCTCTGGGCTTAACACACGGGTTTGCTCTTTTCTGCATTTCAGTTTCGCACATTTGATCCATGCAAGCAGCTGTGGTGCAGTCATCCTGACAACCCTTACTTCTGCAAAACCAAGAAGGGGCCACCGCTTGATGGGACAGAGTGTGCCCCTGGAAAGGTAAGTTTGTAGGCTACATATGGCACTGCATGGACAACAAAATGTGGACACCCTCAAAAACTAGACACGCAGGTGAACATGTTAATGAGATATTGTACAAGCATAGAAGTTTTTCCATCTGATCCCGGAGCTTGGCTAAAGGGATTTTCTCCCATTCAGCTACAAGAACATTACTGAGATACAAATATGTCGGGTGACGTGAGCTGGCTTCATCCCGACGGGGTTGAGGTTAGGGCTCTGCCCAGAAAAAAACATTTTTTGGATCTGGAATGTGCTCTATCAAAACTATTAACGGAAAATGGAATCATTCTATTCTCTAAAACACTTTTATATTACGCAAAATTAAAATATCCCCTAACTAGAACCAAGGAGTGTAGCCTAACTCTTAAAAAAAAAAAAACATCCTCAATACAGCCACATACATATATACTATATAGTGTATTCACATTTCTTTCCTATATTATCATTTACTGAGTCCGAAAAGGAGGCTTTTGTGTCTTGTGGCTTACTATTCCTCTCTCTTCATCCTCTGTAGTGGTGCTACAAAGGTCACTGCATGTGGAAAAACCCTAATCAGGTCAAGCAAGATGGAGCTTGGGGCGTCTGGAGCAAATATGGCTCCTGCTCTCGCTCCTGTGGAACTGGAGTTCGCTTCCGGACACGTCAGTGCAACAACCCAGCGTAAGTGGCAAAAGTAACAGTTACATGATTTGATAGTGAGAGACATCACGAATGATCAGTAATGAAGAATTTTCAGCTGCGCAGTGGAACTATGGGCATTTAATACATCTAATTTTCATGCAGGAGGCTATAGTTCACATAATGTCACAGTTCAACAGCGAGTGTATCTGCTTTACCCATTGGGTACATTTCGAAACCTGACAGTCTTAGCCTAACCTTTGCCTTATTATAACGACTGAAACATCGACAGCTGACTTGAATGAATTTTATAGTCTGCTGCTGTGCAACAGTGAAATAAAGTCTACCTACCAGAGCCTCTCGAGTTTGTTTAGTCACCGATGCAGTTACACATCCCATAATCAATGAGATACAACATGTGATCTTTAGAGGTGGATTTTGTCACCTTTGGGCAGATCCACATAGCACACACGCAAAATGGACATAGAGTAAATGAATGACTACTTTAGTGGATCATATTATTGCATCTATGGTGTTAGTAATGGTCGACAACCCACATCATATAAGCTTATTTAAGCTCTTGGCATTTTAGCATGACTTTTCAAGCAGGATGTCTTTTCAGATTCTTGTCTTCAAGGAAGTGCGCACATACCTCCTCTGATGGCTCATCTGATATTCCTCCATTTTCTTCCCCCAGACCTTCCAATGGTGGCCAGGACTGCCCAGGAGTAAATTATGAATATCAGCTGTGCAACACCGACGACTGCCCCAAGCACTTTGAAGATTTCCGAGCCCAGCAGTGCCAGCTTCGCAACTCCCACTTCGAGTTCCAGAATGCCAAACATCACTGGCTGCCCTACGAGCATCCTGACGGTAAGCCAGAAAAATGTCAACAGATTGTTTTGTTCCAGCAAGAGACTGGTGTTTTTTCTTTGAGCCAAAAAAGAACAGTGAATTTCGCCAAGAGCAAGTTATCTGGATTCATACAGAGAGCAGTAAACAAAGATACATGTAAAACAATGATGTTCCCCACAGTTTTACACAGTTTCAACATACAACACTGACCACTCTTTTGTGCAAAATTATCACTGTCTCATCACTGTGCCACGATGCACAGTTTAAAACCATTCAAGCTCAAAATGTGTTCTTTCTGCAAAGGTGATAGACCTTGACAGCACAGATGGAAAATAAATAAATAAATAAAACTGTTTCCTATTTATTTGCCACTTATTTCTCCTAAGTTGGCCTTGCTTTGAAAGTCACTCATGTGGAAAAACAGAAAAACTGCAATACAGTGAAGTGGTGACCCATTGTTCTATGAAAGGTAAAGAGCTTTCCTTGTTAATGTTTCAAATTAGTGTGCATACACACAGTGCAATCACAAATGTACAAGACTGTTGTAGTATAGTAAAAAAAGAATAAAAAAAAAAAAAGCCCAGTCATTTGTCCCATGGCAGTATCTTGCCCAAGGACCCTTCAACATGCAGACTGTGAGCTGGGTATCGAACCTCTACCTCCTGAGACACAGCCACTCACCATATATGTATATGGGGATGTATTTTCCCCACAATATTCATGCTTTGAATAGTTTTCATTCTCTGTCCTCCGGTCCTCGCCATGCGCCAATGTGTTTGGCTACAGGTGTGACACAGTACAACCATACGTGTAACCAATCAGCACACTCTTTGATAATTACAGAGCATAGCTTTAGTCTTTAGTGGATGTCTTACTATTTTATTGTTAGATGAATGAAAATGGCAGAAGCCTACAGGCACATTGCACACTGCAAGTTTTTTTGCATATAATGCACCAGTTTTTATTGTTTGGAGGTCTCTCAAGCAAACTAGTGAGCAAGACAATTTTCCCTGCAGCAGCAGTGATGGAGAAGTGTGTCAGTCTTTGAAGGTCAGAAAGAGAGGTCATTCTACCAGATGCCAATTTAAAAAATGCATGGGTTTAACAAGATAAACTGCTTTGATCTGACCTCAGTGGGTGTAGGCTTACTGCTCTATTCTACTGTTCTGCAGGAGATGTTTTATGCAAGTATGTAAGAAAAACAAACACATTTATAATCTGTGAAATGCAAAAAAAAAATCCTTCATAATATTCTTGATTTTCCTTTTTCTTTATCATAATTCAATCACAATCTGATTATATGTTGTCTTGTAGCCAGTAAGAGATGCCACTTGTACTGCCAGTCAAAGGAGACAGGAGATGTGGCCTACATGAAGCAGCTGGTGCATGACGGGACACGATGCTCCTACAAAGATGCCTACAGTATCTGCGTGCGTGGAGAGTGTGTGGTAAGGACATGTTTAAACTGTGCGATCTTGACAGATTAAAAGCTGCATTCGATAAACACACATTAGCAGGTGCGGGCTGATTGAATTTTAAATGTCGTCATGAAATTACACAGCGTGATGTTGCCAAACTGGATTAGAAGTATCAGGTTCAGCTTTGAATGTGCTTTGATAAAATGCTCACTCACTGCTGAAGCCTTATTATATAGGAGTTATATCGAGTTTTATTGGATTTCTGCCCTGATAGCAATAATTTATGAAGTGTACAAATGCAGCCATTTTTTGCAACTTGTGTTAACAACATGTTGAAGATATCATGTAAGAAAACAAACCAAACTAAAAATATCACCGCCTTGGCCAAGGTGCCAGAGATCGACTCGATTTGTGTGAATGTCTGATTGAGGGTATGACTCATAACTCCTCTGACTCCTCAGACCGAATGACACCATGAGTGCGAACTTGCCCTCCAACGTGCTGCTTCCTCCAGAAGCGAGCTGATGAGTCAAGTTTGTCAAATCAGCACTGATAATCTGATATCTAATGAAGGCTTAGCGAAAACATCTACAGGTTGACTTCTCATTAAAGCTATGTTGCGAATTTTGCAGTTTCAAGACCAAAAAAGGATCTCATCAGCTTGTCTAATTGTGTTCTTGGTTTCCAGAAAGTTGGCTGTGACAGAGAAATTGGCTCTAACAAAGTTGAGGACAAATGTGGTGTGTGTGGTGGTGACAACTCCCACTGTCGCACTGTTAAAGGAACCTTCACCCGAACACCAAAGAAAGCTGGTAAGAACACGATTTCTGCAGAGAATTCTTTCAAAAACAAAGTTTCAAAGTTCATTTTTTAACATTAACAGTTTCTCCCAATTCTTTTCCTGCATGTTTTCTTTGTGGATACAGATTGTATATAATAATGAATGCTTACAATCCATAATACACTGTGAGTGAATGACGAATGGTAATAGTAATGCTAAGATGCTGCACTGTGTGTTTACATGAGTTTATTTTGACACTTTTGTCCAAAGAGAAATGTACACATTGCTTTCACACATACATAGGATACATTCATTACTGATTATATGTATTCAATTATTTATTTACAATAAGACCAACATAGTTTACAGTTTAGCTCCATCCTTCTCTTTAAACACTAATTCATACCTGCCTATTAGCATCCTTCCATCACAAGGAAATGTGAACAAATCACTACTATAGAAATTGTTATCCACAATGCAACTCATGTTTAGTCTTAAGCTCAGTGTTGGGAGCTTTGGGGTAATGTAGGATAAAGTATCAGGATTGTTGCCATGGTACACAATACACTCTGTTTTAAGATGGCAGAGACGTGGCAATGGAGGCGGCCAAAGATGTAGATAGGCCACTTTTTGAGAGCCTTGCTAGCTCCTCTGCTTATCCTCTAAAAAGGTAATCCGCGAAGAAATGCATAACATGACTGTTGAAGATCCACTATGGGTGCTTTGCACTGAAATGCAAGAGGACTGAAATTGAACTATATATTTTTTTCCTGAAAAGAGAAATACTGAGGGAGTTGGCAGTTTACTCCGCATTCATACAGCTGAAGGCAAGTGAGCTTTACGCAAAAATTAGGGAAAGACTATGGCTAAATTAACATCACTCAATACAGGAGGTGGATGTATATTTCAGCTAAATTGGACACTGTACAAACAGTGGATATGTATACAGTTTAACAGTCACTGGGTAGCAGATGTAATCTTCTGAAGTGTGAGCTGTGCTCTTGCAAAAGTAAAGCCAGAAAAACTTTATTTATTTATTTATTTATTTATTTTTGTCTGTGCAATGGTCACTTGAAAAGAATGGAGAATATATTTTTGTAGCAGTGTCATTATTTCTTTGAAGAGGCTCTCCAACTAGATTCCAATTTCTTACTGTGCACTAAGTCTGAGTAGGTTCTGAGTTGAACTTTATGGTTCATTCTTGACCACTGAAATAATAGTTTGACAAAAATCTTCGGTCATATGTCTTGGCATATGTTGTGTTAGTGGATGGAGATATCATCACCATAGTAAAGAACAAGTAGTAAAATCATTTTGAGTATGCTGTGTGGTCACAGTGAACTGCTACTGCAACAGGATGAGGCTGTACTTAGGTACAGTGGTGCTTTGAGCTAATGCTAGCAATCTCCAATAATAGCGCTAAAGTGCTGCTTTTTGGCAGGTCCAAATTTTGCCGTGTTGCGGTGTAAGGTATTTTGGCTGGTGAGTGAGGCAACCCTATCAGCCACTCGTAGAATTTCTGCATTTGGCTGGTGTGGTGCTAAATTCTATATTTGTGACTTGTCCCTGGCTTCACAAAGATCTAGAAAAAAAACAACAAATTTATTCATTTGCCAAAGTAGTTCACTTGGCAGTGGCATTCCAGGGTTACAGTTTGATTGACATCTTCCTATTATTATATATAAACAGGCGAATGCCACTGTATTTGTAGTTGGAATCAAGACAAGAAGATTGGACTTACCAGTCATTTGGCTTTTTAATTAGCTTTTTTTTTAGATAAAACATTTGGATAACTTGAGTCTTGCATAGTCTCACACACTTGTCAGTCTAACTGTGATGGGGACATCACAGGAATGTCATATACTGATTTTGGATGTGAGCACAGAGGCGTTTGTGACATTGCTTCCACCTCCTATAGATCTCCATGTCTGAACACGTGCAGAATTTGCATTCACAGCTAATAAATGAGTCTAACGGGAGGGTGCAGAGTGATATGAAAGTGTTCTGAGTATCTGACAGCTGTCACAGCTGTCACACAGAACAGCTGGGTTCATTTGGTATAGGAACCTTATTAATTAGCAGAGGAATAATGAATTTAGTCTCTCTGCTTTTTTTCCCCAATTTCATTAACAAATTGAGCTTTCCTTTTTTTTTTTTTTTACCAACTTCTGTAATTCAAAGTGTTTTCCTTTAGGTTCTTACCCCTCTCAACACACACGCACAGACACACACACCAATGCCAATACAAAACTCACCCACCGTGCAGTGTATAATTGAATGAAGGAGTGTATGTGGTTCATTTCCTTTTTGATAAATGTGTCTTCACATTAACCACCAGCATGAAAAGAATAACTCATAACGGTTTCTTAATGCCATCACAATGTCTTTAAGTCAATAATGAAGAGATGGACTTTCTGAGACCCCGGACTGATGATGGCTTCATCAAACCTTTCCAGGAAATGCTATGTTGAAACTGTGATCATTCCTTTTTTTTTTCTTAACATCTCACTCTCATTTAACCACTCACGTTTTTTAACAGGGAAACAGTTAAGCAAGAGAGCCCAAAAAGAAACCGCTTTGTTGGAAAACACAATATGCAAGTATCCAGTGTTACTGAATCCTTCACAACCGCTTTTCTAGCATTGTCTGTCCAGCTTGTAGTGCAGATGGATGCCTAACACTGTAGAGACCTAGAGACATGAGTGACGTAAGCTGCTGTTTCTTCTGTTCCCTGTTAGTAGTTAAGTGTCTATTTACGTTTGACTCGGCTGTCATGACTGTCGCGGGTTCATTATCCAGTCAAGTCTCTAAAACCCTCTGTAAGACGTGATTCTTGATACGTACGGTCTGTTATGTAAATTTCTCTTGGGCAATTGCTTCAACAGCCTAACAAACTAACTTTAAAGTCTTTGTGCAGTAAAAAATGTCACATTAAACAAACCTGCAGACTTTTGGAGGCAATCTGGGATGTTGTTGGACATTTACAATCTGATTGACTGAACCTCAACTGGCACGCTGATGCTCGGTTCAACCCAAGCGTGCACACCTGCAGGGTCCTCAAACAACTAGCTTGTGCGCCGTATTTCCCATCAGTCTAACAAAAACTCTGTAATCAAATTGCAGTTTCTATCGAGCGGCATGTGGCTCTGAAATTGGCTGCCATCAGAGGATGTCCCCACAGAAGCGAGAGGGCATCTTTTGCCATTTTCCAAAAGTTAGATTGCAATTTATGTCTTCAAAATACTGGGAGTGAGCAGCACCCTTTACTCTGCCACCTGTTGTAACCTTGTGTGACCCTGCGACAGTGTGCCAGTTACATTCATAATCACCCGTGCCAGGAGGCCCCCGGGTGACGGACCTGCCTGTCAAATCTAAAGGCGAGTAATTACGAGGCTGCAGTTCAGTCCTGGTGATTGGCAAGCGCCACCCTGGCAGCAAAATAGTTTGCCTCCTCATCCGATGTGAATTCCTCTGGTCCCTGCTATGCTAATTAAATATGCCTCCACTGTAGGTGATGTTGTTGCAGAGAAACAGTGACACGGTGAAATGGAGAAGCGAGGAGATAATGCAAGACTAACTAACTGATTCATTTCATTTTAAAGGGAAGACCAGAGGAGCTTTCTCTTTGCCCAAAGGAGCTCGAAATGTGTTTTTAAATGAAACTGAAGACTCTAAAAATGTACTTGGTGAGTCACGGTAGGTTTGCAAGTGGTGGACATCCAGACAGAAGGTGACTTTGCTGCCCTATAGTCTGAAGGACCTGTTACTAATGCCTTATTGAAACATGGCTGACATTCATTCACATCCTGTTTGTACATAATCAATATGAACATAGAGGAAGGGAGTTTGTCTGACAGACTTTATGATTGTGAAGTAGTACAAGAGCATATCGATGGCAGAACAGAGGATGTGAATGAACTGCCTGTTTCAACGTTTTGCCTGCAGGCTTCTACAGTGAGGAGGAAACCCGATGTAGACATTTTCTTTTCCTCTCAAACTCCCTCCAACAACTTTGTAGAGCAAAGTGAACAAAACTTCTGAAACATGCACAATGTCCACCACTGCAAATGAACAGATCATTTCTGTACCTGCTTAACTTACCTGTCTCTGTCTTATCTTTCCTAACCCCCGTCTTTTGCTTCTGCTGCCGCTGCTACAAACTTGACAAAGGTTACCTTAAGATGTTTCACATTCCTCCCGGAGCTAGACATGTGATCGTCCAAGAACATGAGGCCTCCCCTCAAATTCTTGGTAAGTCTGACATCCTCACACAAACACATGGACGCCTAAAAATAGCTCTATCACCATCCTCCTCGTGTTTTCCTGGAGGACTAATGGAAACACATAGGTTCTGTGAATTCATAGATAATAGACTTTGCATAATTTATTCCTTGTCACCTCCTAGACTGCTAAAAAATTAGTCTTCATATTGCTCATTTATTATTCATCAAACCATTAAAGAGAGAGAGATCTAGATTAGTCAGCTCTCTCTATGCTGGAAAAATGGGAATACTTTTTTTTTCCCTACTACGCAGAGGTGAATTCACTGTCATGGTCAAGCGTATTTAAAAGGGATCGGCATTATTTACCACAGGATAATAGAAACACGGAATAAGTCAGTTTGAAATGTTATCTTATTCATATTTATCCGTATTTTATTTAACCATTGCAAGGTCCTGTCTAGAACATTTTGAGGACCCAGAGGAGAGGAACTCATGTGCAATAGAGAAAAACAACAGTTGACGGCAAATGCCAGATATCCAGATACGTTTATGTTCAAGTGACAAATAACTAGTGGCTGTAGCAGCAGACTGCTGAGAGGTAGCTTTGCGAACTTGTTAACTGATAGAAATCAATGAAACTGTGAGTTCAGTCATGAAACATGAAAAATAATAAAAGAACTTTTTCAAGCTGACAGCATGTGTGCAGAACAGATAATATATGTAATAGTGTAGTTTGTACAGTTGTTAGTGCTCAGCAGGTGGCAAAAGCAGGAGCAAATTAGCTTGGTAACGGTAGTACAAACCCAGCTTGATCCTGTATATTACTGGCTGTTTCTTTTATCCACAATAACAGTCATTCCTTGTTTTTGTCATTATGTTATTTTTATCTTAATCAGGTCAATATTTTAACCTTAACTGTCATCTTTCCCTGACCACATTTGAATACATGTTGAGCCTAAACCTAATCAGACCTTAGCCAAAGCGGTGTTTGATTTCGACATTTGATTTTGACTTACTGCTACAGTATATACTCATATAGGTGTTCATATAGAGCTGCTTCTGACCATATATTGAAGACTGGGGAAAGACACTAGCCTACTGTTGGCCAATCAAATTGTATTTGTATATGTTGGAATACATATTTAGGTAGGAAACAAACTAACGGACAGTCCTAACATTTTAAAGTTGCAATGGCTAGTGCTAGTAAAGACATTATCATTCATTTGGAGTTCGAAATATCACTCCAATATTAAGTATTTTAGCTCTGGCTTTGTCTTTGTAAAGTCCTATAAAAAAGGCTGCTTGATGCTCCACGCTGTCGATCAATTTCGTTCTCTAATTTTGTCTTTGTTCTTAATTGGATGTTAATTCTTTATTATCAGTCCATCCGATGCAAGTAAAAAGAATTTCCCCATTGAGGGGTCAATAAAGTTAATCTTATTTCTTCTACTGATTGATGCAGCTTTAAATGAACAAAAACTACTTCACATTTTATTTGTAACAAATGTATTACTGAGCACATCCCCATGCGACAAAGCCCAAACATGAAAGTTTGGGAAAAGAACATCAGAAAAACAGATTAAAAAATATGTATTCCTCATAAATAACGAGCTGTAGGACTCCCGTGAAACTTTGTGAGACAGATGATTGAAGGCATGGAAGAGGTAGAGCTAATCTTTTTGTTTCTTCTTGTGTGAGTGGCCTGAGGAAAGCATGATTTATTCAGCACGAGGGTGAAACGGGTCAACATCGATTTCCTCAGCCAGAGGCAGTGTTTTTTCAAAGAATTCTCTATAAGATTAACATTTATGCCCAACTTTATCTGACACTCCAATCCTGGGATGTAGTTGAATGAGAAAAAGAGAGAAGTAAAGAAGCTAGCAGCCCTACAACAAAAAAAAGATTATGTAATAAGTAAGTCTTTAAAGTAAAAACAAGATGGTAAATGGCCTGCTTGAAAAAAATAAAGCAAGAAATAAGTATAATATCTTTATAATATGTAAGTATATGGGAAAAAACTATGAAAAAGCAAAGGAATTATTCAAGTGAATTCAAGTAAAATAAGTTTAAAAAATGAATAAAGCCCAGACAAACAAACTTCAGAGTTATTCTTTCAGTATTTGTTTGTCCTGAATTGATGGCATCTGAGTTTGCAATACACTTAAAAAATCATGATCTGAAGTCTACAGATCTACGACATGATGTATTCTTGACTGTCTGGCTTCATCTGAACTCAAGGTTGCAGTGGATAAGCCTTTAGGCATTTGTAGAAGATTCTTTTTTAGACAACAAAACAAAATTTTTGTCAAAAGTGGACAATTGCTGATCAGTCAAAAAGTTGAAAGTCAATTGTGTCTCGTCACGATATGTCTTTAAATTTCAAACAAAACTGTGATTCACTATTAGTTACCTACTCTCAACTCTTGAGATACTGAATAACGCCCCATACACTCCGCTTTTGCAGTTCAGGGAAATGGTGTAAAGTCAACTGTGTCTTGTCAGAATATGTCTTTGAAAGTCCTGCTTTAGATACAGACATTTTACCCCTCTCGTAGTATGACTGTCAAGTCAGTTTTATTTTTATAACCTAATGTCACAAATTTGCCTCAGGGCTTTAACTTTAACTGTTGTGAAATCGATAAGAAAACTAAGAGCGTTCCGCGCATACTTAAAAATAGAAACTATCGCGTTCTATTTCACATGCAGGAGAGTGATGTAAGAAGTATGTCTGCCCCAAGCCAATGAGATTGTCCCTATTATTTCCTGCTCTGTGATCATTGTCTGATATGAACACTGGTGATTTCTCCCACTCACTCCTGTTAATCATCTGCCAAGGTATAGTGACAATCACCTTCCATTTTTCATGTATGCAAAAAAAAAATTCAACTTCAAAGCCTTATTATGAGGTGCTGACCCCTGCTGAATAGGATGAAAATGATGCTCTGAGGATCAGAATAATTGGTCATTGCCCCCGGTTTGTCTCCCCCTTACTGTGGGTTTGCGTGATAAGCGTTGACAGACAGGAGGCAGTTTTCCAGCTCAATCCCCAATCAGACTCAATCACAGATATTCAAGATGGTAATTCTCGGGTGTACTGACATGTACAGAAGAGACTCTCATTTTGGTGTCATATGATGAGAAGGACGATTGACGGAAAATGAAAGCGATTCATTCATAATACATTTGAGTGTTTTCAGATATGCATGTACTGGTGTGTCCACAACTGCAATATGGGACTAAACCAGGAATGTTTGGTGTTTTTGTCCTTTTTATGCAGGCATATTTACAACTTTGAACGATGCACCTCCATGTGAATTAGCATTCATATGGCCCATTTAAGCAATTGAGAGGAAATAATCGTGGCATTTGTAGCCTAGTGCAAAACTGCACAGCTTTGTTACACTTGAGAGGATGTTGAATATAAGAATATCCATTCATAACTAAGTTTTCGGTACAAACTGCTTTTGTTGCAATTTATTGTAAGATAATTGCGATAATGGTAACAACCTTTAGCGTTAACGAAGGCTTTTTAAATCACTCCTAAATCACATCAAAAAAGCTTGATCCTCTCAAAACAGCATCACCAACTTCCACTATCTTTTTTTTATGTGCCTTTCAAAACCCCTGTTACAAATCAATTGAGAAATACATTTTTTTATGATGTGAAAATGTTGGATGGTTAAGGTCTGCTTAGATTTAGGCACAAACAGTACTCCATTGTGGTTAGAGAAAAGGTCATGGTTTGGGTTGAAATAAGGACTGTGCTAATGTGTGAACACTTCATCATTTATTTATTTAAGTACTGCATGAAGGTCAACAAATTTAATCTGTGACAGTCGTGACTATCACAGATGAAACAAACACGCATCTTGCACGTTAAAATGTTGATCCACATCTACTCCTACTGAGTGGTCAGTGTGAATCTTCTGTAGTGGCTACTACAGAAGGAATATTGACAGGAGAAGAAGACTGTGCCAGATGAAAAACCCATCAGTCACTGAGAAACAACTCTAAGACATGCCTTTATTTTGTCTAGCTCTGAAAGAAAAACAGGAAACTCTCCGTTGCAGAAGCAAGAAGAAAGGAACGGAATAAAAATGCACAATATAACATCAATTAATTTTTAGAGACACTTAATCTACAGTGCACATCTGGTCTTTGATGATGTGCGTTCCTTTCCATTTTAACATCTTACGCTTGGTAAAAATAGCTGTCAGTTTTAGCCTCAGCCTTATTGCTCTACTCTAGTTTTGTTAACAGCATCCATCCTTCCTGTCACTCTCATTCTGTGCCGTCGATAGATCAGTGTGAGAATTTTTCTAACTCTTTCCCTTTCCCTGCTGTTTGTTCTGCATTTCTGGGTCAATATTTCATATTTACTGTGGCAGCATTGAACCAGAGAATAATCAGAATGTATTCATGTAGATGTATTTGAGTCAGAAAAACTTGAGTTAGATGACAGGTTTTTGGGACTTTTGATAGGATGTTAAAATCCTATTTTCTGGTCCTCCAACTCTTTATTCATTCATGATATGAGATAAAGACCGTCACTAGAGAACTTGATGCAGATATGCAAAAAGAAACAGTTAATGACGGTACTATTTTTAATGACAAAAAAATAACACACCTGACCTTTGCTCCAAAATAGACACACTTGATATCAGTCAGCATAATCCAGACAAGTGTCAGACTTGAGCATCAGGGGAGGTGATCTGTAGCACAGACATGTGGGTTGTTACAGCAACTCATTTTCTCCCCATGGGATGCACTTCAATGTGTCAGATGTATTTAAAGCAGCTGACAGACTCGCCCACTTTGATCTTCTCATTGATGACAGCTTTCACCAAATGCATAGTTTGGCAGCTTTGTTTTGTATGATTTAGAAAATGAATCAGACCATAATGTTAGAGGCATAATCACTCCCAATGAGTGCCGAAATTCAATGAATCATCCTTTTGGAGCACAATTTGAGCCAGTAATCACTCAGAACAAATGACTGATTACAGCAATCAAGAACCAGGCAACGGGGCATTACATTCTCAACGGGAAGGGAGAGGAGGTCAAGTCCAGAAGTTTCATTGACTTGGGCGTGGAGTGGCACTACATCATCGAGGAGGACGTGGAGACACTACACACTGATGGACCTCTGCATGACCCAGTGGTGGTTCTGGTAATACTACCTCTTTCCCTGACAAAGCTTATGTTTGAATACATGTAAAAGACTTTTTGCTTAACAATGAGCACTGTATAAAAGAAGCAGCTCAGCCGTCCAGTTTCATCCCCCTCACTCCCCATTCTCCTCATTAATTTTCTATCACTATCTGTTAAATTATAATGAATGGAACTCATTCATTAAGCAACAGAAAAGCAATTGTGTCCTTTTTAAGTGAACCTTTTCTTCGAGATGTCTGAATATAAAACAGCAACCAAAGAACTGGAGTAAAACAGAAGAGAATGCCAAAAGATGAGAATGTATTTTAAAGAAACCTGAGTTAGCGTGAAGTCTGTGAAGGTTCTTAGTCATCCAGGTCACCTTTGTTCGAGAAGGGATAAATCTGGGGCAACTGGTGATCCGTAAAAACTTTTCACCTCTCATCCAATAGGCTTCTTGGGTTCAGTCCAGTTCAGAACTAAGGAAGATCTACAACCAAGCCCGGTTGATCCAGATTTCATTTTCATTGCATGTTTGAGATCCAAACCCTAAGGGGCCAGGCGATGCAAAATGTCAAAGCAAGATACCAAAGAATATCAGGCAAAAAACAGATTTATAAACAGTCCCATCACAGATATAGTGTAAGTCTAAGTTTGAGTCTGAGCATGTCGTGTTCTCAGGAGTTTTAAATCAAATCCAAAACTGACAGCCAGTGAGAGAGTTTGGGGAAATATGGTCATTCCAGGGAATAGCTCTCTGAACTTGGAGTTATTTCTCAGACGTGACCTGGAGTCACTGCAAGCTGGATTAATTGTCCCTCGTAGAGATGAAAGGATGGATGACCTTCTTCAGATCAGCCAATGAAAGAGAAGACTTGATCTCAGTCATGTGTCTTAGTTGAATAAAACATGATTGCACCACTTTCATTACTCGGACCTCTCATTACAGGTCTGAAGCTAAAGCTACACCAAGATCGCAGATTGCAGGCTTTTAGCCTCACTTTTACTGATAGGCTGCCCAGGCGAGATCTAAGATGATTAATGGTGCAAACGCTGGCACAAGGACGAGAAACTGTAAGGATCGTACACTTTTTCACAGCTGGAGAGAAAATACATCTGGCAGTTAACACATGGAGTCCGGCTGATATTTGCCCTTTTAATAAATAATCATAAAAGAATTAAAAATCACAGCGAAATCGTTTTGGACAGCAAAAAGGAAGTAAAGGAATTAAAGGTGATATCAGATGGATGATGTCAGCTCGGTATTTTCAGCGCTGACTTTGATATCACTTATATGTATAACCATTTGACTATATGTATTATAATAAATTACAATGTGTGTATGTATACACTATGAAATAGTACCTATGTTTGATCTAAGATGAAGGTCTTTTATGCAACTTGATAATTCCACATACTGTTTTCTAAGAACATGTGGAATATTCATTTATTTACAGCCTTCTTTAGTTATTACATAATTCAAGTAATCTCCCTCTTCCTGTCTCTCTCTTTGTCCCTCTCTCTCCCTCTGTGTGTGTGTGTGTGTATAATCCCTCAAACTTAATACGTACACTAACACCTGTTTTCGAGTCTCTCTGTTTCTGTACTCCTGCAGAGTATTTCATTCTGCCAGCAGTTTTGATTTGGAATTACTCTCTAATCCACTCTGCAACATCCCTGTAACTCCTACCTGATCCAGAGAAAAGATCAGAGACACATGACGTTTCTGTAGCCCATGCTATAGTGGGTTCAGTCTTATCTTATGCATGAACTCTCTTTTTTTCTCTGTGGATTCCCTGCCATTATCTTCGACCAATTACCCTCCTGTATTAATGCCATGTAATTGTTTTTTCTGAACATTTAGTTGATTTTATGGAATATGCTTTTACAGTTTTTCCCCCGCCTCTTAAAATTGAAAATAATTCATTTATTTGCACAAATTTGCACTTTATGTATTTTAATGCAAATACGCTACACAGTGGACAATGCTATAATCGTAATATGTGGGCTTTTTTTTCTTCCTGTCATTCGCAGATTATACCCAAGGACAATGAAACACGGTCCACTTTAATGTACAAGTACATCATCCATGAAGATTCAGTGCCTGTCAACAACAACAATGTCATCCAGGAAGACACTTATGAATGGGCTCTGAAGAGCTGGTCTCCATGTTCCAAACCTTGTGCCGGAGGTAATGGATAAATTACCATCAAATTAGTTAAGAATAGAGAGGAATAATTTCTTTCTACTTCAGAAAATAGGATTATCTGGACATTATACTATGTAGGCAGCCTTCAAATTCACAGTAATACAGTGCTGTTATATGTCACAGAACATGGAAAGTTTACAAAACCATGTACATCCAACCTCAATAAACACTAGATGCAGAATAGATGTAGATTGGAAATTGAGTCTGCACCCTAGATAATACTCCTGTGAACATTTATGGGTATACCACTGGAACAGTTCAGGCAAAGCCATTATTCAGATCCACCAAGACGTCACCTGACAGGCCACACAACTACAAAATGGTGGACAAATAAAAGAAATCCATGAGATACATGAAGTCATCATACTTTTATGGCTTATTGAGAGGAGAAACATAAAAAGTCCCTATACCCCATATATAGACATGCTGTGTATACACAGCAACATATACAGTAAGTGTATATGTTGATGGTTTGATGCCCATGTATCTGAGAGGAGAAGCTTTGTGTGCAACTTCCGTGAAATGCACCGCCACTGAGTTTCTAATATCATGGTCTTCAGTGTTTGTTCAGTGCTGACAGATTCTTGTTTTAAAGGTCCAGTGTGTGATATTAATGGGGCTGTAGCTGTGTTTTCATTTGTGTATAATCACCTGAAAATAAGAATTGCTATGTTAGGCTGAGCTTACATATCCACAGATTCCATAATGCTCACCACATTAAACCACCATGTTTCTCCTGCAGCCCAGAAAAACCAGTGGGTGAATGCAATCATCATTACACCACTACGATGCCATTAAATCCTACACTCCTACACAGACTCAAGTGATCTTCTGGTTTTTTTTTTTCTGATGAGGCCACGTGGGAATTGTAGCATATACATTGGTGTTGTGACACCCTTGATGTTGAAAAGTTTTCCTTTTTGTCGGTGAAGGTGGATTTATAGTGGGTTCGTGTGTGAAATTGCATTGTGGGCAGCGACATCTGCAATTGCCGTGAGGAATAGTCTGTAGAAAATGGGGCGGACTCAGTGGTGGAATGTTGGCAGGTTTCTCAGATTGGGTTGTCTCTTATAGACAATGTGAGGTTGTTGAGTGTTGGATTCTATCATGTGCCAGTGTTTTCAAATGATACATTGAAATTCCCTGTCAAGGGGTGAGCACTGGTTCATACAATTGACTTTGGACTCAGCTGCTATAGATCTTGTCTGATTAAGACATTCTGTTTGTGATACATTTTCAAAGCAGCAACGTGCCTGTGCAAACCATTGCCTTGTACTGTCTTTGTTTGTTCGAAAAGTTTCAGCAGCCTGGACTTGGAAACGTACATCAGGACTACAGATGCGGTGAATGCAACTGAACTTGGATATAGGCAGACTACTCTTGAGTGGATGGGTGGCTTGTCCTTTAAGAACAGAGATGAAATTCTCTCAGTGCTTTTATGCTACAAGTTAGAAATAATCATATCGGAGTCCCAGTAAAGAAAACACAGTCCTTCATATCGCTGTGTCAAAATAAAGAAAATGTCATCGATTTACCTCCTCCAGTTGGAAACAAAGTGTAGGTACAGGTTGTGTTGGCAACTAAAGGTGATTTCAAAGCAGCCACAGCTAGAAAAAGAATACGAGTCGAATTGGGAGACATGTTACCCCCCATAAGTGTGCCTAGTGCAGGGAGGTAGAAATCACAGCCAAATAGAAGGAAATTAGATATGAGGACGATCGTGATGGGTTCCACAATGCAGTGGTACTGCTGATTTAAGACAACCTCTAACAGATTTGATGTCCACTATCACTAAAAAAAAACAGTGCATGTGGTATTTAAATAGACTCAGTCATGTTCATGAAGTCCATTGAGTCTTTTACGTTTGGAAGATGAGATAAGCAAATGCTAAAATGTTCTCTGTAGGAGACCCAATAGCTGCTATTGGGACTCTGGTGCCACCTTGTATCCTCTCTTTTTGCCTAAAAGAGGGGAAACATCCTTCTCTACTAGTCTGCTGATGCATTTATATTGTTAGGGGCCTCTAAAAAGATTGCATGATCCGGCAGAAAGTCTTGGCCTAGCACTTTTTTCATCCAACTGTTCACCAGCACAGTACTTTTTTTTTTTTTGAAAGCAATCAAGCAACTGTCGAGCAAGATTGATCACACCTGTTGTGTTTCTTGCAAGTCTGGTATGGATCCCTTAGGTGTGGAGCCCCTCCCCTGCCTGTATTTTGTCCCCTTCCTCCAGTAGATGGTAGCTGGCGTCTGTCTCTCTGGTCAAAAAAGTCCCACTTTTGCACTTGAATTGGCACTGGAATCTGTTTCATAAGGCCTCATAAATGTACTTCCATACCTCATTAAATTGCTTTTTTATGGTCCCCGCCAGACAGTTCTGTCTTTCCTATGGTAAATATTTCATCAGTTGTTTCCAAATAAAGTAGGGTTTAAAATGAGCTTCTTATACACAATGGTGGAAAACATAATCTGTATTCTGTAGGATTTCTGCAAAATACCTTTTATCATTTATCCGATGACTATGTGGAATTTTCTCCGGAGCCCTCTCCCCTCCCCTCCCCATCGTTGGCTCTATGCCATATGCCCTTGCAAACACACTCCCCAACCTCAGCTGAAAACATTAAAAAAAGCTTATGAATAAACACTTTTATAAGAGTGGTCTGAGTCAATTGATGCCACCTTTGCAGTGTATTTCCATTTGATGACTCATTATTTTAAAGTGTATAAAAGACTATGAGAGTGTTTATATGAGCCTGTTTTTCTGAAGGAATTAATGCCAGTATCCTAATATAAAACAGATGTGTGTGTGTGTGTGCATGTGTGTATGTGTGTGTAGTTGTGAAACAAGGTATAAAAAAAGATACTAGTGTGAATGAGTTTCGGTATTGAAAAAAAAAAATTCTAATACTTTAATACAAGAAATAAAAATGTTTGTATATTTTTTCTAAACACAAGTTTAAAATTGGCCAAAAAATGAAATAAAAATAAAATAAAATAAAATAAAAAATACATAATGAATGAGTTATGCTTGTAACCGCTATGCCTCCAAAAATAGTGGTTGTCATTTTCTTGTGAACCCATTATTGGTATTTCTGATAATGTCTAGATGGACATGACATGACATGACCTCTTCAATCCATTGGCCATATGCTGATGAGAGAGAATCCTTTCATTTAGAAAAAATAAGTCTGCTGCCCAGCAGAGAGCAAGGCCAACAGATTCATATTATGCTCATTAAAAGGAGCATCCACGAGGGCAGAACTAAACAAATTATTATGAAATGAATATACACGAATCGGCTGCTTTCCCACATGTTGTCAAAAAAGCTTCCAAAATCGACATGTGATAATGTGCCAGGAGCTTGTTTGCATCGATGACCTGTAGGGTCAAAGTCTGCATCTAGATAAATATTTTTGGAACAGTAAAGACTGCGAACTTCTCTGCATTATACATATGTATGACCAGTTTTTAAAAATCAGTGCCAGTGCCAAAACAAAACCTCTCACTTGATCCGAAAGAACTCCACTACATTTAGCGGAACCAGTAAACTCAAAAACTGTCTTACATCTGTCGCAGCTGTAAACCTTCTGAATTCAAGTTTCTACCGTTTTACTTTTTCTACCGTTACCGAGATTAGATTTGATGAATTACGCAAACATTTTAAATAAGTCATTTCTTTCACAGGGTTTCAATACACAAAGTATGGATGTCGAAAGAAAGGAGACACCAAAATGGTCCATCGAGGCTACTGCGATGCCAACAAGAAGCCAAAACCCATCCACAGAATGTGCAATCTTCAGGACTGTACACAGCCTCAGTAAGTACAGATTTCCCAAATTGCTTCACAGGAAAATATATTGGCCAGTTTTTGCATGTGTTGATTAGATTCAAACTAGGACTCGGCTACAGCTTATTAAGAATAAAAAAAAATGATGAGTTGAATTTGAATTAGCTATTAACTGTAGTGGCTGTGGTAAAGTAGCGATGGAGAGAAGGAAAAAAAAAAACGTATTTCTTGTTCTGGATTTCTTTGCTCTTAGTCTGTCAGTAAAGGTGACATATGAAGAGATAAAATTGAATCCTCAGTCAGTGGATATCTTATTTTATACTGCAATATTAATATGCATTGTGATATACATTTTCTGGAAAATCAATGGAACAACTGTGAAAGGACACAATAACCAGACGAGAATATAGTCTTTTGAACGTGGCAAATTAAACATGTGGCAAGTCTGACAAGTATGACATCATCATATAATTTGGTCCACCTGAGATAGTGTACTTTGTATGCTAATAATGTGGATAATTGTGGGAAAATTGCTGAAGTCAAAGGTCAGTGATGAGGTCAGGGGGGAAGAAAGTGTTCAGGAGCCTCTGATATCTTACGCTGTAATATTTATTGACGCTTGGCCAAGGAGAATTAGAGACACTCTCAGAATCAGAACAATTAACTTCTAATTTGCTAGACGGAGCGGAGAAGTCAGTTAATCTTTAAAAATGAAATGAGTATGATTTAGAAATTGAATTATTCTAACTGAATGGAACTTAATGGAATCATTAATTCGGTGTAGTGAGGTAGTTCAGATGCTTCGAGTGCTGCCTTCAACACAAATTACAGTAGTTATCCCCTTCTGCTGTATCGCATTTGAGCAGCAACATTAATCGGAATTTCTACGTGTGTCTTAATGTTTCTTTTCCGCTTCTTTAAGCGTCTAAGATGGGCTCACGCAGTTGGAGACATAGGCCAAAGTCAATAAATCTCTACAATGTTTACACAGGGAAGATTCTGCACTTTTGAATCCCCTGTGCTAAGTGCGTGGACAGGTCTACTTTTTATCAATAGATCCTTTCATTGTGACTTGTTAGGAGAGTAATGAGTTTTGTCATGAGAGATCCATCATAGCGGCCTGTTTTAAGTTCTACCAAATGATGACTGGGCTGGGTAAGAAACAAGAGAGCATGAGTGAAAAACACTCCAACTGTGTGCAGCTGTCACACTCCAAATGGTAGCAGCGGCGTAAAAGTAATAGACATTTCTCAGGAAATGAATGTGTTTACCCCGGTGATGGAGTCTAAATGCAGGTTCATGGCACTGAAAGGTAAAAGAAATGATTTGAAAGAGAGTGGTGCGTTTGGAGATGATTAGTAGTGGAGGCTGTAAACTCTCAAAAAGAGAGGAAAGTTAAAACTACAGCCAAAACCATCCACAAAGACATCACAGCTGGAAGAGGCTGTCTTTTTAGATTAACCCGGCATCAGTATTTAGATAGAGAGAAGCCAACTATCTGACCACTGTGAATGACGAGGAACTGAGAAAGACGTTGGCGTTGTACAGGCTCAGTGATCACAGCTTGATTGTAGACGTGGCAGACAAAGGCAGACCTGGTTGCCTAGAGGGGGCAGCCAGGCTGTGTCAGCTCTGTCCGCAGAGAGGGCTGGAGACAGAGCAACATTTCCAACTGCACTGTAGCACATATGTAGCACTCCAGAACAAAGCCAACAAACAAAGTTTTTTGTATTTGTAGATCACACTGATATTTGATCTGATATTAATATATTGTTATTATTTCTTTATTTTTTCATTTTTTTAAAAAAAAGTAAAAACAGCCATGCCAAATAAAACAGAATTTTTGGTGCATTTTTATACAACACTGGCAAACTTTCAGATTTTCTTTCAGTAGTTTTATGAACTGCTGTGACTCTGGGAGATATATCCCATGATTGTCAGTTACTATACACGGTTATGCAGATCACGATTCATATGCACGTGAAAAGATTCTAAACATTTTCTATTATTGAAACAAAATGAAAGATTCAGATGATTATGCAGCCTTGGTGGAGTGATGCGCTCTTTGAGGACCTTCTCACTTTTTTTCTACTTTCACTTTGAATGACTTTGTAATTTGGTCTCTAAGTTGGTCCGTGTTAGGAGACAGACCTTTGAAAAGAAAGGCGAATTCCCTCTATTACTGGCCTGATTTTTTTTTTTTTTTTTGCTTATCATTTTAGGCTTCCTACCTTGCTCCATAACTTTCTTTCCTTTAGTTCCGGAGAAGACCGAGGTTTGAGGCATACTTGAAAGGACTCAGGGAGAGCAGATAAGAAATGTCAAGGAAGAATTTGGGACAGTGTGCCTGAAAGAGTACAACAGATAACGTAGAGCGATATACAATCAGAAAAATGTATACGTTCCAGCTCAGTCATTATGGCAAACTGCTACTTACTTTTCACAGAAACAAATGCAAACAGGCAGCGGGGAATGAGAGCTGGATACGCTCCACACTGCAAATGTGTAACGCCTGTGGGTAAAAGAGGTTTAATTACTGTGCAATACATTAAAAGCTTGCTATAGTAATTTAAATGGATCAAAAACTTAAGTACAAACATGCATAATCCTCTCTAACAACTGAGTACAATAGTTCAAAGATTTCTGCACAACATGCTTGTGGATCAAAGCAGACACTTTTCTTTTAAAGTCAGCAGCAATGAACAAAATGCAGACAGGTTTGTCCGTCTTAATGAAGAGTTCTCAGTGCTCGTCTGTAACGAGCTGTTGTTTGCTGCGCATACCTCTTAATGTTTAATGCTGAATGCCTGACTGCTTGTGTTCATGCCCTATCAGAGTGAACAGATAAACACAAAGGTAGAAATCAAACCCAAACTACAAAGATTAGTCAGTTTGTACTGAACTGGTATTTTCTTTTAAAGGGTCAGTTCACCCAAATCACAACATGTACTGTTCCCCCGATCTGATATGGATCTCTATCCAGTGACATGAGTATCACCTATGAAATCAGTGCCATAAGCTGTCTGGGGCCCGTCCATGTCATATAAGCAACTTTTAACTGAATTTGCAGCATGTACGTTACATGGTGAGACCTTCCATGGCGACCTTGCAGTTATCTATGAGTGGTTCTGCATACACAAGCATGCAATTAAAAAAAAAAAAAAAAAAGAATATGTTGCACTGTTGTATCTATCAGTGAGTTGTGATTTGTTACACACACGTCTGGAAACCTGAAGAGAGAGAAGAGAATAGTCATGCAGATTTCTGATGTTTACAAATTATTATAAATGAATTGAATAATTCATTTTGGTTTACTATAGACTTCTGCATAAAAAATCAAGTGTG
Source organism: Nibea coibor (assembly GCA_023373845.1). NCBI lineage: Eukaryota > Metazoa > Chordata > Actinopteri > Sciaenidae > Nibea > Nibea coibor. Next base: position 8,647,441 of record CM041737.1, on the reverse strand, counting down.
TCAGTCAGTTAGCATGACAGCGAGCTTTCCGCAATAAGAAGTCTCTGTTGATGAGGCATCAGCAGAAATGTGGCCTTCATCTTTGCTGATGGGTGAGTTCTCTGAAGAAGTTTGGAAAGACTGCGTCTGCATTCAAAGCACTCAGGCTTTGTGTCTGGCAAACGTTTTCCAAACCGCATGCTAATTCTCCTCCTAAGTCATTTCTGTCCAAGGTCATTGACTGTTGTGTTCAAATCTATTCACGTTTGTTCCTGAAATCCATACTTGATTCTTTACTGCCCCTCAACAAAGTCTGAAATGTTTCACTTTCCATTGTACCTGCCTTTTTCCTCCATTCAAAAGTCCAATTTACCATTTCAATAGGCCAGTGATTTCAGACCCATAAATATTGTGAGCGGTTTTATCTGTAGGAAAAAAAAATCATGTAGCAACATTGAGTTCAATAGTTCTTCTGAAAGTATACCAGTGTATATACATGAAACCTTAACCTAAGCCCTCAGAGTTATGAAAAGTCTAACCCTGTATACAGTTTATGTGGTGTTTTTCTGCTGTTTATTCTAGAATACAAACACACATACACATTTGCTGTATCTGCTTGCATGTCCATATCTAGTTTGTTGGGGAACCAGAGAATTATTACGCCAACTGAAACATGGAGGACTGATCATAGACCTGGTGAAAAGGATTATCTTGTTTGTTGTTTGCCAATCAGCCTGGAGACTGACCACTATGAAAACGCTGACATCTTTGTGATCAATTTAAACTGGTGTAGATTATTCTCAGCTTTTACTGAACCTAGAAACTTATCAAAGAGGTATTGATACAAAAAGAATTCACGGCATGTTTATTTTCTCCTGCAGGAAAAAAGTTGTTTCCTGCTGCCAGATGAGACTGTTCAGTAGAGCTGCAATAATTAGTTGATTAATCAATTAGTCACTCGACAGAAAATGTAATCTTCTGTTGTTTGCACAAAAGCATCAGCTGTCTGTGTGTGTGACAGACTTCCTCCCTTGTGTCCTTGGGGAAGGCGCTTTCTTAGAAACCATTTGATAACATTAACTTTGGGAGCTTTGGGACATTTTGAGAGGCTTAAGAGATCAGACAATTAGTCAAGAAAATTGTAATTGGAATTTTCTATCTTTAGGTTACACAAGGTCATGTGTGGGCCTTAAGGTCCTCGGCAGTATTAGTTGTTTGGCTTCGACTGGGAACAGTAGGTGCCAGTCTATCTTGACACTGCGGGGGCCAGGGTTGAAGAAATCGAGTGCTGAATGCTTAGACATAATAGATAGCTTGGTGTTGACATTCCAATCTGCGTAAACAGACGTCTGTGTTTCCAGACTAGAATATATTGATAATGACACAGTCCTTGGTAAAAATATTCTGTTTGTCTCATTTGGGCCATATAGTATTTGTGGTGTTATCTTGGGGTTTCTATGGTAGTCTGTCCATCAGCACGAGTTCAGCAGAATGTGAGAGCGACTCAGGCACTTGATGCACCATGAGAATGTCTCTAATTCTCCTTGATCTAGCATCAATAAATAATACAGCATAAGACATCAGAGGCTCCTGAACACTTTCTTTCTTCCTGACCTCACCAGTGACTATTGACTTCAGCAATTTCTCCACAACAATAAAATAATCAGCAGATAAATCATTTGAGATAACTGTTAGCTGTAGCCGCTCAGCTGTTCAGCACAGTTTACAATAATCGGGCATCTCGTCCCTTTAGTTCAGGGCTATTGCAGACAAGACTTTACAAATGCCAGAATTGCTTTACTGCACATAGTTGTGGGACCCACAGTAAGGACACATTAAGATGGGATCCGGCACTGGGCCACAGTTATTTTATTTGATTCACTCATACACTAATATGTATTCTCACGTTTGCAGCTAGTGTTAAATCAGGTAAATTTGTGGTATCTATTAGTATGGCTCATGCAGACTCTGTGAGCAACACAAGGGCCCTTGGCTGTTTACACCAGAGGACGTGCATGTCGTGCAGGAAATGTAAATAGTGTGCAGCATGTAGCCACGTCCTGCTGATATGCTTGTGTTTTTTATGCACACAGTACAGGACATATTTTTGCCCAAATTGGTTTGTAGATATTTGGGCATGCATCCCCCCCCCCCCCCCCCCTTGATTTTGGCAAAGATGAAAAATAAAAAATTGTACTACTTAAAAATTTATGTCAGTTCAGGCACTGCAACTCAAAACCACAAATATCAACCTCATGGTGTGGCTATAGGAAAAGTTATGTGATCACTGAAGTCAGTAGGGTTCATCGTCTGGGCACCATTAACATCTGGATTAAAGCTGTGGACCAACGTTGCCATTCCTAGAGTCATGCCACGGATAGAAATGTTAAAAACATTGCAGATCTTTATGATGCCTGGCCGAGGTGCCCTTGAGCAAGGCATCGTACCCCCCTCCCAACATCTGCTCCCTGGGTCCATTGAATCACTCCCCACCCCTCCAGTCTGTGTGTATTACGCATCTGCCACTATGTGTGTGATCCTGTGCATGTATATGTGTGTTCCGTCAGGTGCCAACTGGAGGGGATAAATGCGGAGAATAATTTCACCTGTCATGTGTGATTAATAAAGTTTCAAATTAATTAATTAATTGTGATAATCATAAACATTGATGGCTTCTTTTATTATGTCTGGATGACATGTACAAAATAAAACACACACTATCCACACATCCATCCAGTAATCCACATTACTATACACAAATCAAAGAAATCTGTGTTGCAGAAGAGAAACATCCTTGTATGCCTACATACAGTAGTAGACATATAATCAGAAAACATACAATATTAGTGATTTATATAGTGATTAATATATACAAATATAGTGTATATTGGCACGATGGTACAGCAATTATACCCAGTAGTCTGTTCTCAAAGTTGATGTCTATAACAGGATACAAATAGTTGTGTTCTGCTGCTGCTTAGCCATCAGATAATTTCTACTAGAGAGGAAGACAGTGAAATACAATAAACATCAATATGACAGCACGACACTTGTTTCTGTCCCTGCGGTGCATGTACCAGACAAAAGGTGAATAATAATAATTATGAAACTGTCAGTAGCAGTATCATAACTCGTTTGTTATGAGATACAGTGCTGCAGACTGGAGTGGCTGATTTCAGCATGTGTCATTTATATCCTTTGATGCAGCACTGAGTGAATTCCAAACTGGGTAGGCTACTACTAATGATAAGATTTTATAAAACTGACATTGGTAGTGGCACACTGATAGTTGTCAGTCCTGTAAAACTAATCTGCGTGCATTTTTATATGTTTGTCTATCGAATTAAAAATGTGAAGGACTCAAGAGGCCATCTAAAGAGAGGCTCTTTTGGAATTAATTTGTTTTTCATCCAAAGTGACTAATTGAGCTCTTGTTACCAATTGTTGATTGTTCAGAGATCTGCTCTCCGAATTAAGCATTTATTTTTTTGTCTGTTTTTGTGTTGTTTGTGGTGTTTGCTTTGTTAGTTGACTGGTTCCTGCAGAGAACAAGTCCATTCAACAAATTAAATATATGTAATGATCGTGTGCAAAAGTCCCTGAAAATGATATTTTTTAGCCATTCGTTGTGGGCATGCCAGTCAGTCAGTCCACCACTTTGACCAAGACTCAAATATATATACAAATACAGGATGGGTTCATAATTTTTTTCACTGCTGTCAGTAGTTCCATAATCTTTGTAGTATGCAAACTGATTCATGCACTTTGGTTCAAACTGAAGTATCTCAACAGTTATTGGATAGATCACCGTGAAATTGAAAACTCACATTCATGTTTCCCTTTAAGAAAAACTGTTTACCTCTGGTGATTGACTGACTTTTGCTCTAGCACCATCATCGGGTCAAAATTTCAATTTGTTTAGTACTCTGGTTTGGACAAATACCGGCAAAACTTAGGACATTACCATCAGCCTCCGCTGTACCTTGTATTTAGTGCTAATTAGCAAATATTAGCATGCTAACACACTAAACTATGATGGTGAACATGGAACCTGTCTAACATCAGCCTGTCAGCATCTTCATTGTGAGCGTGTAAGCATGCAGAAGTCAGTATTTAGCTCAAAGCACCACTGTGCGTGTGTAAGTACAGACTCAGAGCTGCAAGACTGGCTGCGGCGACTGTGTTAGACTTGTTTATAAGAGTATGCTTATACAAACAACATTGTTAGATGTAATATGCATATAACCATACTGGGCTCCATTTCTTTTTGTTCCATGTCTCTCCCATAGAAACAACATAGTCCGAAAACGTTATCTACACAATACAAAATAATGATGAAAGAAGCATGAAAAATGGCAGCTCTCCACAGCAATTTCAGTTCCCACAGAAGATTTTCAACCATTTCCTCCCTCAGAATACATTTACAAAGGCTTCTTTGGAAATGGCTGTTTGTTCCCATGAGCTTGTTGTCTTCTCTGTTTTATAGTTACCTTTTACGGTACATTAGACATAGTCTTAGAATGCACTTTATTGATCCCTTTGAGATGACTCCCTCAAGGGAATTGAATACCACCAACAACTATGACTAACAGCACCTACTGCATTTGAAACAAATGTATACCGTCTGATGCATGTCTTTGTGTTTGTGATGTGCATATGCACCTGTGTGCACACTGATAAAATGCATAATACACACAATACAGATATTGCTCTACAGCATCTCTAGCGGTTAACAACTGCAGAGTGTCCTCTTTACCGGCTATGTTTGCATCTAATAAAGCCAAAACCAAATTTGTGATCCACGGGGATCCAATAATAACATAATATAATCAGTCACTTGCCTTTTTGTTGCCTGTTATCTTCAGTGTTTGATGCAACCACCCACACATACGGTGATTTTTTTTCCTATGATGTCTTGTGTGTATTTACTTCCTACCTTTGTTGTGTTATCTGTTCAAGCCCTCATTAGTTTTCACCTGTGTCCTGTCTTGACTTGTGTATTTAGTCTGTCCTTGGTGTCAGTGCCAGGTCATCTGTGTCCAGTCCTATATCAGTTTCTCATTTCTGTTTAAGTTCCTCAGTCCTGTGTAAGTCACCCAGTCCATTGTTCTGTCTCTCTCTTCTCCCAGTGTTCAGAATTTTGTCTGTTTGGATTTATCTTGGATTATTGGATGTTTCACTCATTTACGCTCACTTACCTCTTTGTCTGCATTTGGGTTCACCTTTTGAACAAACCGTGCACAGATTAGAGGTAGTTTAGAGGGTTGCCCTGGTTCGATCCTCTCCAGTCTGCATGTCGATGTGTCCTTGGGTAAAATACTGAACCCCAAATTGCTCCTGAAGGCTGCGCCATCGGTGTGTGAATGTGTATGAATGGCTCGCTCCTCAAACTAATGAGCAATTGGCACCTTGCACGGTAGCCAATGCCGTCAGTGTGTGAATGTGTGTGAGTGGGCGAATGAAATATGTCCTGGAAATGCGCTTTGGGTGGTCGGAAGACTAGAAAGGCTGTATAAGTACAATCCATTTACCATTTGCTTGTACTTCTATGCATATGCATATGAATGCAACACATTGTCGTACATTAACTAACGGTGTCTCTGACCTTTTACAAAAGAGCAATAGCTCACTGGGCCTCTCTCAGATTTCATATGCCAGTGTTATCAGATCTACCAAAGAGTAATTCCACCTCAAAGTTTATTTGAACAACCTTTTGAAGCCAAAAGGGGTAAAAATATTCAATAATTTCCAAAAAAGAAATTAAATGAATACAGATTTGTAGCATAAATTTGTTTTACATTCCCATTAATCATCTAGCAACGCCTTATATTGTGACCCTTTGGATGGGGCCCGACCCCTACTGAACTGTATATTAAGTAGTTAAAATTAGCGCCATGTCAGCTACACACAGTAATAAATCAGTATTAACAATCTATCTTGTGTTGATACTGTTACTTGTTTTTGTTCGCCGACCATTCTTCTTCTTAAATGTGTATTTTTTATGCCATAATCAACTAAAATCCTGCTGTATATTCTCAGTAATCTCACCACTCTGATTTGTCCAGATGGATCTCTGAGGAATGGGAGCATTGTACCAAAACCTGTGGCAGCCTGGGCTTTCAGATCCGGACCGTTCGCTGTGTGCAATTCCTCCATGACAGCACCAACCGCTCTGTGCACAGCAAGTACTGCAGCGGGGAGAAGCCAGAGAGCCGGAGGCCCTGTAACAGAGTTCCATGTCCAGCCCAATGGAGGACCGGAGCATGGTCAGAGGTTCAGTATCCAAATTATCTCTTTGAAAGAGGCTGAATGACTTTCTGTCAAACTTGTCTTTATTTTGGGTGTGGACAATTTAGCAACAGATCATTCAGATCGTTTTAACGTCAACTTGTTTCCTGTTAACTAATGTCAGCTTACTTGTTACCACCTCATCATTTACTTTATTTATTTATTTTCTTCCCTTTCGACCAAAATGAGGCGTTTGAAACCATCGAAAATCTATTAAGTCAGACATCCAGCTGAGTGGTGGAGAGCAGATAAAGCTAATAAGATGCAATTCTAGATGCCAACACTTAATTAATGCGAGTTGTGTTTGGATTTTTGATGCAATGTGGCTCTTTATCTGCATATGTATATTTGAGCGTGCAGGGTAGTAGTGCAATAGTAAAATAATAGTTTTTATTCACAAAATTTTGCAGCTGCTGATAGAACGATGAATTGTGCACTTGCAACTGCCATCTGCTCCGTCTCGAGCCCTGCCCTTGTTTTGTGTCCGAGAACTAGGTCAAAATACTACAGCCGTATGCGCGCGGTGGTGTGCAGTGTCTAATGCAAATTTCCTGCAATATTAAATATCCATCTAAAATTATCTGTGGTGATCTGTGAGGTTTTGATGATGATGAAGCCTTACAAAGCCTGGCGTGTAAATGAGCAGCAGCAGTCGAGCAGGGATTTTTCTGATTCTTACCTCTGGGCATACACAAGTTGCGAAAAGTTCCACTTCTCTTACCAGAAATATACTGTAACAGACTGATGGATAAACAAAATATAAATAGTGCTGTTAATTGTGCATAACTTTAAGGCTTAATGCATTAATGGGACAGTTCTCATGAAGGGTGAAATTGCCACTTGACATCTGCTCAAATGGCTTCTCACTCACCCGTCCTCTTAGCAAAAAAATCACAGAACGGAACCCTGGTTTTAGCTTAGTGTTAGTCTTGTTAGTGTACTGAAGTAGCCTATCCCATGACATGGTTAAGCGGCATTTGAGTAAAAAAAAATGTTTTGAATGCAAAGAAAGATAACCTTTTATAATCATAACTATTCTAATTACCTATTAACTCCCCGTGCTCTTTGAATTGTTTCTAAAGGATGTCTCTTGTTCTTCTATGACTCACTCTGTATTGAGTGTTTTGTCAGACTGATTATAATTTGGGGTGCTTCAGATTAGCATTCTACCTTATGCCTCCGGGTGCACAGGGAGCTCTTTTCTCTGCTATTCTGCCTTCTGCCTGGCTGTTGCATCGTCTCCGTTTCTCACAGCTGTCGGTTTTGTGTCATTTTCCAGTTTCATGGTCAGTATCAGGTATTATAGGCTACTGAATGTGCCAAAGTCTGGGCATGACACCTCTTATAAGTGTGCTTCAGTGACTACCAACTCTCTGAAGACGCTAATAATTTTCACTCAGACAGCATGTGGTTATTAGTGCTGACAACTGAGAATGAAAAGAAGTTGCAATGAGACGTATTCTCATAGAAAGCAATGAGGACCAGATTTAAGCATACTACCTAATTTAAATGCATGCATTTCAGCTTTTGTGGGTAGTTCTGTTTTTTGCATTTGTGCAGGTGTAGCAAGAACAAAGACAAACAAAAGCTACATGATGCTTTTGTGAAGTTTTTTTTTTTTTTTTTCAAAATACCAAAGCTGTAATTGCTGCTCCGCAATTACTTTAATTAAAGTTTTCATTTAGAGCATTTTGGCTCCAGCTGTTGTCAATGCTATCTAATTTAGAAGTGAACAGATTCCAGACAGTCTGTAAATAAACAAGACCAGGGTGTTGTTTTTGTAAAAAAAAAAAAAAAGCACAACCTACTGTCTGATCGTGAAAGCAAAAGAGTTTTTAACTGTCCTCAACACTTAAAAGCAGACAAAAAATTTGCTGCCACTGAGAGACTTGATTACTCATTTAGAGGGCAGTGGGATAAATGTGGAAAGAAAAGTGTTAGAAAACAAAAAAAAGGACTGAAAGAGCCCTGCGTGCTGCCTCGTCTCACGTCTCTTGGCAAGTGTGAGGTCATGCTTGTTGTTTTTGAAAAGTTATAATAAATGTCAGTTGCCGTCCCCCAATTTCAATGTCAGAGAAGTGTGGTGGGAGGAGATCTCATATGCTGTTTGATGATGCAACAATCATTTTTTTTCAAAGCATGCTGACCCTTTTACTTCTACCTCTGAGACTCTTCCAGTCCTGGGTCTTCAGTTTTTGCAGCTGATAAATATGCAAGCTAATTTGCATATCGATTGATATAGGTCCATCCATTTCTGTCAGGGCACTTTTCATTACTTTTCCTGCAAATGTTATTCAGTCTTCAGCGTATGAAGCATATGCATTCAAATAATACATAATGTATTTTTTGAGACATAACTCTTGAATGCATTGAGCAAATACAAATCTACATTGCACATCTATTCATCCAAGTCCATTCAAAACTATTTGCCTTTGGCCAATAGGTGCGACTGGATTAAATGGGCTCAGTGGTCATGAGCATGTGACTTGCTAAAAATTGCCACATCTCATCTTTCTGCCAAGATTTAATTTTCCAAAATTGGATTTGCCTCAGCTCCACTGCCAAGTGGAGATAAATTTATATATATATTTATATAATTGTAACTATACATATATAGTAGTATATAGTAGTTTATAGTGTATACTGTAATTATAGTTACAGTTTGCAATTATATAAACTGTTTTAGAGTCGTGCAGTCTTTTTTAGTTAAGAATTAACTAACAAAAATGTATTCTGGTCTTGAAGCCTGTTTGTCTGTCAGCTGTTTTGTAATTTACAGAGACTTTACCAAAATATTAGAATTCATATTTAGGCTTCTAATCCAACCTGCTCTTTTGTACAAACCTGATAAACTGGTAAAAAAAAAAAAAAAAAATAGGTTATAAAAAATAAAGTTGAAATATCCACTCTTCAGAAAAGCTGAAAATCCATCTAGACACTGTAAAAAAATACTTTGTAGGGCAAATCTGGTACAAAGGAAGCTTCCTGTTATCCAGGAGACAAACTGTGTTGGTTATTACTCCCTGCAGATTTCACTGTGCACCCTCACAGAGAAATCCAGTCTAAAGTAAGGATTTAAAAAATACTCTCCATCCTTGTTGTTTTGAGACTAAACTTCAAGTTTGCTTATTATCCCAACAGTTATCCTGACATTTACCGTTGTCTGTGTGACCTGCCTCCACTCATTTCAGCTCTGCCTCGTGTTCTTTCGCTGTATGTGTGTGAGCCACTGTTTGTGCTCTTCCACAGTGCTCTGTAACTTGTGGAGAGGGGATGGAGAGGCGTCTTGTCACTTGCCGGATTGGAGATCAATGTAACGGAGAAAAACCTGAAAATGTGAGACCGTGCAGACTGGGACCATGTCACGGTAAGCATATTGTTCCTTAAGAACTGAAGAAAAACAAATATCTATTCTAGCCAAACACTTAAAACACTGTTTCTTTTTAATTCTAAAGATGGAACATTCAGAATAAAAGCCAATCATCACAGCAGATATCAAGACAGTTATTGTCATGACCTGCAGCAAGTACTGTGGGAAAAAGCTGCTGCCTGGAAGGATTTTTTTTTCTTAAATATATATTTTTGGCCTTTTTCAAGCTTTATTTTTTGACAGAGACAGCTGAAGAGTGACAGGAATGTGGGGGTGAGAGAGAGCAATCCGTAGGTCGGATTCAAACCCTGGGCTGCTGTTGAGCCTTCGTACATGGGGACGCCCCAGGAAAAATATTTTTAAACATTTAAAAAATATGATCTGCTGGATAGTCATCAGTATAGTATGCGATTTTAAGTGAAAGCCTCTTTTGTCATTATCATTTACTGTAGCAAGACAATACAACCTCTGAAAAAAAAATACCTCCAAGTTTTGCGGCTAGAGTCAGCCTGGTTGGTCACTTTTTTGTGCTACTGTTGCACTACTCTTTAGGGTTTTACCACAAAACAGGGAGTAAGCACAGCTGTACCTCACCAAAAGGCAGATGAGATCAGATGAGCAAATCAAATTCAATTATCTTTCCTAGGATTCATTTTGAAGAAGAGCATATCCAGCTGATGGTGTCAGTTAAAATAGCGTATGCCATTCTTAAATGTCGACGTGTGCCAGTTCCTTTCAATAAAACTTAAATACCAGGTTGATATTTCGAGCCAAGATAGGAGGATAAACTAGGATGAAGAAATAAGGCACCTTTTCTTCTGTGCAAAAGCACACTTTATATCTCATATTGATCTGCAGTATAGGTGGCTGCTGTAGAATATAACCTGAAAGCTTCTCAAGAGCTTACAATCAATATGTCATTCTGAATATGCAAAGTTAGATGTATGTATGTAATTTATATATTTATATATATATATATATATATATATATATATATATACACACACACACACCTTGTGTGGATATTTATTGATTTCATTGAGCTGAAGAGATATATGCAGCTAAAAACATTCCTTCTCATGTATTGTATAGAGAGGTAACATTTTACACTTAATGACTTCATCTGTAGTTTTCTGTACATTTCTCTATATATTCTACAATAAAAAAATAAATAAATAAATAAAAAAAAAACATTGGCCATCTCTGGGTGGATTAGGAGTCACAAGTCATAGTCACAGTCATCCAAATGATCAGAAGAATCTTCAGAACAGCAGTAGGCCTTTAAACATCTCCAGATATGAATCTTTTAGAGCAACAGATGATCAAAACCTGCTTAGAATTAGCTCATTAACTCATATACATCCGGGGCATAGCTCTCCACTCATGTCCAATTCAGTGGAATGGGCATCATTCTCCTGAATGTGCTGTGGAATGTTCTTGAAATATTTTTTATATTTTTTTATATTTATTATATTTATAATATATATTTTTTTCAAACACAGTTGTAGTCAGTGTTTGTAATAGTCAGTGCTCATCCACTTCCACTCAGCTTTTTTGATCTCTTTTCGTGACCACTTCTTCTGCCTCTTCAGTGCTGCATGACATGCACTGAGCTCACACTGTACTGTATGCTCTTTGACTTTCAGATGAGCCATGTAATGGAGATAAATCCATCTTCTGCCAAATGGAGGTCCTTGCGCGATACTGCTCTATTCCAGGATACAACAAACTGTGCTGCGACTCCTGCAGCAAGCGCAGTGGAGCTCTGTCTCTGTTCTCAGAGGCGGCTGAGACGGAGGAGCAGGTCCGATTTGGATCAGCCTCCCAGCTGCTAGAGACCCTAACAGCTTCTGTAGCAGCCAACAGCGTCCGCAACGGTAAACAAGGCTCAAGCAAAGGATCCACCACAACAGGAAATGCGGCGAAACACGTCACCACCCCTGCTCCAATTAAGAAAACCCCATCGAAGATCACTAGTGCTCCAAGACGGGTTCCACAACATATGGGTGTCACTAACAGGAAGCCCACTTTGGCGACGTCCCCTCTGGCAGATCGTACTGAGGGTCAAAGGTCACGTAGCTCATCAGCTAGTCGGTGGCCTACAGCATATTCTGAAGTGGGAAGATGAAAGTGACACCCTTTCCCTTCAGGACTCTTAATGTACAGTAGGTAATCCAGCTTCATCCTGAGTCTTCTCATGCCAAAAACACCACAGAGAAAAAGAGAAAGAAAGAAAAGTGCTGGTTCACTTTGTTGTTAAGAATTCCCCTTCCCTTTTTGCCCCTGATATTGACTTTCATATTTTATATTCAGAGGAGAAAGTGATACAAATATTTCAAGGTGAAGGGGCACATGGCCCGAAGGGAATTTTACATACCAAATAAAAAGTTTAACGAAACACATCTGCGGTACTTCACAGTGAATCATTTTTGGGATACAAAATAGCCAACAGACAGATTAGTTAAATGAAAGAAGTGCCTATTTTGCTACACTGGCCCCAAACTTCTTATCTTGATAGAAAGTACATATTACTAAGAAATGGTTGCTTAATTCCAGCCAAACTCACCTCACCTGATTTACCTTTTGACCCAACAAGTCTGGAAGCTTTACATTTCTGCTCTCATTGGTCTTTTCTCTGGTCTTTTTATTTAATGAATCAGGCCCCTGATGTCTGCTGAGCATTGCGGCGGCAAATGCTCAGCAGACAGCAAGAGAGAAAATGTCAGCAGGTGCAGTCATTAAAGCTGATTCAATTTGTGAAAATTCATGCAGATTGAATTCATGATCTGATGCAGCTGAAAATTTCCCTTTTACTTGAAGATTATGAACTGCCATTTTCTTGCCAAAATAAAAGCTTGACTGATAGAATTCAACTTTCCCAGTACATGAGGAGTCAGTGCATGTACAATACCGATCACTGGACTGGCCACATATGGAATGTGGAGAGATGAACCAGTGAAAACCATGAGAAAATGGTTTTAGTTGTATAGATTTTTTTATATCCAGCAATGTATGTTTAATGGCGCTCTACAGTTTCTATGGAAATGGGTATTTATAAAGGTTCCTGTAAATACTGTACATGAAAATATCAGTATTATTTTAATAAGCTGAGGATACTTTCAAAAACCCTTTTGATCAATTAGGATAACAATCAAAATTCCTAATGTTTACCTTTTCAGCAGTGGCGGTAAATGGACCTTAACAGCACACTGTTACACTTGGAATGCTGGTGCAAGGTTCTCTGGGGAATATTTTAAATGGAATATTCAACATTTTGAGAAATCTGCTTATTTGTTTCCTTGCTGAGCATGAGATAAGACTGATACCACTTTCATATCTTTGCAGTAAATATGAAATGTCAGACAGGAGACACTTAGCTTAGCATAAAGAATAGAAGCACTGGCTCAGTAGTTACTGTTACATTTTGTTTAATCCGTTCACACAAGAAGAGTAAAACCAACACTAATTTAATCCTCTTACCTTATGACAGTGCCAGGCTAGCTGTTTCCCCACTATGCTAAGTTAATACAATAGCTGTCATCTTTGAAATAAGAGTGGTATCAATCTACCCCTCTGACTTTTAGCAGGAAATTGAATAAACACATTCCCCAAAATGTGAAACAGCTCCTTTAAGAATGACATTATACACGTTACTTCATCCCAGCCTTTACCTCTTTCTAAATCAGAGATTTGTATGATGCTAGCTGGCAGCAATGTTTGTGTTGCCCACATTGTCAAAGATTTTGATGAGAAAGGTTGCAGTTGTTAGGTCAAAAAAAGAAACTAACATATTTAACAAGGAAATATATGTTCAATATATCATATATAGCCTGCTCCTGTTCGGCTTGAACAGACTGAAAAAGGATGTTTGTATTGGACATATGGACATTCACATACAATATCATTTCCCAACACTTAAAGCTTCATTAAGCGTTTTTTGACCACTAGGGGGCAGAAATACCCCCAAAACTAACTCACAGTACCACAGTCCTCAAGTACCTACTCACCTTTGCACCTTGCAAATCGACAGTTGTATGTTCACACATCCAGCAGAAACAGAGCAATACTGAATCTACCTGATGAATCTAAGTCCAATATTCACTCTCCTCTAACTCTGTTTTCGTCTTTACCATCTCCTGAGGGAAATATCTGTCTCTATGGTACCTAAATGTTTCATTTTTTTCACCATCTGTTTGTTTAATTCAGCTCTCTGCTGTTTGGTGCTTCAGAGTTGGGCATTGATTCTCAGTGGGTTCACTACTGTGAGCAACCCTTTCACATTAAAGAGTCATTTGATCCAATTGTAATATCAACAATCTCGCTTAATGGAGCTTTAAGCTCATTACATCTTTTCACGTTCAGTCTGAATAAGGTTTTGTTGAACATTGTACAAGAACAAAGACTCTTTGTAAGTTCAAGAAGCTGGACATTGAAAAGGATATTACTGTATGTGGGGCATGTTTTCCCATGCATTTTCCAAATGGCTTTTTTTGTTTGGTTGTATTATTATTTTTGTTTTTTACAGTGAAAAAAGATTCAGGAGAGAAAAGGCCATTTATTTACAAAAAAGAAAGTATTTCCTCACAACCACCATGCATCTGACTGCAATAGCAAAGACACAGTTTTGTGTTTTCAGCAAAAAAAGGGCTTGCAACTATTCACACTCACTCCTGTGTGCCAATGTATAGTACATGTATATAGCATTGAGTACATAAATATTTATTGAAATTTAAAGGGTTCTGCTTTGTTTTTACACGTGCATTGCAGCTGATCAATAAGCTGCAGCAGATGAACCATTGAAAACCCGTTCACATCCATTTTCTTTCAGCCTCATTTTAGAATTTTAAATGGATTTCTACTTTAAGAAAAAGAAAAAACACACAATAGACTAAAAATGACATTGTTTTTTGCAAACAATTAGATGTAAATATACATGCTCAATTTTGAGATATTTTACTTGTTGTCAGAAAGCTGTCTTTTCACAGCTGTTTTTAGAAGTTATTAACAGAGCTGTCACGTCGCAGCGACATGTACTGACCAGACAAATGCTTTATTTTAACCAATAAAACATAAATAGTATAGCACCAGTAAACCAGTAAAGTTGTTTTTTTTTATGCTGTTTGTAGTTGTCAAAATTGTCTAACCCATTTTACATTCCTCCTCTGTTCTTTTCACATCCTTTACTTGCTGCCTATACAACATTGCTGCTAATGTTATACAGTGCTTGTAATGATAAATAGGGTAGTTGTAGATGTTACATTGACAATCCCTGAGCCTCAGACAGATATTACAGGATTCTCCATGTACTGTATCAATACCCCTATGCTGTTTATGCATTGAAGTATTATGATTGTCATGACTGTCAGTCATCCTCTGCTCTCTTCGCTTTTCTATGTATTTGTGTAGATTGAAGTGTACACTACTGATGCTGTTTGTTGTAATGGGGAGCACATAGCAATTAAAGATTAACTACTCGGATTTCTTGCTTTTGGGTTGTCTCTAACATCGTGTCTCTTTCTGTGCGATTCAGTGTTGCGTCATATACTGTGTAAGTGAGGTTAAGTTTGATTTCTAGTGCCCAATATTACCAACAGCTGCACAATCTGTGCAATTTAGGACTCCGTCTATCTCTCCAAAAATACACACACACAAAAAGAAAATCTGTTTTCTGGCATTTGGATATCCTTTTTCTCTTAGTCAAATGGACATTCCCAACAGGAAAAAAGAGTAAAGCATATTTATTTTTCCAAAGTGACTAAAGCATTTTTGTTTACGCATGCATGAGCTGAATTTTATTTATTTAGTTTATGGATCTTCAGCCCTCAGTTATATATGGACGTCTGCTTTTTGGCCCACAGTTCCTTGATCATGGCAAGGCGCGATGGCAGCAAGCTAGCAGATACAATGCTTACTGTTTAATACTGCAATAATATCTCCTATACTTTCCCATCAAAAAGTATGTGTTATGACATAAATAATTATGATATGCAAAATGTGTGTTGTCAGCAACCTCTGCTCCCTGACAGTCTGACACCCTGCTGCAGGCTTTTGAAGTGCTTCCATCATTACTAACTTTGATATAGCCACACTTTTCACCTTCCTATTTGGTGGTTGGGTTATCCAGACATCACAGACACAGGAATGGTTTGACACCGTAGGCAGTAAGGTATTCACTTTTTTTCAGTGTAAGATGAGAACAATACTGCTATCATCATCAAGTGTGTCCAGTGTGGAGTTAGAGCCAGGGGGAACACCTGCCAGCACCTCTGAAGTTTAATGAAGATATTTAAAGACATGGAAGTTGTATCAGTCTTGTCATCTAATTCTCACAAAACACAGATTTGTGAATTGAAATAAATGAAAAGAAAGAAAGAAAGAAAGAAAGAAAGAAAGAAAATTGCTACCATTACCATTACTGAATTGAGGTTGATTTGAATGTAATGGTACAAAACAATTGATAGAACTCCTTATAGTTTTTGAAACAGGCTTTTTGGTTTTAGTCTTTTCTTTGAAGTAGCTGCCAGCAAGAAACAAATCAAATATTTCCAGGAAAGAAACATTTACTGTAGGAATGACACGTTTGCAGCAAATAAACCACTCAAGGCTCTTAAGATGGCCTGACAATCAAACCATTTGGGCAGTCCAGTAATGCCTTCTTTGGACTCTTAATTAATTATCATTACTATACGGTTTACATAATGTCCTTCTACTAAATTATACAGCCTGAAGAAGACATTCATGGTATCCTTATATCCCGCGGTAGCATAAGTCCCTGCTTTAAACATACTTGCGCCTGGATGATTGAGCACTGGGAAAAATTCATCAAAACAAGATCCTGTCACATGTCACGACAACAGGTTCTATTTCCATTTGTGTGCTGCGTATGTTTTTCCTTCCAAGCCCTTCCTGCGTCACTGGCAGTGCTTTGATTTAAACGTCTTCACCGCAAGACGGTTGTCTTTGAAGACAACATGCAGTTAAAATTCGACAGCAGGTTTCTAAATTAGACTTTAAAAAAACATGATCTTTGGTTCCCTACCATATGGACTCATTTTGTGGGTTGTATGTGCATAGTGTACAAGCAATTAAAAATTTAAAATAAATATTATTGATCATTAAATCATTGAATATTACACATAATTGCAATCATCCCCTCCCTTTTTCTTTATTCAGTCACCTACTTCAAAATGAGGTTGACATTTGCTCTCTAACATCTCTGACTAAATGAGTTTATTGATTTACACTAAATAATTACAGTTGGTGGGGCTAATTAACATTTAGACTCAAACATGGTTTGTACTTTCCATGGCGTGCAGATACACATTTCAAACAGACTATTGACCGGCTTTAGTAGTTAAAGTGAGTCATTGCCTTACACACTATAGGACGCTTGACGTAATCATACCACATTTTAATTTGTGCTTCCATCTTAGGGGGCAGTGGCTGGGTTTTGCCTTCATCAGTTTCAAGTAAAGAACATGCACAAAGCCAGGTCCATAAAGAAATGATCCCAACACCTTTGGGGTGAATTGGAAAGCCAACGGTGTGCCACACCTTTACAGCTGAACTTACTGTGATAATTGACTGATCCACTACTTCAGCTACTGTAAAAAGCTGTGTTTAAAATGTTACTTGATATTACGTAAGTATTGTAAAAGTATTGTGAATATAATCAGAGCATTTTTTTTTTGTTGTTGTTTTGTTATGAATGTGCAAATGTCAAAACATCGGAGAAAAAGACCACCCTTTAAAAAAGTGACAGAAAAAAGAATAAATCCAACACAGCAACAAAATACAACCTGTGTACATCTTTCTATTTATACGCTTTTCTGCAGTATTCAGTGCATCATACACCGTGATTCAGATTCTGGCTATTAAAATTCTAAACAGCAGCAACAAAACTGTCAACACTGGAAAGCAGTGGGTTATCGCTGCGGTATTAATATCCTCTTACACTTCATGAAATTGCTTATATTGTAAGCCTATAAAAAAGATACAGCTCATGGGGACAACAATAATCCATTACTGGATTAGTCTGGTTAGCTATATCAACCTTTTTTTCCCAACTGCAATGTAATTCTTAACTGGTTACTTGCTAGCTGCAGAATGTATTTCTATATTTCTATATGACATGATTATGAGGAGTGAATATCTGGGAAGTAGTGTTGAAATACAAAAAAAAAAATAAAATAAAAATCATAATTCACATTCTGCTCAGCGGTGTGTCTTTTTTGAGAAGTGTAGGATAGATGAGCCACACTTCAAAAACTTCTCCACAGATAATAATAAAATCCCAGAGAAAGTCAGGTACCACTGCCGGAGACATCACTGCAAGTAAAGCTCTGAGCTCTCTTGAGGAATGTGATGAGACACCACAAACATAGAAGCAGAAAGACTGGAGGAAGACATAGACTTGCTGGTGAAGTCATTGACTGTTCCAGAGTTGTTCTGTTGTGTGACAGTAAGAAAAACAGGAGGTGGGGGGAAGCATGTTATATGTGGAAAAATCTGAGAACACAGTGCCCACTCTGATTACAGCTACATAAAAGTGAATTAGTCTGACAGGGGGCTAGTGTAACTATGTTTCATGAAGACCACTATGTTTAATGAGCAACCAGCAAAGCATCATATGACTTACTTTTATTGTGTTGCTTTTCCAACGGCGCTCAGAGCTCACACAAGCCGTCTCGCACTTAGCCAGCAGCCACTGTGCATGACTGACGAGGGCTTATCCTCTGAGCTGACACACTATGAACTACTTTGCACTTGGGTGGCTGCTTTTGGCAATGCAGCGGAAATACTGCAGTGAAGCCACAGAGCTGTTTCTGTGTTAAACTTTCTTGACCTTAATTTCAACAGCATTCTGAAAAAAGCAAAAGCGACAACAGTTCAATCATTCATAGAAATCTGTGGAGCATAAACTTTTTTTCCTTTTTCCCTGTCCTGTTCATCACCTCGGACGCCCCTGGATTTCTTTTATGACCCCTTGGAGGTTACCCGACCTCTAGCTTAAAAACTAGTTGATTATACATCACAATTTTAGTTTTTAAAAACTCTAAAAACTAGGTCAACCTTGACAAGTTAAGGCAGTAAAATACTGCCGTCTTTATATTAGTATTGTATATCATATCCTGTATAATTAATATATATAAAAATATAGTGTACATTGCAAGTACTTTTAAAATCTTTGAAATCTTTATATCTTTATTTTAAAAAGTATACTAACATAGGCTTTTCTGTCTATTGCAAAGTTAAAACGACATAGAGCATGTCATGTCATGTTTTTCAGGTGTGTGTTGACTGATTTGAAAACCGAGAGCAGAATCTTAAAGTTGGCTCTGACAACAACAGGGCTTTGTCACAGGCGTTTATTCTATTCAGGGCTACATGCCGCAGGGATATGTGCAAGATTGCCAAGAGAAAAAAAATTACAGGTGATTTCATGGTTGCTGTGGTAACTGTATGCATCCAGTCAAGGAATGGATGAATGTTTTTCTGACGAACAGCTTTTGCAGGCAAAGCAGCAGTCCATCCCTGTGGCAGGCGGCCAATTGGGCTCAGGCTGTGTGAACATTTGCATGACAGTGTCTCCAATTGTGAGAGCTCCTCTGAATCCTGGGTGATCTCATCAAAATGTTTTCGATGAGATGGCTCACTCAGAAGACACGCAAGGTTGTTTTTTTTTTTGACAAACTCTTGGCAGAACAATGACCGTCAAAAACATCTGTGATTTGACAGATGACTGTCTGTACTTTGTTAGCCAAGAGAACAGACTAAGAGCTCCTTTTTTCTCCCTGTGCAAGTGGCACTCTCAGTTGTTGTAGGAGAGATGTCCATATGTCAAGAGAAAATGTTTGTTATTATCTGTTCGTGTAGGCTGGAAGAGCAACGACATGCTGTATGTAACACTTTCTTTTTTCGTGCTCATGTTCATATAGAGTAAATCTTAACACGTATTCACAAGATGCTTTATTAAATGTGTTAATTCACGTGATAACAGGCCCCAGTGTTGCATGAAAATATATAAAAAGCCTGAAAGCATGACGCACCATGCTCCAGAAATAGAGGACACTGCAAGGGTTGGTTGATAACGAAAACGCACACAAGTTACACAGTGGTTAAGATGACATTTCCAAACTATTTTGCAACCATTTTACATTTTGTGACACTGAGCAGGAAGATCACACAGGAAGAAATCCTTCCCGTCAGTAGCAAGGATGATATTAATTTCTCCAGCGTATCCTCGGTGGACCATAATGCAATATATAAGCTGTGGCTGCAACCACAAATGCCCCGGTGTTCATTAACTATTCATAACCTCGCGCGGCAACGTTTTATTATAATGGACGTCTTTTCACTCTGTGGGTGTTTCAGATTTCAATCAGGGTGATCGAGATGGGATCAGTAACCAACATGGTGGTCCGTAAAAATAAATGACAGCTCTTTTATTCTAAGCTAAATTTTAGGTGTGCTTGCATGAATTTTCATCATAAAAACAAAGTTACAAGCCGTGAAAATGTGTCCTTTTGCCTCTCAGAGCTCAGGGGATTTAACTCTCATGCTTCACTTCATCCTTTCTGTGTGTTCAGTGCCATTTTTCAAGTTTTAAAGGTCCAGGCTCTATGATTTGTACAGAATGTGGCAGGATATAACAATATTACCACTGACTGCTGCTGCTAGACACACTGTGATTATGGAGTGAACCAAAACAAGTAAGGTTTTGTGCTGGATAGCTTAAAAATGTAACTTTTTTCTTTTCAGAACTTTGTTATGGATTCAAGTTTCTCTTCTCATTAAAATGTCTCTTTAAATGGTTGAAATTAAACTGTT
Organism: Nibea coibor; assembly: GCA_023373845.1. Lineage (NCBI taxonomy): Eukaryota > Metazoa > Chordata > Actinopteri > Sciaenidae > Nibea > Nibea coibor. Next base: position 8,626,974 of record CM041737.1, on the reverse strand, counting down.
TTGGTTTGGGCTGGGATTTTTTAGAAAGGTGTGTCATGCTTTTACAATCCCATTTCTTTTGTATTCTGCACATAAGGGAAAGAGTGAATCACAGCGATGACTAAATAAAGGTTAGATCCATATTTTTTAAATACATGGCTTTTTGGGTTAAAACAGAGCTTGATTTGGTTGGAAAGAAAAAAAAAAGATGACATTTACGTTAGTAAATGTTGTTGCCATAGCATTTAAATGTCTGTATTTCAATATGAGGCAGGTCCTAGCTACATCAAATATAGACATTAAAATGCTAACCTTTGTGACATCGTTTGGCGTGCAAATCAACAATACAATACTGTCATTTTTCACTCTACTTTTTTTGTCCAAGCATTTGACCATTTTCATTGTGAGCTGTGGCTCATCAAAGCTGAAAGCTGTGTATGTAAACTCCACTGGGGCTATACTACATTAAAGTATCAGCTGTGTTGTGAATCCTGTGTGCATGGCTGCTCTAACTTCACACCATTAGAGCTGGTACGTATCCACCCAATTCATTAATTCAGCCTCACTGCATCCCTCGCTCCCCCCTGCAGCATATAGCTCCTCTTTAATCTGCATTATTAGACAAAGTGTGGTGAGCCATGCCACTGTACTGTATCCAAGTCTGTTATGAAGCTTGCTTGTAGTAGCAGGTGTTTTGTCGATAACCCAGTGAGGCACTCTTTCTTTGAACTTCTCTGAGAAAAAAAAAGTATTCCATTTATCTATTATACTCGGGAAGTTCTCCACCTGCACATTATATACTAAACTGGATTTAGGCTGCTACAATGCAATATATCAAATAAATTATACATAAGTGAGAAAAAATACATACAATATAATACAATCAAATAAAATGGCCTCAAAAACTACTTTTTAATTTGATTGTTGTAAATCATTTATTCAGATATTTGTGATCATACATATTTATAACAAATGCATGCAGAACAAATGCGTGCATGTGTGAAATTAATAGGCTTAAGTGTGCATTTGCCATGTTTTGATGTGGACCACCAAGGTGGAGCTGAGTGTAAAAGAACCAAATCCTGCCAGTGGTGGATCATGTGGTAGAGGATAACCTGAGGCATTCAGAAAAGAGGATAATATTATTTATGCAACATGGTGACAATTGATAATTTTTTTTTTTGATCAAATTCAACAAAATATACCACTGTGCCAAAACCTCGACTTGATTAATAAAGCCTGACACATATAGTTTGTCCTAGTTTGTTGAGAATATTGTCAACTTTCTGAAGGACGCCGCTACAACCTTCAGTTTGCCCTACAAGCACGCACACCAACTGTGCGCCCCTCTTTTCTGTGCTGGATCTGAGACCTTTTTCTTTCCCCTGGCTGTCAGTGCCTCATTCCATGTGTTTATATGGATCTCCTTCTCCTCTGTCTGTGTGTGTGTGTGTGTGTGTGTGTGTGTGTGTGTGTGTGTGTGTGTGATTTTGGTTTTGGTTCTTGGTCCTTTTATCCTATCACTATCAACAATGTGTTTGAGGTTTGCCCTTAATAGTATGTGTGTTTTGTCCTTTGATCCATATTCTTTTCATGTTTAGAATCTACCTATATTTTTTGTCATTGCCCATATTGTAATTCTATTCTGTACACACAACATCTATCGAATCTCTCTACGTCCTGGAAGAACGATTTCTTCTGTGCTGCTATTGCTGAGGTTTCTTTCCCGGTGGACGTTTTGTTTGGGGAGAGTTTCTCTTTATCTGAATTGAAAGTCTAAGGATAGACAGTGATGCACAGCATATAGATTGTCAAGCCCCTTAAGACAGATTTCTAATTTCTGATATCAGTTTATGAATAAAATAGACTTCTACCTAAAAACATAAACATATGTAACAACACGATTAAGTATTTACTTTGTTATAGAATTTGTGTCACAGGTTGGGAGTAAAAGCACTGACATGTAACCAGTCATCAGTTCACACCTGAGGTGTTATACCATATGAAACATCTGTGCAGTCTTGGGGGAAACGCACGTAGTTGTTTATCATTCACACGTTGAGTGCTGACTCCGCCCACCCTGACGAGTTTCGGCGCACGCCGGGTGAAATTGCAAGTGCGCGCATAGACACCCACCCGCGCTTGGAAGAACACCTGCTGAGAACAAACGACGTCACGCAAAGCGACGATTATCTCAGCACCTTTGTGAGTATCACCAAGGTTTATCACTACTGTACAGATGACTTAACCTGAGAATCTCAAGCGCAGTTAGAAAGAGTCGAAATGCGCCTTTCTTACTGGGTTACTTCGGTAGACCTAGCTTAAATTTCCCGGTAAAGAAATAAACCATGCAGCCATTTTGACATGAAAGCAGGTGTTTCCAATGATACTAATTAAAGTATTACAGTGTTCCATTTAGTGCAGCAGAGCCTTTCCAGTGAACCAGCATGCACCACGGCGGCACCATGACGCTGTTTTGGGAACTGAACCTTAATTAGTATCATTGCTAACACCTGTGTTTACCTACGTTTTCATGTCAAAATGGCCGCCGTGACAAGGCTCTGTTGTCAGAGTTAGGTTAACTATATATTAACTTAGTTAACATGATAGTTAAAGAGGGCAAAATGTAGATACAGACGGAAACTGGATGTCCACAGGACTCGTGGATGTGCCCGTCGTCCTGCTCAGTCTAGAGCGCCTGCTTTGCTCAGGACCACTCTTTAGGTTTTTGTGTGTAGGAGCAGCAGAAAGTGTTTTTTTTTTTGGTCGTGAAAGAAATGCCGCATGTTCCAGACAGAATAAACTATATCCATAAACTAATGGAGCTGCACGAAGGGCCAGCGTAAGATAAAAGTGAGCTACTCCAGTGGACGAAAGATTATAGAGCCGGAAATGAGCACAGTAGATCCACTTTAAAAGTGTGGAACGAGTGTGTGCCTGATCCGTTTCTCTTCTCGTCAGTGTTTCAGTTTCGATTCATCTTATTTCCAAAAGAAATGTTCTCAAGAATTATTTATTGTAAAATATATATTTTTTTTTAAAATGACCTTTTGTGAACTTTATTCCAATTTGTTGCAGCTCTACTCAGGGACATTGTCAAGATGATATAATACTCGATCACATTTTCAATGCAAAATTGATAATGCTTTTTAAAAATACCCACTAACACAATTCACACGCACCCCATTAGCTACATCAATATTATGGAATTCCAAAGAGCCTTTTTCTGAACTCTTACCCTGGTCTCATCTTCGACTTACACTGCCACAATGGACCACATTATTCCCTTGGTCATGTACTGTACTTTGTCTGTTTGGTCTTTAACATTTTATCTGTGAGGGAACACAAAATGATTATAGGTAGTCGCTTGGAGTGTCAGACAGTTGTTTACGGTGTGTTATGTCTTCACAGGCCAAATCCTTGCCGGCAGACTTGACTGATGTTCTTACGACCTGATCAAAACCACCTGCAGCACCAGAGGCTGTCCTGTGAAGGACCTCTAGCATCCAAGCTAAGTCAGATAAGGTATGAGTTGGTTTAGGAAATAAATAAATATCCAGTATTTCAATTCGTTATGTATTTGAATAGTTTGAGTAGAATAGTTGTTTTCTGTATAATTCAGTTGTGCTTGTGGTTTGGCCAACCAATAGACAGCGCACCCTATAGAGCTGCTATATAGTTTAAAATGAATGATAAAATGATGTCATTTTCTTGCTTCTTTGTGGGCTTTGTTCATGTCTGCTCTGTTGACAATTGTTTGATCATTTACAGTACATGGATTCCTTAATGGACTACAAAAAAAGCTATGACTTGTGACTGTTTAAAGGAATGACTTTACATGGATTGCTGTCGAAATTGAGATATCATGTGTCACTGTTTTGGTGTAAGACACAGCAGTGTACAGCTGGAAATTGGTTCTTGAATGGTTCACAGAAAAGTTGTTTTACTCCTCTTCCCAGCATTATTGCCATTTAGCAGCAAAATCAGTGTATTCAGAATGGTGTCTATTGAGACTAAATCTTGTTGATCGTTTACGTTCACAAGGCAGTAAATCAGACTGTAGTTGAGAAAATAACTCAAGTGCAAAATGTGAAGAAGGTGTGGATTGTGCTCTGTACAGTAGATAAAAATACAAACACATCTCCTATGCTGTATATTTATAGTGAGGCGAACAGCTGGGCACCTTACAGCCAATTATATTTCACTGCTATTCTTTGCAGGCTCATTTATTTAATGATTGTCTTTATGCTTAGCTCTTGTCATTGAATAAGAACCAATGTTATAAATTATTTTGTTATGTTAATACACATTGTTTATGCATTTCCTGTTATTTAATGCCTTGACACAATTTTTTTGTCATCTTTCACTCACATAAAAATACATGGTGGATACATAAACAGTCACCAGTATTGACGTTACTGATCATATTTAGACAAATGGTTAGGTTTTTGACAAAACAAATGGTTAGGTTTTGGTAAGGATGTGAGCCTAATATTTCATTTTATATTTATATTATATCAATCAATTCAGTCAATCCATGCAAGGTTTATTCAAGTGAAATAGTTCAGCTTCCTTTTAAACAACTTTTCAGTCTTATTGTTTTTTTTTTTGTCCTGCTTCCAGCCACTTCTTTACATTAGGAAGTTCACTAGCAGACAAGAGGAAGCAAAACACAAGAAATTGGAGTCAACCACAGTCTATTATATAGCTCAATGCAAAATCCACAGTTCAACTAACAATGAGTGATTCCTCATCTCAACAAAAACATGGAAGTGAACAAAAGTACCTTATTAGTGAGATTCAATACAATGGAAATAAGCCAGTGTGCTACTGATGGTTCCAAGGAAAGACCAGCCTGGGAGCTGTTCTGTTTGATGGTGGCTCCACAGAGTAATTAAGTTAGAGGATGGGGTTGGAGAATAATCAGATTCTGTAGAACAGCCATACTCCTCCCAACAGGCTGACCTTATGGAGGAGAAAAAAAAACTCTTCGAAGCCCTTTCCACTTATCCCACTAGTTATTTTCAGTTCCTTCTCCCAGTTATCTTTTGGTAATTACAGATCCACTCTTGGGGTTTGTCAGAAAGTCTGATGAGTCAGGATTGGAAAGGGACAGATGATTGTTAAAAACAGTCACTTGAAAGTCGTGATGAAAGCTTGCAGCATTTGCTGTGTCAAGTCGTATAATGTATATTAACCCTCATCCTGTGAAAGGAATATATTATAAAGTATAAGCATATAAGCAATGTGTATGAGTGAAATTTTAATTACTGAGAGTAGATTTTTTTTTTTTTTTTTTTTTTTGCCAGTAGATTCTTGACCCACTTGTGGTCACATTATTGTTGGACCTTGTATGTTAAATCAGAACGGAAGCAAAACCTTTTTTCATTTGATTCTTGCGTTGCTTGTGTTTCACCAGTGCATTTAGTGCAGTGTGTTTATAACATTTTGGCACATCTTGTGTATAGTGCTAAAATTTCCTACATGGTTCTTAACTGGCAGTTACTGAACAAAACCAACCGCCTTAAAACAGACCAGGAACACAGTTCACTCATAATACATAAATCATGTGTAAATGGAAAAGCTGATTTCTTCTTTCAACTCTGATTTGTGAACGCAATCTGGGTTTTGCAAGAGAGTATAATAGTGATTTATGTACATGCTGTATACATTCTAGGTGGATGAGGTCTTCCCTGATTATACATTCAGTGTGGCTTGATGTCGACAGTATAATCTCGCAGCCAAGTAATTTGTGTACCCCGAATGACTGAAAGCAAGCCACTAATTTTAGCCCAAAGAAAATGTATTCAGAGTTAATTGTTGAGGTACATGTTGGAGATAATTACACAGCAACTGAAACTAAATCTGTGGCTGAATCCTCTTAAAGTTGTACAGTAGCTTGTGATATGTACTGTAATTCAGACCACTGTACTGTAATGTCTTTATAAGTGGCTCACATACAGTGATTATTTATTTTAGATAATGCATAGAAATGTCTTAAACCACTCCTGCCAGATAATGCACTTTAATTTTGACTGATAGATTGTGTCCCAAATGTTTCAAAAAATCTAAAGACAGCCTTGGATTATGACAAATTTTCATTTTTTGATACAATGAAAGGTGTGACCGACCCTCTTCAATGGAATGAAATCTTTTCAACCTGAGCCAATTTGTTTACAGGTGCTGTATTGTGTTTTTGTTGAGGTCTTGTATCTATCTCTTGTATAGTATCGTCCAGATAATTTCTTGCAGGCGATTGTTAGAGAGAGAATTCTGTGTAAAACTTTTCAAGTTAGATTTTTCAAAAGCTGAAAATGAATCCATCAATTTCATATCAATTTCAATAAATCAAATTTTAGGACTAACCTTGATAATCATTTACCATATCCCAGCCCAGGTCTTTCTCCTGTTCTCCAGTTCTTCTGAAAAAAGTTGATCTCTGTTATTCAGTGTATGCCATAGCTGTGTCTGACTCTCTTTTGTTGTGGCATCTGTGCAGTATGGCTCGGCATGGTTAGCTGCTGCTTCTCCAGCTTTCTTTCCTCTTCAGCACTGTGGTCTGGTTCATGCAGCTTTGATGATGAGTAGCTGACTCTAATGTGTTGCAACAAAGACGGAAGACATAGACCAATTCATCCCACGGAGCACAGGTCCAAGGCAAAGGGCTCTGGGGCCATCACACAATTGAACTAATTGGCTGGGCTAACATTCTACTGCATGTTCTCAAAAAGAGGGATGTGGTGATATTGAACCATCAAAGAGAAAACTCTTCAGTGTTTTATTTTCCATTCGGTTGCATCGCCACTTCAAGGTCAGCCTAAGGAACTGCCAGTTAGATGTATGTTGTTTTGCTGCATTGCTGTTGTTTAACACATAACGCAAATTATGCTGAAACCTGTAGGGCAGTAGTAGTATTAATTAAGCAATGTTGTTGTTTAGACTAGCATAACAGTCAAATGCACAAAAAATCTAAGTACTAGTAGTACTGATGCAATTATATACAACCAATTTTGTATTATCTAGTCTAAGGAGAGTAAGTTGGAGGAGACTTGGAATATTTGAACACTACTGGATTTCCATAAAATGTTGTACAAACAGTCATGGTTCCTTCCTATTTGTGTTTTTCAAGTCCAGTGTGTAATTTTTAATGGTGACTAATTAGCAGACATTTTGCAGTGGTATATCATCACCATATGAAATAAATCGTTATGTTTTTATTACTTTATATTTAGCCTTTTTTCTACATATACTGCAGCGTCTGCCATCTTGCGCCACCATGTTTGTTACAGTAGTTCAGATCGGACAAAGGGAGTGCAACCAGGGAGGGGAGCTGAGATGGGTTTCCATGGGCATGTCTATACCTGCTGAATGTAACCACTGTAAAACAATCAGGCAATAACTTTTTTTATTTCTCTGATTAATCAGCTTTATCTCTTTAGCTCACTCTCCCTCTCTCTCTAGTCCATGAATCCAACTGGATAGTCTCTGCTTCAGAGACATTTCAAGCTGTTGGTGGAGGTTTGACCGATCTGAGTGTCTGACTGGCTTGTGGAGCGTGTCATGCTCCATTTTTCCCAAAGTTGGATCTGGCTCAACTTCTGTCCTGCACACCGGTTCTATGCAGACAGAAGTCCACACAACAAAACAATGATTTGATTCCATTCTCCTGCTCTTGACAAATGGCAGCTGTCTTTGTTACTGAGGCACCAGGAGAGCAAAGGCCAGATTGCTGGATCCTTAGTGTCACAGGTTTTTAAATCCGCCAAGGCAGAATGTTATTTTAGTCAGGCTATTATGATAATTAGAATGTAATGTCTCTATTCAACACAGCTTCCAAGCCCAGACAGAAAGACCCTGCTTAGTAGTATTGAAAAATACCAATAGTCACAGTTTCTCACAGCCTAACCCTATCACCTGCAAATGGCCATAAGTATCTATGTATAACCCCACATAATGTCCATATTGTATGAAAGACATCACCTATTCAGTGTGAAGGGATGAACATGTATGTGTATGGCCTGTGTCGGTGTGTGGAGATGCTCAAAGTAAAGCAGTGGGTACAGAACCACATAAAGATCCACCATTGTCCATGTCCTTTTTGTGTATATAACATGACTATCACAGTGATATTGTTTGATGTTCCTAACCATGATAGCAGTGTGACTCCATGAAATTTGACACACATGACACACATTCATGTCCATACCAATGTATGTTAAGAACTGAATACAAGGCAGAAAAATGGCACCCACTCAGCGCAGTCATGAGGTTTGGATGGTGTCACATAAATAGCTTTTTAAAACGTTCTGAGAAAGTTTTGATTAAAAATACCTTTTGGAAAATCTTTCTAGTTCATAATAAATGCTTTTGGATTGTATTTGAAATGATAGATAAGAAATTCTCTTTATGAAACTGTTTAAACTGGCATTACAGACCTTCCTTTTTCATGAATAGCAGTGTTAACAAAAACCAGCTATTTAAAGTTTTGAAATGAACTGCAGTTGAAAATTAAAAAAGAAACGTTGAAATGAAAAATTAAGTGGACTGTGGAGAAGGAAATTAACCAGAACATGACACATCATTCATTTCCGATGACATCTTTTCCACATAGAGACTTGCGTTTTCTGCTTGCACCGGCTGTATTTCGCATCCACTTTTCCTTCCTCCTTCATGTGATCCAGTTGGACTTGCCCTTTCTGAGTTAAAAGTGATTCGTTTATAGATTTCAGCAACTGTAAACTACAATACGTTGCATAGTTTGTCTGAATCAATTGTGCTAAAAAAAGAGATTTTAGTATTTTATTGTGAATGAGTTAAAACCAATATCTTTATTAATGACCATTTGGACATTTTGCTGTTCACAAGGACACAGATGCACCCTCTCACAGTTTGGGCACATTGAAATATCTCTTGATACAAAGGCAAGACAGAAATGAGCTGGACACATCTTAAAAGCATTAATACAACTGCAATATATATATATATATATATATATATATATATATATATATATATATATATATATATATATATATATATATATATATATATATATATATATATATATTTTTTTTTTTTTTTTTTTTTTTTTTTTAAACAATTTTCACTACTCTTTATGTATTATCAAAAAGGATATTTACACTCAGTGACCAGAGAAGTTGAACCTCTGCATAGCTGACATCTAGCCATGATTTCAACTTGTTAAGCAGCTGAATAAGACATGCGATAAAATATGATACCTCTTTTTAAAAGACTTCCTGTCTCGTTTATGCATCATACCTTGATAACAATAGCATCAGCCTTGGCCATGGCATCACATGCTGAACACCAGGATGCTAGAGGAATCTTGTTTTCTCCACTACAACACTTAAGTGCTTTTGTAAGGGCCAGAATTGGTTTAATGTAGTACTAAACAGGTGTTACTTTTTCTGGTCATTGAGTGTATATAGAACACAGAAAGACAAAAGGCAAACATCAAGCTTTTCAGCTTGGTAGAATAAGAATAAAACAGAAAAGAACTCAAAGAATAGATAGACTCCCTACTCACAATACATAGTGTTGGTTGATCAATTTATAAGACGACATCAGACATTATTATTGGTCATGGCTCTGTGTCGCATGTCATATTTCTGTTTTGGCACTTAGTGCTTTCATAGTAACCATCCCTTGGTCTCAAATTTTCATGGTATGCTGTGGGATAGTTTTGGCACACTTAAAAGTACAAGGTAAACTAATTCTCATTGCACAACTTGACACCAACACAAATCAGCATTATCAATAGAGAATGATTTCACACGCAGCCTTATTGTTTAAGTGGACATAAATGACACATTTGGATCTTTTCTCATAGACAAAATAATTAATAAATAGTTCAGAATAACCCTGTATTTTTGAAAACAAATAATGCACCAGTATGAATTATATAATGGACGCAAAAAAAAAAAAAAAATTCAAGGACGGGACCACACACTCTTGTCCTTTTTATTCTATATAAATTATCATCACAGTAAAACAAAAATATTTCTCCCATTCACATTTCTTAGCAACACTATGATAATTTACAATAACCATTAGGAATATTTATTTTGCTTATGCAAGATTTCAAATGATCTGAAAGCACAAATAGTGTCTTCTACATTGTCAACAGGACAGTGTACAATCTTATAGTTAGTCATCCTCCAAATACCCTGGATCCATTCATAAATGCTTTATTTGACAACTGAGTTCTCAAAGAGGATTTGGCTTGAATGAGTCACTATGAAGCATGGTACCCTTCATTCTAATCTACTTCCAAACAGCCCCTGTCAATCATTCACTGACATTTACGTGGATTGTTAACCTTATTCTGTACCAAAACTTTTTTTTTTTGATTCAGCTATTTACATTGGCTACTTTTAAATTATTCCATTAAAATGACCTCTTACACAACATGGAGTGCCACATGAATTGCTTATTTATGATACTGGTGAATGGTTTAACTACTCGTCTGAATGAATGTGCAGGATATATTAAACTGCAGAGAACCAAAGGTTTTTCATTTTTCACTCCATAATTCAGCTCTCACTGGTGCAGCTAACAGTAATCCAACTACAAACACACTTTAACAATGGATGTCAATTTGAAAACAGTAACTTACTTTGCTCACTTGCCACTTTATAAAAGCAATAATCCACACAAAAAAATGTTCTGATACATGAACATATCAAGCCTTATAGACAAATTATCTTTACTTTGGAATATCTTCACCTTTCCTGTTGTTTTCACATCAATCAGCCATCAAACACCTCATTATGCATTGCTTACATCATGGTCCCTCTACATTTCAGTGGAAAGTCAGTTCCACTGAAATATAGAAGGATCCTCCACTATGTTACTTGTGATGATCTTTCTTTTATGCTAGTTGTAAGTTAAGTAAAGTGAGTCTTTCCTAATGAAACCACATCCACATCCAGATTGACCTGTGTGAAAAAACACAGCGCTTTCATTCATTTGAAAAGAGGAGCAGTGGGTGCTAAAGCAAGGGATACCAAGCAAAGCAACATGGTTGTCCATCAAAAAAAGTTGAACCATGCTCTACTTTTGCTACTTTTGCTACTGTTTACCTTGCTGGATTATAAAATCCTTTCTGTAGGTAATAGAAATAATTGTGCTGTGTTTTGGCATGTGATTAGCTTTAAACACATTAAACTGTAACTTCACTTCCTGGACTGTGCTAAATTGTTTCACTTGTACGTAAACAACAAGCTGCTGCAATCACAGCTACTTGCAGTGTTTTGACGTCTCTATTTTCAGTCTGAATCCTCACTAGATTAGAACTGTGAAGCAATTCCATTAAGATTAGTAACATAATCACAAACATAATCAGAAAATGCTGAGTGAGTACATTTGTTCATATTCAGTTTATTGCCTCTATCAGGTGGACATAATGTTGTAGTTCATGTATGTGAATGTTGTCACAGAGCCAGCTTTATATCCCATGGCATATCAAAGATTTGGCAAAATATCTGTGTTGAAATTTGATTTCATTATGGGAGTTTGCTTTCTCCCAGAGGCACAGCAGTTTTCATAATTTTAAATCTAGTAATTAAATTCACAATCCCCTTTGTAAATAATAAATTTCAGCAGATGATGTGCAAAGGAAAGAGTAATTATATCACTAATGCCTCAAAGCAGCGGCATTAACAAGTATTTATTAATACTCAGAACCTTGACTATAAATATGGCAGTTTGTGCAGACAATCACAGAGGTAATAGATAAAGTGATGAATAGCCCTTCACAATTAAATAGGACACCATTTACTTCCTCGCTTTATAGAAAAATCTATTATCCCACTTCCCGTAAAAACTGCAACCAGCCTTTGTGTCCATAGAAATAGATCTTTAGAATTGTTGTTCAACATTATTTAAGAACGTGTAGGTGCAGACACAGAAACCACACATGCTAGTACACAAGATATTCACATGCAGACTATACAAAGGTATCAGGGAGTCTGTAAATCCCTCCCCAAAAAAGCAGTTCACAATAACTGTTCCACACTTCGAAGCAGAAAGATTTTTTTGTTCTCTTTTTTTCCACCACAGGCACAAAAAGTACAGATTCATTACATTCAATACTGGAGTCACACTTAACATCTTTGTGCCAAATGTTTGAATGCAAGCCACAAGTGTTTAATTGTTTTTAGATGTAGTTTTATTGTAGATAGCCTTGATATCTTTGGCAAGAATAAATCAATAGAAATGGTATTTTACTACTTTTACTCTTTTTTAATGGTATTTTGTTAAATGAGAAATAGCATTGACATGCTTTCCCAAATATGATATTGTATTGTTTTGGGATTTGGGATCATGTTGCAATATACCCAGCTATAGCTGTGAGACTAAAAGGGCAACAAGCTGACATTACATTTCGATGTTTTTATTTTGTGCTTTAGTCCTAAAGTAGACGTAAATGAAGCTGGATTTTTGATTTGTTTCCCCACTTTGGGTATTTTACTGACTCAGAACCTGGATCCACATTTCTCAAGCTCAACTTAATATTTCTGAAAATTAAACCAAGCTACATTCAGTGGAATCAGAGAGTTCAGATACAGGTTCAGATTCAGTTAAATACTATCAAACTCCAGCTATGACCTATGGCCCACAGTGCTTTGCATTGTGCATAACAATGCTGCCAGATGCGCTCAGTATGTTCGGTAGCCTATAGGAATTGCATCTAATTATAAACCAGATGCATGAACGAGGTTTGTAGATGGCCAGTCAGCCAGAAAATCACAGGGAGATGAAATCTGTCACAATGTATAATAAATAATGGCACTCACTCCGAGTAAGTTGCAGTATTCAGAACATGTGAACTAGCTCTTCAAAAAGGGGTCAAATTAAGGTTACAAAGAGGCCTCTACAACATGTATTAACACATCAGACAGTCATACTCAGAAGGGACATGAACCCCTTTCAATGGAAAGGTCAAGGTCTTTGTGCTGGATGGATTAACATTGCATGGCAAAACGAGTTATGAACACAGAAAGCAAGGGTGTCAGTACAGTTTAAAGACTACCAGGTGATTAAAAAAAGATTCTTAGCAACAACTCTTAGCATCTGGTGCCATCTTGGAGGTCCTTTGTAGAAATACAACCAGGTGGTGATTATAAACGTACCAAATTTTATAACACTAATTTAGTTTTGGCCTAACTATTCATAACCTATTCATGTGATGCTGATGAATTTTATATATATGATGGTATTTGACCACATCTCATGTGTCACGCAGGTTAAAATCCCTGAGGGCCCATCAGTCAATGAAAGAGATGCAGCAGGATAAGTTGCAAAAGGTCTCCAGCAGGTCAAATGACCTGGGGGATTTTAGTGGATGACCTGTCAAGATTAAAGGTGTCCGCTCATGACAACTGTCAAAACTGTCACTGCTGTGGCAGTGATGTCAGTGTATAACATTTCTCTGCAGCTCGAACAAACAAAATCTGCTGTTGAAGCGCTCCACATGCAAGACAGGCAGACTAACGGCCCGTGTACACAGCATCCAGCTGCATCTAGCTCCTGTCCAGTCCCGTGCCATCTTAGCTGATGTGTGTGTCCACTGAGTAAGTGACCAGACCAATTCACGTCTGGGTCATTTCCCCACTCAACTATCTTTACACACTTGGTCTATTTTTGCCAGAGCAGATTTTCTTGTGTATCCATATAAATGCTTGCATTTACTAATTCTTTTAGAATATTTTTTTAATGGTACATTCACATTTGTATTGCACATGCCCTACAAAACTACTTTTCTACAGATTTGAACGTCAATGGCAAGCTATTTACTATATCTAGGAATGCAGCAATACATCTCTTCGACCCTGGCAACCACAGTGTTAGGCATCTACTGTTCCCAGTCAAAGCCAAAACAAAAGGCCCACACGTGACCTTGTGTACCCTAAGGATAGGAAATTCCATAACATAAAGCAGTCATTAACAAGCTGCTAAGCTGCTACTCATTTTATAGTCATGAAAAATAAAGAAATTTACAGGTCAATGACACCAGCTGTGCTGTGACGTCGGCTTTAGTGACATTCAAAATGAACAACCTCAGAGAAAATGAGACGCACCAAAATGTTGTCTTAATCAAGTCCGGACGAAAAGCATCCGTTATCACATCTAAATGTACCACTGGATTTATGATTGTGATGCAAAAATTGTCTGCAAAACATTGCTGATGAAGAACAGATGTTTGCCTTGTGGACACTGATACTGAGTGCAGCAGGAACTTAGTATAGTCAGGCACTGTGTATGATTGCTGTGTAGTTTAAGATCGAGAATATAAATTCTTACTTGCTGTCAGTAAAATGTGTATTGTGTATGCTCATGTATAGGGATGGCATATGGTAGCTTAGCAGATAGTCTTTCACAACAACTATCAACACACGAGGGATTTTCTGTCTTATTTGGCACTGATTTATGACACCACTGATGACACAGCTGCTACACTGAGAAATTGCCAAAAAAAGAACTAAATAAGTTTCAAAATGTTTGATTGTATATTGCTTTGCATCTTTGCACCCCTGTGGCTATTTCATCCTTATAATAATTCGACCAAAAATGACTTCCAGTTGCTTTGTATCTTTCTGTACTTGCTCGCCTAAACACACTTGGTGTGGTTTTTGCCAGAAAACATTCAACAGAATCTGGAGGAGAAAGTTCTTCTGAACTACACAGGAACCACTGAACCACTATTGTACAGATACAGAAGTAGAGCGAAGGACCTCCAATATGGCTGCCAGTGAATATATCTTTTTAAATTTTATAAATGTATGGTATGTTTCTTTAGTTTTTTTCTGTTTTTTCACAATTTTTACATCCTTGGTACACACATTTTAAAAATGGGCCTTTTTAAAGATTTTACAGACACCACCAACTATAAAGATTTAAAGTATGTAAAATACCTTTGAACCAAAGGTTGATTGGTACACTAACCTCCACGGATTTATTAATAGTCTGTTCACAAAGACAAATTCACATTATTACTTGTACTCTAAGCTTTACTCAGCAACATATACGTACAGCAGACAATACAAGTTTAGGGACAAATGCAGGCCCTCTGTTTTTCCCATACTGTATGGGTTAACTGCACAAGACTGTTCATAAAGAGATAAAAATTAAAATAACAGCAAAACACTTTATCTGAGTTTTACATGGCACATTCGTAACAGGCTCATGAGATATTCATGAATATTCAATTTAGCATCATTACACCTTTTTATGTACTGGTTTAAAGAGGAGATTTCAGAACAAAAGCCTGGATAAAATGCTCATTTGTTAGTGGATGGCTCACATCCAACAGCTTTCTTTCATCTGCACAAAAAGTATTTTTTAGGCCTGATTTGAAAAGTAAAACTAATAAAACAGTGTTACCATGTGTGACCCGCAGAATTGACTATTTCCATCTGTGTTTACAGTTAGTCCTGTTCTCTGCCTAATAAAATGTGTTATTAAATAGCTAATTTTAATGGCCATGGTGAAGTATTTTAACCTACTGAGAGAATCTAACTAACCCCATGGGTTACTCTATTTAAAGTAGCAGTTTTATAATTAAAGTTCTTGCATTGTAAAGGAACAGTGTGTAGGATTTACTGGCATCTAGCAGTGTAGTTGCTGATTGCAACACCCTGTACTGTGGAATTGTGTAGGAGAAAGTAAGGTTGCAGTAAAATGTAAGCCAGTGTTTAGTTTATCCTTTCTGGACTTTGTCATTTTAACTGTTAAACATTACTTTAATGAAAGAAAAGTATATTCCAAAAGCAAAGTAAACCAATGACAAGATCTTTCACAGCTTCTGTCAGCTTCTATACTACATTTTACGTCCTGAACTACTTGTTCAGTTCTGAATTTTTGTAGCCTGCTTCCAACCAGCTTATCAATTACTGCAAGCTTTTATTTTGGTCTGTTCAGATGGATCTGTTATTTTTATCAACAGCTGTTTTCTCTGGTTCAAAACACAGGAAAGCCGGTCAGAGCCATGCACGGGATTTAAATCAACATATTTCTTGAATCGATATTACAAATGTTAACTGCTACTAGTTACTGCCTTTTACAGCTTCTTTTGCGGTCTCCAACATTAATTACACCAAGGGATAATTAACTCATTAATCAGTATAATGAGTCTTCACTATTGGCATGCTGTCAAAGCTTCATGTGCTGCAGTTGATAAATGCTAATAGGCAATCATTGTTAAAATGTCACTGGTTGGGTTTTGCGTGTTTGGGTAATGGAAGGATGGTGGCTGGCCAAAACATCTTCAAGACTGGTACATTAAAAAAAAAAAAAAAAGATTAACTAATTCCTAAAATATAACTAGCCTAAAAAGCTGTTCATTAGTTTACTTTGCAAGTCACACCAAAGCCACCAAAAGGCTTAGTCTCAAGCTACTGAGATGACAATCTACCAGTATAAAGAGTAAAAACCTTGATTGTTTTCTGAAGTTCAGCATCCCTCTGTAGAGTTTTGTTCTCTACAACACTTGTGGGTGCTGTATAACTGCAACCAGTTCATGTGAGACACTCTTACTTCAACTTCAGTTGCTGTTCTAAAGTCTTTGATTTTATGTGCGAGACCCTTGGCTTTCAAGCAAACTTGCTTTCTAAATTCGTTGACATGACTTAATTCTACAGGTCCCAAAGATTTTTGTATTCAAGGCTTGAAAGTACTTTCAGTACTTCTGATTCACAGTAGTGAATAATAATGAAGAGGGGGAAAAGTTTCTCCATCCAACTTGCCGTTCTACAAGGTTATTAAATGACTTTTCTTTCGAAATCTGCTCTGCAAACATCACAGTACATGTTGAAGCATCTTTATACATTTATACATACACATTTGACGGAGCAGGATAGTATCCTCTCAATGTACTATCGACTGATCTTAACTGCCAACAAGATTTGTTTTCCACTAGTGCATAACTACACTTCCAACAGCTCAACCTGCATCCATTTTTAACATGACAAAATATGTGCAACATACATCGTGTACCTTAAAGGTGATAAGTAAAGATTAAAAACCAAAGTTAGTATTCTTTTATCACACTGGTAATTTAAATCATCATTTCAGATTTGTATTTGTTTCAGGAACAAACCCTGTGAAGTAGCTTTCTGCCATCACTTAAATTACTGCTCTACTTGTCTCTGACAGTGCTGAAATTGTTTCAAAGTATATAGAAATTTCAGCTTCTAAAACCTGTTCAGGTGAGCTTTGTGGTTTACTTACCCTCAGTGGGGGACCTAAGTTTGAATGATGACAGCAATTTACTTGAAGTGTAAACACCTTGACGTATCACCTAGAAGAATGTCTCTGTGCCTACCCCTCAAATAGATATTGCTGTCACACCTCCACTGCTGCAAGATGCCTTCTCCAGGTCCTCCATGACCAAGTCCTGTTCAGTGACATGGTTGAGTCGCCTAGAAGTGTTCTTATCCAGGCTGTTGAGAGAAATAGGCTCCAGGGAGGTTTGTGCATTATTAGCTGGGAGCACAGAGTTTCCCTGTAGCCTGTGCGAGTAGGTCTTCCTCCGCTGTCCGTCCGCTGTGCACAGACTGAACTTGAACACAGCTTGAAATCCTCTGCGGAAATTCTCATTGAAGAAACCGTAGATGATGGGATTGACGCTGCTGTTGAAAAAGGCTAGCCAGTGGGCAAAGGGATATATGTAAATGTTGATGATTCTGTACTGCTGCTCAGTCAGGCTGGCATAGTCGCTCAACATCATGAGGGTCCATAGAGGAAGCCAGGAAAGGATGAAAAGCAAAGCAACTATTAGAAGCATTTTAATCACCCTTTGCTTTTTCTTTGACACAGTGTGGCGGTTGTCATGGCCTGGCTTTCCTCCTGTTGGGACTGCTGTTTTAAAAAGCGTAATGCCAATCCGGGCATACATGATCACAATGAGGGAAAGAGGGGCAAGGTAGATATTTGCAAACAGGACAGTGGTGTAAATCTTCCTCATCTCCTGATTTGGCCAGTTCTCTCTGCACCAATAAAAAGGGCTTGTTTTGTTGTCATAGCCCAGTAATACGCGAATGGTTTGCTCCTTGGTCACTTGTAGCATCACCCCAGAGGGACACATGATGGATATGGCCAGAACCCAGATAATGACTATAATCAGGGTGGCTGTGGATATGGTCAGCTTTTGCTTGAATGGGTAGACAATGCATCTGAATCTGCAAAAAAGATTTCACAAAGACTGGATAAGAAAGATGCATGTATTAGGGACTGAGATTCAGAGATTTATTCTGCTTTCAAATATATATATATATATATATATATAAGGAACATTTACTTTAAATGACATAACATTTTATAATTAGTTACTTTGATTAATAAATGGACAAATTCAGCCTCTAATTGCACGGTGGTGATGCTGTCTGGAACTTTGGGGTTGTAAGTATAAAGTGGTGTGCATGCAAACAATAGATGTGCCATTTAGTTCTTATGAAGTAACAAAGAGCTACATAATGAAAGCACATACACACAAATGCTTCTGCTGCAGAATGACAAATATGTTGAACAACACTGACATTAGTGTTTGTGCAGCAATTTGTACTCTAGATCCATTTCAAAACAATCGTGCCATAATTAATCCAGGTTCCCTTATTATCTTCTTTGCAGTCAGTGACTATATTGGCATCTGTTAATAAAAGGCTTGTCCATGCCTTGCTGTGTACAAAGGTTGTCTTAATGCTTTTGGAAGACCACAGAGACCCAGCATGCTGACAAGTAGTGATGAATAGTTCAGGGAATACTTTGAAGTTCTGTGATTGTTCTTTGAACAGTACTGTTTTCTACTGTGAAGAAAGCAAACCAAAAAATAAATAGATAAAAATAAAAAATACCCAAAAGTTTGCACTCACATCAACCTCAAAAGGACTTTATAATAGCACAGAAATCTGTTGTACATGTTGATACCTATGCATTTATGAGATTGGGTTACTTTGTTTTTGTGTTTGTACTCTACTGTGCATGGACAGCAGTGTTTTGCTGGAGGCAGTGACCGACTAGCCAGTAGCTGTGTGTCTGAGGATGGCAGCAACAATAAAGTGTGGGCCTGGTGACCTCCTCCAGTAGCTGTGACTCTGCTGTCGGGTGGCTAGTGTGCTTTTTGGCCTTCCTTTTGAAGTCAGATCCGGTTTTGCTTTACTTCTCTCACTGTGCAGTTTTGAAAACACGACCAATCACAGTGACCCTCTGGACAATCTTTTTTTTGTGTGCATTTTTCTTTGAACCAAGACTAAAGCCTTCAGAAATGGGACTACTAACCTGAAAAAAACATAAAGTAAACCATTTAAGTATGATTGATCCATCAGAGTTTTAACACATTTATTCACTGAACAATATCCTAACAATATTCCTATAAATACTTTATCTATTCATATGTATCATGCTCACAGATACAGGAATTTATTGTACAGTGTGAGATTTCCTTCCAAACTATCAAAGAGTACCAACAAAATGTCTGACTAAATCATGTGTTGGTGCGAGCACCAGTGCCACCAGTGGGGAAGTCTGGAGCTCCGGTGTATGAATGAACACAGAGCCGAGTACATGGCTTCTGGAATTTAGAAGATAAATTGCTATTTGATCACGGTCAGAGATTTTAATTCATATTTCATATAACATGCCTCAATATTAAGATTACTTGTCAATATTAAGATTACTTGTCAATATTAAGATTACTTGTCAATATTAAGATTACTTGAATAAATGAACTTAGTTACATTCCACCACTGAAAAGAAGGACGGTCATTCAGCTTTCAAAAACTAATAACATAAAATTTTAATACATAAAAAAATTAAATTCACTGTATGACTGAAAAAGTCATGTTATGTAATCATTTCTAGCCCTGGAAGCTTTTACTGTGAAGCATCTGTAGGCATTAGCTGTAAACAGAGAAGTTAAGACACAGAGGCAGAGTCCACTAAAACTTTATTTGAGTCTAGCTTTGCACATTTGGCACTTTTTTGCCAGCACATTAGTTCGAGACAATCCAGAGGATGGATGGAACTCATTCCAGCTCAGACTGAACTGCTGACTCTGTTAGGCAGGAGGTGGATTGAGTCAAGCTCTTCTTGTGATCTTGTGATTGTTAGTTTGAGAACAGAGGCGTGCAGAGAGATCCAGACAGTTGGTGTTAATGCTGATGTTTTAAAATGGGGATTTTTTGGCTACTGTGAGATGTCAACGCCATCTGAACATTGTATTTAAAATTGTGGTATAATCAATAATGACACGACAGCAATGAAGTCACATTAGGATAAATACAGCTGTCAAGCCTGCATAAACATACCGACCAAGAGGATAAGAAAGCTCTCCAACCATTCAAATCTAATTTGAATCATGTCTGATAGATGTGTAAGGTGACTTTTAGATGTCAGACCATTTTGTACATTATTTGTCCTTTCCAGAGGCACAGACTGGCATTCTGGTACTTTAAAATTCTGACAGAGTGACGTCACTGCAAGTCTAGTGTCTCAACACACAAAAATAAAATTCTAGCTTAGTTTTACAGCTTAGACAGTTGTTGTAACTCCCCTGGATGTGTGCACTCATTAGGCTTTCATGTCAACAAGCTTGTTCCAAACTGTGTGATTCTGCGGCTTTCTCTGAGGATTTATAGAGTGATTAAGTAGGATTTACATCCGACTGTTGGCTATTCAGCATGATGGTTCGAAAGAGGACAAGTACACAATAAAAATGAGAGATCTGTACAATTCTGCTCATTTATCTTTCTTCATGTGTGGTTAAAAGTAAGGCAAAGGGGCCAAAGAACAATTGACTTTAGTGCAGGTTTGCAGACTCCCAGATTAAGAATGGACTGTGCATCCGATGCTTTGTTGTTGAACAAAGCTTGAACCCTACAGTGTATCTGCAGAATTAAATTAAACTTTCTCTTTTCGTAAATGTGACCACTAAATCATCGGGGAGTTTTCAACCTTCCAGTATGCAACTTTTGTGGTAGGTTGTGCTCTCTGTAGTTTTATCCATTGTATCTTTTGCACACCACACTTTCTGATATAATATGTAGCGGCAACAGTAGTGGTAAAATTACAGCAACTGTACCTGTCAACAGCAATAGCGACCAGAGTGAAGACGGATGCAGACACGGAGATGCCTTGGACCATGCCGCTCATTTTGCAGACCAGGCTTCCAAAAGGCCATCCTGTTGACAAGAAAGATGCATTCAGCTGACTTATTGCCCAGACACCAAGTTAAGGCAGAAGAGGAGCGTATGTTTGAATTCAGGTTTCCTCAAACAGATTCACACCCACATAAGAGCATGAAAAGGAATTGGCCATAATATATCAATGTGTCCTGAGGGAGAACAATCCCTTTATTCGCGGTGCTGACACTAGCTACAAATGGCAATGTTCAGCCACTGTCAACAGAGGGATTGGAGTAATTTAAATGTGTTTTGATATATCCCCAGCATGATTTTACACAGTTCTTGCTTGTCATAGGAAGTCTGGTAGAGGTCTCTTGTTCTCTTCATTAGGGTAATGTATGTAGAAGAGAATGGGGATGTAACGTTGATATGACCAAGATTTTAAACTTGAATTATACTCAATGCCTCTTACAACCCCACTGCAAAAATGAATACATTACTATATTTCTGTCTGTAATATCTTGTCACCATTTTAATTTTTCACCTAGTGTTTACTCACACCGGCTTGTCCCACCCCTCTCTCTTTCTCGCTCTCACTGTATCGTACAAGGAGTATTTTTCTAAAGATGCTCAATGATTATTTTCACAGCAGCAGGTAAGCTGCATGTGGAGAAAGCCTGTCGTTATGATGATGTAGCCAGATCAGTGTGGTAATGTGGAGAAGACAGAGGAAGATGACGAATAAAGCAGCAGTGTGTCAACTGCGGCCTTATCCTGTCAGTCCTGTGTTCACAATTGTCAGTAGACTGCAGGAAGAGGAGGAGAGCGAGTTGGGGATTGTCCAGTACTGCTAATCTGTCCCGATGATCTCGTTCTGATTGTATGTTTGTAATAACTTTGGTTCTTTAGATAATATTGAATGTGCAAATAATGGAGATCATATTGTTTTAAAGACATGGGATCACGTCAGTATGAAAGTATCAATGCTTTTGACAACCATAACAGGATGGTGAACGTAACAATGATTGGCTCTTTAGTTTCATCTTTCACTGTTTTTTAACATACAGTACCATTTCCCCCCCTTTATCTTTATTATGTCGTAATGCAAACAGCTTCTTAATCCTGTGAAAAAAAGAAAAACTCTTTTTTTTTTTTTTTTTTTTTTTTGTTGTTGTTGTTGGCAGGAAACACTCATTACCATGGCCAAGGCTCTAACAGATTGAACTGCCTGCCAATTGCATGTCAGGTACACAACCCACATGGATGGTCCAGCTGTTACAGATTTGTCCACAGATTAAAAAAAAAAAGCAGTACAAAAGATTTTAAATACAAATGGGTTAATGTGATACTAATACAAGTAATGTATAATTTTAGAGGCCATACCGTGTGATACGTAGTACCATTACCCACAATATCCTGTTAAAAAGCAAATTGAACGAGGTTGAGTGGATATGAAGCACACTTTCGAGTCATGTTGTCGCTTTTATCTCCTCAAAATGCTTGTTTCATGCGGTTCACAAATTGCAAGAGGCCAATAAGCACTGGCACAGGCGACGGAACCCCCCGCCATCATCAGTTAAACATGCACTGCAGACATCCTAATGGTGTATCAGCTGAAAATTTTCTTTGAAAGAGGATCTAGCAAACAAGTCAAACCTATCACTGAACTGAAGTGTAAATTGGAAAAAAAAAACAAAACACATGGACGCAGAGAGACAAATAAGGCACATGAAAAACATGTTCAGTGGAGATGGGAATCCTCTGTGATATCTCTTTTTGGTTGGCACTGAAGACTAGAAAACCTATTTTGAACACTTATCTCTGTGACTTCAGCCAGCGTTCAGTACTCATTGTCCTGTTAAAAGTGTGATTCATCGCCCAGTCAAATGTCATTGGCTGTCTGAGTGCCCAGCCCCCCACCGCTGAAAAGCTCTGCACAGCATGAGGCTGTCATCCCGGCTTCCTGGTTCCATGCTGCTAGACTTGTGATGGGGTCTGCCCAGTTTCTGATTGACACAGTGCTTCGTGTTACAGCCGAGTGACTTCAGTTTTCATCTCTGTGACAGCAGAGAGTCTTTCACCTCCTGCTCCTCCTGAGTCTTTCGTGTGCCTTTTTGCAAACCGTGTCTGCCTTTCCAACTAGGAGACATGGACAGTTGTGTAGACAGGCACTACATGACATACTTGGATGGATGGAATGACAAATAAATGACAGTAGACTACAGTAGACTGTAGTAAAGAGCAGTTTGGTACAGCTCTTAATGTTCCATTAAACATATCCTCCCGAGAGATATTAACATAAGTATTATTTTTGAATAATCATTTCAAATTAATTTCTCTCTCAATTCAAAACCACATCTGCTACTTCTTTCACTCAGTGAAAAAAAGATAAGACTGTTGGAAATACTTTTTGGTTCCACATTAAGTTGATGAATGTGAGAACAGAGTTCTAGTGTCAAACTCTGCAACATCATTCTTCACAAAGAAGGTCAAAAATCCAAGTGAAGCAACAGTAAGAAATACAGCTTTCTGAATGGAACTTCAAGTATTTCTTGTTCACTGCATGCTATTCTTCTAAATTACACATTCATTTTGTATATGCTTTTGTCCAAAGCAACCTAACATGAGTACATTAATCTTGATAAGAATGTGCTTGCGGTAATAAAAACTCTCTCCAATAAACAACTAAAAGCATATTTTTGCATATATTTGATGCCTATTTGATTTTTCCTTTTATTCACTTCGTCTTATCCCTTTGACCCCGGACTCACTTACTTTTGTTGCCCGTTGTGTAGAATGTGGTGAGTGGTGTTGTTCTACTAGTGTCATGGCCTCTAAGCAGTCAGTGGACAACGCTCTGACTCTGAATAATTCATTAAACTAATTATGAAGTTAAAAACACCAAACACTTGTTGATTACAGCTTTTCCGAGGGTTTTTCCTTCTGTATTTCAAGTCACTGCAAGTTCATTCACCTTTGGGTAGTGTTGTCCAGAGATGGTTTATTTCCAGGCTGTGAAAGTACATGTACAGAAAACACTTTAATTCTAATGTCATTTACAGAAGTCTTAAATATTTTCTATTGCCTTAGCCTGCAAACATGCAAAAATGTTTTACCTAAAATTACTGTCTGTCAAGAGAAGTTATGAACCTCTTCAACTATGTGACAATAGAGGTGGTGTCATCATGGTGTGAAATCTATCTACATTACATAGGAAGCTCATCGCCTGTGTACAATTTTAGCAAAAACTGAAAAGGAATTTTATTTTTTATTAAAGTTTCAGTTTTAATTGGTTAAATTTGTTTTTGGTTTGTTTGTTGCTGAAAGATATTGAAAAAATGTTATTATACACAATAAGTCGTTTGTACCCATTTTTCATCATACTTTTGTACTCACCCCTGATGCAGTAAGCCATTGTAAGACCAAGTAAGATTTTGGCACTATTAAGATGTGATGGTCATTGGTCAGAATTGTCTGGCATTTCCTGGACTAGATTATCCAACATTGAGAATATTTGTCAGTTGAATCAGTAGTTCAGTGCAAATTCTGTTGATGAGGTCTGGCCATAGTAACAATAAGGATCTCAGAGACAGCTACTACGTACGTGAATCGTCACCTATTTTTTATCATCAGCAAAAGGTCAATATATTACCTTTGCCAACAGTTGCCAATGGCTAACTGCAACTAATTGATAAAATGAGTAGTTTGTGATTACCTTCTAGAATATAAAGATCTGATCTGACTGGATTACTGACATAGTAATACTCCAGAGGGGATGAGCCCTTTTGGTTTTAGTGACCTCATGGCCTCACCCACCACAGTTTAAAAAAAAAACAAAAAAACAAAAAAACAATTTCAGCTCTATAGTGGTTGTAAAACTGGTGAAATCGGTAGTATTTTGTTACAGATCAGGAGATGTTGTTCACTGACATTTTTTACCAACTAAGGATAGATGCTTTCTTCCAAAATGATTTTATTAAAAATTGTATGGTTCTAAAGAGGATAATCTATTGCAGAACTAATATAACACACTTGCTGCTACCTAAAGTAAACGTGAAGTGAAGCATGTCATTACAGCAGGGATTTAGTCAACCAAATCATTCTGCCAGCTGGATATTTCTAAAATCCATACCAGTCTTTCATGTTCATGATTCAGACAATAATGTCTAATTACGCTATTTTTGCTGCCATAGACAATAATTGGAAAGTTGGCCTGTATTTTTTGTTTGTTTGTTTGTTTAATCATAGTAGCTGCTACTAAAATAACCTCTGAAAGTGAAAGCAATTCAGTTGCCTTATTCACTTCCAGAGACAGTCACTGCAATTGCAGAAAGTTCTATTGTCTTTCAATTGACATTCTTCTGGCTAAAAAAAGAGACATGCTTGCAGGGTTTATTTTGTAATTATTTTCATGCTGATTCTCCACACTAGGTTAGATCCAAATTGTAGTCATTCAAAAAGTCATTTTTTGTAGACAGCCTATGTGAAGAAGCAGAACTTGGAACCACTATCACCCGCCTTAAGAATCCCATTCGCATGTCATTGAGAGCCGACTGTCACACCCAATCAGCACAATGTGCAAAAAGCCCCGATCTTATTTATGCATGCAGGGAAGACTGTCGCCTCCGTGATGAATCACAAAGTCAACTCCCTGAACTTCTTTACTTTTGATCACCACAGGCTGTTAAGAAAACAATAGGTCATTCCATAAAAGTTCAGTTCATATTAATGTGAAACGTAAAATGCTTAAAAACAAAGACAACCCTGCAATGAATGAACTAATCTCAATCATTAGGGATTAAGGATCAAAGTTAATCAAATGATTAACTGTGAAGCTGTGGGTGGTACCAGAAGAATACTAAAATGTCCCTTCTCTGTATATGTACTTGTATCACATCTAAGCAAGCTAAGCAAGCTGAGCTAAGCAAACTTGGCTCAACTTTCATTGGTCAAAGCTTAACTTTGTCAAATTTACTTCAAAATTGATTAACCTCAGTTGTACTCAGATTTAACTCTCACTAACATGCTAGTATACTAATGTTCATGGTATTTCAAATAGGAGTATTACTTTGCTTATATGCATACAATAATGCTCAGATTCCTAATCCCCAATATGCATTTCTAAGGACTAGAGATTGCTGGCTGATGTTTGGCACAGAACATTCATCTGAACTGCAATTGAGGCTGACAGCAGTTACATAATTAGTTGTTTTTTTTTGGCCTTTTCAAGCTTTATTTGGATAGAGACAGCTGAAGAGTGACAGAAATGCAGGGAGAGAGACTGGGAATGACATGCAGGAAAGAGCCACAGGTCAGATTCGAACACTGGGCAGCAAGGACTGAGCCTTCGCACATGGGGTGGCTGCTCTACCAAGTGAGCTAAACACTGCCCAATGGGTATCCTTTGATGTGAAGTGTTGGACAAGTGGAAATGTTGAACTAAGCATGATGAAAAGTCAAGGAATCATCTCAATTCTTACAGTGCATTGATGAGACCAAGATTATTCTGGTACATTTTGAGATATTTATCTCAAATCTGTTGGTGGCACTAGATGAAATTTCAGGGGATTGTCACAGTTATGTGGATTTATCCATAGGAGATTGTGAACATCTTAACATCAGTCCACACCAATCTGACAGTTGTTTCAGTGCAGACCAAAGTGGTAAAACAGCCAACTGAATTGTAGCACTACCTCTACAACCATGCAGGTGGCTTGGCCAAACTCCTAGCTTTGCCAAAAAATAAAAAAATAACTTTTAATTACTGCTCACCTGTAATTATGTTGTCAAGAAGAGTTGTGGGCATGCAGAAAATCCCAACCAGGAGGTCGCTCACAGCAAGGTTTAGGATGAACAAGTTGGTGACAGTCCTCATGTTTTTGCTCCTCAGCACAATGAAACACACTACTCCATTTCCCACCATGCACACGAGGAAGATCAGCAGGTAGGACACGATGAAGATGGCCGCTGTGGATGGCTGATGCAAGTAAAATCCTACATAGGTGATGTTGTTCCTGGGTATGACAGACTCCAAGGAGGAGTTGTAAAATGTCCAGTTGTCATACAGTTGAGTGAAATTGTTCTCGAGTCCTTCGTTCATTTTAAACCTGAAAAGTGGAAAACAGACAGATGATGATTGCAGCTTCTTGAACTGGAAGCAATTTTTAGTTACATTATGACGCGGTGCCATCGTTTCCATTTATAGAGTGTGCATAATTCATCATAATGACAATGGCTGAGTTCACCAGTGCTTATGAAAATCACATACAGCCTCAGCTCCTCACACATTTCTTCTCTGTGAAAGTACAGGTATCAGAACACTGATGAAAGTTGTCAATTGATCACACCAAAGCACTCATTAAGATCCCTGACAGTACGCACGTTCTAGATTAATGTGTTCTGAAAAACAAGGGAGCTTCACTTGTCTGCTGCATGCATGCAGGTGAAGACGGCATGTCTTTTGTCTGTGGAGGTTTTTGGATTCATTTATTACAGTCTGTTTAATTTCAATGCAGAATGGCAAATTTAAGGGGAAAAATTATCATTGATGAATCATTTGCCCTACAAAATATCTAAAAATAGTCGCAGAGTGATGACTCCAGTTTATGATTGTGTAAAATATAATCAAGGGATTGTTTGGCATCTTTTCATGAAGAAAATACTTAAAGTAGTTGCAAATACTGTACATCATTTGATTGACAAGGACTACATAGTTAATTGATGAACACATTAGTTGATCCATAGAAAAATTAATAATGTTTTTAATTATTTATTTGGCAAAAACGCCAATCATTCACTGCTTCCATCTTAAGAAATGAGAAGGTTTTTTTTTTTTTTTTTTCCAGTCACCTGGGGCTCTGGAATGTCCTTTGATGTTATGGACCATAATACAGATGTTTACGCTGTTACACTTTGATTTAATGGGTCTCTCTTTTCAACCTGTGGATTTAGTATTCAACGTCAAGCAGTCAAACTGCACTACATGAGCAAAAATCCGTAAAAATTTCCATTAGACTCATACTTATGCCAAAATTTCCTTGTAGCAGTGTCGCTAAAATATTGACAAGTAGTCAACATGACATCTTATTCATGAATCTGAAAATGCTGTTTACATAGTCATTTCTTTTTTCCCTGTTCTGTCTGTAGTCCTTGGGAGCATCATGCGCTGCCTGACTCCATTGTTGCCCCACTGGAAACTGACACATCCAGAGAAAGAAGAAAATTACTGTCTGCTTAGAAATACCACGTCTCTCTCCAAGAGCAGTTTCTCAGGTGCACAGGTGATTATTTTCTCCAAGTCAACAGCAGATAAACAGTAACAGTATCTGCCTGTCCAAGTATTGAGATTTGCATCAAACGAGTGTAGCTGTTAATGCGCAGGAATAATAATTGTTGTGTCTACTGTAGGTATAACTAGGTAGAATCATAATTAGATGTTACTTAGGTGGCATTGTATTGAAGACCGTAGAATATTTAGATGGAAGAAAATGTTTTTCTTACTGTCACACTGACCTTTTTTGCATCACTGACAGTGAATAACCTCACAGTTGATAAAATGCACTGTATAGACTTACTGCTACTTTTTGTGTGTGAATGAGTTGAATAAGAAAATAAGTGTGAATAAATCATAGCCGGAAAAAGAGGATGTGTTGCTAAGGGGCCAAGAAAGTATATGCTTTGAAAGCTATTTAATGGGCACCCCACTCTGCAGCTGTAATGATTTATTTAAAGAGGCGTAGATGTGTCCTGGGAGTCTTCAAGCAGGATGTATATCTCTTAATTTCACCTTTTATTAGAAGGAAATGGGGATGGATCCAACCAGCAATGTTGCCAAGGCTATGCTGTGTACACAGTAACTATTTGGCTACCGAGGTGCTCCGACCTAACTATGACCAAATAATAGACTCTCTGAGAATTTGTTGAAACTTCTTGCAATCCTGTAGACACTAATGCTCATGCTGTTTTCCTGTGTTATACACTTGTACACGCACGAAGTGTGTACAAAACAGACATGATCTAAAAATCTAGTGTGATCCCATATGATCAGATGGCCTCACAAATAAGGACCTACATGACAAATAGATGTTTTTTTTTATTAGTGTCTAAGGTGTATAGTGTCTCCAGAGACTTGCAATATGCTATATGACTTTCTACTGTATAAAAGGCCACAAGTAGAATAACACTCTTAAAAACAATATTGTGCAGAAACGTGGGATTCCTGTCGAGACAAGCAAATTTTACCACAAAGAAGAAAAAGCTCATGCATCAGTCATTTTGGAATGGATGTGATTTGTGCACGCCCCAAGGATGCGGTAGGTTCACAATATTCCTCTGGATCAGATCTTTTTTTTTAAATATTATGAGTGACACATTTTGGGATTTCAACCTCATTTCACCTAGTTCTCTTCATCTTTGGGCTAAATCTGATATTGGGTATCTGATATCTGGGTTGACAGATGGCATCAGATGACATCTTCCTGATTAAGCATCAAAATCTGTTGATTTAATACTTAATCCTCCTCCTAGTCCTTACACGGCTTAAACTCTGTAAAACTGAAACGGATTTGCATTACTTGTATGTTTCTAAGGGTTTAAATAGCTGCTATTCATAAATTTAGAGAGAGCGATACATACGGTAGTGTCAGATTGGTGATTTTGGAGTTCAAGTAAATGGCAAAGCATTGTAATGAGAAATTCAATAAATCTACCAATATCTTCTATTACTTCTCACACTACTTCTGGTTTCTATAATGCGCAGACATATAATGAGCTAACCATATAACATCTATAGAACACAATCTTGATAATGTTGACTTGACTGCTGCAGACAAAGAAGTGGCGTCTTTGTCCTTGTGCATTTTTTATGAGATAAGATCCAGTGAATGGCTTCCACTGCCGATAAGTTCTTTTCTTTTTTTCACCCATAGCTAGTGATTATAAATTACAATTGTTTAACCAGGGAGGAATCATTAATGGTAGGTTTATTAGAGGGTCGTTCTTGTTCTCTCACAATGTCATTCTCTGTGCTATTCATTACACGGCTTTTAATGGTAATCAGTTTCCAGTGAAAGGTGTTTGTAGAGGATTTTTCCACTCTGAAAGGAATGGGAGACCCTTAATCAGTCTACTTTATAGGCTTGTTCATGCTGCAGCTGAAAGCTTTGATGCACTTGTCCAGATGTAATGATTGCCGTAAGCCTGGAGGTGGAATCTTAAAATACAAAGAGTTCAAAGATGCACTGAAACCACTTTTTTGCGCTGCATCACAAAATCTGACATTTTATGTTGTTGTTGTAGATTAAAATGCTTTGGTCGTCTACAAACCTGCACAGGAAACTCCAAAGGGAGCTATCATAACCTTCTACTTCAGTTTAGTCTCCTTCAGCAGCCATGACAGCGTGTCCAACATTCATAAGACCAACTTTAACCTAAGCAGGTCTGCCAGCCTGCGAGGCCTCGCTTCTGACTTATGTTGACTCAGTCTTCTAATCAAAACAGTAGAGGGAATTAGCAGACGATCTGTCTGTCAGCTACAAGCTTCTTATTATGCCACGTTTCCCTGATGTTATCATGCTAATTGAGTCTCACTAATATTAGCGGGATACAGTAGAAGTACAACTGGGCCGTCCCAGGGGTGAAAAAAACATGGTTTTCTGTCACTGTTCATTCATCCCATGAATAATTTAAACCGTCTCCCAAAGTAAGATGACAAATCCATCGCCTGTCTCCTCTGAGTACTGGAAATTTCTGCTTCAAACAGAATGTGCATGTTTACAAACCCCCTGCAATATTCATCCCACTTCATTTCTTTGTCGAGTCACTTTCCTTTACTGCGAGTAAAAAAAAAAAACCCTGACTACAGTGCTTGTATCTGTGTGTAATCAATCTTACTCTGAGCATGCTTGTTCTGTATGTTGAGCCTGTATGGCACTGGCACACGGCAATGGTCCGAAGTGGACAGCAGGTGTTCAGAGGCTTAATGCATGGTCAGTTTTCTTAAAAGTTACCACAAGACGTATTTAAGTAGTATTTTTTTTTTTTTAACTCTAGTGCTTTTCACGTCCCCACACTCTCTTCAGCCAGGTCTAGCCATGAGCAGCGCGCACTGGAGGAGCTACGCTCCTCATTTGCTCTCAGCAGCACCGAGAGGAACGCGCGCAAACGCGTGTTCATGGTTCACTTTTACGAACAGCAAACTGTGAACCGCCTGCACCTGGCTAAAGAATATGCGGACGTACATTTTTACTCCAATATTGGCAATCTCTCTCTCTCTCTGCACTTCACCTGCACTGCTTCTGATTGTGCGCAATTGCGCAAACGTGGTCAGAGTCCAAAACTTGAGAAAAAGAAAAGGCAAATACGCGTGCATGACTGACCACTTTTGGACAAAGAGGTTTCTGTGGAGACCGCTGCGTCAAAGACGAGGAAACTGGCAGGACAAGAGAGCAGGATGGAGAGTGGGACGAGGGCGAAACACTTGATTCACTGACCTGAAAACCCTGCGACTCATTCGCCTAAATTGCTCCATGGGCTTTGGCCGCAGTGACTGCGATTCAAACTTTGTGAATTCAATGCAAAAAATAAAGAACAATTTCACAGATAAATATGCACCTGTAGGTACACATGTGGCACCCCGCGTTCCATAATTTGTACTGTTTTGGCAGTGAATAACGGGTGAATCAACTTGTCTTACCTTGGTTTATTTCAAATCAAGCTGACGACGGGTTGTGTGCTCTGAGGGGGGGAAAAAGTCCACTTTCCTCTGAATAAGACATACGTAAATCAGTGAGAACGACAATACTCTGGCAGGCATGGAGGAAAAAAAAATAGAGTAACGCTCCGTCTCGCCGCGGTGTTCACTACTGTGTCTGTATCACCCGCGCGTCGCTGGGAAGCGCTTCGCGTGGCACAGGATGCGCTCAGCCAGCCGCTCACAGCGCGAGTGGAGGATTTACGGGCGGATCCGTCCGTATTTGATGCGGTGACGTCGGGAGTGAAGGGGGTGGGGATGAGAGATGGATGAACAGGCTAATGGTTCAGTGATAGCCCACCCCTCCACCCCCCCTGCACCTCTCATCTCTGCCAGCTGCTGTCTCTGAAATGTCAAGAGTCTGCTATTTAAAAAAAAATGCCTATGCTGATAGTGAAGAGGGCAGGTCACATATGGTGACACCGCTGCTGCACATTTGACTGTAAACATCACCTGAACTAACACTGCCACAGAGGACCCCCCCCCCCCCCCCACACACACACACACACACACACAATTGTGTCTGAAATGTACAAATAAATCCAATTTGAAGCATGTGAGAGTCAATGCTGACCCCAAACCTGTGAAAAATCCAAGGTGCCAGAACAATTGGTAACACTTAGCCCGCCTACAGAAAGCCCATAGAGCAGCATTTTCTGATATCACAGCACTGTGGTCGAGGTTTGGTTCAGTTTGATTATGTTCGATCAGTTGTCACATATACTCTCTATGATATGATAATATGTCAAACATCTACAGACAAAATGAAACATATACTTATAATGAACTATCTGTAGGTGTATCAAACAGAAGTATTACTGAATGATTAAATGACCAATGAAATTAGGTTCCAAATGAATCAAATTCATTTTTCTTTCTAGTGTGACTGACAACACGCTCCTGTATCAATTTGAAACCAGGCAGCATATGAAACATAGCCTGCAGCAAATGAAAATAATATCATGAATTTATATACTTATGTTTCATTTATCTATCTCAGAATGCGTCGTGTAAAACTGGATCATGATGGACTTGGTAACTGATTTGTAAAGAAAACACTGGGACACTGCTTGAAAGGCGTTGTACTGATCCCAGAGTTTGAATAGTTAAGCAGGACTATATCTGCAGGTAGTTCGGAACAAAGCTTTGATGGCAGCTGCTGCAGCTGTCGTGTTTGCTACACCTCAAAGAACACCACGGTGGCCAGGGCGGTGAAAAGAGGCTTTAAGTTGGGGGCAACACACAAATAGGCTACACTGCATACATATAAACTGGTTCTTATTTAACGCGGTATTTGCAGCAAAGGTGTGGAATTTCTGTTTAATAATGACGTGAAACTCCCCGGCGGCACTTCCCTTGAGCTGAGGTCTCCAGTTATATTGCTCCAAATGTGGAGTAAGGGTTGAGGAAATAAGGTCCCTTAAGAGGGCACTGATGTTCAAAGAGTTTAAAATGGCTGCGTGTAGCCATGACTTTTTAATTGCCGCAAGGCAGAAGATAATAGCTCAGATGATATCGGCAAAGTTGGACGTCGTCTTTTGCTTTAGGTTGGAGTTTCGTTAGACGCGATGCTACATCTTTTGCTGTGCTACACCAAGACTCTCCGGTGACATCGCCAAGTTCCCAAGGAGCTCCTGAGGGCTGTTGCTGCAGTTTTTGTCAGCGATCTCTGAGGCACGATGCTTTCCTGGATCTGCTGGTCTTCAGTTGTGCTCTTTTTAAGCTGGGGTTTGCCAAAGAAATCTGAGATTCTTTTCTCTGCCATTGTTATAGCTACCTCCCTTGAGTGATGCTTCTGGAGCTATGTAATGTCCTTTTTACCCTGATGCTTTTCATTATTCTGTTGTTTTTGAAACAATTGTTCAGTATCTCTAATTATCTCTCAAAACACCACTATCTATTCAATTTTTAAGTAAGTAACAACAGGAGAAAATGTTTTTAGACCTTTTTTTATTTTGTATCTGGCAGAGTCCTGCAGCACAGCCTCTTCCCACAATCTCAACAGACACTTCAACGACAGGAGCTGTGAGCGCCGAAGGCTGCAAAGATGCATAAGTCTCATAATGGTTGCAGGCAGCATCTGGTTGCACACAGCATACTTTGCTTAAAGTTACCTCGCCGTCAAGTCAACTTTTGGTGCTTTTAGCTACATTTCACTGATTCCTGTGTCACTGAGAGATCGTTTGACTGAACCTAACACTGTTCACCCAACCCATGCACTTTATTCACTGTGACTGTCAAGGTCCGGTGTGAGGTGAGGAGTTTGAAATTAATAACTACACCACTAGATGCCACTAAATTCTACACACCGCTCCTTTATTGAGGCCAGCTCTCTCTCTCTCTCTCTCTCTCTGTCTAACCATCTGGCGCCAAACAAATTAAGCTTCTCTGTGTTTCGCAGCCAGACTCAGATTTAGAAGCTGGGTCCATCAAATGATCAAAGCCAGGTAGACTATCAGCGTTTAGTCCATGAATCCAACTGGATAGCCTGAGTTTCAAAGACATTTCAGGCTGCGTGACGTCTGGTGCGTTTTTCCAAAAGTTGGATTGAGCTCAACTCGTCCGCCACAGGATGCTACATTTTTTGGTCGACACACCTGCGGCCCGGACCGCCACGGCGAAATTTGACAACCCCCACTCAAAGTAATGGAAAAACCTGTGTTTTGCTACAGGGTCAGGGTCAGGTTCTATCAACCAAAGCCCACAGTAGGAGACTGTCTGATATATGATTGGTATTAGGATCAATAGACTTTACTCTTATTACTTACTCTTTTTTTAACCCACATGGCTCAAGGCTCTTGAAGAGCACTCTGAGCTGCTACTAACACCCCAATTCTGACCTGAACTGTGATGCTCCAGATTACCACAGCAGCTCCTAAATGAGCACTGTTTCTTGACGATGCCTCGATGCTGCTTCCAGGAATCCAACTCCAGCTAAGTTTTGGAATTAAATGTGAACAAATGTAAACTCCAGCAGAACCAACTTGTAGGAACATGGATCTTGTGTTCATTTCTCAGCTTGCCAGCGGCATGCCAAGAGCAAATCTGCGAGAAATCTTCAGAGAAACTGAAAAAAACCCTCAAACTCTACCTTCTTCCTAGGAAAGATGGAGAGACTAGACTCAAAGAAGAGACAGAAACTTACTTGTTCTCAGTGGAGGAGGTCTCCTCGGGTAATGTTTTAGAGAAAAGGAATCTCCCTAGGAAAACATGCATAGTGATAGCGATGTGTTTAAGCTCCAAACTTTACCTGAAAGAGTTACCGGTAGTGAAAGTGGATGTGGACCCAACAACTGCATGCACATCATATCAATGTTTATATACAGTAAAGGACTGTATTAAACACATTTGTCATTTCCAAGAGTGAGTACATTTTTTTATTATTCATCTGTCAAATGGTCAGGGCAGTACAATGTATTACCTGGGTGCTTTCTCCATGGTTGCATAGCAACAATATACACATTTTCTAATTTTCCCGTCCGTCGTGTCAGCATTGTATTATTCTGGAAACATCCAGCTTTAATATTCTTGCCAACAGTGAGCTTTACTCTGCCTAAGAATCTTCAGTGTCAGTGTCGTGTCATAATTCTCTCCTCATAATGTGGTTCAACATGCCGTATTTCCCACTGAATCCTCCTTTCAGCCATGTTTTATTTTTGTGTAAGGCTTCCCTAGCAAGTGTGACGTCATTATTTGTACTCGGTATCGGTAAACGTATAATAACTTATTTAGCCAATAAAAAGTTCACACAGCACTGCACAAACTCTCAGAGCGAAGAAACTTGTTTCTTCTTCTGTTTCTCTTTTTAGTGCGGTCGGTGAGCTTAACATACAAATACACCAAAAAAAAAAAAAAAGATTCACAAAAGATCACGTGTTAACTAGACCCTGTGTACAGTGATACAGGTAGAGTTGATAAAGTACTGACATGTCTTAGGGAGTCTAAACAAATCTCAGACTTCGTCTCAAATTTTCAGACCTTACACAAGTAAATACACGACTTTTCAGTGAGCTGAAGCTGAAATTCAGTAATTTAATACATTATGCTGACATGGAGGTGAGCAACAGTTTTCCCACTCTTCAGCTGTCTCTGTCAAAAATATAGCTTGAATATCTTTATAACAACAACAAAAAAAAACTTAGATTAGATTTTTCGTTTTCGACTACTGCAATCGATTCTCTTTTCTATGTTATTCCCCAAAACAAACATTTCATCTAATAAATAAAAAACTACAGTTTAACAGCTCCAAGGAATAACACATAACTTCTTTCAAGGATTTTTAAAATAAACTTTGCAAAAGTTTCCTTTCTTTTGGCCCTGAACTTGAGTTTTATTCGGTACCTGCTCAGAGCAAACCCAAACTCATACTTGTAGTAGTTCAAAACTACTACA
The DNA here is from genome assembly GCA_023373845.1 of Nibea coibor. Lineage (NCBI taxonomy): Eukaryota > Metazoa > Chordata > Actinopteri > Sciaenidae > Nibea > Nibea coibor. The sequence goes on along the minus strand of CM041737.1, from coordinate 8,590,713 downwards.
TGATAAAAAATCATTCTGACCAAATTTAGAAAAAAAAAATATTTGTAAATTGCAGCACAACATAAGCACTGTTGATTAAATCTGTATTGGGCATATTGAAAGAATAAATGCAACCTGTTTAATGTGGCATATCTGGATATTCAGGAACTATAAACACTGGTCCTGGTTCAAAAGATTATGCTTAAATAGAGAGATAAATATTAATATTAGTTTACCTGCAGATTGATTTAACTTACATTTAATTTTACTAGAGAAGACGTTAGGGTCGTTGGAACTACAGAAAATGATGTCCACTTGTTGCTTGTCCAGAGAGCATACACAAATGATCTTTGGCTGAGACTTGACTTGCAGAGAACACTTTAACCAGACATCAGGCACTTTGGCTACATTTCTGTTTCTTACATCAAGTACTCAAAGAATTAACATTAATTAGTGGCAGTTGCTTTCGTTTGCTTTGATCGTCTTTAGCTGGGGAAGTGACTGCCAGTCTTGGCTAAAAATGAAAAGCTGCTACCCAACCGTTTTGTACAGTCTTCAAAACTGAAAACCAGAGAAAGGAGCAAATCCATTAGCATCAGAGCCAAGTGAATCCATGCACTTTGCCGGCTGGATCTCTGAACTCACTTCAGAGTCACATAATCTGACTGCGTCGGATGGTGTGTTACACGGAACCATTTGGGAAGTAAATGTTTGAAAGAGTGACTTCGCCCACAGGTTTCTACAGAGCTGTTTTGAAGCTCAGAGTGCCGTGGCCGCGTTGGCAGTCCTGCCTCTGCTGCCTACCGGCTGATCTAAAAATGAGCGGAGATGTGGCTCATCGGCGGACCTGAGGTGACAGAATAATTCCTAGGTTCTCAAACAAGGCACCTGTAATGGTACACACCTGTCAGTCAAAGTTGCCGTGCTGTCAATTATGCATAGCTTTAAGCCTTAATGTCATTTGTCATTTTTTAACAGATGAGTTAAATAGAAATTCAGCTCAGTGCAGTACTGTCATGAACAGGGAAGACCAAACCTGTTTTTTTGTACCAGGCTGTAAACATGAACTTGTTGTTGCTCTCAGTGTAGAGCTGTGTAAATATTTATTCATGCACACAGAATTCACACAATAAACGCACCACAGTCTGTGTTCTCAACAGGAAGTGCAGTTAATGTTGAAATTGCATTTTCTGTAAATAATGATAAAGCCGTGATGCATCTTGTTAGATTTGTCCACATCTTTGGTGATTAAATAAAAGCCTTCTTTGGCAACAACCATAGGCCCAAATATATAATTTCATCAGATGACTTTCAGCAAATCACAGCAGGATGTCCTCTTACAAAGCCTGGCTGAAAATGCTCTCTCTCTCTTCTCGTCTTATTGTTGTTATTAGAGCAGCTTTTGCCCACAGCTGGATCTACTAATACGCGCTCGGTATCATTTGCTTCTTAAGACTCATCTTAGTTCAGTTTTTAGAACCGTGAAAATTTGATATGGTTGCTTGCAGTTGCATAACATAGCCCCACCACCTTGAAGAACTTCATTACTTACAACAGGATTTTAGTTGACTCTGTTCTCCTCTGAATTGCTTTGCTGATGTTGATATCGAAAAACTGCGGTGAACTCTCGAGGCTCGAGTGCAGATGGAGGACCCTGTCCTGCCTCTATTAACACTGTGTTATTTCACACCTGAAAAGAGTTTGAAAACTAATCCCAGTGACCCACAGGGAGCAGGGCAGAGCAAGTTATTAGGTCTGTTCTCTGAACTGTAAAGGGTAAAAGCCTCTCAAAACACCTTCACCTGAAGGAGGCAAGTCAAGCACAAAGCTCAGTAGATAAATAGCTCTGGTATTTAGTTGTGATCCACATGATGCATTCATATTCATGTGTTTTATGTTGTTTTCAGTAACAGTGTGTCGTCGGAGAAAGGGTTGAGTTTTCAGACTTTCTCCGTGAATTAGAATACAAATTTGAGTGTGGCGAAGCGGGTGCATGCACATTTCTTTTCCCCCCCCCCTGCTCCTTTTGTCTCGTCTTATGGAGTCGGGGTAAGCGATAAAACAGAACCCGGCTCTTCAGAGTGCAAGAGGAAAAACAGACGTGTAGCCAGATTTAGGTTTGGCTGAGCTCCAACTTCATGCCTGGCTTCTTCTTCTTCGTTTACAGAATTCATTGGTTCGTTTTCTCAACCTGCTTAATGTCGTCTTTAAACCTGCATATTATTTCATGGTCCTTAAACTGCTTTCTTTTATGCTCCGTTGCCTTCATTAGATGCTTGCTCTTTACTCTTCCTTGTTTCCGTTAAGTAGTACTTTTTCTCTGCCCCCTTTTTATTCCAATTTCTAATTTTCGTTTTAAAAGTTTTTAGTACATCAAGGTCACGTTTGACCTTGGTGGTCCAGTGTCACGATATCGTTACAAGACGGATGCACCACAGGGTTAAGTGTTGTTTGCTCCACCAGGTAGTGTCCGATTTGTTTTGTTTTCTTCACACTGAGGGGATAAATTTGACCTGAATTCATTCGAGGTTCACGGGGTGCTGGAGGCTGAAGGGAAACGCATCAGACAGGCTACCAGGCGTCCATAATGGGCTAAAACATAAACAAGCACACAGACACTCGCTCCTGCAGTAGACTATAGAGTCTCCACTGCATCAGATTTTCATGTTGTTGGATTGAAACCCACGCAAACGCAAACGCAAAAAAAAAAAAAAAAACATGACATGTTGGATAAATAACAACAAAGAAAAAAATAACTAAAAATGAGTAGTTTCACTTTTTTTTTTGGAAAAAGTGAAACTCTGAGGGGGAGTTGGCCTCAGAGCGCTTGACCAAGTGACCAAGTGAGTCAGTGACTGATCACTGAGAGAATCATTTCTCAAAATAAAAGGTTTTTCAAAATAAAAGGTCATCCAGACTCAGATAATACATAAAACGGAAATAATTAATTATTTCTCGTGCAGCCCGGTACCAATTGATCGACAGACCGGTACGCGGCCCAGTGGTTGGGAACCACTGCTTTAAGTTCCCTGTGCTGCTTCTAGTACGTCCTCTCTCCGTCTTGCTAACTTCAGCTCAGCAGTGCATCTCTTGTTCTGTCTGTGTGGGCTGTGTTCTTTGACTTTGTGCCCGAAGATTAACACCAACAGGCGACAGGCGACGGTGTTCAAAAACCGTAACTCAGAAAAGATAATCACGTCATGTGTGAACATGAGTTCATATGCAAGTACACAAAATTAAACTCGTGCTTTCCGGCAGCAGCCTCCGTGGGGACCAGAATGTGGTGGCATTTCTCATAGGTGCACATCATCTTAAAACATCACAATGATTAGAAAGCCTGAACTCTAATGGATGGACAGATGGAAAGCAATGGATGGCATCGATAGCATTGTTTTTGATAGCTTTTTAGTTACCCTCAATGTAACAAAACTCAGTCCCTGGTTGGTACTGCTCACACTCTATTTTGTGAGTACATGCAATGGAAAAGATTAGTGTGTACTTAAGGCACCAGTGTGCTTGTCCGATGGCTGAGCAGTGTTTAAAACCCTGCCCCAGCACGTCCTTCTGAGGTCAGCGCTGGAAGCACAGGTTTATTATGATTTATGTTTATCCTGCATAAATATGAACACGTTAGAAAAGGTCCATGATTCACTTCTGAAGACTAAACACCTATTTTTCAACAAAATAATCTCATCACAAGGTCGACATAGGAGGTGTTCTGAAGCTTTTGATTATAAGTATCTATTTTTTTTTTATATAAATAAAGTTCTCGTCCATGTTTGCTTAAAAGTTCTTCTTTACCTTGGAAATAATAATAATTTTAAAGTCATAATTTTCAGTCTTCTGCTATTACTTCTTAATTATTATTATTACAATAACCTCATTATATCCTCTATCAGGTTTGGTTGTTCCTTTTTTTTATATAAATATATATAATATGCCTTATCTGATCATTAAAATGTACACGCTACATGGGATTATCTCTGTGTTAATGCGCCTTCGTGTTTATATGTATTCATTTATTTTTACAGTACATTAGCTGCATAAAGGAACAGAATTAAATCTTAATCCATTTTCCACAAAACAAAATACAAGTATTCATTTTTTTTTTAAAAAAGCTCCTGGTTTAAACATTCAAATCTTGTTTTTCTTCCAATTCAAGTACTTATGAAAGTCGCCATGGTAACAAGAAGGAAGTATGGCATCACAGATGACAGACATCCCGCAATGCTGATAGGTACGATTTTGGCATCTTTTTCATTCCAGTGTCGGCACAGCATGAGAATAGTGTTTTGTATGCACCAAACTTGCAGAGAGAAGGGATAACCTTTACAGCTGGGATTATTTGAAAAGACTGCACTACACCTCCTGTGGCTCTGTGTGTGTGTGTGTGTGTGTGTGTGTGTGTGTGTGTGTATGTGCTAGAGAGAGAGACTTCTTGGCCAAAAGTTAAAAGTTAATCTATTTTAATCCTTTGACCATTCCCGACATCAAATGCACAGGAGAACCCCATTAAAGCATTGCTTACCCTTCATTTGTCACTGTCCACTAGAACCCTTGTATTCCCAAAATGTAAGGAATGCATCATAAATCCAGAGTGTAATCCATTCAAGAGCAGGATATCCCAATATTTTATTTAAATCTAGTCTGTGCCATAAATCCTCAGCACACAGATAATGACCTGGTCTGGAATTATAGCCATAATAATTTTCTTTTGGAACAAATAAAAGTTTAAATTTTATTACAGGCTGCGAAATAAACCAAACTATAAAAAGGGAAATTGGAAATAGAATGTCTGTATGGGCTGGAATATGTGCCACCAGAAACTTTGAATCATTTTTATTTGAATTTGAATTGCTTATCTTGAATAATTGCATTAAAAAACTGAATTAGAATGATGAATGAATTGATTTTTTTATTATTATTTTTCAAATGGAATCATTGCATTGAAAAACTGAATCTGAATTGTAATTTGAAATTGAATTCATTAGTGGAACTGAACAGTCAGTTCTCAAAATTTAATCAATCACTTGTGAGAACTGACATTAAGGTCGTAATAAACCATTTCAGAATAAAGTGTAAGAAATATGATTACCGTCTCAACAGAATCCATCTATTCTTGACTCTGTGAAAACTAATCTCGACCCAGCTGCACTGAATTAATTCCAATTCATCTTAAAGCTGTCTTCTCTGGGTTTATTTTACTGTTAGTCTACAACATTGTTTTGGACAACTTCTAGCCTCAGATTTTGGATGCAACAAAACATTCAGTACATTCTCATCATAGGATCAATCGATTAACCGGTTAATTGAGAAGTTGATCATCAAAAAATAAATTGGCAACAGATTACATTACAGCCCATTCATTGTTGAATATTTAAGCAAACTAAAAAAAACAAACTAGTTCTAAAGATCTAGTTTTTGGTGGTTGTTGTTGTGAATGTTCTCTGGTTTCCTTGTTTTTTGATAATAGATATAACCGTGGATGTGAAATAACCACTTTGGAGCATATTGCAGCCATCAAATACAGGGTGAGGTTTTTCAGTTTGAACATTAAATATCTTGTACTGTACTCAATTAAATATATTTTTTAATAATAATTAAATATAAAGTAAACCCGTTTGTATGTATCATTGCATTTTGTTGTTCGGAATCAGAGCTGTACAGTACATGAACTGAATGAACCTTACACAACTCATTACCTATGTGGTAGATTTCAGGATACCCACTGTATGATTAGGTGTACACCCACTCATGACGTGTTCTCAGCATATTTTAAGTGTGTCAGTTGATGGGGTTAATTTGTCTTGATTACAAGTCCAAACAAGTCAAAAGCATAACTACTCCCACTCCACTTCACACAGTAGTCATAGCAATAATGAATGGCGTAGCTGTCGTGACTCAGAGGTCAGCGGGAAAGCTAATTAAGTAACATATATAGCTATAGGCTATTATGATTTATGACTGAGGAAGATCAGCGGGATAGCTAAATAACTAGCCTACCTATTGAACAGTGAGATGACCTCTCATTAGGGCAGTGACTCCGGAAGATATTAGGCTTTAGGGAAGACAGATTCAAGCTGTTTGAGTTACAGAAGATTATCGAAGCTTTCCCAGTGACTTATGACATCCCAGCATACTGCACACATCTTACATGGCAGTACCCCTGCTGCTTTAAAGAGACCCCTATTCATTTTACATCTCACCCGGCACTCCCAGACATCACATACAGTATGAATCACAGCTAACACCGGATACCTTCAGGTGTGTTCGCGCTGAACTGGAAGCTGATTTTTATCTCACTTAATTAGCACAAATGTGTCTGCATACCAATACAACATACTTTAAACTTTATGTTGCTTTTTTGCCTTGCCAAGAAGTAGAAAAACAAACTTTCTGCTTTTGGTCTGAATTATTCTTCTGTTCTATACAATTTGCCTAATTTGTGAATAAACTTGGACAGCATTCATTTAGAAGTATTTATTTAGTCCTATTCATCCCCTATTGCTGCATTTCTGGGACTTTTGAGATAGATTTTCTGCTTTTTGGACCATGCAGAGGATATTGTTGACTGTTTTGGGGAAGTAATTTTTCTTATTTCTTTTATGCCACAATCATTTATTATTTGTTGAAAGACATTTAGTCCTATCTTACAGGGATGATAAGAATGTCTGAACGTTTCCTCAGGGTGGTAGAAGGGTTGAAGCATCTGTTAGTCTCTCTGAAGTATTGCACACAGCACAGTGTTTGTCTCCAGTGACCGTGCAGATAGGATGCTGAGTCCCCCCCCCCCCCCCCCCCAAGAGCCATGTTAGGGTTAGGGCAATGTCTTCAGAGAGGTGTCAGTGAATTCATTTGCTCAGTGTCGCATGACAAGTAAGTTCATCAGCACTGGAAGACTCTGCTGATCAAAACTATTAGTTTTATTATAATTGTAAATCGTTGTATTAATCTGAGCAGGTTTGGTTCATGAAGCAGTCATACTGGTTTGTTGACCCTGGTGTGAGTGTGTGACTTTAGAGTCTAAAGGCCTCCGTAATAGGCGACCACTACACCAAATTCGCAGCGTTCAAGCTTGAAACCACTCACGTGGAATTAGAGAATCAATCACTCATTTTGACGTGTTACATAAATCCAAGCAAACGCCACACTTGCAGCCTATGCAAGAGCCTTGCAGGGCGTGAAGATTAATCAACTTGCGAGCACCAGTCATTTGAGCACGATATGGCTGTGACATGTGACCCTACTACCATTTTCCATTTGCTTGTAAGTAGGGAACACAAATTGCTTTTGTGAAACAGTATTGAAAAAATAACACAATTATTTCCCACGGGACTTTGTCTTCAGTTCACCAAGACATAAAATACATATAGAAAAAAAAAATAACATTCCATATATGGTGAATGCATTATGAAATACTAAAACCAGCCTTAACATTAAGACTGAACAGTTTAGAGCAGTTCTTTCAGTATCAGTTTCATATTGGACACTGACAGTAAAATGGCAGTTAGAGTGCTTTTATTTTCCATAATGTGATGTATTTTGCAGTGAGGCTGAATGTGCGTGTGGGGTATAGTTACGAGAGGGATTTGAATCAAGTCTTTCAGATTTGATTGGATTGTTCAAATGTGGAGGCGGCTTTAGGCTACTGCCTCACATATGCTGAATAAACCTCAGCAAGGATTCACCTCCCATTCGCTTCCTTTCTGTGCAAGCAAATAAAACCTCAGATCAGGATGGCAACGTAGCTTCACATTGCCAGTTTGGAGTTCAACATTAGTGAATTTTGACAGCTGAGGTCAGAGCCTCAGCCAACAGTAAATGAACGTATGTGGTTGACCCCTAATAGACATTTCACATTTCCCTCACCATATCCCACATCACCGTCCCCCATGCTGTTAGATCCAGAGCAGGAAAATTATGGCGAAATGAGTAAAGTAGACCGCAGCCAAGTTTTTACCAGCTGACATCCCCTGACCCATGACACTGCTCTACATAATTATACTTATATATTTAGAATTAGAATATGATGGCAGATGGCACCCAGAATAAAAAGCTTTTCATGAATAATAAAACACCCAATAGCCGCTCTGTGTCATCCTTGTTTCAAATTTATGACAAGGCTGACAACTATCAGGATGTGAATGGCTTTATTTCTTCTTCTCTTTTACCAGCCGAAGCAAACCACCAGCTGAAACCAAGCGAGTCTGCGGTGGATGGGTGCTCTGCGGAAGAGCAGAGTTAATGATTGTGGGATAAATGCACAGTGGGGTGCCGGCAGGAATAAAGGCCCGGATCGTGATTGGCAAAGACATGAGGTCGAGTTCAGCCGACTGACAACTGACAAGTCTGTTTCTCACCGCCCCCGAAAGGCTCAGGGCTACAGGTTCATTAGAATCGCAAATTTTGGTTCTATCTATATCTGCTCATGCATGCTTTTGGACATTTACACCCAAGCTCCCCAAGCAACCCATTTCAAAAAGCCTGTGATGTGATTTTATTTATGATGGGAAGTGTTGTCTGGATTTAGTACAAAAAATGTTCTTTAGAAAATCTTTCTAAACAATATATACAATATCTTTAATTTCCAAAAAGGCCGAGCAATGGACTTGAAGTCTATGTAAAGTCAGATTAAATATGTGTTATTATTAGTGTCAAAATGAAGAAGAAAGTGTTAATAACCACTCAGCCAGGTAAAAATGAGCAGCTCAGCTCCAGGACTGTGGGGGCGTGTCTGAATGTGCTGAAGCCACGCCCATTTGTGGGAGCAGTCAAACAGCCAAACGTGTCAGATGAGTGTAGAAAATGACATGACTAACTTTGAAACACACTGAGCGAGATTATTAATCTCTATCTCTCTTCTAGGGGTGCAGGGGTTTGCTCAGGGAGGCCTCAGCGTGTCATCGAGCCACCCTTTAAGGACCGCCCAAAAAAATCCTGGACTGAAAACTGGTGGAAAAACATTTCAGTAATATATCCTTCAAAGTCTTTTCACATGTTTTCTGCAGCTATTTTCCAACATATTGAATGCACTTTGAAAGAAATCTCAGAATTGCCTTTAGGCAGACTTTAAACAGGTGTAAATGACAACCAGGAGCACATAATGTTTGTTGTGGACTATTTTTAACTATAGATCATTCCACATTTAGTGTTGTGGTGAGTGTTTCTGGCAACAGAACAGCATATGTGGGGCTCTATGGCACAGGAAGGAAAACGACATTTCCAGCTTTAGATGAGCTAATAATACTCGTTAGTAGGATTCCTTCATGACATTTGTTGACAAGCCTGACTACTTTCTGACAGAAAGTTGGGGCTGCTTTTCAAATTCCTTCTTACCGAAAGAAGCCTTCTTGAGTGTGCTCAAGCAAATCACAATCACCTGAGAATTGATTTCCCCAAACACTGCCGCATTGTTCCGCATCAGACCAGGAAGATAATATTTATTGCTTTGTCTTGCACACAAAAAAACAAATACCAAAATGCAACTGCAAGTGTTCGGATCGTATTTACAGAGTGCATACCTTTCAATGTATCAAAAAGCATTGTGGCTACATGAATAGTATGGCATAGAAAAGACTGTACATGTACAGTATGTTAAGTATGATAAGACAGCTAGGAGTGTCTGGGTGTCTGGTTTGATTCCCAGGTCCCTCAGTCTAGTGAAAATGTCAAGATACTGAACCCCAAATTGCTCCTGATGTCTGTGACAAGTCTGTGTGTGTGAGAGAGAGAGGGAGTTCTGCTTATGAACAGTTTGTACCCTGCCATCGGTGTATGAATGTGTGGGTGAATGTGATGAGTGTAAAAACACTTTAAGTGGTAGGTAGATCACAAAGGTGCTATATAAATACAAGAAGGATGTAGAGCAATGTGATAATGTCTATGGATTGCCCTTTTCTGCAATGACAAAGGTGGACACGGAACATGAAATGTTACTGTTGTTGATAGAATTATACTGTAGGTAGTGTGCCACCGGTAATCAGCGTACATGTTGTTGTGAGGTACAGCTGCTGTCTCTGCATCTGGCACAGGCTTACTTTTTATCTGAAGCCAAACTGAAAGAGTAAAGGTGTGAAGCACTCACGGCAGCAGATTTAATGGCTGCCCAGCTGCAACCAGGTGATCTTCCGGCTTATCAGGCAGGAATCGGGAGCTGCTGGGAAGCTTTGAAATGGAAATATCAGTGTAAAAACAGGAGGCCAATTAATAAATAAGAGCTGATTTCACATGAGGCACAGTCCCACTGGAAGTTCCCCTTTTCTCTGATATCTGTGCTCACCTCTGATCCCCGCAGGAGGGTTATTCATCAGCGTCGTCCTTAAGGTTTATCTTGGATTCAACAAGCAAACGTGCAAGAAATAACTTGAAGAAATTGTTTGTTGTTTTTTTTTTCAGTCTTGCCAAATCACTGTACAGTGAACCCTCGCTATAACGCGATTCACCTTTCGCAGCTTTGCAGATTTTTTTATATGCTTTTTTTTTTTTTTTTTTTTTTACATGCATTGTGTTGTTAATCGTAATTGGCTAGCACGTTTGATATTGGTCTTTCACTTAGACTTCAGTAGAAAAAGACGCTACAGCGGAGTGGTCAGGACGAAATATAAAAATTGTAAAAAATAAAGCTGACTACTTCACGGATTTCGCTTATCGTGGGTTCTTTTTGGAACGTAACCCCGCAATAAACAAGGGTTCACTGTATACGAAAGCTTCTTTCTGAAATAATAAATTCTTCTTTTGAATGAAGCTGGTTACTTAAAAGTAAGCTCCATACAAATAGTTTTTTTAACTTTTGGAACATAACGCAAATACAGACATTGTTCCATATTCCAAAAATCCAGACAACACAATCAAAAGTCACCATCACCTTGTGATTTTGAGTCTAGACATTTTGGGGACAACCAACATGTGATTTAAGACTGAAGAGACAGCTCAGTTCCCCTGAATGTGTTTCTTTCTGAATACATGTTCTCAGCAGTGACATTGACCTCAGGTTGCATAAATTTAGCTGGGAGAAATTTTGTGGCAATGTTGGATCTTGTGCAAAAACAGTTACTGATGAATTGCTGGTTTAAGGAAACTGCTTTAAAAATTATCATTATCAACAATATAATCAACATCCTTTATTATATATATGAGTAAAATTTTATTCTACAGTAAAGCTTTTTTACTTGACTTTACTTTCACCAACATTTTCCAAGAAACTTTTAGATAAACTCAAGCTTCTTGCTTAAAAAATAATCATTGGGCCAAATGAAGATCACTATTCCAGACTCTGGAAATACAGTAGTCTAGTTTTGCCCTTAAAAGGAAATATGAAAATTAATATGCTGTCTATGTTCCACTCAGTACGTCTTTGTAGTTCTTCCAAGTGACAACAACATTTCATCAGAACATCTTATCCCCCTGAAATACACCCCTATGACATTGACAGGGTAAGCAAATTTATATTTTACATACATCTGTGGATAACAAAGTTCTGCTATGCTTTTTGCAAGCTAAGAAACACCTGAAGGTCATAGTTTGTTCCCAGGAAAACTTCAACAATTAACTATGAAATCTAAAAACGTCTCATATACAGTATGCACTAGGTGCAAGCATATTGCATCAAGTGCAGAGCGCAGTTTCACCAACAATTCGTCAAAATTAAATAAGTAGAAATGACTTGTGTGTGTTTAATCACCAAAAAAAAAAAAAGAAACAAGCATTATGTTTTTGGGGTCCTCTTATACGCAGTTCCTAGAGTAGCCGAGAATGGACAGTCCAAGCACAAGCTCTGCATAGGGCCTTTTGCGTTTTTCACAAGTTTCATACCCACTTCAGGTTCTCCCACAAGCTTGGAAGGGGTGAGGGGTGACGCGAGGATTGTTCAGTTGGTTGCAATCTGCAAGTTCTAGTGCTAGATGCCACTAAATCTTACACACTCGACCTTGTAGTGTTGTGATTCGAGTCCCTGCTGACTTTTTCTGTGTTAAGCCAAGATCACAATCTTTCCCTGACCCTAACCCTAACCAAGTGCTTAAACATAAAGTTAAACTATAATATAATAATAATACTAGTAATAATAATAATATTACAAAGTAGGTAATGTTTCTAATCTGGTGGTTTCATTTGTCTATAATTAGAATTGTGGCATAATATTTCCCCTAGAATGTGTTTTTTTTTCCTTTTCATAATTTCTGCAAATGAAGTCAAAGATTTGTAGAAGGTGTAGGTGTATACTTGATCTTAATCGGTGTAACTACAATAGTAAATGAATAAATGGTCATTGACAGAAAGCCATGTTTTATCTCATGCTGAACATGAAAGAAAATGATTTGCAGGCTGTCAGGCTGCTTCTTATTTTCTGCCGCACAGTGTTCATTCAAACTATGTAATTAGGTTGTATTGTTTATTACGTGTGTTAATGTCTCTGATCCTCCTGTTATTGTTTACTGTGAAGAACTTACAAAGAATACAATACATGCTTTTCAGAGTTCTCTCCTTTCCTTCCTTCCTTCCTTTTTACGGAATAATAAATTATGTAAATTAGTTAACACAATCATACATAGCTTAAATAGAAAGCTGGTTTTAACGTACCTTGCTTATCATCTTATATGCTTTTTAATTGAAAAATGCAACATACGTTACTTGCATAAGCTTTTTTTGTTATGTATGGCTGGAATCAGGAAGTTGACCTTAAGTGTGTAAAAAAAACAAAATCATATTGGAAGAATACAACAAGCTAATGGTAAAAAGTTCACATCAAGTTCACACTCCTCCAGCTCCTTCTGTAGTTGACGGTTCATGTTCCCCTCTTCCATCTGCCAACCGATTGAAATGTATCATTTTTCCTCTGCATAAATTGGCTTGGCTTTTTGTTATGCAATTTTTGTTATGTAATTCATGTTATCACTGGATTTTAGCAGTTGCCATTGTTTTAATTCTTTATTTTTTTTTAATTATTGCGGTTATTATGCACTGTTTTTGCCAGGTCATTAAAACAGTGTTGAATTGTATTGTTCCACATAAATTCTCTTTGGACAACATTTGAGATGGCTTTCTCTAAATGGGTCTATCTATTGATTGTCAACTCTCATCACCTATCTGATTAGGGTCAGATAGGCCTGACCCTAATCATCTACAAAGTGCATGTGGAAGAAAAACCTGGAAAACACTGCTGAAATCTGGGTAAGAGTCGAAGGGCAGTTAACAGCACCAGCAGCAAAGGTCACATGAAAAGAAACAATTTAACACATAGTAACTATGTAAGGGAGTATGTATGATAATACTGACAAATGGTTTTCTCAATTCAACGAAACATTTTGTCTGCAGACAAACAGAATATCCCTTGTGGTCCTTGTAATTTTAATCAGGCTGACAAATCCTTCAAAGGATCGGGTCAGACTATATGCCTTTGGGATTTGTGTCTTGTATTCTTACAAAAATAAAAGCATCATCTCTATATTTTATTCCCAAATTGACAAACTGTTTCTAAACAATACAAGTACATAGTCATGAATAATGAAAAAAAAAAGGTCTGTTTCTTTCTTTTCCTTCAGATCTTTCACATCTGCTGTCAGTTCCAATGGTTTGTGTCACAGTAACCCAAGGTGTGTTTGTCATACCACTCCGTGGGTGCCGAGAGAGATGTTGTCATGTCATACCATGTGATTTCTTAATAAAATGAACACCCAACAAATGAATAAAATCACTTACTGTGTAAACCAGCACTTTTCCTGGGAACGAGCTTTAACACAAAGACAATCTAACACAAAATATGTCTGTTGAAAGCCCCATATGTGAACTGTCTATAGATTAAATTACCACTGTGCCCTGTCAGCTGAAAAGAAAGGACAGATGTACGGCACAAGGTCACAGTGAACAGTTCTGTAGAAACGAACGGTAACAAATCACTCTTTTTCTTTGTCTTTTCACTCCAGTCCTATATGTCTTCTTATTGTTTAGCAGCTCTGTCTGCATGTGCATTAAGAGTTCAGCTGCATTATAGTGGTGCTCTCACACAGCTGAAAGCCTTTTGATATTGATGGATGATGAATATGGAAATGCACGCCCGCTTCCTGCCTCTTGATTCTCTCACGGCAGTTTGCCGTACAGCTTGTGCAAAGCTGCAAAGCGCAATCAGATGCGCTGACTGCCGATAAGTTATTTCAGTGTAATTAAAGCAGGGCAGTTTAATCTTCCTTGCCTCATCTGTGTTCATTTTAAGATAACAGGGGCCCTCAACAAATGATTTATTCGTTTTTTTTTACTGAATAAAGTAGTGAAAATGCATCCTTTTTCAGAGTAAAGTGCTGGATTGGACAACATAGCAGCAGAGATAAAATTCATTTCATAACAACAAGACCACAATTGGTCGTCGCTTTACTAGACTAGCTAAAACAACCATCAAGTTAAAAACTCCAGGGGAAAGTAGACAGTAAAAAGATCCCATTTACTCAGGATCTCACATCTTTAGGAGATCTTTAAGATGTCAGGATTTGAAAGTTGTGATGATCTTTTTTAGTTACCACAAATATATTTTGTGGTATCTTTTAGATATCAAAATGCCAAATGTTTGAAAGGGTCAAAAGACTTCTAAGAGAGTTTCAGAGTTCTGGGTTGTGAATAACATAAGCTGCCTTCCTGCGCCTTTTAAGGTCTGACCTCGGTGACAATCAAGTGGTTTTAAAAGGATCTGAGGGAACTTACAGGCACATACTGTATGTCTTACAGATAAAGAAGGACACAGCTATTCGGTGGTTCAAAAAAACGAAGGTAAAGACTGGAGTACTGCGAGCTGGTACAAGCTGTAACTGACAAATAGCTTTCACCAGACAAAAGAGTCTTACTATAGACCAGCCTGAGATAAAAGCACGTGTTTTTCTTGTCTTTGTCTCTGGAAATGTTCTTCAAATGATAGAAGGACTTTTAATTCACGTTTCTAACGTGACATTCAAAATTTTGATCAGAGCGCTTAAGAACAGAGAGCAAAGTGACGCTTTCAAGTCGCTGCTTTAAGCTAAAAATTCACACTGCTGATGCTGACAGTGAGATGATTGCTCGCTTGTCATGGGAGCTATTGTTTAGTGACTGTCCTTTATGTTTTTATTAATGTGATGTGTTTTCCTAAGGTGGATATTGCTTTCTGTTATGTTTCATAGCTCTTGAATGAAGTCGGTCAGAGATACAGTAAATTGCAATGGGACCTTTCCCGGTGAAATAAAGGTTAAATAAATAACTAAAAAAAGGAACTTTGTCATGAGTAAAATTGGCTCCTGTAATGTATACCGCTATGCATTGTCTGCGGTTAACACGGGTATGCAGGAAGTAGCCATAGACGGAGTAGCCACTTACTGTCTGAAAGTACCCCCCAGTAGTCATGCTTTCATCCGAACTGAATGCATTTTTCAATCCACTACTGAAATGTAAATATTGAAGGTGCCAATAAACAATGACAGAAGATGAAATGAAATAATTAAGAAAGTGTCAGTCAAACCTCATGAAGTAGAATGAAACCTCAGCCAACACGTTTTTAGCAATATTCAGACATCATGTTGGATTTCTAGAATTTCCAATTGGGTTTTTTAATGCATTGATTGATTCTTCCACATTCCTGCATAATTAAGGAAGAAATTACAGGTGCACAGCAGTAAGAGAACCAATCCTGGCAAAAATGAAAAGGACTCCACAACTAATATTGAATTGATTGAAATCTAATGTGCGAATTTCAGCTTCATTCAGTTGAGAAGAAAACAAAATAACATGTTCTCAGACAGCACTGTAACCTGCAGTGAAAATTACTGCCACAACCATTTTAGTTCCAGCTTTTAAATACATCAGACCAAGTGACGTCCGGTTTGATACAGGGGAGTAGTGGAGTGACACATTGGCTTTGTCACAGCCTTTGTGATGAACAGGCTGACGCAGGTGGATCAAATTGCACAAAATTTTCCACACAAGCCAAGCATAAGCTCAAGCATTCATGTCACCCATTACATTACAGCTGAATGAGCAAGAACACATAGCTGTATCAGCCCTGCGAGGGTGTAATAGTGTTTAATTTATTTGTGCTTTCTTGGCAAATCGGTCACAACACCTAATCAGCTGTGCGCGTGTTCCCTCTTCTAACAGGGGTCTTGACAGATCTGACTCGTCTGTAATTGGCCCTTTTTTGCGCAACATTAATTTCACATTAATTCATTGTACAGTGAAAGAGAAAGGATGCCAGATATTTATCTAAAAAAAACTGTGGGGGTTTGACTTCGAGCCGAGGAAAATATTTAGTTGCTTTCTTTAGGACGACAAGACGTGTCCAAGCAGCAGCAATTTTAATAACTCCCTCTGAAAGAGATGATGAACACATGGCATGGATGGATGCTTTCCTTAACCAAAGGACCTTACCCTGAATTTGATCAAATTGTTGGTAATTGTAGCAATAGACGTTAGAATGTATCTGAGAGAAAGGCATTTCAAGGTAAAATTACAATGAAATGGATTTTTTTGCCAGTAAATGGCACACAGAAATGAAAGCTTAATCCGAGCAAAATTGAAAGAGCCAGCGGTTCACAGCATGTTACATTTCATATATAAGCGGACAGTGATTTTCCAAAGGCCAAGACATTATTGTCTCATGAGTACCCTCCAATGCCACATCCAGAACTTGAAATATCTTTAAAAGCCAAATTTTCTAGGGGAATATTGGCTTTTATTGACCAGGGGACGACACGCATGCACTTTGCATTTAAAGAGAAACAACGTTACATAAAATCACTTACAGACAGCAAGAGTGTGATGTATGCTAATGAGGCCGCTAACATCTCATCTATAAACAAGGTTTTTTCCCAGAGGAGAGGTGCTGGTCATAACGCTAGACTGATGCACATCTGCAGCACTTTAAATATTTTACATACGACAAAGCTTCTGTTGGATGTCGCTATCAGGGTGAAGCTTCCTCTGGGTCATGGGAGTCTGAACATGTTGCTGATTTATTTAAAGTCAATCACGCATTTTATTCTTCCAACACTGACGGCCCAACCGAACCATTTCCTCTTGTTGGTTTGGTTTCAGGCAGCACTGTGTGGGTTGGTGGGATGGGATGGTGGTGTTACAGAAGAGACAATCAATCAATTGTAAGCACTGAGACTGTGTCTGCTGTAGCATTAATACTCTGAGTCGGTCAATTTTTTTTTTTTTTTTGGACATTGCATGGCATGAGATAATATGCTGAACTAGGGGCTGATTTTTCTTCCATTATTTTAACTGGATAGTGATGATTGTACCTTTTCTTACACTCAACAAAGCCTGGTTAATATTTACAACATCTTTAACATGAATTTAAATTTCATGTGTTTCCTTTATTTAAATTCCATGTCAGTGGATCCTGTTGAGAGGGGAAAAAAAAGTAAACTGTAATCTGTTTTAGATTTTCGATCTTTTCCACAGGCCAAGTCAAGTTTACATGTTCAAATTGCTTGTTTATTCCAACCAACAGTTCAAACACCAAAAAATGTCATGTGACTCAAAACAGTCTGTCAATTTATCATAATATAAAATTGTATTTGAATAAAGCAGTCATCGTTCTGGTGTTGGCTGGTTTTTAGGCTAATTATCAGACAGCAGCCTGCTGCTCTACACTTAAACAGCCTCAGGCGTTAAACCAGAACCAACCATAAACACATCCTGTTTTGAATCTTTTCTCAACAAGCTGCCCAACATCCGAAAATACACCAGCGGGAAACTGAAATTAAAGGATGGGTAGCTAATTAACTAGTCAGTTGTAGCACATGAAAACTTAATTGCAAATGCCAACATCTGTAAGTTTAAGTGCTGAATTGCGTGGTCCCTATACTTCAGTGCCAGTTCTGACACTAGTGTCAGTCCTTACCTTGTAAACTTTCATTAAAAACTCCATTTATATTGTGTCCTTATGCACACCCACTCAGGAAGAAATAAATACCCCCAAGGCTATTGCGTATGAACCGTACAAACAAGCAACACAAAGGTAGACATAACATGTATTTAAACCATATAGTGCTTTAAAGACACTTAAAGCAGAGTTAATAGAAGAGTTGCTTAGTTATCTTTTAGTCTTTGCTTCGACTGTCTTCGGAAACCATTTGATGAAACCATTACATCCAAAAATAAGAGTGTTGCTTTATTTTTAGTAATTGTTGTTTTTGGATGTCATATTTATCAAGTGTGATTTAAGAGCACCCTGGTGTAATATGCCTGTTTTACAATCCTACATCATATATATATATATATATTAGTGTGAAGGAGGTCGTCAGAAGAGACGCCACACAGTTCTCTAAACTTAGACTAGAGAAAGATTCATGCTGATTTTGGTAGCGTGCCTAAATCCCATCAAGGATATTTTGTAAGGTGTTTAAAAATTCAAGTGAGTCAGACTATTGAGTTGAAGCATTTTAAATCCAAGTTTGAATGCCAGCAAATTCTGGAAGATGTTCAAAGTATAGATGTTTCTCTAATGAAATTGCAGTCGCCAATGTACAATGTGTTCAGAATGATCTGGGTTTAATTATTTTGACACTTATATGGCATACCAGACGTATAGTTTTAATTTTAGTTGCATGTCCTAAGTAAAATATTGGAAGCAGGAGTGTTGAAAAGCAAAAACAAATGCTGTATGTGGGACTGATGTATGGGACAACATGCAGCAAAGGGCAGTTGAAACCCATGGCCACTGTGGTGAGAACTGTCCCTTTGTACATGGGGAACACACTACCAGTTGACACCCTTCAAAATTTGAATTTGTTTAGTACTTTATGCCCCAAGTCCTGCAAAACTAATGATATTCCCATGAGCCTCAGCTGAACTTTCCTCTTATACTTACACAGGGCGTGTATCAGTTGATTTCTCCATTGTTCTCGTATCTTCCTTGAGTGTGTGTGGTGGGCTCTGAGCACTGACAAAAACACAGGTGGCCTTCACTCAGCACTGTCTGAATGCATCCTAGGGACACAGGCACACTGAAGGTACAGCTGTTGATCTGCTAATATAATGCTTTTTCTATACCCCAACTGACACGTTAGTCTTGTTCATCTGTAACGAGAAAGAAACTGCAAAAACATTACCACAACTTTCAAACACTAATCTGACTCTGGACACCATATTGGAACTGTTACCCTTAAAATACACAGCATGCGGAACAACTCCGAAACAGGTCCGCCACTGCAGCAGAGCAGATACGTTTCAACTTTAGTCAATGTGTCAGCTCACACAGTCTCCGGATCCGCTGGGACACGTGTTCACCGTGGATCAAGTTTCATTACAAGGACACGTCATAATTAGCGGGGACGACCTGAAGTCAAAAGGTCAGAGGTTTTCAGGTGTCTTTTCACAACGTTGACACCATGGATGAGGAGAAGTTGATTCTGGAGGTCCAAAATCAACCTATCATTTATTACACCTCACATCCTTTTTACAAGGACACTAGCACAAAAGATGCAGCATGAAATGCCATTGCAGGAGTCAAATGGCATTTGACTCCTGCAATATCGCGTGATCATTTGCGAGATCTCGTGCCGGCAGAGCCACACCAGTGCGCATCACAAACGAATTATGTGCGAGTTGGTGGACGGCGTAGTACCCTGTCATTCCGGAGCAGAGCTGTTCCGCATGCTGTGTATTTTAGGAGTTAACATCTTATTTATTGTCAGAGAGTAAGTGAAGTAGCATCTAGAAGAAGGAATAAGTAATTCTTTGGTTTTGACAATGAAATGAAATAAAAAAAATAAAAAATAAAAAAACACCCTTTGAGCATATCAAAGTACAGAGTCTGTTGAGAAAGCATTGTTTTGGTCCTCTCTCCGTCATCCTCAGGGCCCCATCTGGGTTCAGTGGATAAGCTGAATATATGTTCATCCAGCCGGACTAATTTTGTCACAGCGTGCTTTCACATAGTCACGGCTATGAAGGGTATGAACAGAAAAAAAGAGGCTTCTTTGTGTCAGGTAAAGTTTTTTTTCATGGATGCAGTGTTTTTTTTTTTTTTTGTTTTTTTTTTTTCACAGGTGAACAGACAAAGTGTAAAAATCACTCCATCTGTCCCAGATTACACTAACATCCTTTTTTTTCTGATTGAAATGTTGACCTGAGCACATCAGAGGTGAAGTTATGTAACATTTCTCAGGGGCAGAACTGCTCTAATCTGATTAGCTGAGCCAAATATTAGTGGGAGCTGAGAAAATGTAAGATTTTTTTTTTTTTTTTTTTTTTACCGAATCATTCCTGAGTGAAATCCAGCATGTTGATGATTAACAGCTTAACGCTGGTATAGAAGACGGTCTGTAGCAGAGCTGAAATGATTTGATCCTGGGTGAAGTGGTGCTCCAATTGAATATACATATGCCCACTTGGTGAGAAGGTCAAGCATCATCTTGACTTCAAGGTTAAAAACTGGCAAAATTGTAGATGCTGAGGTTAATTCCAGCAGTGTTTAAGGGATGGGACTGACAAAGGTCTAGATTTGTATTATTGTTAACATAAAACTTTAAAAAGACTGAAACCAGGAATGTGTTAGTTCATCTCTTAGTTCTTTCTGAGCCCATTCGGGAGGGTGGGAAATCTGATTGAGACACTTTCTAGCCAGATGAAGAAAAAATGCAAAGCTCCATCCATCTCTCAAAGACGTAATCTTGACTTCTCCCGTAGTGTAACTACATCAGTAAGCAGCCCGTGGAAACATTCACTTTTTAATACAACCCCTCTGTCTGTCTCCTCTGTCCTTGTCATAACACTGTTAACCATTTGTTCTTCTCTCATCAAAGCTCCAGCGAGTTCTTCCCAGTCAAATACAACGTGCACCGAGCTGCTGGAGCATTTATCAGATCCCTGATCAGTTCCACTGAATGATCTGTATGGACGAGAGAGCGGCGTGAGGTAGATGAAGGTCAGAGATAGTTGCTATCTAACGCATGCCATGTTGTACTTCTGCAGTCAGTTACAGCTGCAGAAGTTATTCCTCTGCTTCGTCAGTTACCAAACAGTTCATGAGCATCACCACCTCCTCCTGAAGTGGAGGGGGAAAAGAAAGATCGATTGTAATCAGATATATTGTATGTGGCTCATCTGGATGTTATCTGGATACAAGAGGCCTAACAACTGTAAATGCATCTGCAGCCTGTCTGTGACACAGCCCCATTCAGTCCTGCTGAAGATGTAATTCTGGCAACTGTATAGTTCCTTTTTCGTGCAGACCATACTCAGTAGACCACCGCTGGTTGAACTCCAAAGGAAAAACAGTAAAAACATCAAATATCAACGGGCTTTTCAAATCAACCGGCACCATAATCCACTTCTCCTCTGTCCAACTCTAGGCTCAGTGTGTTTCCCCGAAATACTCAACATTTATTTATTTTTTTGCAAGAATATGCCACGACATACTGACTCAGTCCTCTGTGAGACTGCCAAGTTCTTTTTCAAAGAAAATAGATGCCATTTCTTGCAGCAACTGAGTTGAAAACGTTATATTTTTCTTCCCACGACACCTTCTTTCATTCTTTGTGCATTAATGAAAACACTGTAAACTGAGTCGCAGTGAAAATGATTTACTCTGCAGTTTTGCAGAGTTCTGATTGAATATTTGCCTGAGGCCATGGTAGTGCTGGGCGATATATCGATATTTTAATCAATATCGATGATCATCTGATGACCGATGATCTATCTACCTAATACTGGGGAGTAAAAGTAACTTAAGGTCATCAACAACCTACTGAACACCACCACAAGGACTACAGCCTGTGTATGCAGTATGACTGAAAGGCAAAAGTACCTTGAGTCTAGTGCGCTTATAGAGGAGGTTTGGATGAATGGTCACGTGTACAAAATGTCTGGCTTTTACACCAGCGATCATTGCTGCCGTTACGTTCTGCATCTATTAAATCAATATCATTACGGCCATTTTTAAGGCACAGGCTCCTCAAACGTGTCTGTGTGCTGCTGTTCTCAGTTTTATACCACCGTAGGTTGAATATCTTTGGGATGGTGAGAGAAAACAAGCTATTCGAAGATGTCTATGTGAGTTCTGGGAACTTGTAGGGTCAATTTTTCATTTTTTTCCCCTCCATTTTAGAAATTAAAAGACTAACAGAGAAAATAATCAGGTATAGATAACAGATAGTTAAACGCTCAAATTGGGTGTTAACAGATCTATTAAATATCAATTTCTTTCACTTTTATTTTGCCAGTATCCCTATTTCATCCAAAACACATCCACAACACGCGAGTAATGTCTCATGTCATTACACCGCACTGAGGAAATATTAAAGAATCTAAAATTACTAACCTCATATTGGGAATATCAATGAATTCCAACATAGATAATTAAAACTAATTGTATTAGTAAGATTATATGACAGCATATAAAATAGCTTTTTCCCACACAGACACAAGATGATAGAGAAAGAAAGATGACGTCCATTAATGTAGAAACTAATTTTATCATTCGATATCTCCCTGCTTTATTACTCTAATAAGTTCATTGTTGAGCTGAGGTTAATGCAGTTTTGTAAATGAAGCCCCATATTGCAGATTGCGTGTTGCAGACTGTTGACAGTGGCAGAGCTGACAGAGGCGGAGAGCTGAGGGAGGAGAAAATAAAGCAAGCAAAGCTGCTCTCGAAACACCACCTGAATCTTTGTGACTGAAATACTCCCCGCACACTTTATCTTCAGTATTTGTGTCGGCTGTTAAAGCTGATTCTTGGCTTGTGGCACGCAAAACTGACATTTGCTATAGTTCTTTTTAAATGAGGTGTATTTCTAACGTCGGATAATAGTGTATTTTAAATTTGCCTTTATATGTGGAATCTACATCAGATCCAGGCACAGTAAAGCTAACCAAAGCCATAATAATGTCATTTAAGATTTAACATTAACATTAGTTATCATACCACCGTCAATCATTGCAGCCTCCTGATCACAATAAAAGCAGCGAAGAATACAGATTTGGTTAACACATTCATTTGCTTAACTCAGTGTTTTTATTTGTAGTGGTGAGAATCTTAATTTGACTCCATCTTGCGTCCTGTATGCTTATAATCATCCTTATTTCATTGATTTGCTGTTGGTCTTGTAATACTGTACTACGAGACCAACAGCAAATAAGTGAATGCACACGTGGAAAAATCTGCTCTCAATTCTTCATCAAAGGCCATATGATCTGATTTTTTTTAGTGTGCTTCTCCATGCATCTGCAGGCTTCAACAGAACTGGCACCACACTCCGTCTCCAAGCGTTGACGTAAAGGCCTGCCCTTTTTTTGAAAGAAAGTTTCCTTGAACTAAACTAAACTCAGCTGGAAACCAAACAACAGCTTCTAAAGAATCGTGTACATCCAGCGTCCACCGCCTCTCTTTGTGTGCGGCGCTCTCTGGAGCACTGCTCTCCCACGGCTGCAGTTCAGGCTCCTTTCTTCTCGTCTTTTCCGCAGTTTTTCATGTGAGCTGTGTTCCTCTCTCTCTCTGTAACAGATGTGACTTGAGCTTATTGTAGAATATATTTGGCCCAGCTGCCTGTCAGCGCGCTCTTACACTGCTGATGTCACATGACGTCAGTGAGCTAACGTATGCTGCAGCGCTGTGATTAATCACACGCTTTGAATGTGGAATCCGCATCGGATCAGAGTTATTCACCTCGGCCTGTGTGTCATCTGTATAGCGTATGATGTAGTCGATGACGGAGATTTGTTACCTTATTTGTTTATTTAGTTATTGATCAAAAAGACTATTGGATTATTTGATTTAAGCAAAGTATAGCAGCATCTGAGAAGGCTGAACCATCAGAAAAATCATTCAACAGTGGATTGATTGAGTCATTTTTGGACTTTTTTGAAGTTTTATTTGTTAGTTGCAGCTGCAGAGTGACAGGAAAGTGAGGAGGGGGGGGGGGGGGTGACATGCGGTAAATGGCCACAGGAAGCAGTTGGAATCGAACCCTGGACCACTGTGGCAAGGACTGAGGCTTTGTGCATGCATGCTCCAGTGTGTGAGATATACAGAGCGTTATTTACAGAATCTGGCAGAAATAGACTATAAAATATCTGTTTTACAATGTGGCTGCGGAGGTAGAGCGTCTCATCTAGTATTTGGAAGGTCTCATGTTGATTCCCAGCTCCTTCAGTCCAGCCAAGTGTCCTTGGGCAAGATAGTGATACAAAGAGATAAAAATGACTCTCGCTGGCTGAGCTGTGTCTGCAAGAACTGTATCACTGATCAGCAGTTGGCTCCTTGAATGCTATCCTCTGTCATCAGTGTGTAAATGGGTGAATGAGTCATCGTGACTTGGACTTGAGTCACACTTGAGTTACATTTTTCTGAACATCACAAATATGAATGAATCTCAGTCTCCTGAGTTACATTTCATTTCTCATCTTTTGAAGTGAGAATCAAATCCAAGCCTCACACCCTTGAAATAAATACATTAAAATTTACTTTGTGAGGGAAAAAAAAAACAAAAAAAAAAAAACATCTGCTGCACAACCGAGCAACACAGACAGCGCCGTTGTGTGCGTAGCATTGTGTGCACTTTGATGTCGACATCTAGAGGGTGAGCGGCAATGATCAGTGAGTTTGTTGTTGTACTCACCTGTCTGGATGTCGTGAGCTTTGTGCGCCCGCATAAAGTTCAGCACCTCTGATCATTCATTCTCAAAGCTCAGCCTCCCCGGCCCACTAGCACCAGTGTGCTCAGCCTTGTTCCACTTCTTAAATCTTCAGTCGATCCGAATGTGGCTCTGTGTTAACACGAGGGATTATTGTCACAAACAGCAGCCCCAGCTTGCATCCAAAAGTAACCCCGCATCAAGAGTGTTTAGCGGATTGTGCATTAAAGCTGTGATTCATCATGGTAAACACAACCTTTTTTTTTTACCAGCCACAGGTACAGTAATTCTAACGTCATTTAATATTTAACATTAGCTATCATTTCCACTGTCAGTCATTGGAAGACAGCCTCCCAAACTTAATTTGACTCCATCATGAGTCCTGTATGCTTACAATCATCTTTATTTCGTTTATTTGCTGCTGGTCTCGTAATACTTCTCCATGCACCTGCAGGCTTCAACAGAACTGGCACCACAACCATCACCAAGCAGAGAGTTAAGCGCTGATGTAAGGGCCTGCCCTTTTTTTTTTTTTCAAAGTTTCCTTGAACTAAACTAAACTCAGTGGAAAACCAAAAGAGAACCTCTAAAGAATCATATGGGGGCTTTGAGGTTTCCAGATAGACAGGTTCTTTGTACAGCAGCGTCCACCGCCTCTCTTTGTGTGCGGCGCTCTCTGGAGCACTGCTCTCCCACGGCTGCAGTTCAGGCTCCTTTCTTCTCTTCTTTTTGCAGTTTTTCATGTGAGCTGTGTTCCTCTCTCTCTCTCTCTCTGTAACGGATGTGACTTGAGCTTATTGTAGAATATGTTTGGCCCAGATGCCTGTCAGCGCGCTCTTACAGTGCTGATGTCACATGACGTCAGTGAGCTAACGTATGCTGCAGCGCTGTGATTAATCACGCGCTTAGCGGGGACACAACAGCTTAATGATACGGTTCAAATCTGTGGAGTTTATATATATCCCGTCAGCGTGAATCCTCCTCGAGTGTTCTATTCTTTCCTTTCTGTTCTTCTGCTCCTGAAGACCTTTATTGATAAAATACCCTCTCTAAGCAGTGATGGCTCAATCGAACAGCTCTTAAGTACCAAGATGATGTCGTGTTTCCCCACAAAATCTCTAGTTTGAAAACTGTTTTTCACTCGAGAAGGTTTCAAATGAAACAGTCTACTTTTAACCCAGATAGGGGTTAAAAGTAGACTAATTCTAGCCTAAATCTAAAATATAACCTCAGCCCTAAAGCCAAGTCCAAACCCTGAACGCTTTTTCTTCATAAAGAAGTGAGGAGTGGAAAAATTGACCTCGTTCTCCAAGTCTTAGAGTCGAACTAGTTCCAACAAAGTACTAGAAATTACACACACACACACACTTAATCTCTCTTCCACAGCTCTTGTTAGCCCTCTAGTGGAAACATTCATAGCTGTGAGAATGCGCTGCTGTGTTCAGGTAATTAGTGCTGCCACAAAATCGAGCTTTTCAAGTCATTTTGTGATCTGTGTTTATCTGCTAATCAGCTGAATGCTCCTGATTACGCAGAGCAGGAAGTGAACTAATGAACTAATCTACCATCGCTTATTTGTGCCTTTTATGCTGTCGTGAATGTCACGTGTTGCTTCTGCTTGAGCAACATTTGGAGTGTTTACTATTACTATACCAGTTAGTTTTCATTAGATCGTTTTGAACACACCATTTACTCACAGTGACTCCGTAGGCTACGCACCGACTGACTGACG
Organism: Nibea coibor; assembly: GCA_023373845.1. NCBI lineage: Eukaryota > Metazoa > Chordata > Actinopteri > Sciaenidae > Nibea > Nibea coibor. Next base: position 8,564,402 of record CM041737.1, on the reverse strand, counting down.
CCTCCTTTAGTGTAGGTTAGTGTTAGGATGATAGAGGAGAGGTCCGATCAGCCACACTAATTGAAAACACGTCAGTAGGAGTTTTTCTTAAAGAGTTCTGAAAATTTTGACTTAAATATTTGAAGCAAGGATTGTAGCTTCCTGTGAACATTTGCAAAAGAAGCAGGCAGGCAGACAAATAACCACAGAGTTTTGGAAGTATGTCCCCAAAACTCACATTTGCCTGTATAGTATGTAATTCAAGGGGATTTGAAGCGTAATGAGGACTGCCTTATGCATCATGAATCCTGTTTGTGTAGGTTGTAATGCAGCTGTAGAGACACTAGAGGGCGCTACTGAATCAGTAATCTGAACCTGAACCTGCTCCGTTGCTGAAGAGATTATAAAACAGTCTGTTTATTACGTTCAGTAGATGACCATGGATTAAAAAAAAAAAAAAAAAAAGCGAGTGAGTTAAGCACATCATTTTGTAAAGCTGCTGACAATTAAAAACAAAAAAGTTTTAACAATAATCATTTTTTTAATGCAGTCAGCTCCTCAGTTTCCTATACAGTCCACCAACAGCATCAGTCTGCCCGGTAACCCACTGTACTTTAGTTATTCTACATTTCATTTCCTGTGTGTACCCATGAAATACTCAAAGCTTGTATGTGTGTAGAATTCAACTGGGACAGAAGTGATTAGGTCTGCAACTAATGGTTGTTAGATGAATCTGGAACACACAAATATTTAGCTTTTTTAAAATTGATAAGAAATGTAACTGTTCTAACTACAGGCTTGATATTAAATATTAGATATGAAGTACTTGATAAATAATAATAAATAAATCCTGTCAGCTTTATATGACATCACACTGCAGCACAATAACAGGTCATAGCAGGTTATATAATTGACGCAGCAATTTCAGTGAGACACATTTTCTGTAATTCTAAGTGCAGCATAAGATAATCGGAACAACCGTAAATATAACACACAGTTCTAACTGTGATTTAAAGAGTAGTTCACGACATCTGTCCCAGCGTCGACTCAAAGTTGTTTCAGGTTATTTGGTGACAGCTCTTCTTTGATACAGTATAAACTCCATGAAAAATTGAAAAGCAGCACACCGTCACGGCTTGATCATTCTGTTTATTTCCAATATACATTTCATTTGAAAAATATAAATTCTAAAATAAACCATTTCACCTGTTCTAAAAAGTCACAAAAAGTTAATCAAAAACGAAAAAAAAAAAAAAAATCTCCAAAACGTATCAGTATCTTGTGCGCTAAAATTAACAGGTTTTTCATTTCTTGATGCAGATTTTTGTCCAACATGCTTATACAGTACAACACACTTTAAACTAACTCCACACATAATATGTCTCCGACATTAAGTCACACTTGTTTCCTGACGACGGTTACAAACACTGATGTGGAGTATCAATGACATTGTTACTTGGGATGACAAAAGCAAACGAAACAGGACGAATGTGACGGTACAATAACTTGTTGCATTTTGGTTGGAGCCGATGTGCCTTCACTTGAGTTGCAGAGGAGGAAGGCAGCTCGTTTATCACATGGTTTCAATTTGTTTGTATAGTGGTGATGTAGGTAGAGAGGACTTCCAGCTTATAATTAAATCTGTGACCCACTTAGACTTAAAAATCCAAGTGAGAAAGTGCTTCAGTGTGTCCTTTAGAGCTAATATACTGCAATGACAGTGCTCAAGAAGCCATTTTGGCTTGTGGTCCTGTTGGTAATACTGGCCAATAAAAGTCAAGTTGTTAGATCTGAGAGGTTCAGTTCTTTCTGTGCATGACCGTGGATTCACTGGCCACTCTATAAGTAAATGAAAAAAAAATGAAGTGAAACAACTGCTTTTAAGGATGAGCTTGGATTCCACGGAAGTCTATCTTTACGTAACACTCACATGCTCACTCATATGTACACCGAGAAAGTCACTGGTGACAAATATACTATCCTGTAACAAACTGGGGACAAAATGTACTATACTGTGCAAAACTGTATTGTTCTAAATGCTTCAGTAGTCTGAGTTAGACAAGTCGGGTTGGGTAACTTGGGTATCCTCCAAAATGTTGGTCTTAAAAGGGCCATGTCCTTCTACGTGTGATAAACCTACACGACTACCAGGACGAAGATGCCCTCTTGGCATAAAACACTAGAAACCAACTAGATCCCATCAATTGCAAATTGGACTTGGAAAACACACTTCACAGACATCGCCCACTGACACTTTAAGGTGCCCAGTTGTGACTTTGGGAGATTGCAAGAGGTTCAAAATTATCCAAAAGCGTCAACCTGTTTGTGGTTGTTTTGCACATTGTTGTTTTTACATTTTTGCTTAAGACTGTGGATTTTGTCCCCCATAACTTTCATAACTTTCCACACAGTAACTCCACAAATGGATTACATCACAGCCTCTATGGACAAGACTGAGCAGCAAACAATAACTTCCTCAATGTACATACAGTATGCATGAGTATTATATTATGATAGACTTGGAGAAAAATCATCTATTTTAATGTGTGTGTGTATATATATATATATATATATATATATATATATATATATATATATATATATATATATATATATATATATATATATATATATGATCCCTTTTCCACACCAGATAATCTCACCAGCAGCTGAGACAGAAACAAATTAACCTGCTGTGGACCAAAAGCTGTTCCACCACATGGAGCTTACATGGATTTGATTTCCTTCTCATTTGTCATGTCGTTACCATGAAATTTCATGTCTGGTTCAATCTCTTATAAGCCACTTCAGGTAAAGGAGTTTGTGTAGCACAAGCAATTACACAGTATGCCCTCCTAGTTAGCGTTTAAGTTTGGCTGAGGAGAATCGGATGCTTACGTTTCGCTGAACTGTTTTCTACCCACAAAGAAAGACAAAATGAAGGACACAAGAAAAGGTTACCAAGATACACAAAATATGATCATAAAAAAATGAAAAAAAAAAAAAGATACAGAAATGTTTGATTTAATTTAAACAAGTAACAAAAACATTGAAGTGAAGCCTTGAATGAAAGATTCAGAAAATTAGAAAGAGAAGGTGAAGCAATCAAAAGTGATAATAAAAATATTTACCTCATCTGCAGATAAAAATATGCATTAATTAACTGTTTTATTAACTTAAAAGATCTATTTGCACACGTTTCCTTCACACACTATAAGACAGTGAATCTCTTGAATCATTTCAACTCTACAGGACAGAGAGAAAATATCAAAACCCCATGCTGTGTCAAAAATCAACATGTTGCATTTGTTTAAAATAAGATTGATCTAAAACAAGAGGTAGAGCTATAAAAACATAATTTTCCTGCTACAGGAAAATATTATTAGAGTAATTTATATATGTAAAAAAAAAAATCAAGACAGATGATATTTATATATTTATATAAAAAGAGCAGGAAGGGTGTTCCATGCGTGGTCAGAAAGAGCTGCAGCATTTACTGTTGATCAGCGATATGTGGGATGAGTTGCATAGAAGAGTAGTAAGGAGTTACATTAAACAGTGTTTGAGTCAGAAAACAAAGACCATTGACTGTATAGCTGTGAGAAAAATACCAAGACAAGATCGCAAAGAAATGGTTTTAGTGCCCGGTGGTGGTGGCGGTTCGCTGCTCTACAGAGACGTTTCAGATCCTCTGCTCTTCCAGTAGAATGAATTATCATCGTCTGGGTCCATTTCTATTCTAATCTGAGGCACAGACTTCAGCGGACTCATCTCAGGGCTGAAACATAAAGACGTGTATTGTTAGGGCGTGTGTTTGGTTCGGGGGCATTCACTCATTAGCTTAGCTTAGCATAACGACTAGAAACAGCTACACCATGGCTCTGTCCCAAAGCCGGTGGAAACTTAAGGAAGTCACTGCTACTGGCTTACCTCCCGTAAAAAACACAAACAAACAACAGAAAACTGGTTTCAGCACTATCTTGATGTTCAGATTAAATTACTGGTGGAATCAAGATGTGTTAATAAGTGGGTTCTGTCCCCATTTGACAGAACCAGGCTGGCTTTTTCCACCTGCTTCCGGTCTTAGTGCTAAGCGAAGCTAACTGATTTCCCGGCTAGAGCTACAAGTCATTCACTGTGCAAAAATGAGAGTTAAATTAGATTATATAGTCTCCTGTCTCTGTAATGTGGGATGAGATGAAATCCCTGAGAAAAATATATCTCCCTTTGTATTTTTAATATGATGTCTGAAGGCTGGTTGGTGTGAAATCCTCTGCTCGTGTGATTGATGTATTGTTGTTTACAGATGACTGTTTTTTCAATATGAAAGAAGAGAATCAGTTCAGAGCTTATTAGATCTGCAAACATGTCTCTGACTGCTGCGTGTATGGACATTTAGTCTCACTGATTAAGGTAAACCTCAGCCGTGGTTCAGTGGGATGTTGAATTGAATGTAGCGTGTTGCAGGGTGTTTGTGATAATTCCGATATGTGTGGTATTCATGCTTTATTGAGAGAAGTCATTACATCATTGTGTTTTGGTGTCTCGTTGCAGAAATACAACCAGAAACGCAGCGGTTTGATGCTTCCTGAGGTCATCTGAGCTCAAAGCAATTTGGCTTCAGTCTTAGTGGGGACAAGATTAGTTTTAGTCTGGGTGGGGGCAGTGTAATGTCATCACTACCAGAGCAACACTGCCCTGTCCGATGTCACTGACTCTAATGGACACGTACCATTGAAAGGCATGAGGCATTTAAAGTAACATAAAGTCAACATACCCCAGTTGTTTTGTAAGAATTGTCAGTGAGGAGAGGAGTAAAAAGCCATTTTTACCACCAGCGTTAAACCAAGTCTAAGTCATTAAGCCAAGTCTATTGACTTAACTGTAGTTTTAATTTACCCATACTTTACTTGGAGTATTTCCATTTTAAGCTACCCTACACTTCAGTTCCACTACATGTATCTGATTACTTGTTTGTTTAACCAGGAGCAATTAATTGCAAATCAAAAATCCCAACCTAGGCTTAAACTACCAAACAGTAACATGTGCTTCTTCCACCTCAGTCAGTCGAACGTGTTTGTAGTTAGTTACCAGCCATGTGGACAAAAGTCAGTTCGTCAGCCTGGTCTTTACAGCTGAAGACCATTTAGAAAAATAAATCTTGTAAGTTGTTTGTTGGCATCACAGATGTGCTGTGATCATGGCGGCTTTTCGCACATTGTCCCAAACGCTAATCCTCTTCCGACAGCAGATGGGATGATACAGGAACAAAATGTGACCATGTGCATACTAGCCGTGGATTCTGGTCATCAAGGTTGCGGGCATGATTAAGAAACATAATCTCTTCTTGAGCATCATAATCATCGCTCTAAATATTTGCCTCAGAAACAAGGCTTGTACTTCCTGTTTGATTGCTTTGATCGTCTCCTCGAAAGCTATTGTATGCATCACGCAACATACACTCGCCACATAGATATAGGCAGGGTTCGTTTTAGACCAGTGGTGCTACTCTGGATGTGTCTCACTGTTCATCTTTTTTTGTCTGAATGACATTTAAGATTGCAATAAATGTAAAGATGGCTTTCAAAAGAAGTTTCAATATTAAGTTAAAGTCAAATAGAGGCCAATGTAATTTTGAGCATTGAGTTGTTCGGATTAATCAACAACATGCAACCATTCAGGTTTCACTGGAGAAATAAACATGATGGAACGTTTACTGTATTTTAAACACACATGAAATTCAGCATGTGATATGTGAAGAGAAAGATGTTTTGACTGGCGACGCAACACAGACCTAAAAGAGAGTGATTACTGGATTTATATTCATCAGCTAGCGAGAAACATGACGCCAATGGATGATAATGTCACTGCTGAATCCAACCTCCTTTTTTCAGCTGTTTATTATAGTTATTGCAGTCCGGAGAGAGAATCAAGACCTGAGAGAAGAAGCGGCTCCTCTGTTAGCCACTGGGGAAAAAATGCATTTTTGCTATTGGTAAGCTAATTAGCTTAGCTGACCTTTAAAGTTCAGACCAATATTATATGTTAGCTAGTTAGCTTGCCTTCTAACCTTTCTGTGACCTTTGATGTCACAGTCATGGATGAATTCAAAAAGAAAATCAGTGCCGGTTATATTTATTTTCACTCCCTCTTTGCCTTTTAATTTGTCCTGCTGGATGAATAGATTCATTGGCTGTCAGGTTCTGAACGCTAAACTGTACATGGACTCTCTCACACACACACACACACACACACACACATCTCACCTGGACAAACAGTTGGCCTGGTAGTAGCGAAGCTGCTCAGCACGATGTGTGTGATTCAAGGAATGATGGGGGCTTCTCTCCTGCAGAAAAAGCAAAAGTCATCAGTGTGCACGCAGATGAGATAATACGTTGAATCCTCACAGCAGCTGATTTCACTGACAGACCCTTAAACCATGTAGGAAAAAATAGCTGCTAGCTAGCTTGGACGGATTGACAACCTGCATCAACGCACAGTATCAATATATGTTTCTGACAATACAGGTTAAATTTAGTACAAAGTGATGAATAAAATGTATTTTAGAGACAAAATGATCAAACATATTGTCAGTCCCACTTTCTGATACTAGATAATACTCTGTAAGCCAGTGAGCTGGAAAAATGGAAATTGGAAATGTGTGAAAATCAGACTACCTAATTCTATATTAAAGTAAAAGTTAGATGTACTGTAGGTTGCAAATTGTCTGTACTGCAAGCTCTTTTCCATAAAGCTGAAATAACTTTATCTCTGATTTAAACAAGCCTACAACAATATCTACAACAAGGTCGAAATTCAGCATGGGGAAAAATCCAGATGAAAGAAGAATTAAAGAAGTAGGTTTAAAGAAGAAAAAATGGTTAGGGTTCAGGGGGGAAATAAAAAATAAAAATCAACATTGCAGGAGGACATCATAATCCAAGAGAAACGTGCAAAAGGAGAAGAAAGCCAGTTAATTTCATGCATGTTTAGGAGCAGAGAAACCCAAAGGAGGAAAAATGTTAATATCATGCAGTGAGTGAAAGGCAACAGGCAACACAACATCCACTCTTATCAACAGAAGAGGTCGTCAGAGACATGAGTGGAGCGGGAGAGTCGGGCAGGATCAGTAGGAAGAAGTAGTTTCCCTTCCTCCGGTGCCGCAGGTAGTTTGAGTCTACTCACTGTCAGAGGCTTTATCACCTAAGAAGGGCTGCTGCTCCATCATGTCCATGGGGATTTTAATGCTGGGAACATTGTCATTGTAAGGACAGTCGGACTGTTGGAGAGAGGAAACACACATCCTGAGACAGGACTTCTGGGTGGTGTGGGTGAGTTTAGCGTCCGCACACGCGCCTTCATTACTAAAGCTGTGACGACCTTCACTGTCAAGTCATTCCACAACCCTTTCTTTGAAGGAAAAATACAAACAGCAGGTGTCATATATCTCAAATTATTGGCTTCATTTTATCCACAGGTAAAAGTGACACTGTCACACAGCATCTCTGGTGGAGGACTGAGTTGGAAAATGAGACGTCTGATAAACCTCTCTACCTTTCTGTAAGCACAAAGGGCAAAAGCTTCTTTCAGAAGCCTCCATACATAATTTAATTAAAAAAAAAAATCAACCACAGATGGCAAGCTTCAGTAGGATTCGCCTTCGCCGAGAGAAGTCATTTCAACTAGACTGTACAGGATATATACAGCTTTACAAAGGAACTGCACAAATGTGTCAGTCAGACACATTTGTGTCACTTGTCTGACAGACTTGTCAGTCAGACAAGTGAGTTCCAGTGGCTAAAACACAAGCTGGATCCTCCTAGCAGGCATTCATGGCTCATTATTCATTGAAAATGAGACAGTGGCATTTCCACCATTTATATGTAATACTTTAGATTTTAGAACTAACTTATCGGGGAAAGTACTTTATACCAACTGAACATGAGGGTAACAAAACTCTTCAAAACCTTCAAATGGTTCATGCTGCTTGCAAAGGAAGAATAATGGGAGTTGGGACAGGCAGGACTGGAGGTTGCTGGTGAGGTTGATGAACTTGGGAATGGGTGGTCATGTAAAACAAATAAGAAACCGCAGAAGTGCAAGGCGTCTGCTTGATTTCCGCAAAGACACAAACTTTTTGCATTCAAATGGGGTCGAAACTGTGAACTGGAAACCCTTACGTCTTCAGCGTCACTGTCTATGCTGCCTCGCTTTTTCTTTTTCTTCTCATCCTCTTTCTTCTTCTTGTCCTTCTCTGGGATGACATCGTCCAGGAAGCTGAGATCATGCTGGGAGAAGAGGTAGTCCATCGCTTTTCTGACGGCGACCAGGGCAAGGATCTAAAAGCAGAGGGACAAGATGATTAGAGTGGTAGAGTTTATTTTGTTTGAGGAAAAAATCTCCTGACTATGACTAATATGCTAAATATACTTTGTACTTAAAATAACGAAACACCTTTAAAATGGTAACAGTCACTTCCGTCCAAACAACAGTACAACACAAAGTACATTTACAAGTACAATAAATCACATAATATTTGTGACCCTGAAGTGTGATTATGTAAAACAACAGGACAGCATCTCTGTCACTGGTCGCTCACACTATAAACTGGAAAGTGGATTAATCCATATAAATGAATTGACTACACGTTACAGTTACACATATACCAAGATTCATGTTCTTTTCTGTTATATTACTTATTGTTATGCTTTATTTTTGACTGTTGATATTTGAGGAGGTCAACAAAAAAAATCCAGCTGAACACTTCCTGGAAACAGCTGCAGCATTTATGGCCTACATGGACGCATATGCACCCGTTACATTAAAGTCACGTGATAACAATCGAACCTGCATGAATCTACAACAACTCAGTGAACACTAGAAGCAGCTGAAAGTCCAGTGAGTAAAAAACTCTGAATCTTACAAGTCTCTTACCATGACAGGGAATATAATAGCAGCCACAGTGGACTTGAGGATCCAGAGCATAGCCAAGCAAAGGATCTGCAAGAAGGTGAAAAGGTGGACCTTCCTGAGGGGAACATGTCGCAGGTAAATCAGGTCCGGCTGGTGCTTTGCTGGCATGAGAAGCAGCTGGAGACGATCCATAAACTACAGACAGATAAGGGCATAAACACAGAATGGATGCGTGAAAACGGCTGATCACTGCTTTGCTCCATTGTCACTTGGATATACAGAGGTTCTTTACAATAAAGGTCAGGCAGCCAGCCTCAAAATTTAACCCACAAATGCAACTACACTAACTAATGTCTCATGAGAAAGGTTAGAGGATAATCACAGTCATTTGTATTAGCATTTACCTGCACGCCATTGAGAGAGGCAACTCCCATGTATAGGAAGACTCCATAGAGCACCGGCATCGGGATAAACTATGTAAAAACAGAGAGAACGAATAAATAAATGCATCTATTCCATTTTTAAATATGATTAACGGACAGATACAAATCAGAAGACCATCTCTGTTTGATTACCTTTAAAATAGGAGCCATAAATACAGACAGTCCTGTCAGAAGGAACACACACACACCAGTGACCCTCTGCTCTCTGCAAAAATAAAAAAAAAGAGACAAAACATATGTTAGGTATAATTCTACCTCTTTAAAAAATTAGCTGATTGCTTGAGCTCATTCATTTCACAGGTCTCATTCAGTTTAGCTAAAGCAAAGATCCCAACATTTGTAGGAAGTTCAGAGTCGGTGTAGATGTTTCAGTGTCTTGCAAGACGAGAGCTTGTTAGTTCAGCTTACAGCTGACATGTAAGAAGCCTCTGGAGGACGTCACCGAGCAGACATGAAAACAAACCGTCAAAGAGATGACCTCTAAAAACAAGGAAGCAAACCACAAAGTGTCTTTACCGTCTTTTAATGAACCCAAAAGACAAAACCAAGTGTAGAAAATGTTTTAAGTACCAATTGTGGACAGCAGAGAGATTTTATTTTTTAATACAAGAGATATAAGAGACTGACCGTAATAAACAAATTTATTGACGGGGCTCTTAAGTTTTCCCAGCAACTCTGTGACATTTGTTGGCATCTCACCTACAGATGGCGCTACGGCAGCAGGGTGAATTTCATTTATTGTGAATCAGTGCTCATGAATCTCACTCCTTCATAATACTCTCATATTCCCAGGCAGGATTTTGGTATTCTCTAAAATATTATAACCGCCATCAGCATCTTTTGTCATTATATATGTGTATTTTCATGTGAATCCAGATGCAGATATAAAATGTAAGCATCATCCATAGATGCAGAGTTTATGATTTACACGTTGTCATGTATTGTAATGGTCTCACCTCACACCCAGGAACTTTGGCAGCTCTCCAGGAGCCGACGTTTCGGTTTCCATCTTCAGACTGTCGATGTGAGCGATCGAGATGACGGTGGCGGCCACGTACCACGGCAGGCCCATGAAAGAGCAAACCGCCATCAGAATGGCCACCCAGAACAGATCCAGATGGTAACCTGCCCCTTTCTGGTACAGACCACAAACACATGGTCAAAGGTCGTGTATGTGTGTGATCAGGCATAGACAGTACGCACAGCTGCAGACACAGGCAACCTAAAACCCAGCAAACCGCTCTTATATGGTTTGACTGTATAATATGCTAATTTTTACTCATTTCTTATGCAAATGCTGAAATGATTCACCAGTAATCTTTAAAGGGAACGCCGCTGAACTTTTGCAGACTCTCTGAACATCTCAAGTAGCTTTTTGAACTGAACTGTGTTCAGTCACTGCCATGAAACATCTCTCACTCCCATGAGAAGAATGAAAACTATATTTAACTACAGTGTGAAGGTAGCCAGTGTCCTGTACAACCTGGAGTTTGTTGTGGGAAATTCATGAAAGTCCTCACGTCACATAAATCAGGTAAGGCAAATGGAAAGAAAAGGTAAAACAAACAAACAAACAAAAAGCTTCTCTCTTTAACCACAATGAAAAGTTTCTGATTTACACATTACATTTAACACTGTGAAAAATGCAGATTCACGGCAATTTATTTTGTAGATGATGCTGTAAAATCCTCCAATAAATGTTCTGCCTCACTCACTAACAGACTTTTAGCTCACGGGTCACAATTCGCCACCTGGCTTTGAAAGGTTTCTTATTTACCTTCAGCTTGTGCTCCTTCCTGTTGACAATCACAGCAGTAATCTGTTGGTCCATGAAGATCAGTATAGTAACCAGCAAGGCAGGAAGAGCCGACGCCAGGTAAACCCACCAGGGGTTTCCTCCGAACGGGGGCACGAACCAGCCCCGGTTAGGACTTGTTGGCTATGAGGGAAGAAGACAGAAGCTTTAACACATCAGTCAACTTGACAAAGCCACATTTGTTACTCTGAAAGGGCTTGAGAAAAATTATGTTTGCTTTTGATGAACACACAGTCACTCTCCTCTGTAAACTATAAATCACTTCATGGATGGATATGTAGATGGGCTGAGCAGGGATCATACCAGCAACCCTACATTTAATTGTCATCCCCACCTCCATCTAAGCTACTGCACTGAGTTATTTTATAGCATTTACATTGTAAATGACTCAAAACTGCAGGATGGATTGAAATCTATTGCAGTTATGTTAAATCTTATGAATCAGTACAGCAGAACAAAATGTATTCAGCATCAACACTTGGAGCAGGGAAGGACTCACCTTAAATTCAGTTGGCACAATGAGTTTGGGAGTATCGACTCCCACAAGCATATCAACTCCACAGAAGATGAGGATGGCCAGGATGATGGCGAAGTCACTGATGAGTTTCCTCACCTGGGCAAAAGTCAACACAAACACTTCTCTGTGACGTGCAGCTTCAAACATTTGGACACCTATTTCTCGAAAGACGACCTGTTGGTTGGAATTAGCTCAGCGCGGCTGGCTGTGACTCACGGTGGTGGGGAAGAACCGGCTGGTCTTGAACTTCTTCAGACACATGGAGGTCGTGTAAGTGCCAAAGAACAGGATGAAGGACATGAGTGTGATGTCTGGGACAAATCCGCAGGCATTTCCCACCAGCTCGCCTTTGTACTTCAGACACTCCGACTTTGTGAGCGATGACCATGTGGTGTTCATTGGCTTCACATCGGAAACGAAGATCATTATGATTATAAAGAAACACTTATTAGTGCAAATTAGTGTCCCAATAATGCTGTGACAGATACAATAGCTGGCTTTCAGGTACCGAATGATGTAACAGCTCTTGATAACTGTCTCAGACTTTCAGTGTTTTTACCAGAAAGAGAGATAAAGACAAGCCCAGTGTCACAGTAACCTCAAAATGGAAACAATGTGCTTATCAGACTGTTCTATTTTCCTTCTAGCACTGTTGAACTGACAAACACAACGCAACTGTCTGTTTCAATTTTCTCTTTATCTCGCCACTTGTGGCTGGTATGTGAAGATTGTCAGACCAAAGTCCTTCAGTTTGAGCACTGACTGAAGTAAATCAGTGAAATACATTGTTACACCTATGGGTGAGCGTAGCACACAGTAGCATAGACGAAGTATCGCGTAAACTATCAATAAGGACGATTTTGCGCTCGAATAACGTACAACTTACCAGATCAGTGTTGTTCCAGTACCAGATTGAAGTACCTTCTAAAGGATCGCCGATGTCTGTACTGTTCTCTGCGAAAACACAAGACACATCCTCTCAGCGCACACGTTTTAACGCATTGCACACTTCATTCATTAATTGATTATCAAATATAGCTTGTTACGTAATCTTAGTACCACCAATGTGTGCAGCAAATTTCCAGCCGCTGTCGAGAGATTTTACTTTGGGGACGTCCCTGTGGCTTAGCGCTTTACTGTCGGTGTTAAACCAAGCACGTTTCTGTTGATGTGTCAGCCGCTCACCCAACAAACATAAGCATCTGTCATCTCCTCGTCCCTCTGTACTCTCTTTAGCGCGACATGAGGAATAGCTTATGTCTGTGTGTGAGAGTGAGTGTGTCAGAGGGATATTTTTGACAGCAGCAGAGGATTACCAGTAATGCAGGGCTGCCCCCCTCTTCATCTCCAAGCTCCCATCAGAAAACCAAATAAAGAGGCCATACTGTACCGTATTAAAGTCAGCATGACTGGTATATTATGTTGCTCCTTCCTTGTATTGTTACAGTTACAATTACAATACAAACTGGGATAGTTTTAGAGAGACATGTCTTATTGGCATCTGTGAGTTAAACACATGCACACACACCAATGTCAGCTACACGCCTCAGATTTAAACAACATCTCACCTAGAACAGGAGGGGCCATGCAGAGGCAGTCATATTGTGTGACATAATCCATCCTAAATTCAGAGTTGATGGGATAGTGGTGAGCTAATTTGATCATCTTCTTGAAGGCATCGTAGATGAAGATGAAGCTGATGAGACAGGAGAAGCCCTCCTCGGTGAACCGGGTGAAATACTGAACCAAGAAGCTGGCGTCGGTGGCCACGAGCAGCAGGCAGAAGAACGCCGACCACAGCCCGATCCACAGACGGAACTCCAGGTAGTCAAACTGATTGTCTCTGTATGGAAAAAAAAAACAACAAAGTATTAGAGAACCACCTGTACAAATAAAGAAAAGATTTTAAGAATGCAGGTAGTACGCAAGTAGAAGTCATAAGATTATCTGTTTGTTTTTAAGAAAAAGTCTCTCAATTGACACACCTTTGCACTTTAAAGAATTAATGTCAACTTTATTCTCAAAAAATCTAATTTATTTTTTCCAGTGGAAAAAAAAAATCACCAGCATGACTGACATTAAACATATTTTTGTGGAAACTGGGTTGGTTCATACGGAATAAGCATGTTTGGAGTTTCTCAGTCAAAGTTTAGTGTGATGATAAAGTAGTTTTCAAGCTCTAAATCATCTGTGATTAGTAACCGGGCCTCTGAAAAACGGAGAAAATGGAGAACGTGCCGGCTGAAATTGAAGAGCAAGCGTTCAAACACGAGAACAGGACCAGTGCTGCTGAGGATGGTGAGAGGCTGGCCAGCCAGCAGGCAGAAAACAGCCCCGGTGATCGCCGTGCCCAGAAAACTCTCCAACACGCCCTGCGCGCATGGAGGATGGAGGAGAGCAGTTAGGGAATGATTCAGGGCACTCTGCAAACTGTTCAAAGGTTAAAAAAAAAAATCTCAGTCTGACCTGCATGTTTTCTGTAGCATCTCCCAGCAGACCACCGAAAGTGATGGCGTTTGTCACAGTTCCCAGGTAAATAAACAAAATGGCCGACAAGGCCTGAATGTGAAATGCATCTGTGAAGTCACTGACAAAGAAAGGCGCTTTTCTTTTGATGTCAAGTATGAGACCCCCACAAAACCTGAAAACAGAGACACAAAAAGTGATATCTTCCACACAAAAAAATCACAAAGACTTTTTAAAAATACGTGGCCTTGATTATGATTTCTTACCTTCCAGTCTTCTTTAGCTCGTCCCCTACAGCATGTCCCCCTCCTCCGTGACCTCCATCATGGGGCATATCTCCATTCATCTGAGAGTCGCCTCCCGCATACATGTTTTTCCTAAAACACACACAGTTTTGCTCAGTCTGACTCACACTAACAAAAATAACGAAGCGGGTCATAAATGTGAACATCTCACATGCAGTAGGTGCTGATTTTGACACGGCATGCTGTCCTTGAAAACAGTGCTGTAAAGTGGCGGCACGTTGTGCAGCTTTTTCATGTGTTGTCAGTTACTGTTACGTGATTAAATAGCCCGATTGATCAGGGCTCCCGTGAAAAGCTGAAATGTTCCTGCTTCACTGAGTGAAACTGCAGCTTTAAATAAAACCCACGGCCGCTCTTTCATAATTGAACACTGCGCTGTACACCTGCACACACTTCAGTGATTCTGCAACTCCGGCTCTTCTGTAACGCAATGTAGTTAGTGCACACACAGCATTCAGAACAGGTGCAGGTCTTAAAAGTTTAATGCAAGGTGGTGACGTAGTCTATTATCTTCTCCATTTTCATAATTTTCTTCTGCGGCAAAGTTATTTTTAAAAGTACTTTTCCGGTGACTGAATCCATGCTGCTTACTGCTCATTGGAAACATGCAACCAGCTAAAACAGGCATGTTTTTATTGCAGTGTTTTCTGTGTGTGTATGTGTGTGAATGGCTTTAATAATTGACCAGCAATATAAAGTCTGAGGTCCTTGTAGAATCAGTGAACACTTGTGGTTTCAGATAAGATCACAACAAGGAAATCTCTCAGGGGGTTTCACCTTTGGGTGTGTACATGAAATGTTTTTAAAATGATTAGACACGCCAGTTATGAAAATACATCCACAGAAAGTGAAATGAAGTGAAGTTCCTCTCACGAGGAACGTGCTGGGGGGAACATGAAGTGCTGTATGTGTGCTCTAGTGGTGTCCTTGAAACCTTTTGTTGGAGGAAGGGAGTGTTTTCGGAGGCTCTATCCTGATGGCCGGATCCCACTCTCCGGGAGGAAGCACGATCACCTCATCCAGGAACTCATTGATACCGGCCAGCAGGTCTTGTCTGTCCTTGGCCTTGTACGCAATGTCATGAAAGACCTGAAGAGAGACAGACAAGGGATGAGGCATTCAAGTGTGAAAGAGACCTCCTAAAGCATAACTCAGATCTGAGCATTAATATTTAGGATAAAAAGTGAGCTCTTACAAACAATCAGGTATAAATGTACCGATCAAAAAACCTCTGAAGATGGACAGAGATGCATCTTATCAATAAAATATGAATGTGTGGTGCAGCACCAGCTTACAGGCCTTTAGAGTTTTCTGCTTTTTTAGAGACGTGAACAAAATAGGAGGCAAAATACTAGTAGGCAACTTGAACGATACGTGGATACAGTTTGGATAGTATTCTGGATGGCATTGTGGTGTGAGATCTTCTCCTCATATTGTCTACTGTGTACCTGTTGGTAGGGAATAAGCTAATAATACGTTGCGATACATGAAAATCTCATTTTGATGTGTGTGAGCCAGAGTTTCGCCATCAGGACTCAATTACAACACAGATGACGTGTGTCAACGGAAGCCCAACCTCATCTGACATCAGCGTGGCGATCGCTCTCCCGATCTCATGGTACGACTTCCCTTTGCCTTTGGGACCAAGCAAGATGAATAAAAATCTGCAAGTGGGAGCACAATCATTTGAATTAACAACCTTGTCCGTGTGCACTTTTCAGTAACGGATAAACCTTTGAATTAAGGAATATAAATCAACCATAAATCAAGATAACAGAATGACTGCATGAAACACAGTGCAGAGTTCAGTTTTTATATTTGCATCCGATCAGGTGTCTGGTTTGATAGTGTGACCATTAAGTTTTACAGCATCTTTAATTCTGTTTTGACTGCAGGGCTGCTGCATGTACCAGCCTTCCATGCTAGTACCTGAAAAGTACTTTCAAAACGATATTACAATAATAAAACTTTCAGGTTATATAAAGTTTTTTTTTTTTTTTTTAAGATTTCTGTCAGGACTGATGCATCTTCCTACATTAAACTTTGAACTCCAGGGATTCATGTATAGGAGCTAGACATGAATCTCACACACCTTGTGGGAAGAGGAACCTCTGTTAAGGCTCCCAGCATCACAGCTTGCTGCAGACGAACAAACGCCACAAATGGGGCGTCCAGGAAGTCCACCTCCCCCACCAGCACGTTGGAGGCCTCCGCGTCTCTCGGCAACTTCTTCATGAACTTGTTCCTCAGCTTAAAAAGCACAAAGGAGAAGAAAAGGATGAGGCGTTAAATGTTGAGTTCACACCAGCAAGCTACCCGGTACAGTCCACGGCGAATTAAACAACCTATTTCAAAAGGGGACAATCCCATTCAGCTTAAATACCAAACCAGGAGACACCCGCGGTACCTAAATAAGGCTGTATTTCTTTCTGTCATGACGATGTTGAGATGTGTAAAGATGGAGGTCAGACACCTGCTGAGCTTCACAGGTTCAACATTTTACCTCCAAAGTGCTGCAGCTGTGTGTCTGGGAAGCTGTTTGCCACTTTCAGCGCTTTATGTGATGATTCAAATGTGTTTTAACACCTTTCGTATCAACACCGACTCATTCACACTTTGACAGTTTGAAATTCTGTCGCGGAGTTGCGTTAGTTAACAGTGCAAGTATGAGTCCAAAGAATTAAGATACAGAAAAGTTAGAGAAACATACCAGTGTTTTAGCCTTTCAACTACTAATTAATGTTTAAGTGTTTAATTTTACATTTTTTATATTTCTGAGTCTGGCAGTCATCTGTTTCTGTTCTTGGTGTGAAAATCTAGTTGAAAAGATAGATCTTAATGTGATGGTTAATCCTTCACCATAATCATCTTTATCAGAGCACATGAGGCAATCTGAAAATGCCGATATGCTATGATTTCTGTGTTTGAGTCTGTGTTGGAAGGGAGGAATATGTGGAGCCATTTGCGCACATTATAATCGTGCGACAATCAAGTCTGCTTTAAAAGGTGTTTCTTATGATAAAGAAGTGGCACGCTTTGTGAGCAGATTGGAGTTATTAATAAATGAACCTTCAAAGACAATTAATCATGAACATCCAGATAAGATTGTCATGGAAAACTACAGCGTTATTTATTAACCTGAAAACAACAGAGAGCAAGCAGGAAACATTTACGAAGACACAGCCAGCAACAATTTCTTTTTTTTAACTGATTCATTTAAAAAAATGAAATTTAAGTCTACTGACAATGCTCTCATTAAAGATTTAAAATAAATTCTCACCCCTTGATCCCCTCAAACACACGGTCCATTCACATCAGCTACAGCAACCGAACACCAAATAGATCATACAACCATCAACTGTTTGCTGTTATGAATTTATAATCATCTCAAAAGTATTCAAAACATTCCTCAACTAGGTGTCCTGTCTGGACAAAGCTCTTCGTGCACTGCGTTTCGCACACATCAAAAAACGGTTATTTTCTTCTGCAAACTAACAGTAATACAAAATGTCTTACAGTAAATACGATGCAAGGTGGGAGGAATAAAAGCCGCAAAGTAAAAAAAAAAATGCTAACCAAAGCTCAAAGAAAATGAAAAAATACCCTCTATTACGACCGTCTCCAAAACATGTCAGAAACACGCCTTCATCCAACCAAAGGAAAGCCAAAAAGTTGACGTTTTGAAGATACAATAGATGTAATTTTACTTTACTTTAACTACATGCAGGCTCAGCTCACCCATTCGGTCAGTTACTACGTTTTCTGACAGACTCTTTATCATGCTCATGAAATAATATAGCATTTCAAATCACAAGGGGGTTAATTAAACATTTTTAAATATAAACTTAATCCGAGGACAGATTTTTTTCTGTCACATATTGATTCACTCACCACTGGCACACCACATATATGTGCACAATGGATTTCCTTGCCCGTAGTTTAAGTTTACCCTCAGTGTTGTTTCGATTGCCTTGTTTGTTAAAAAACATAATTAGTATTAGATGATGATAAATGTGCCAAAAACACTGCCTGGCTGCCAGTAAACAATACAGATAGTCAGAGAGTGGCTCTGTCATTTTGAAATAAATTCAGTGTCTACAAAGACATGAAGTAAAAAATAAGTTGTTTTTTTATCCTCTTTGGTACCAGCAGTCAGAAAATAAAAATCAGAAAGATCAAGTACAACCAGCTTCAAAAGACCAAAATGGAGACCAGCTGGCTGTCTATCACTTGTCATCATGCCCGCCGTACCCAGATCATGTACTGGCAGGACTGCAGCCTTCAACCTCTGAGGACTGAAGTCCCATAAACTTGTGACATTCCTCTGGTGAAATCCAAACAGATCCAATCAGGGGCTGTTGAGCTGCCTTGGCAGTGGGCTTGTCTGTAAATGATTGAGTCAGGAGGTTAAACCTGTGTAACCGCACACCTTGTCCTGTGTCCGATCGCTGCTAATCCACACCACACTGCCCTCATTAACGACGTACATCAGAGTCAGTTCCTGCCCTGTTTGATTCTCAAACAGCATGAGGCACATATTCAATTACCTCAGACATGAAACCTGCTTGTTTTTTTTTTGTTTGTTTTTTTGGCTTTTCGCACCTGAGATGTAAAACTTGCATTTAACCAGGTTTGAGGGTGTGTCCATATACATTGTCACCAACTCCAATGAAATGGCTCCAATGAAAACTGGTTATTGTTCTGTGAACCATCAGAATTCCATTATTTAACGTGGGCAAAGATTATTTTTTTAAACAAACTAGAACATTGTCGCCTGTGACTTGAATACATGTGACTTTGCAGTGTTTGTAATTCATCTAATCTTACTCCAGACTTTGAATGTGAATCTGCCCGGCTCTTGTCTCTATCTTGACCTCCATCTTATCTCTATGATTAAAGACTAAGTTATCAGACATGTGGCTAGTGTGGAAATGATTTCTTGTCCGCAGAGGAAACTTCTGAATGATATTTATAGGCTGAGTGCGTGTGGAGGAGCCTCAGTTTAGTAGATGCGCTTCCTGTCCAGTTGTCCAGTTCTTTGCTACTCTAGCTGTCCCACAGGAGGACTTACTGGATCGGCCTGACCTAATTCTGGTCTCCCAGAGGCCTGGTCTGGGATGAGACCATATGAACCAATAGCTGCTTTGAACTGTGGCACTATAGCCTAAATATTCCACAGTTAGAATCGACAGTGTGAAAACGTAGACGCAAACACTTTGCGACTTTGTGATCACCGCTGCTCCAAAAGCCATAAATCAACTCAGATTGTAAAATGAAATCGGAATTGAATAGTGTCAATAAGTCTATTCACAAGCCCCTCAAAGAAGTGTGTGCATTGGTGCCTGCCAAAATTGTTAATACAGCACGGATCCAACACCTTCCTGTGACTGGGGCTTCAAATCCATTTCAATTTATACAATCTAAAATGACCCACTAACTTAATATGTTGTAGAAGCTACAGCATTTCCTCTGCTAAGCAGCTGATGTTGTGATATTCTTTTAGAAACCTAATAAGACCTACGACCTATAAGCAGGACCGATAAGATAGTGAGAGCCAAACAATACCCGGGGCAAAAGGAGTAGTAAACCTGTTGCAAATGACCCAAATTTATCAATAAACTCTGAGAAAAACACTTTGATGTCTACTTTGGGTGTGACAGATAATCAGTGTGGATTGGATTGGTGATTCTGCATTGGAAGTGGGATTCAAGAGTACAGGTATGTGTGTGTATTTCCATCGTCACTTAATCATTGAAAAGAGAGATTCTCTGTCTAAGCATCGTCCTCAGCCGCAACAAAACCTCCACACAGACCTTTAAAGGAAAAGTTTATTCATTCACATTTATTCTACAGACTCATTAAAATGTAGCAGAATCACATAAGCAACATGGATATAGTTTTAGAGACTTGGCTGAGGCAGGTTCAGGGCAGCTGCAGCATTCTGGGTGAACAGCTACATCAGGCTAACAATTTAGCCTTACAATGCCAGCCTGCAATTCTGCCCTCATGGCTGAGGTGGACGAAAAAATGACAATTGCTCGAGACAAACTTGAAACAAAACAAGAAAGCATTCCAGAGATGCTGTAAATGTTAGATTATCCCTAAAAATCTGTTTCAGGAAAATCGGCTATGCAGTGCCTGAATACAGTTTAATTTTACAACTATAGCACCCGGTTAAATAGTCGTTAATGAGCCAAAAATCCCACTTGAATGCCACCAACAAAGGCAACTTCATTTAGTTAAAACCTGGAGATCTTGTCTCACTGCTGTATCTGACTGAACTCAACTTCTGAACATTTCCCCCCCCGTTTATAAAACATTTTCTGTGCTTGCACAAATCTGTGCATTTTCAGTTTACAGCAGATAAGACATAAAATGACCTGCAGAAACCCATCAACTTCATATCCCAAGAAATAAAAATGTTCTAGCACTGCCCACAGAGAGTGACACATAATCTCAGCAATTTATACAACGAAAAGAGAGGTTGACTCACCTGGTCTTTTTCCGGTTTGTCGGAAATGTCGCTCAGGCTTCTGGAGGCCAGGTTCCGGTGAGTCGTGGCGGGACTATCTGTTAAAAACATATCGACCCTGAACGGTTAGATCTGCTTCACCTTCAACGGGATATAAGACTGCATAAGGAGGCAGAGGCTTGAGAAAAGACAGTGGCTCGGACGGTTTGCTCAACATGCAGCGCCGGAAAGCATAACAACATGAAAACCAAAGACAGAAACATGACATCTGTGTCTTCCACTAAGTGCTCTCCTCATCTGAAGCAGGTGGACAAAAGACTCTGAATGGTGTCCTGCTGACTTTTGTTTTCAGCTTGTCAGCTCCAGCGATTTCAGAGACTTGACAGCAGAATGTGACCTTACTTCAGTCCTGGAGCTGTCAGAGATAAGAGGCGGTGTCCTGAGAGGTACGAATCTCAACGAGAGCAAATTCTGATGCCACTGTAGCCTTTCATACATCTGCCCCCTGAGTATTGTGGGTAATAACATGGTTGTCAGTATGATGCAGCCAGTATAAATGATGACACTAAAGAGGGGATAAATAAAAAATAGGGGACGACTAAACTTAAGGGAAATACATAAGGGATGATATATCAAATCTAGGCCAAATATTGTTGTAAAATATATTTTCGAGGGGGGTGCACCTCAAAGCAAATAAACTGGGTTTGAAGGAGGGGGGGTAACACTACGCTACAGTTTGGACACGACTACATTCAAACTGCAGTTTTCTAGTTCTGAGCCAAACATACAAGCTACTTGGTATCTTCAAAGACGCCTCAGTTTAGTCAAAATTCAAAGTAATAATTGAGCAGCGATTAAGAACTGATCGGCGGTCTGCAGTGTGAACATAGCAGGGTCCAGTGAACTTACTAAGCCAGTCCATGCTGGTACTCTTTTGGGACTCCAAGTCCTCCATTGATATGTGACCCGACAGGCAAGTCACAGAGTTGCCAAGAGGACTGCGAGCTTTTAGTAGCAGCAGCAGGTAATTAGACCCAATCCAGGGAAGCAAAACAGGAGGAAAAAGGAAAGATGGAAGGGAGAGAGTTGAAAGACAAGCCCGCTGAGCCAAAGAGATTTGTTAGAACAAAATCAAGTGGCTGTTAAATCATCTGTTATTTTATCTGTATTTTTACAAGCCGTGTCATTAAATCATGGCACCATGGGTCACTGGACAGGAAAACTTCAACGGGATCCAAACTGGGTCTTAATAAACTGGATGATGTACTTTATTCTTGCAAAGCTGCAATAAATGAATGATTGCTAGTGAAGCTTTTTTTATCTCAGTACGGCGTACACTTATACACTTGATAAGATGCTTGGGCTTTTATGTGATGAGTTTCCATTTGAACAAAGCAACAACAGGGCTTTTCTTTTGATGGACTCATAAACCAGTTTCATAAATCTAATTGCAGGTGATAAATAACTTCACTTTCCAATGACCCGTGGGCAGTAACAGATTAATTACATTGTTCACACTGTGAAACATTTGGTTACTCAATGTGTTACAATCAAAGCACTTAAACGCGTGTTGCTAATAGCAGTTAGACATCGGTGGAGGCGTTCAAGGCGTCACTTTGCTCACACTGCTGTTTTACTTGCAGCTCTGTGCTGCTGCCTGAGGAGCACTTGTAACACAATCATTGCCAATGAGCTCTGCGTGCAACAATACACCAGATTGATGTTCAATGTTTTGCATGAATCTGAATTCAGCTGTCTTTGCAATAACTTGTATGGGGTAACATTCAGTGAAGCGAAGTGACAGCCCGACCTGTGTGATGAAAAAGCTGTTACATTCTGCTCTAAATAACAGGTGAATTTTCATATATACAGGATCATCAACCTCAGAGATGGATGCTGAAAATGATATCTCTCAAACTCCCTATTAGTCATATCCTATCAAATTACAAGGTCGAGTTTTATGATTTCTCATGGCCCTGAACTTTTGTCACCAGTGTCATAAATTCATCCACAAACTCAATGTTGAAATTTCCAGCTGAAGCCAATTTAAAAAGAGCTCCAGCAGCTCTTACGGGTGCTGATATGATTTCACTCTGATCAGTGAAGTCCTCTGCATCTGTCAGTTAGTACAGTATCCTACGGTGAGTACATTAAATGTGTTGTTAGAGTGAGATGCCAAGCACCAAATGTTTGTGATCAATTAGAGCAAGACATCTACAAAATGTAGTTTCACTAGTTAAGTGAGAGGTTTAGTGAGCAAGTATTAGACCTACAGTAGCACTAATCGTAGGGGAAAATGTTTTTCAGCATCTGTTAAGGAGAAACTTGTACTTATTATTAAGTGCCCCATTAGTGGGTTCCTACAGAGGGGGGCGCTAGTGTGTCCTTCATCACACACCAACTCACTGCACCCAAAAACTCACTACACACCTCGGGTCAACTTGAGGTGACAAGAAGAAAAATGAAATCAAACCCAGTAATGCAGATATGTACAGCTGAACTTATTCTAGAGTAAAATAAGTGATTTAGACTGCACCAAACTGGCATCAGTATTACCGTTTTCCTGGTTGGAAAACAGCCTACTTGCACAGGAGACCGTCTTTCCGATGTCAGCCAGAGAGCGCAGGTTGGACTTTTTGGTCTGGTGAGAATGCTTCCGTAGCAACGTGTACATCACTTTCTCCTTCAGTTCTGGTTTCAGCTGGCCGATCTCTATCTGGTTGTCGGTGATCAACTCTGAAGGTGCAGAGAGAGGGGAGAGAAGGAAAACGGAGGATGAAGGACGTGGATGTCAGTCTTTTCCTGGAGAGAAGAAAGTTTTCTAGCTTCACCACATTTAAATATTCAGTTTAAATATTATTCAACTTACAGATGACATGACCAGAAAAGAAAAAGCCAGTCTCAATGTCAACATGCTAAAATGAATACATTTTTACTTTTATGTGCGATGGGAACAATTTAATAATTAATTAGAATTGTTTTCTGCACGTGTTCATGTTCATGATAAAGCATAGGTACTAAACCATTTAAAATAAATGATAAAACTAACCCGTACTGTGAAACACGCACATTGCCCAGAGTTAAATTCTCCTGTTCTTTCAAATTATGTTTTCATTTTGGATCTATTCTTTCCCTTTATGCAATATTTTAACAGCCTTAAGACAGTAGCAACATCACTGCAGTCAAAGCACCATAAAAAGTCTCTTCATACTTGTAAGGACTCAATTAGTGCCTCCCAGACTGTAAAGCTCCTGTATGAAAGTCTTCATGGCATCATGAAATAGCTCAATCAAAAAGGTCTAGCCTATTTTTAAAAAAGAAGGTCAGGAGCTTGAATGCTGACAGATAGCAGCCTCAGGGAGTTTCTCCTCTTGTGGAGGGGTAGTGCTGTTAATGGCCCATCAGTCAAGTCGGGTGGCCTCAAAGCAAAGAGGCCCAGCTCCGCTCGGTCTGTACACTCCATGCAGCACAGTCAATTACTTCACATTAATCACTCCAAGTGGTAAGTCTTCCTCCCTCTCCCTCATGCAGTCGAAAAAGGGAAGATGGTTGGCTGTCCTCAAATTAGGACGTTTTTGTGTGGCCATTTACAAACTACCATTTGAGTCCCTCACTGTTCCAATATACATCTAAGTACAGTACAGGCAGGACTTGACAGAGCGGCGGCTAAAGCAAAGAAGGGAAAGGAAGAAAACCTCTGAGGCCTGTGTGCAGCATGCATCAGTCTATAAACCTGTGTGCAACAGAGCAGCTCTGAATGGCCTGTACATCACAGGGCAGATCGAATCGAAATGACAGATGTGTCCTTGGACCACAGGCAGGAAGGCGACTCCAATCAATGTCATTGTATTGCAACAATAAAAAAGACTTCTACACATTAAAGACACCTAAAACTGATTGTGTACAATGACAGCAATATTCACTGGAACCCGAGAAATTCAGTGGCATCAAATAAAACTCTTTAAACTACTTTCAATTAGTTTTATGAACAATGAAACAACACAATATTTTTACTTCATGTATTTGTATATGTATTTCAGCATATCTAGTTTTAATTGTCCATCTATTGGCAATTAAAGCGTCAATGTTGTGATCAAAGCAATTGGTTGAGAAAAGCGAAAGACCATGGTGGAAGTGCAGCTAAATGAAATAAATAATAATAATAATATTTTGAGCATTATACGTGATAAGTCGAAGCCAGCTTACCAACAACCTGAGGCAGAGTGGAAGCTTCCATGTCCAGCATGATGGTGCCCTTCTCTATGTACGTCCGCAGTTCAAAAAGGCTATGTAAGGACAGCGTGGCCACGTGGGGTTTACTCCAGCGTTCGCCTCCTTTCTCCACCTTCTCCTCAAACTTGATCCACCTGGGAGAAGAAAATGGACCGGATTAAGTTAGACACCTACATGCAATAAGAGAACTTACTTAATACTAGGACTTCAAAACCTTAAAAAAAATTAATTTCATGTTGTTTAAAGCCACATTAAGTTTTGTCTAATGCACAACTGGTGGATGCATGATGAGAAAAATGAAGAAGGAACAGTATATGCCCGGGCAGAATGCAATTCTTTCTTTTGTTTATAGTCATGGTAACGTAATTGGTTCCTAAATTCATAAGCAGCATTGTCATTTCTATTTTCTCTGTGTATTTCTTTAATTACTCCCTGCCCCCCCTCCTTCAGAGTTAGGGAGATGAGAAACTGAACTGGTACTGAGCAGTTGTTTTTTCTATACCCGGGTTTTATTTAGCCATTTTGGCTGCCAAAATTGCACTTGGCAGACAACCAGCACTACCCAGCACTTGTGAGATCTTTTATTCATTTTGAGTGCACTTGGTGAGGCATTGGAACGGGTCTTAATGTCTGCAGTGATTTGCAGAATAATACGTTTGACATTAAAGATGCAGGACTTCAAAAATGCGTAACAGACACTTTTTTGAAGCGACGGGAACCGTAGTCGTCTTTTAACCTTTCTTAACCCTGCTGATCTTGTAACTCCCAATATGATTGTGGTACTTAAATGAATAATAATTAATAGTTATTATTATTATTAATTAAAAATAATAATTAATAATACTTAATACTAAATAATAATACTGTCCTCATGTGAAGAGTGTGTGTGAGATCTTCATGGCAGTCTGGATGAAATTAATGTTTGCATATCTAACATATTTTCTTTTCTTTCACCATCACATTGTGTATCAAACTGAAGTAACACGTAAACTAATATTGTATATTGAGAGAATGACAATAAATTCTACCTTGTTCCTTAAAAAAGGAACGCAAGTAGATAAAGTGTTTGTCTGCTGATCATTAGGCGTTTTTTTTTTTAGGTCCAGGTGGTTGAGATGACATGATCAGACACATAATTACCAAGTCAATAATGCACTCACATTTCATTTGCATTTTGAATGACGCACATTTCTCTCAGGTTAAACTCTGATAGAAATTGATAGATTTCTTCAGGGCTGACGAGCTTTAGTGTGACCTTTTGAACTTTGACATGATGATTCATTTACAGCCCATCTGCGCTAATTCTTCACAATCTAATAACCATGATGTACATCAGGCTACATATCAATGCTCGGGGAAGACATGATTTTTAAATCATTTTTGACTTGAATAAAAACTCACAAAGCCTTCCTGAGTTTAAGTAAATGCACTTTTGAAGAATGCTGAAAGACTCCGACAGCGGAGTTCTTCGGTAGAGTTCCTCTGAAAATCATTCAACCAACTGTGAACCAAAATGTAACTTCTATCCGCGGTACAATTGGTCAGAGGTTAGGTTAACAAATCAACTCATTTAGATCCTCAAACAGCAGCCCAGGGATCCAGTTTCCCCCTGAGAGAGCTTCACTCATCCAATGCTAATGATGTATAAACAATCATCCCATCTCTATCCTATTCCATCCCACTAGTGGGCCACATAGGAGAAACCTATGTGCACCATTTTTATACTTCCCTAAGCAGTTTTTGAAGTGAACGTTGAGTGAATTTGTCCTCAAATTGACAAAGTTTTGCTGTGCCAATGACTTTTCAAAGTCGACTGCATTACATTTATGAATGGCTGAGTGAAAGTCCATGGCTTCTACATATGCAGAATCAAAAAGCTGCACATGAAATAGAAACACTGAGAGGAAGCCCCGCATCTTAGACCGAGTTCCTTACCTGGCCATCTCCTTCCACTCCATCTCCTGTCCGTCCACCGAAAGAAGCTCATCCAACTCAGTGAAGAGTTGTGGTGGCGCTGGCCCGTCATCTTCTTCCCCAAGGATGTAGCGGACCCTCTCAGCTGCCGGCGAGACTGTGTAGAGAGGAAAAATACTGTGGTTTGTAGGCTGGCAATGATGCCCGTTGGGCAAAGATTTGGACACCGGCTCCCCCTCCTCAGCTGGACCCTTGCAGTTGACCTCAGGAGGAGGTGGAGGTGGTGGGATTTTCACCATGACCTCCTCTCCTTTCTCCTCAGTGTCCTCTTCCTTTTCCTCTTTCTCCTCTTGGTTATTGTTGTTGTTGGACATATTTAAAAACTCAGTGACCCCCCCTTTGCTCTCCAAATCAGCTGACCCAGGGTTTGCTCCTCAGATAGCAGACAGCAAGCTAGAGAGTCCCAAAGCTGTAGCTACACCCTCATTAAAGTCTTGGGTGGAAGTGACAGGAGCTCTCAGCTGCTTGCTCCAGCACTTTGTGAACCAGGTAGGAGGGGGCTGATGGGGTTTAGGGGTCCCCTCAATGACAGTGTCCCCACAGCTAGCCCCTTCTCTCTGCCCCCTCTGTTCAAACAGGCCTTCACCATTGGCCCTCCAGCCTTGGCAAGCTGCCCTGGAACCCCTCATTAACAATTAGGAAATGGTTCACAAGCTGGCCTATTCTTTTGCAGAAGCTTGGCTTTCTTTCCCTCGTCTTCTCATTTGAATATTTAGAGAGCAACACAAACAGAATTTCAACAGGACTGATACATAAATTATACCTTTCAATACTATTCAAACATGCTGTAAATGGCCGACACCATCACAGCTTGTTCCAACAAGTGGAAACAATATTTGAACGTTGAATCAGAGCCCACAAACAATCACTACGCTCTTTGATGAGAGACGGGTCCTGTATGTAGAAAACTGTACACAAAGATTATTTTCATGAGCAAACAGTGGAACAAGACCGGTGCTCGGTGCATCATTAGGGCTACAGCGTGTTTCTGGAAAGCTCACATGAATGAACAGAGCCTCAATTTCATTTTGAACTGAAGCGGAGTCCTTTGAAGAACAAATACTTCTCAATCAAACTTTAGCCAATAGACATTTTTAGAGCAAATGACTTATAACAGCGAGAATAGCACAGGCGTAACTAATAACATTAATGATGGCCATCTCAATTTAAAAAGGCCTGGATAGGGTTGCCCCAGCTATTCATAAATTCATAAATCTGCTAGCAACTGGGCCTACTAGTGCGGATCAAACTAGTGATTTACTAAATCAGGTTGCACCATTAAAACATTACATCTTTACACATAAAGACTTAATTATTATAATGTAATCAGTGGCTAGGAACCAACTGTAGCACTGTCGAATCAAGAACTATGAACTTTGCGAACAAGACGTCAAGCTAGCATAACATTCGAAAATGAATAGACGTTTTAAAGGCTCAATAATGTCCTCCGTAATATAATTTCAAATTTTCCATATCAATATAAATCCAATTGGATTGGATCCATGTTCATTCGTAATCATGATTTTCAAGCCCTCTTAATGGCAGTTTGGATGAAATGAATGTGTTTGCACATCTATCTCTGTGAGGACCACCTTTAAGAGGGCATTTTGTCTGCTCTTTGTTTATTTGGGTGGGGGGGTTATGGCTCATTTTTAAGGATGGGATTTGAGTTAAGGGCATGTGCATGTAATTGTGATGGTTAAGGTCAGTGTTAAGTAATGCATTATGCCACTGAGGGTCCTCACAAGTACAGAAACACAAGTGTATGTGCGTGAGAGAGAGTGAGTGATAATAACAAAGCTGTCTGATCTGATTGCATAACAGCTTGCTAATACTGTGTACTGAGTGTTGCCTACAGATACTGAACATATTTAAAATTTTAATTATTAAAAACGTCTAGAAAACACTGTAAATATCAGTCATGAACCCAAAAAATCTGACAAAGAAATCCAGAGGAATGAAATGGTTAGCAGGAGAAACTACTATGCTGCTCTTAGATGACGAATTCATGATAATATTTGCATCACAGAGAAAGCACAATGACAGAGGCTAACGTGATGAGCCTTTAGCTGGACTGCCCTTTGCAGATCAAAATTTACACACATTCAACACTTAGAATGACATCGCCCGCCACAATGAGTCATTAATTCATTCATTCAGTAAGTCAGTCAGCAGTAAACGGTAAATGAGGTGAAGGCTCGGAGTTCCCCCCCCCCCATTGTGTTGTCTGCGGCTCAATAACAACAACAGCAGGTACGAGCCAGCCAAGCAGCTGTAAGATTACTAGGTGGGGGATAAACTGTCTGCTGGCGCGCACACACAGACACACTGCACGTTTCCACAAGCTGCAACTAGCTTAAGTCACCGCAACCTGTTTAATAACACCTTAGGTGGAATAATTTACATGTGCGTTTCACACATTCAGCTGACACTTATATCCACAGCGATTTACGCTGATTACAGTAAACACTTAAAACAAGCTTTAAATACCTATATGGACGAAATTACACGCAAACAATGGCAAGAGGTGCAAGGCGACAGTCAAAGCTTCAGGGATGAAGACTCTTACAGCGGACCTACTCTACTGCTGGACTCCTTAAAGGTCCACAGAGTTCATAACGGTACAGAAATACAATCAGAGCAGGTCAGTAAGGGTGATTTCTCTCAAAATAGCAGCATGTTTTATGATGAAGGAATGAGGAAGAATCAAGTTTTCATGGTGAATCTCCTGGCACATCTAAAATACGTGGATGTTTAAAATTATTCCCACCCTTAAAGAATAGAAATGAAAAACTGGACACAGTAGGTATCTGAAAATGATTTTACCAGTAAGAGATTTACTGATTCTTCACGAGAATCTGATGCTGCCTATCCATGCCATCCTACAGAAACTCAAGCTGGTAACAAGCACGGCGTCGGTGTCAGTGCAACACTGTCCCACTCGAGTAGTTGCTAAGAGAGAGGAGAAAGGTGGGAGGGTGGGTGAGAAGGGTTAGGGGGTGAGGGTCAGTGTAGAGTGAAAGCAAAGAGGGGTGAGAGCGAGCACGAAAAGGAGGGATAGAAATGAAAATCCCATCGTTCAAACGCAATTTCAAAGCTCTGTGTGCTCTAGCCAAGAGCCATGGGCATACAAAGAAGACTTTGTCCCAGCAGCAAAGGCTCATGGGATAGGAGATGGAGGAAGAATGCCCCGCTGCCCGGCAGAAAGCTTAGTGTGGCTGCCACTAAAGGCCTGTTTAGTCCCACTCTTGACATGCATCCTACACAAATACCTTCCATCTCCTCTGACCTTTTTGAAAAAACTCAGCACAGTAAATGGCTACATGGGATCTAATAGCACGCTCATTGTTTGTGACTGTACATGCAATGATAATACAACTCTGTGTCACCTCATTCAAAGAGAGGATCACTGAGACTACAGGAAATGTTTTCCATGTCACAAAAGTCTGACATTCAGTATGCAGGGCAGCTAGCACACAGGCAGCGCGCGGGGATTGGGCTGAATGCAGAGTAACACCCAGAGGGTGATTCATTGAAATCCCAGTATTTATACCAAGACCATCAAGCTCTGGTATTTTGTTGTGGTAGCTGAGGTGGGCATGTTATGAAGTGAATGTAACAAATACCTGCTGGGGCAATCTGCAATGAAATGACTACTGTTCTGTCTGCAGCTATATTGAACATACATTGACATATTCTCTGTGATTTCTCTATAAACTGTACATCTCCCAAGATTCTCATGATTCACTTATTTCAATGATTTAAAATATCTTTTAGCAAGGCACTGTGTGTTTACTTTGTACTATACTTTTGTTGTGTTTATGTCTAACATGCTAAAATGTAGCAGTTACATTAGCATTACAGCAACAGTTATGCTAATGAACTAAGGGACATCACAACTGGCGCAGACGCTTCTTATCATTAGAGGGATAATGCAGTGAATTACAGCAGGGTCAAAGGCGTGAGCAGAGATAAACAGCTATGCTGAGATCTAAATATCAATGAAAATAAGATAATTCAATTCAATTACTCGTACTCTTTATAATATTATTTACAGAGACCCAACAATTCCACCATGAACAAGCACTTGGCAACGGTGACGAGGTAAAACTATATATATATATATATATATATATATATATATATATATATATATATATATATATATATTTATATATTTATTTATTTATTTATTTATTTATAGATTTATTTATATATATATATATATATATATATATATATATATATATATATATATATATATATATATAAATAATGATAATAAAATCAAAGCGTGCACTGACTGAATAAAGTGAATCTGGTGAATGAAAAGGGGTCATCATTGACTGTGACTGGCAAGATGATTGAAGAGAAGAGGTGCTCAAAGACAATTCACGGACTAAAAGAGTCCTGACAGCTCTGCGGCGAAGACGGTTCAGGAATAGCAGAATTGTGTGCAGCAACACCTTCTTTGCAGATTCACTTTTTTACGACAACAATCTTACGAAAATCCACCACGCTAACCATAAAACCACCTTCAACTGATGGCAACAAACCCGTGACCACTCATATCCAGTCTGACTAATCTCAAATGGCATTATGACAGTTATCATTTACTGAGACAAATCAGATGAGGCAGGTCTAGAACAAACAAAATTTATAGCTAGCTGTGTATGCATACACCAAAATATTCATGTATCTTTTTTTTGCAGCAGAACATAAAGTGAGAAGACTTACATGTACACAATAACTTTAACAAAGTGGTTAGAGAAACCTAGAAATTGTGCCTTATGTGGGAAGCAATATATTAGCATATCCATAATTTGTTTGTATTTTGTTAGTGTGCACTGATGTCTGGGATTCACCACTGTTTTCTTTATTAAATCTATTTGTCTTAGATATATTTGATGAGAGGAAGAATCCCTGCTGAGCTGTGTCAGATTGCCAAGAGCTCTGCTTTTAGATGTGTGCAGTACTCTGGAGCCTCAGCTTAGCCATTTGTCTTGAACTATTTTGATGTATATTTATCTTGTGGCATAATTCTTGCAAATGTTTATGTGTATGGGAATGAATATTAACACGTGACCTTATATAGTGTCTAGAGCTCATTAACCTAATACTAATACATAATGCTGAATATTAAATAAAAAATCAGCCACACGCCTTTCATTTATGATCAAGTGGAATTCATCTTTCAAAAATGTTTGGTGCATCTGGAGTTAGGAAATATAAGAAATTTATAAGAATGCTGCTGTATGAGGCCCATTGTTGATCTGAGTCTGTCAATCAATGAAGATTGACTCATCATAACAATAACTCATGATGGCTTTTTAAGGGTTTAGGTAGTTTATTCAATCAATAGCCAGAGACCTTTTCTACTGATAGAATT
This sequence comes from Nibea coibor, assembly GCA_023373845.1. NCBI lineage: Eukaryota > Metazoa > Chordata > Actinopteri > Sciaenidae > Nibea > Nibea coibor. Next base: position 8,531,895 of record CM041737.1, on the reverse strand, counting down.
TATTTTCCTGTCTGCTCTGTAGACATCCTACTCTCACAACTCTAGACCTTATTTCTACAATGTTTGCCCTGTGTGAGCACAGTCCACAGCCCCTTCCCATAACATAAGGGGAGGCCAGTAGTACTTGTCAATCCTCTGTCCACGGTGTCCTGATCAGACATGTAAGTCATTGTAGGTCATACTAACTTATACTTTAATTTCTCACTTAAAATTCAGGAACGTCTCCTTAGTTTGGATCCCACGTCATTATTCATAACTCGCATTGTGTAAAAGATTTCAAAAGGGTTATAATAGCATTCAAGTAAGTGATGTTTAGAGATGCAACATAATACTGATGCCATGTGAATGCCGGGTAGCTCCAAAATGTCAGCTTTTCAGGAAGCAGGAGAAAAACAGACAGGTTTCTACCTCGACCTTTGCATTATCTAATCAGTTTTGAAAGTCTTCATAGATCTCAGGATCGGACCTTCAATTCTGAGAGAAGCTATCCTTCCAGTGGAGCAAGCATTACATTACAGTGACTTATTCACACACACACACACACACAGAAAAAAATGAATACAATCACGGCAGTCTTAGGTTGCTCTCTCTCTCTCTGACTTTGGAAAATTAAACCTATTTGCATAATATCCAAATTTCTAATCTTTGTAATCCACTTTGAGAGAACATGATCCCCTAAAAAGAGGAGGGCGGGGGGTTGTGCTTTGAAAAAAAACATGCTCACCAAAAGCAGCAAAGGTCAATTGGCCCTGCAGTGGACACACATGTAACCAAGAGGATGGACTTGCAGTCCCTGCAGCGTCCATCTGACCAAACAAGAGGATTTCAGTCCAGACAACAGACGAGGGTCTTCCCCTGGGGCGGCCATAATTCCCAGAGTAACACAGAGGAGGGCAGTGAATAACACTAGGACATTAGGTATACTGGCATGCCTGACAGTTTTTTTTTGCGTGGCTGACAGATGCCTGCAGATTTGAGTTCTGATGTCCAAACATCTCTCAAAGGCAGAGCTGCTCCAGAGTCACAAATAGCCAAAGTACACAATTAAACAACTATATTTTTTTTAATTCTAGCAAAGGTTAGTTAGTAGCTAGAATTATATACTATGGTAATGACTGTGACCTTAATGTTGGAAGGTCAGGAGGCTACCTCACTGGCTTTACAAGATAATTAGTCTGACGCTTGCATGTGCGCTTGCAAGTCATAAAAAAGCTATCGAAATCTGCGCCATGCTGCGTGAAGCAAATGCATCTAACTGTAACTTTGTTTTTATAATCTCTGCCCTCTTCGGTTTAACTCAGCCAGTAAAATTATTTCTGTCTCTTCCTCTGAGAAATGTTTGTCTTAACTAAAACTGCAATCTGCCCCAGCGCACTGCAGGTGGGCTCAGACACATACTTGGCCTTCCTTATGAGTATTTTTCTTTTAGAGGATTTGTTTATATTTTCCTAGAACTGCAAAAAGACAGAAAATATGCCTGATGCTGCTTTTATGTGACATGTGTGCATTACAGTGGTTTCTCTTTATCTGCAAGTATGACTGTTAGTCATAGTGTTAATCACAGATAGAGCATGCTAAAATCTTCAAGGCACTTTGTGGTATTCAATTAAAGTGGGGTTTTTTCTGAATAGGGAAATTATTGTGAGAAAAAAACACAAAAAAATGGCAACGGTGTTCTGAATAGTTGACATCAAATGGAAATAAATGGTCAGATATTTTGTATAAAGCTTTGTTTACACACAATAAAGTAAATGAACTGCTGACTGTACGATACCTGCTGTACTGTCTGCTCTCTGTATGAAAGCATTTCACTTCACACTTGAACTTAATTCCATAACAGACTTTTGCAAAACAGTGTTTACGCTATGTCACCCGTATAAACCAGCAGAATATCACAGTGTTGACTGCTAACAACACGTCAATGCTCACATTCTCCCACCAACGTAGTCGCATTTTCCATGAATGGAGAATTACCAATGTTGTGCTGTAAACAAACCGAGGTGTGTAGGGTTGCTCATGTTACACGGCCTGACTTACACAGTCTGTTTTTTTTTTTTTTTTCATATGACAGATATGTTTTCCCCTTTGACACAGTACATTTATTTGGTATTATGCAACGCATGTTTCAATAAGGCAAACTAAAAATAAGAAAAGTGTATTGAATGCAAAGGTAAATACTTGATGCAGCCATGATGGTGATTGGTTTTGAAGGGGAATCAACTATGGCACAAAAAGATGGAGTAAAATGAAAAAGAATATATTTCCCATCATCCACACACGCCTTAAAATCTACTTGTACATCACCGGGTTGTTGTTCTGCATTTGTTTCTTCATCTAGGTAGAGTGAAAAAAGGATATTTGGTTGATATGTATTCCTCCTTGACTGCAAGTCTCTTGGTTTATCATATCTGTTATGTAAGATTAATGGAGTGCAAATCTAAACGTAGGTAAGAAGTTTACTTCTCAATCTTGATCACCCAGTTAAAATATGCACTTAATACCTTGAACAAAAATATGCACTTGAATGAAAGACCCCAGCAGAAAGGTCACAGTTCGCAATCACGTAACCACCAGCACGATAGAACAACAACATCTAAACACTCCTCGACAACGCTGTCCAGGCCGTGATCCGTCACATCTCCAAATACAGGCAGCAGTTTCAATCTTGTTAAACCAAGTGTGAGCAAATGTACCAGCAAGTAACTGGAACGCTGTTTACTCACAGCAGCTTGGATTATTTACCCCACCCCAAAATGCAGTCTTCTTGGCCCCACGGACACGATCCATTAGCTTTGGCGAGTACATCTGCATTTCTGCCAGGTCAGTATAAATGCTCAATAACCACCATGGTTTAGGGTTAGTGATGGGGCTAGGCCTCAGCCTCTACAGAGTACACATTACACTAAACACAAAGTCTTCGTATCAAAAACTATTTGTAATGTAGCTCAAAATCTGTAAGTTGAGATCCACTAGGGGTTTGCATGAGACAAATGAAGGGTCACAAGGCTCATAGCAAATGCGAAAAGAACAAGAAATCTATCTCTGCGACATAAATTTTAGTTTGATCTTAAATAAAAGCTGAAACAATGTGAGGAGTGAACATCACCCTGGTTGTACTGGTCGTAGCTCGTGGGCATGATCAACTTGTGGCAATGGGTCAAATGTGGGCACTGCTTGTACAGGCACTGTATCACTCTGTACATAGGGTCATGGTAAGACTAAACCTGAATAGGTTCATTAGAATCAGCAACAGAAAAGCTCAGATTACACCCCTCTTCTGCTTCTCATTCCAAACAGCGAGCAACATGATATCTGAAACACAGACATAACACCAATAATCACGTCTTCGGCTGCTTTCGAAGCTTATTACTGTCCGCTACGATTAGATGAATATTTCTGACTGTGATGACTGTAATTGTGAACATACCTAAAATCTATAAACTCACCATTTTTCCTAGACATGCATCATCATAATCAGTAGCAACAACCAGATAGGCTGGCTGTAATCTTTTCTCTGATTGGATTTATGTCCTGAAGAAAATCCATCACATCAAATGTACACGTTGTAAAATCCTGTTCTGCCATGTTTCGGTCCTGTTGTCACTTCGTGTGAAAGCAGGCATGTGTGAAATGACTTCATTCTCTAGAAATGACAGTAGCCTGCCTCATTAGTGGATTTTATAGAAAGCAAGGACATTTTAAGCCTCATTCACAGAGGACCACTGTTACACATGAAGCACATGTAATAAGAGATGTTCCCCTTTATCCTCTGATTTTCTGCCAGATGACTGCATGTCACTGTTATCATAAGACACTTGTCTTCACCAAAATACAGAATACTTAATATATTGAGGATATATTTATGAAGTGTAAACTACAGTGTGATGTTCTCATATTGTTTAATCTGGATAGATTATAGAGGCAAAACTCTGCAGACATTCATAAAAGATAAGAAAATATTTGAAGAACACATTTTTCTTTATTAGTAATATAAAGAGTAATATATGGCAGATTGCTGTCATACACTACATTGTATAGAAGTTAAAGTGAAATTCTAAACACTCGATGTCTATATTTATTTTGCAAATAGGGTTTTACCCCTTACCCTGACCCTAACCTTAACCTTTACACCAACTTCAATTGTAACTTGAGAATGTCAGACAAAAAAAATGCTGACATTACAAGTTGGGCTTACACATGAACTTGTATCTTAAGTCACCCACTGTAACCTTTCCCTCCTCCCTTTCTTTCCCAAGTTTTCTGAGAACTGTCCAGAGCTCATTGTCCAAGCATCCACAGATCACAGGAGCTGTGCCTGAGGGCACATCATACTTTACACTCCAGCCAGCCAACAACACAAGCCCTAACACATATAGATGCTAACGCACCCACACGCACACAAAGACAGATACACTTATGTCCACAACCAAGGACAAAAACACAGGAAGGCGTGCACTAACACTCTGTACTCAAGAGACTCACGTCAGCACTCGTACAGTTATATCTGAGGAGCCATTACGTCCAATGAAAATTTTCTCTGCTCTGTCAAAACAGACTTGTCATTTAGCAGGACATGCACAGCTATTTCTGGCCACTAACTGGACTCAGCAACTTCTTTAGGGTCATGGTGAGTTACAGGGGCTTTTTTTCTGGAAAAGAGAGCAGCCTTCAGCAAAGACAGACATGAGCCCTAACCAGCCCTGACATGGAGTCCATCAGAACTTACAGAGAGGTTTGAGGAGGCTGTTGCTGGCCTCATCGTTGTTTTCTGTGTCCGTCTTGTCATAGACGTTCTCCATCAATCTCTCCTTTCTGTCCTTGTGGCTGGTTCGCCGACGGTGACGCCTCCATCGCCGGTAGCTCTTCGGCACCTGCATGCCAATGTAAATGGTGTGGTGACCTGCAAAAAGCAAAACAGCGGATGAACATTCTGACAAATTCAGATTACCACGATGAAAGCAAAACCCTTATCAGGTAGTGCAAAATCAGCAAACATGTAGGAAATCATGTTGTGACCACTACAGTGTTGCAAAATACACCATCACCCTAACCACATCTTGACCTCTTGTCAATTCAGTTATACGGGGAACATTCTAACGTCCTCCAGACAACGTAACACAGCAGGGTTATAGGGGTTGCAGTACACTGTCAAAACAAATATTTGGACAGACAAAGATGTAGGACGTAGCGGTGAAGACGCCAAGACTGCTTGCACGTCTACATCCTTGTTAGGCATGTTGGCACAATACCAACCGAACGTGCAGTTCTACATGTAGTTGGTTTAGGGTCAATAATGACAAGTAGACCGGACTGTTTGCTAATAACATGGCCCTCGGATGGATGCGGATTTGATGCCAACCTGTTATAAATCTGTATTCAGAAATTCTGGTCAATTGGCTGATATTTGGAAGGTGTCTGTTACACATTTTACTGTGTATATGAAGTTTGCAGGTGTAGGACTTATCTTATATTTCTGTCCAGCAAGTTTCTGGTCCATCAAAAAGTACTAACTCCATAGCAGGGGCTTCTTTATCATGAACCATTGCTGAGATACTAAATACTAAACCGTGGTTCCTCCAGTTGAAACAAAGGTTATAGATTTCTACGAATGGTTCCTGGGCCTGTTCTGGTGACTGAAATGGGCTCCTAGATTAATTATTTTTGTTTTGTGTACCTAATAAAGTTGCAAAGTGTATACTCTGTAAGTAAATATTTACCAAGGGGGACCTTGAACAGAGTATCACTTTCTATTTTCAATGCTGGTGTGCTGTACAAACTGTATGGTATATGCCAATGTAGAGTTTTCCTTCCCACAACAATTCAAAACGGACACAGGGGTCAATACAATCAGTAAGTAAGTTTGTAAGCTGACTATTGTTGGCTCTTCAATTCCTGGGTTTTTAGGCTCTTAGTTTTATTGAAACCTACAACAAAACCTACAACCTTGACCACGTTTGTAGTAGTTTATCCTTCCTAAGCAGAGGAAGACTATAGAAAGCAACCTTTCAGAGTAAACATCAAACGTCCTTCCGAAACAAAAGCCTCTATGCAATCAGTGTCAAACATCGCCTTTTGGTGCACGGCGGGTAACACTGAGCCAAGCACTGCGCATGACCCAACCAGGAAGCGGCTGAACCCCTCAACACAACAAACAATGATCTCTCTTGCAGAACAACAGTTTTCATTATTCGCTTGTACCACAATGCCTTGTTTTTTAAAAGGGTTCATCTAAATTCACTGACACCGACGGTTCAGCATACCAAGCTAATCGTGAGAAACAAGATGAGGAAGATCTCAAATGATTTGAACTGTCTTCGCTAAAATGTGAAGGGTTGTCAACAGGCCTGTAGTTACTACTAGCAGATATTCATGTAGTTGCTTATATTACTGTTGTTAATGTGCCCGACTTTCAAGTTTAGTTTCACTAGTTTAAAATAAGTTCAAGATTTAAGAAAGATTTAGATAGATAACAATATATAAAGACATATTTGATGAGCACACCGCTGTACAATTCCTTCCCCCTCATATGATGGAGGAACCTTGTCATATGAGGAGGAACTCTCCAGAAGAAAACAGACAAATAGTTGGAGACAGACCCGCATCACCCACACCAGAGCTGCTGCCCACTAGGCTTTTGGTTCAACAAACATGGTACCAGTCCCGTGTTTATGGGATAACATAAAAACACGAGATCAATCAACCGGCATTGTTGGCCAAAAGGGGGGAAAAAAGAAAAACAGAATCTAGTCTAAAACAATATTATAGTACTTATACTATACAATAGTAGAGTATAGCAGATCAAACTGTAGATTAGATTGGTACCAGATGTTGTACATTGATTTTTTTCTGTATTTTGACATTCTTTTACTGAAACTGCTGATTTAGAGCTATTTTTAATATCTGTAAATTTTCATGAAACATTATTATAGATTTATAATATTCAAAGATTATGAATGCCAGAATCACAGTAGAGAAAAACACATTTACACAATTACATGGCATCAAAACACTAAAAAACTAAAGATGTTCTTAGCACCTTGTTAAGACAGAATGACCCGACTCATCCATTCATTATGTGAAAACACCTATAAACACTTTTATAGGTGTTTTCATTTATATTTACTGATTACACCTCGGCTCAGGTTGAGAACTTCCTGGAGCTGTTGTACTGTTTAATTCCCAGCTCCTTCAGTACCTCTGTGCACTGCACTGTGGGAGAAGTTCATCGACAGCAGTATGAGCAGCTAGTATGAGCTGCATTCCAGCTTCCTGTGCCAATGCTAGTTACATAGTGGCAACGACGAGGAAACATGCTCACCGTCAATGGGGTGCATGTGACACCAACTTCATGAACGCCAGAGTCCTTGTTGTCTTTATCATGACATGCTCAGCTCCTTGTTTTAGATTTGGGATTTGCCTTATCTTAGTGCTCATGTTCATCATAATCACTTTTCACAGTTTACCAGAGAAGCTAATGAAGGTCATCCCTGTTTTCTTTCCGCTAGAAAGATGAACACATTTGAAGGAATATAAACTTAGATCTTACTGAATTTTTTTATTTATTTATTTATTTTATCTTCACACTGATTCAACATTAGAGGCAACCAAAGATTTGCCATGCAGCAAGTTGGCATTACAACAAGAGCCAGAGGCAGATGGCTGGACGCATTCAATAAAGGAGAACAGAGACACAGACAGACAGACAGAAAGAAATATAAAGACCACAGTGCTATTAGAGCAGATAGATGGGCAATAATGCACAGCATGAAGACGTTTGCACAGGCTGAACAACAAGTAGAAAGGAGGTGAGAGAATGAGAGGAGAGTGATGGAGGGGACAGACCAAAAAAAAAATAGTCAAGTCAAGGAGCTGGAAAGGAAGATTTGCGCGCTGCCAGAACAGCTTTGTGTTACGACTTCCTCCTCTTTTTTTGTGTGGAAGAAGAAGTTCTTTTGGAGCTGCCCGTAAGCACACACTGAATGAAATAAAATCCTTGTGTGTGCTGGGAGGTTTGTTTAGCCCACTAGATTTCTGAGGAGAGGCAACGCCACCGCCAGTTTCCCCAGTAACCGCACCGCTGGGACCTGCCCAGACCAGTGGGGAGGATGGCAATACACTACACAGCACCGACAGCATGCTAATAGAAAACAGCTTTGAAATGATGCTCTTGGATTAGGTGGGGTGATGTTGATAGTTTTGATAGTTGGGCTTTTTGTCAGATGGAATCATTACTCTTCCTCTTTATTTGTGACTCAGCTGTAGAAGGCAATATCTTGAAACTTTGAATTATATCACAGGAATGCAGACATGCATCAGTGTAACATAAAGGTCACACCAGATGAAGTGTTGGAAGGTGCACGGGAGCTCAGGCTGCGTAACTGAATCATCTATCTTGAGCTTGGATACGGTCTGTGACGCAGAGTTCAGATACCAAATGTTTTGTTTGAGGCTAATCAGCCTCAGATAAAGATAATTTGGCCATTGGACCAAAACTGCTCTTTTATCTTGTATAATGTGACAAATGTCAAGCTACCTCATCCCTTTCTGTTATTTTTAATCAGTCGGTCTTTGAGTCAGGCTGTCGGCTCTGAGTGAGCAGTGGGGAGGTGACTGAGCTCAGTGGAAACTCCAAAAAGAGATTTAGCCAGCAGACGAGGACACACGCAGACACAGCTGAGAAGCCGGTTACGCACAGGAAGTTAGAGATTGAAACAGGGTTCAAGCTGAGGTTACACCTGACAAAATGTTGAACTCGTGGAGGACACTGCTGTGCAAATTCCACCGTCGACTCTATTGCTTTAAACATGTTAACAACAAAGTTGCACGTTAAATGTACCCTAGATCTGCCCTGTCATTCTTTAATTTCATTACGGTGCAGAATGAAAATCAAATATCAGACCTCTGCAGCAGCGATCACCAACTTTGAATGGATTTTGAAAATCTGCTTTGCTATATCTGGTACTGATAATGTTGCTTAGGTATAAATGGTGTTGATGTGATCGATTCACAGTTTTGAATCTGGGTTTTTGTTCTCAGACATAAAAAAAAAAAAACAACTTAAACACCAATAACAAATGGCCGATGCTGGAACCCTTTTGAGTACTTCCACTCCAACCCCCCCAAAATCAAAACAAAGCATGCGGTTCTTGCATGATACAATTAGCCCCATGCGGGGTCTTTTAATCTGCTGGACTAGAACCGAGGAACCTGTGATGTCGGGTGGTAATGTCATCACCATGTAAACCTAACCATGCTCCTAGGCAACAAGAATCATCACAAGCGAGTTAAAAAAAAAAAAAAAAGACTAAGAATCAATTTGCAATTAGCTGGCTCTACGCCAGCTGGGTCCAAAATGAGAGAAATGAAGATTACAAGGAAAGACTATAATAAATTGTCCTCTATAACAATCAGATTGAAAAAAGTGACCACTTCACACGTCCATTGTGTTATTAATAAGGGCGAAACCTTGACATATTTGATTGTCTGATAGATTCAGACAACCGACTACAAAACAGATCTTTTTTAATTCATTTGTCAAATAAAAACAAAATCGGTTGACTGTGATGAGGAATTCAAATGTCTGTAGTTCAGTTACTGCTCAATTGCTTTCCCTGTTGGCATTAAGCCCTTTAAATACAAGCCAATAAAAAATATAATTATTATTAGAATATTTTCATACTAGTGTTATGACTTGCAAATTATTAGCAGGCTCTTGTTAAGGACATTTCAGCATAGTGGAAGGGTTTCTCGTTCTCGTTGTTGTCCTGTAGGTCTTTCAGGGGATTAGTGAGTGAACAACATGCTCGGTGTTCTACATCTTTCCTGTGCCAGCTACGTAAACATGTGAGCGTCACAGTGTACGAGCAGGATGTGCGTGAAATTTGGCAGTCTCTAAAAGGCTGACGGACACCTCCCCAGTTTCTCTAAGTGACTGGCATTGCTTTGAAAAAAAAAACAGTTCAGAAGCACAGAGTTGTTTAAGGAAAAGGGCGGGTTTTGGTTTAGTGTAGTTTTAAGACAAACCCCTCTTACAAGAGCTTATTAAAAAGTTAAGCCTTGGAGAAATATTTAAAAGTGCATCATGTTTGATGGTTCCTGTCTTTGTGGCCCACATGACGTGGGAGGTAAGACGAGACTTTGTGTAGTGTACAGGAGCAGGTAAACTTACCCTCTACCTCCTCCTCGTCACAGATGTGCTTGAGTAAGGAGGCTCCCTGGTCCACCACCGCCTCATCCTCCATCCTGTAGTAGTAAAAAAGGAAAAAAGACTTCTCACACTTCTCTTCTAGTGACAACGTGGAGCCATAGCGCTTTGGTTCGTTCACCTGCAGTAAGTTCGGACTGGGACTCAGTCTGGTGCTGCTGGTGGCAGCCATGTCCACCCATTAAAGACTCATTGACAAACACACTATATGAATTCCTCGGAGCTCTCAGGTAGCCCCTTAAGAGAGCTAAACTAGCTTCAAGTGTGAGAATGCGTGCCGTCCTTAAGGAGGGCAAAGCGCGCAGTCGGTAGGTACGATGTAATGGTTTTAATCTTGTGGAGGGGGTTGAGTGAGCGGACAGGAAGTCTTTGCTGATTGAGAGTGATGGTCAGAAGGCTACTGCACATGCGCACAAGAAAGACACTGAGATTTGAACCCATCAAAATCTGGATCTGGCTCCACCTCTGCTTCACCTTTTAGACACTGAATCTAGGTGTTGTTGGGAATTTAAAAAAAAAAAAAAAAAAACATCTGAAAAAGTATCAGTTAGCATTAATCTAATCAGTCAGACGCCCACACACACCACAAAGCCTGTCCATCTGGTCGGTAATGCCTGCCAGCCCCCTCTTCTCCACCGCCCTCCACCTCCAGAAACAAGTGGGCCATCACATGTCTGTCTACTCATCCGCCCTTACAGGATTACGCCAGCTTTACTTAAGTGACAAGACACACACAAGCCCATGACAGGCCAGCGTGCTGGAGCCTCCGCTGCTCTCCAAGACAACTCCACACGCGTTCATCCTCATCTTCTACTGTTTCCCAACAAACATCGACGTGAAAAGGGGTCTAGAAAAAAAATGTTCACAGTCACTCAGTAGCATTTCTTGTTTGTTTTTGTGGTGGGAGCAATACAGCATATAGTCAACAGTATAGTCAGCTACTTGCATGCGGGGTGAGAAGCTGCCATGGGTTGAAATACATAAACATAAAATGCATTAAATCTATGGCCATAAACAAAAGAAGTAACACATTTAAACAATTCAATTAGTGTAGAAGAAGAACATCAAGTCAGAGTTAAACATGAATTTGAAGTTGTTTTAGTTAGAATACTAAAAATAAAGAAATAAATAAAGAAATAAAGAAATGTTGCGCTCTTTCACACACACACACACGCACAGGCAGGAAACGTCATGAACTGAGAGATGTTTTAATTTAAATGTTATATGTTCTAGTGTCATAATTGTCTAAATGAAATAAAATAATGAATAATGGTGATTCAATAATGATTAGTTATAATATTAATTATTAGTTATAACTCTTTTTAACAGTAGCAGTAATAGAAGTGGTGAAGGAGGCAGTGGTAGATCTACTGAGATTAGTTTTGTGTTGTTTGTTGACCCATTCATTTTTTATTTCCACAAGGCAGTAATTTAATATCGGGTCTAGCACTGAAGAGATGCGATAATGTCATTAATGCTTTCAGTAATGTTCTCCAGCAACTTAGTCCATTCTAGGTCAAAGTGGACTTGACGGCATAGCTGGGAGATACCCTGGACTCAATGGCCTCAAAGGTCAAAGGTCAGCTGCAGAACAATGCCCTTCCAGCTGGTTGGGATTCAGCGTCCGGCTCAGCATGAGAAGACGTCCTCTGCTCACCGCATCATGCCGCATAATCTTCATGTCACACAAAACAGGAAGTAAAGTGTGTTTGCTACAGTCCTACAGCTGCCAAACCATCAGTGTTATTTTAACTCTGAAGAACTCTGGTTCTTTGTTGCTGTTTTTACACTCATGCTGATCGTTTTGACCGGCCACCATGTGACCAAATCATTTCTGTGTTTATCCAAATTCTTGAGCTCTTGGAGGTTTTGGACTCTGTTTGTAGTTTACAACGCTAAAAGAAAGCTGTTCAGTGTCTGTTTTTTTGCCATTTTCAGAGCACAGAGACAGTAACAGTACATTGTATGAGTAGCGTGGTCACTTTAATAATGACCTAAAATTCAGCTACAGTTATCAAGCGTTAGTTTTGACATCTACTCTGGCTTATCTCTGGCTTTTACAACAGTCAGAAGCTATTCTTTTCATCTCTGGACTTCACCAGCGTTCCTAATACAGGCCTTCCTCCAATGCCACCTATGGAACAATCATGGACATAACAGGCCAAACTCCTCAGGCTGCCCTGAGCTGACCACCCACACACGTCTGCACACCAACTTCTATTTCTGCACTGACATATTATCAGAGAAGGAGAAGACAGTAACATGATCTTAAGCACTTATTCAGCAAAAATAATAATAATAAGAAGAAGATAATGCTGGATATGATGTGTGGCTCAAAGTTTAAACCCACTGTGATTATGTGTGGCGTTCAGTGCCTTCCAGTTCTTTTGTGATGGAAAGAAATTGTTCTTCATTTGTTTGATAAAACAGTTTCCTAGAAAGCTTGTTCCCCAAACACTACACAACAGATAATTCACAACCCACCACCGTTCTTCTTTGTTCGTGGAATTGGTTTCAGTTTGAGGCTAAACAATCAGCCAACAAATAAAATAAACCCTGGCAGGGAATGTATGGGGGCTGTTTTAATAGCAGAAGAGTAATAGAAATTATTTGACAGAATTTCTGGGTTTGGTTGTTGTAGTTTCAGATTAAGCAATAGGGACTACAAAAACTGCAATGGTGTCGAATCATATCTTCCAATGCTTGTGTACAAGCTGCTGATATCGACTTGTACTTTGCAGCACAAAGCATCCGTTTGGAAATACATTGTGCCAAAAAACGTGTTGTTCTTTTTTAATCTGAGTCCTCTCTAAAATCAGCAGAGTAACTTTTATTTGTGACTGACTGACTTGATTCAAGTTGAACGGACTGTGTTTACTTGTGATGTAGAAAACAAATTTTAATTTAACATCATGATCTTTGTCCATTTAGCAGGAATCAGAGGACAATGAAAAATAAAAATTGGGAACCACGGAATGCAAATTATTTTGTAGAGTAAAAGTACTTCAAAGTGAATTTTTCCCTTAATCAATATTTGAAGTCATGTATGTATTGATGATTAATAACTAAACCCTCAAACAACCTCATTACAAGCTGTACAAGCAATCAAAACTTAACAAGCTGTTACTTTGCACTCGTGATAACATATCAGTCTCCCTGTCCTTGTAGGACCTACAGTAATCTGTATGTATCCAACATTCATTATCTGTTTGGAGAGGAGCGTGTGTTCTCTGTACCTGAGCTGATGCAACTGTCGACTGTGTGTCCAAACCATGGAAACATCAAACAGCCTGAAGGCATCCAGAGTCTGTTATAGTATACAGTATCTGCTGTAGTCCTCGCTTGAGATATGAAATGATGATGAAATAAATGTGTCCAGGTCATGTATCTAGCATCCTGTACTCCAAATCAAGTTTGCAAAAGTCAAATCCCTCGTGCAGTGAAGGCTTCTGCACACAATGAAAAGATATGTACAGTTTTTGTTAAACGATAGCCACGCTGAGATAGTAGTTCTAACTGTGCATGAGGCTCAAAGCTTCTTGTCATATAAACCACACCAAAGAAAAAAGTTTCCACTGCTTGCTCGGCTCAAAATAAATTGTGTGTGTGGGGGGGTCACTTGGGAAATATAAAGCAGGATTCAGCTGGGATTTAGCATCCTGTATGTGTGGTTCCAATACCATCATTATAAATGTAAAATATCTGTCAGAATCACTTAATTGATGCTACTCTGGTTGTGTTTTTAATAGTTTTTTTCCTTAATTTTACCATGTGCTTTCCCCTCATTTTGTGTTTTGGACCACTGTACAGCTCATGACCTGGGGAGATCAGCATTATTTGTGTTGCAGTGCCTGATTTGTGCATTTTAGAATCAGAAAAATTAGCCTACAAAGTATCCGGATCTTCAAATTCATACCAGTGCATTATTATCTATGATAATAATTATCCATTACATCTATGATCTATCCAACAGAGGCGTAAATAAATCAAATGCAGCCTGGTTTAATGTAAGGGTCATGCTTCTAAATAACATCTGTGTTGCGCAGCGTTTAAGGTCACTCAGGTTTACACAGTTACCAGAGGTACATTTTTCTCCAGGGCTAGTATCCTTGCAAAGCAATTACATGGCTGTTCATGTTTTGGCGCTTAAACTTTAACAAATTCAAACTTTAACTCCCAACCCTGCATAGTTTCATGCATGTTATGCTACAGGCAGGTATACATAGAGTAGCTCACAATGAAGTCAGATATTATTTAAATTTATGTCAGCAGCAGCTCACCCTGTCTGAAATGGAAAATATTAACCATTTAACCTTCTTTGCTGTCAGAGCACGTTTTGCAGCTGGCAAGCCTCATTACCAGACCACTTGTTCCTGAAGTGTACCTGATCTATAACCATTTATTCCTCTTTATATTAAAAACCAGTAGCTGCCAATAGGCTCATCTACAACAAGGGTTGGCTTATTCCATCTAAGGTCAAGTAGCTCTGCGCTGAGTGAAAATCACTCATGAAAAGCTTGTTGAAGTCACTTACTTCTTGCTCATCTCTTCAGGTTTGCGTGTGTGAGAAATCTCCCGACTGAATGTGCAGAGCGGATCACTGGAGCGGCTGCTGATGTTTGACCTGACAGAGAAACACATGGGGAGGTCATTTCTCTGCTCTCTGTGGACATAATGCACCCCCCACAAAATCTCTCACACACCCTCAGGGCTTGATTGGCAGCAATGCTGGAATAACACCATGAAGAAAAGTTTGATGGATATTATTCAGCACAGGAATTACAGTAAGACTTATTATGGGCAGTCTGTGGCACCAGCAGCATACAGCACAGTGTAATCACAGTGCCACAAGCAGTCCCCTCATGCAATATTGCAAAAACTGATAGATTTCAGGATACTTCATAACGTTAAACACAAATGCGACAGCAAACAGCAGAGAGTTTAAATAGCATTAATAATCAGGACCAAAACCAACCACACTCCTGCTGCGCATTTTACGCACAAGTCACCCTCTAATCGAGTGTTTCAATACAACTTGAGACAGCAGATAGCGTGCCTAGAAATAGATGGCATAAAGCACGACGAGGTGAGGTTGCTAAAGTCCTGAAGGCAGCTGTGACACGCTGTAAAAAGCAACAAAAGTGAATATTCTGGTGATTTATGTCCAAGACGCATCCTGACACATACACCCAAGGCCTGAAGAAAATGAAAAGCTTCAAGATTGGGAGTTAAGAACTCACCCCTGTGTTGTTGATCTTTGGCTCTGTGTGTCTGCCTCTGGTTGTCACCACTGCGGTGGCATGAAGGTAAAGAAGTCTCCTTCTACCGCTCGGGTGAGTTTGTATATGGCATTGTGCGGCGGCTGCGCTCAGCATGCTGCCGCCTCTATCTGCTGGACCATCCTTCTGTCAACGCCACTCCTCCGGTGGGAGGTCAAACTGCTCCACACACTGCTGCGCCATCATCACTCTTCGTGGTGTGCGGCTATGCGCAGGCAGGGTCAGGGCTTGAAGGCACGCAGTTCAGCATGAAGTCAGCAATAAGTGCAAAACAAAGTAAAAACATGTTTACTCTTGTTATAATCAGTCATAAAATCAGGCTTGTTAAAATATCAATTAAGCATACACACAACAATAAGATAAACACACATGTATCCTGATTAAATAACCCTAATAAATAGTCCAGACAAAGCCTGAAGCTTTAACTACTACTGATTTATGGAACTACAGTGAAATAAATTCTTGTTTATGTATTTATGTTTCTACCTGCAGCGTAAAAAAGTAATAATAATAATAATAATAATAATAATAATAATAATAATAATAAAGACTGTATCATTTGGTCATAAATCTGTGGCTAAAGCTGTGTTTAGTGAGATATATACATATGTAGTTTAGATATTACTTTATTTAACACAAACTTATACAGATACAATATCCCTGTAATCTTGAACTGGCATCATTCACCAGGAATATTTGTCCAGCATCTCCCTACCGTGTCTTGCAGGTTTATTGCGAGTGTCTTCATATGAAAACACTCCCTGAGGTTGTTTTATTTATTTCAGCTGTGGATTATGTATTTTAAATCTACAACGCCATCTGTTGGAGACAAGATGGAAAGCTGCCATTACTTTGATATTCTAAATAAATTCTGCGCCAAATAGTGGTCTGTCATATCAGCTTAGATTCAACAGATGAAACAACAGTCCAGTGACAATCAGTGACTTTGATTATTCTTTAACTGTGTGTCATGATTCAGGACAACCTAAGAAATTATTGTTGCATCATGAATCATTTTACCTAACATGTTTCGTGCCGTGTCACTATAGTCTTGTCTTCACTAATAAGCCCACTATCACATCATAGATCAGTTAAGGATTAAGGCTTTCAGTAGCTGTTCCAGAAGCTAAACACCAGCAATCTTTTTAGATCCACCATGTCCCTTTTGAGAGTATGCATGCATAAAGACCAGTCGTTATATTGCCACACAGAAAACAGGAAAATTCATTTAAATGATGAAAAGGTTACCATGTGTTCATCATTTATCTGTCCGACCTCAGACTATGCTATATTATAGGCAAGCTAGCCTAGCAAGGGTATGCCATGTAATGACACTCAACCATTGTATTGTCTTGACATCACTGACTGAGCGCATTCAAACAAAATAAAAGTAACTCAGATGATTATTAATATTAATCAAAAGGTGTGTCTGGAAAACTTTTCTGGAAAGCCTTGTTGCAGTACACTCGTGCATGCTTCCATTTTTCAGGGAGATACAAATGGACATACAGCTAAAAACAAGGACAGCAAACCTGAACAGAGAAGTAAGAATAAACATGGAACTACATCATGTGCATAGAAGTGGGTGAAATAATGTGTATATAAATATGAAAGCAACAATGAACAACAATATGCAATGTCTGTATGAAAGTCAAAGTGTTTCTGTAAATTGTAGACAAGAATACAATCCTGGAAGGGTGCAGAGTGCAAAGAGGGTTGGGATTGTGTTTCTGACAAATTCTCCCTTAGGCCTGTCTTTTAGCTCCAGTTTTATCTCAATCAGCTCCATAGAAATTTCTTTAGCACTTCACTTTCACCATTCGCTAAATTTGGTTCCAGTAAACCCATTGAACTCAACTTAATGTGCCCATCACAGCTTGTTTGCTGAAAACAGCTGCTTGATGATACCAGCGAGATGGAAAATACAGTAAATGAGCCGTAAAACCAAAACAATGAGCTAAAAGACAGAGCACTAACTCTGGTTTTGTCACAGTCATTTGACCTTATCAGTATTAAAATATTGATTAGTGAAGCTTAAAGGAAATATTAAATGGTTTTTAATAGGGCTGGGCTATAATAATATGATTGTTTATCGATTGTTTGAGTCATACTGTAGTTAGTTTTATATATCTTAAAAGTCCAGTGCTTTTAGTGGCATCTAGGGGTGTAGTTGCTGATTACAAGCCTGTTAAAGTCCCTATCTAGATCCAGTCTTGTCAGTTTGTCCATTCTGGGCTACTGTAGAAACATGGTGGCAGACTGTGGAAGAGGACCTGCTGCACCTGTAACTATAAAAGGTTCATTTCATGGCAACATAGCAATTGATATTTTCAAGCGATCATACACTAATGAAAACATAGTAATGAATATTACACACAGGACCTATTTTGTATTCATAATTAATAAAAGCTGGAACAATTTCCATATCATAAGAGAAGAAAAAAATGTTATATGTTCAGGCTCATTATTGTCTACACGCTGACCTTTGTTGCTGTGCTCACATTTCTGAATTTACAATTTACAATGAACACTGTACAGTAACTGGAGTGTAATATTTAAGTTTTAAGTTAAGTTTAAACATTTGCTCAGGTGTCAAGAAATGTTACGATACCTGATACTTTTTGGAAAGTTAAGGGCTATTGCCAAAACATTGGCAGGAGAGGGACTTTGTTGTTTGAGAGACGCCGTCCATCTGGCCCATCTAACCTGAGAGCCATTTGATATCTGGTTTACTTCTGTAAATATGGTTCAAAAGTCTGCTCTATCCGAAGTATTTTATACATACATACATCTGACATTTCAGGATTCTACTTGGTAACAGAGATGAAACCTTTATGTTCTGCCAATAATTTATTTTTTATATTATTTACATTTCAGAAATGAAATCATGGTGCTGATAAGCACTTTGGTCTTTATGGCATATCTATAACATTACTGATTCATAAACACTTTGAGGGCTCACGCCATAGTCAAAAATAAGAGATTGCTGTCTTGTGCTTGTATTTTCGCTACTTGAATTTTCCACAAGTTGAAATTTGTTCTCAAAACAATGTTTTATGTTTTTATTCATAACACAAAATATTTTTAAGGCTAACATCAGTACACCATATCTGAGAAAAGTTAGTGTGGGAAGGGATTGTCCCTCATACGTGAGTGTATAATGCAAAACAGCTGCTGTTTTACACATTTACAACCTGAAGCATGTCAGCATTTCCATTGGTTTTCCCCCCATGTATGACAATCTTTATTTGTGGGGAAAAAAAGGCATTGAAGTTGTGAGAGAGATGGGAAAATAGAATAACATAATGGATTCAGTTCACAGTCCTCCAGCTTGAGTTCAAAATTCAATTTCAGAAGCCCCTGCTTGATTTTCTCTTTGAAGGAGGACTAGAGAGGTATTTGCATTGACCCTCGAAGTGTTTTCAATATGACATGACATATGATATCAGATGCTGTTGTTTTGATCATGCTGTCTTTCCAGAGGGTTTTATTTTGTGTTGGCTCATGCCTTTGATGTAAAATTGTTCTAGGAAATTTCGCCTCCCCTTTTCTCTGAAACTCCTCAAGCCACACCACGACATTAAAAATGGATACAAGATTTTATTGTGAAGCAGTTCGGTTCAGTGAAGTCAAAGTTAAAAAGAAAAATCACATTGGCAATGGTTATCAGACATTATTTATTTATTCAATGAATTGTAGTGTAATTGTCATTGTCAGATTTATCATCAGTGACAATAACCACTGCCCTTTAGACACGCTTTCACTCACATCACAAAGGAGTTATGATACATTTATTGCACATGAACATTTGAATACAACTTTTCCAATTGGCTGCAACACAAATGCCTCTGAAATCAGTAAATTTGGGCTGTTGAGCAACAACTTTTGGAAGCATACATACTGGAAATTCTTTAGCGAATAATCATCAAAATTTTTGCCCTGGAATAAAACCAGACCAAGGAGGGCAGAGGTCAAACAAAGGAAATGGAGATTGGTTGAATAGAAGCAGGTTATAAGATAAATGTCCATTAAGATGAAAAAAGACTGAAACATTTAGAAAAAGTTCACGGTCTGGAACTACCTTGAAAACCATCATGCAACTTGACATTGACAGTGAATTAAAATCAGATCAATAATCAAAATATGTATCGTTTAGAAGTAGGGAAAGGTGGCATGCTTAAACGTTTATGTTTATCATACATTCACTTACATAACTTTTGGTCTGTCGGGCATGAGCTTTCAGTATACAGTAAGCTATGTGGCAAATGCCTGTCAGGGAAAACATAAAAGCCTCCTCAGAGCATCCAGCTGTGACCTGACGCCCTTACTGGACCATTTTGACTGACTTACTTTTAACAACACTTGAGTAAATTATTTCCAGGTCATATATTTCAGGAATAATCTCTTTTTGCTGTAATAAGTAGTATTTGAGTAAATAATCTACATGTAGTTAATCGGTCTGTAAAAAAGAGCCTGCAGCCATGTTAGCAGCTCTGTGAGTTACAGCGATGCTTTCAACATCTGCATGCTCAACTCAAAGTACAACTTGGAATGCCGTTAGTGCCGCATGTAGTTGGTTTAAAATAAAAATGTTGGATTTTTTTTTTTTACCTGATCAGAGCTCTAGCATGTAGGAGATCATCAATTCCATTACAATACATTTCATGGCAATCCATCCAATAGTTGAGGAGACGTTTGATCCACATGTGATGTGAACCTCTTCAGGTGCTAGAGGTGAAGTCAGATAACAGAAGTCATTATGATTCATCCTGTAGGAAGTATGAATGTCTGTAATTTCATGGCAATCACTCTGTAACTATTCTCTAGAAAGAACTCTAGAAAAATGATAAATAGAAAAGATACAAATACATTTAAAAGATGCTCAAAACTTAGTTTGTTGTGTTTGAAATAACTACTTACTCTGAAAAGATTATGCAGACTGTAGTATAGTACCATGTGTAGTGACTTAACTGGGCTTTAATGAAGTGCGTGTGATGTCATGCTTGTTAGCACCGGCCCTACTTAAATAAAATAAATAAATTAAAAACTCTGTAAGTAACTCTATATCACTCTCTATCAGAGAACTTAGTTTCCCTGTTCAAATTTGAATTTACTGCATACTGCTCTTAAATATTACACAAATGTCAGATTTGGCAGGTGCCGCTGGTCAGGTCAGGGCAAAGTTCAGTAAAACGTCTACGGAGAAAGAACTTCTGCCATGTCAGTAGTCCTGCATCTCCTCCTATTGTCCGTTGTAGATATTACATGTGTGGCAGAGCTCTCTTCAGAGGGGTCACATTATTAACTCTGTTTTGTAGGCCCACACGTAAACAGGACCAGTAACATTAAGCTACGAAGAAACACGTTTAAATCCTGTACTGATTAAAACGTTTGGTGGATCATAGCTCGGTGTCTGAACTGAATTTAACCACCATGGTCACCGCAAACATTGTGTTCAACAGCTCAATGTCATGGCTCCTTCTTTTACATCTCTTCCCCTAAATCCCCACATTGTAGTGTTAGCCATTCTACAAAAGTGGAAAAACAATGTCGTTGTAACACTCATACTCTACATAACACTGCACTTTTCTGTATATTTTCTCTTGCTTGTAATATAGTAAGAGGTACCCCGTGCACTATATATATGTATAGTTTCCTATTTATGTAAGGCACAAAACCTTCCTTTAGTGTGAATATAATTGTGCATTATATAATGAATTTGACATCATTCCTATAGGATATATAAGATATAGACATAAAGTCATTAAGTCATAAATCTAAGTCCTGCATGCCTCATATAAATGAGATATTTTTATATAACATCTGTATCGTTTTCCAGCAGGGTGTGATATTTCTTTGTTTTGTCCTGTTAAATATAGAAATAGTTCATCAGAGAGTCTCACAAACAGGAGAAGCACACGAGCTACGGGCTATATCGCAATGAATCATGGGAGCTTCGAGGGCCTCAGCCTCGGTCATGAATCTACTAGCAGCGCCTCATCTCCCGCCGTGTACATCATCTCTGGTCACGTGCTGGACCGCTGACACAGCGCGCAAACTCTCGCGCAATCAGCAGGACAGCTTTAACCAAAATGCTAATGTGCTAATGCCGAGCTGTTTCCGGGTCACGATGAGGCTGGGGAGGACGAGGCGAAAGGCGGAGTGATTACTGGAGAGATTTTGGAGTTAAGTGACGGCTCTGTCGATTGTTTTGCTAGTCACGGCGGTGCATGGCCGCCGTTGCTAACCGCGCCTAGCTCGCCAGCCGCTGACTGACAGTCCACCCGCTGGTCACATGAAGCGAATTTGACCGGAGGGAGGATGGCGGAGCGGGATGTGCCGCTGGGAGCTGTGCCCCTGCAGTCGTCTTCAGAGGCTTCAGAAAGTTCCGAGAGACAAAATTCCTCCGATGAAAACGGACACGTTGACAGTCCAGATGAGACTCTCTCTCCGACCTCGGTGATATACTTCAAGGAGGCGTTGAACTCCTCAAACTTGACATTTGGGAAGGCTGGCTCGCTGTCACCCTCTCCTCTTCGACAGTATGACTTCAGGATCGAAAGAATCGAGTCAAAGCGCAGAAGTAAGTGCTGGCGAACTTTTTGAAAAGTCCAGATGGTTTCCCAACTAACTAACATTATCCTACTTAACCCAATTTACTAAAAATACCTGACTGTACCCACAGTTAGCAGTGCTAGCCTGGTAGGTCCATAAAGAAACTTCCTGCCTGTTTATGACTCAGGCTGACTTAGCTAACGTAGGCAAGATGGTAAATAACATTAACTCTCTCAACAGCAGCTGACTGTCAGCCTCAGGTTTACATGTGGAGAGAGCAGCTGTGAAGCAGTCATTACAAGTCAACTTGGTGCAGTTGTTTGTGTGTGTGTGTGTGTGTGTGTGTGTCATGTGCTGCTTTCACAGGCGTGGTTAATTGCTTTGCGGCGCTTCTGCCTGCTGTTGTATAAATGTAACGTCTGATGGTCAGCACGAGCTTTTATTTAGATCAAAGGTGTGTGTGTGTGTGATAAATGAACTAACACTTCACACATAAACTGTAGCCTTGTGGTGTCAAAGTTTCCACTGTGATAAACTTTACATAATTTTAACTGTGATGTGTGATAAGAGCATTATCCATCTCTTTGCCATAGATCATAAGTAAAAAGCACAAAAATAAGCACACACTAAGGTGTGAAACTATTTTCTGGGACATTTCTGGATTTGGGTCAAACTGTAGACTGCTTCTTAATCGACAAAAACACACACACGAATGTAAAAATTTGGGCTGTTGCTGAGGCAAAACGTAACTTTAATGTCTAATGTACCTTAGGCTCTGCGAGTGGTCGGCGCTTTTCACATTTTTTGTGCATTATATTAATTGTGAACGTAACACAGCCTGACTCATTGTATTTTTGCAGGCAATACTGAGAAATCTGACAACAATCTACATTTGTCAATCAATTTTAATAATGATCCCTTCGATCTTCCTTTAAGAATACAGACCGGTGTAATGGAGGCACTGTTCTGTCTCTGCCTCTTCTGCACTCCAATTTCTTGCTCGTTATTGGCAACATGTATAACAGTACAGACATGTCTGCTAATAACCGCCAACATATTGGCCTGGACGATTTTATTGGTCCGCCTCTTGAAAATAATGAGCAGATTATTGAAAACTTCTGTTACATACTTTGATAAGCAGGAAGAATAGGGAGAGAATAAAGCGGCGGCGTGCCACACAGACTCCTAGCTTAATCGGGAACAAACAATAATTCTAAAGCAACTACAACAGTGATCCTTTAAATAAATCATTTAGTGAAATAAATCCTACTCTGTTAGAGATCTTTTGCTTCCCAGCATGACATCAGACGGACTTCATTAAAGCCCTACAAAGTCCCCACACGCAGCACCACTGAGCCACATTTACCTCTACAAAACAGTCTGCGTAATCTTTTTAGAGTAATCACATCTTATCACATCACAGCCCTAATAACACACGTTTAAACATTTATATAATAAGTGGTTTCCCAGCAACTTGACACCTAAAACATGACCGAGTTCAAATATTGATGTTTCCTGTTTCTGGCTGCTCAACAGCTACTTCATTTTCTCAGTGAGTTTGACTGCTGCAGCCAAGTGAAATGAAAAGTGAGTGCTCTGCTGGCTCGGTCGCTTCGACCACAGTTACAGATGTTGGTAACACCAAACGTCGCCCTCCTAAATTTCATCTCATTTTATCAACACGCACCGGGCCTGCAGAGAAACTGCACCCAAAGTATTTTTGAAGCGGTTCATCACATGTTTTCCACACCTGGGACTTAAAACAACATGCAAATCGTTCACATCCGGGGTCTTTGGCCTCATTCTCCTCCGTTGCTCACTGCTGTCGGCTGTTTTTGCCGTCCTGCTGCAGCCGGCTCAATAATTGCGTGGTCAAATAACGGGCCTCTGTTCCATGTCAGGGGGGGGATGCTGTTGATGCTTGAGAGACAGATGAGTCCTCTGCTGCATCATTAGCATTGGTTGGTTACTCTGGGGAGACCCCCCCACCCCCCCACCCCTCTCTTCCTCCTCCTCCTCCTTTTTACGCATGCACCATCTGCTCACGTGACGATGTGTCGCTGTACCCAGCACTGCTGTCAGCCATCTTGGTCGACACCCACCCAGTGCATTCACTGCGGTGCACAGGCAGTCCAATCAGAGTGAGCCGGTGCTAAGCCGACCGGAGGAAGGCTGTGATTTTTTTTTTTTTTGTTTCCCAGCACCGTGCTCTCTTGCATTTTAAACCCCCCACCCCAGTCTGCACAAAAGGAATAACAAGAGGTTCGAAGAGGAGGAGGAGGCGGCGGCGGTGGAGAGGGCAGGGCAGCCTTTCTCAAGACAGCAGCGTATTTCACTCAGTTGTAACAAGGAGGAGAGGAGGATGCAGGCTTAGAGAGGAGGAAAAGCAGCACCCTTTCAAACACCTGCTGAGAGCCGCTGTGGGCCTTTCCCTCGTCTTGGCCTTTTATGCTCTTTGTTTAGATGCTCTTTTCATCCTCTCTGATTTCCTCTTCTCTCTGACCCCTCACACTTTGGAACCTTTCACTGGTTCCTGAAACGAAAGCCGCTGCGCCTTCTTCCCTCGGTGGTGTTGTTTTTTTTTTTTTTTTTTGGCCTCGCATCAGCTGAGTCATCATGTCTGATCTGACGCCTCAGAGCGAAACCCCGACTCCCACCACCGACAAGATCACCCAGGCTGCCCGGGAGACCATTTATCTCTGCAACTTTCGCGTGTCTGTCGACGGCGAGTGGCTTTGCCTTCGCGAGCTCAATGACATCTCCCTCACCCCGGACCCGGAGCCTGCCCATGAAGGTAATGTGACAGATTAGCTCATCGGCGCTCGGCAGAGATTTGTGAGCACAGTGTGATCTCTGCTAGGGTGTGGTGATACGCTAAGTCCCCCAGACGTTACGCGTTTCATCTGGTGAGCTGTGGTAATGTGCCCCATTCGAGCTGTGTCATGATCGATTTTCTGGGGAGACGGCTTGATGCCTAAGAGTTACACAGCAGGATGACGCTGCTTGTAAATAAGCCAGGGCTGGGCAACAAAACAACCAGGAAGTGCCAGTTGTTTTGTCATGGCTTGCAGTGAATCAAATTAAGGGCAAGAGTTTGGTTGATACTTAAAATACTTAAAAATCACACAGCAGAAATAGGTTTGCATGTAGTTCATTTACAGGTTTTTTTTACCCTAACTGAGACAGGCTGCAGCTGATGCAAAATATTTAAATTTGGCATTGTTTTGAACAGATTTATATGATAATTTCATGATTTTAAATCGGGCATAAAAACAAAATACTTGCTCTCAAGCAAGAGTTTCCTCTTCCTCATCGCTTGCCACGCCTTCTCTCAGCACAGATTGGCAGGTCCACCGCGTTTTTTTTTTTTTTTTTTTTTTTTTTTTCCCTCTGATAAACGGAGGCAGTTAAGAACGTCCTCCAGCCGGTCGGCAAACTCAACACTGCAGCACTTCAACCTCCAGCTCTTAAAAGGCAATTGTCTGCTGTAGTGACATTACAGAGGAGCGTTAGGAGACAATGACAGAAACGTTTGTTTGGCCACGCTACTGTCAGATCACAGGTCTCTTGTCGTGAATCAGATGACTGCATTTACCGCCCGATCCTCGGCATGCGGCTGATATGAGCTGTTTGTTATTCACACGTCACATGTCTAATGTATGCGAGTGTTTCAACATTTGTTTTGGAGCTGCAGGTTTGTTTTTGTGTAGCCGGGGAATTCTTGAACGGAAAAGTCATTTCCTTCAGTTTTTTTTGTATCACTTTAGTCTAACTGTGAAATAATGCACCCGACTTGTTTTATTGAATATAAAATAGTGTCTAATGTGTTCGCGTTTATGTAAATTTGTAACATCTGTCACATTTAACGCATTGCCATCACTATGAATCAAATGTGAATCTTTCTGCAAACTAAATAAAGACTACACAATCTGAAATATTCCTCCTCATCTGTCTGTATTTAATAGCTCGGGTATGTCATTTGCGTGTCGTAGCTGCATGCATCGAGGAAAGCTTCTCTATGAATCACTGTTGGAATGACACTCCTGATTCAGATTTGCACAGTTTTAGCAATAACATGCTGCACTTATGTGTACAGACATTCAAGTCCTCAAATATAAACTGCAAACCAAATGTATTCATTTGTAAATAAATAGCATAACCCTGGAGAACTCCTCCACTAAAAGCCTCTCAGTGCCTGTTATCTACTTACATAAATAATAGATTAGTTGTAGATGTATCCTGGAGCTGGATCATACCAAGAACGAAGTGTTAACTTGTTGGGTTTGGCAAATTTTCCTTCCTTCTTTCCTTTTCATTATCACTTTAGGTTGATATAAAATTTATCAGAGGTTTTGTTGGTGTTAGTTTTAGGTTTCATTTAGGTCTTATGTTACTTTAACTTCCTGGAAAAATCACATCCTGTCGTATTGAAGAAAATCCAGAACTGACTAAAATGTTTGTTTTTTTTCCTCTGCCTCTCCTGAATTTAGCTTCTGAGTCACTCCTGCTGTTTGACTGTAGTCCGTGTCATAACTACGAGGCCTCACCTTTTCCTGTCTTTCTTCACACTTTTAGATCCCAAGGATCCCATCGCAATCGAAAGGCTTAACTTGATGAACATGGCCAAACTGAGCATCAAGGGCCTGATCGAGTCCGCTCTCAACCTCGGGCGCACACTTGACTCTGACTATGCACCTCTCCAGCAGTTCTTTGTCGTGATGGAGCACTGTCTGAAACATGGGTTGAAAAGTATGTATAGCACATTTCACCCTGTCATCAAGTCTGTAAAGTTTGAGAGCAGAAGTTTTAAAATGTACTGAATCCACAGGATGTGCCGTCGTGGGGAAGATTTAGTGTCTTATCACCCATTCAAACCAGCCAAACAGATGTAAAATGGATAACAAGGACACCTTTGCTATTTAAATGTTGTATTTACCAAAGTATGTGTATTTATTTTCAGTGATTTGTGTCTGCTTATATTAAAAGATTATTCGTGGTTAGTTTCCAGGGCATCATTATTACATGATGACTCACTGGTTCCTCAAAATGAACAGCTCAACAAGCATCTTCTCTCAATCATCAGCCAAGAAGACCTTCCTGGGGCAGAACAAATCGTTCTGGGGGGCGTTGGAGCTTGTGGAGAAGTTGACGCCTGAAGCAGGAGAGATCACTGCCAGCGTAAAAGACCTGCCTGGCCTCAAGTGAGTTACATCAATTCCAATATCAACATGTTATACTTGTTGATTGCTTTTCACGGGATTACCGTTGTTAAGTAAAAACTATAATGAGTTGTTTTTTAATGTGTTGGGTTATGTTTGGAATTTATTCATATGCAACTGTCCTGTGCTTGATAACAGAACTCCTTTAGGGCGAGGGCGCGCCTGGTTACGGCTGGCCTTGATGCAGAAGAAGCTTTCTGACTACATGAAGACCATCATCAACAGAAAGGACCTGCTCAGGTTTGTTTGTGTCATACTGTGTTGAGGAGGTCCACTGGCATCTCGATTAGAACGTTTACATTTATGCACATACCAGAAACGCTTAAATAAGCGCAGTCGGCAGCATTTTTCACTCTTATCTCTACCCTGCAGTGAATTCTATGAGCCCAACGCGTTGATGATGGAGGAAGAGGGAGCTGTCATCGCGGGGCTGCTCGTCGGGCTAAATGTCATCGATGCCAATCTGTGCATGAAGGGAGAGGACTTGGACTCTCAGGTAAATTCTCCTTCCACGTTCACTTTCGCCAGCACTTTGTAGCAGGGAGGAAGTGAGAAAAAATCATACTTCTCATTCAATGTTTGTGTGAGCTGAGTCCTGTAAGAGAAATCTGCAGCAGTATGTGTACAGTGACCTCTAAATTTACAGTTAAGTGCTAAAAATTGAGGCAAATTGGAGTAGATTAAAATGCTCTACATTGTAGTGTTAACAAGCAAACCCTTAGCTTCGTCCTGTAGTAATTCCATACAGTCAGTAGCCTTTCCTAAACCACCAGCTTACTGTGTTAGCGGTCGTAGATCGAGGCCGCGATTGGCTGTGAGGATTGGCAGGTTGCCAGTTTGTCATCAATTTCCTAAACAAGTATTATTCCAAGTACAATGAAGTGAAACCTCTCTGTTACAAACCTTTTGTGAAGTGGAGGGCGTACTGACTGATCACCTCGACACATCAAAGCCGGGACAAATCCTCTTTGTGTCAGAATTCATTCACACACATTAGTAAGGATCTTCTAGAAGCGGCATGTAGTCGTTATGTTTGCATTGTTATTTATTTTTTTCCCCCCAGTGCAGTTGTCATTGATTTTCTGTTTCTTGTTAAATTACTTCTGCAGGTCGGGGTGATTGATTTTTCAATGTACCTCAAAGACGGTGGACACAGTAGTAAGAGTTCAGAGGGGTGAGTGCTGCTTCCTAATCTTTGAGCACCGTGAGTCACTTCAGTTTATTCTCTCAAACTACCTCGCAGTGAAATCGACAGGATTAGGTGGAGGCTTTTTATTTGTTTTCTGTCATGGATTTAGCTGATGCTTCCTTTAGATTTCTAAAACATTATGGTAGCTTTTAGCCATGATCTTTGGAGGTAACATCTTAAAGGTCCAGTGTGTAAGATTTAGGGAGCTGTGCTGTGTTTTCGTCAGTGTATAATCACCTGAAAATGGGGATCAGATTATGTTTTTATTACCTTTTTGAGATGCCCAGGTCCTCTTCCACCATGTTGAACTGCCATGTTTCTATAGTAGCCCACACAGACAAACTAAACAGTCTGTTGTCTCATTAGTCTCCCTCTCTTTCTGTCCTTTCAGCGACGGTCAGATCACAGCGATTCTCGATCAGAAGAATTATGTGGAGGAGCTGAACAGACATTTAAGGTATGTGAGTGTGTCTCTGTGACTGTCACCCTCTTGTTCAGCAGCTCGATGAACTGGCAACTAACGTCTGTCTGTTTTATAGTGCTTCAGTAAATAACCTCCAGGCCAAGGTGGACGCTCTGGAAAAGTCCAACACAAAGCTAACAGAAGAGGTGAGAGTGCTTCGTTTCACTTCTGCATAAATGCATTTCCTCCACGTTCACAGGACTGTAAACTGACTTCTGTCTCCGCAGCTTGCAGTGGCAAATAACAGGATCATCACTTTACAAGAAGATGTGGAGAGAGTAAAGGAGGAGAGCTCATATCATATGGAGTCCAGGAAGGTGCGCACACATTGAATTTATCATTCAAACTGAAATAAATCCCTCAAATATCCTTCAACTTTAAACTGAATTGAGAAAAGCTGGTCATTATTGATCCTGGATAATTGGGCTCTAAACATTTCATGAACCTGTTTTTCTTGTTGGTCCTCTGCTGTCTTACTCAGTGGCCTTGGATTTGTCACTCCATACTATACTGAGCTGATATTCTCTGATAGGTAGTAATGGGAATGAAGGTATTGATATGATAATGTGTATAAGAAGACCAGTAAGAAGTCCCACGAGAGATACATTCAAATATTATTCTTTGCCTTCAGGCAGTTCACTCTGTATTATTTAATATTAACTGCTGACAACCATCAAAACAAGAAAGAAAGATGTTATTGATGTTTCCAGCGAACTGTCAAACTCGATGATATCATAATACTGTGATGATAACAATGGTTAATGATTACAAGCAAGTGTCACGTCATCGTGTTGTGATAGATACTGATCTTCTCTAACATTCTCGTCTTCTCAAAAGCAGCTTATAGTTCGCTTTCAAGTTCAATATTTGTAAATTATACATTTGCATTAAAGTTAATAATTCTGTAATGTGTGTACTTTTTTTGATGGTGTTGTGTTTTTTCAGGCATTAAGAAGCGACTCAGCACCAGACGGACAAGCGCTGGGTGAAACGCGCAAGCAGCTCAAAGAGGAAACTTTGCTTCGATTGGTGCGTTTCAGCCACTTAACAGTGCTTTTCCACTCTTCTGTTTTCTGGGGGGGGGGGGCATACATGTTTCTTTGCATGCGCTTAAAAATGTCAGGACAGGTGTTACTTGCATGCATTATGTAAAATCGGTTCCTGTATTCCGGCCTCCTGGTTGTGAGCTGCGTTAAAAACAGACTGTCCGTGCAGGATGTGGAGAAGGAGCTGGAGGTGCAGATCGGGATGAAGCAGGAGATGGAGCTGTCCATGAAGATGCTGGAGAAAGACATCTGTGAGAAGCAGGACGCTCTCGTGGAGCTCAGACAGCAGCTGGAAGACCTTCGTGCCATCAACCAACAGCTTAGCCACAAGTCACAGGTGAGGATGCATTTCTGCGTTTTAAAGGTTTTACTATGTGCAATATTACTTTTGCTTAAATGGTCCTGACTGTTTTTCATCATTTCATCAGTTTTATTTTACAGTAATGGGCCTAAGATGCACTCTGTAGTATTTATAATAGATTTAATTTAAGTTAGAATTGTGTTTAAATACCACAAAACCTCTTTTTTTTATCACAATCTAAGCCGTAGAAGTGCTTTCAACTGCACTGAAGTGCTGTAACTTTCAGTCATCTTATTCAGTGGTTTTAAACTGATCCTTGATTATGTTTTAGTGGAACCGGCAGCAAAGGGATTAATAAAATATTTTAGCTGTTATCACATTTTTTTGGAAGTTGGAACAACAAGGAAACAGGTAGTCGTTTTGATGTTTTGTTTGAGTTTGTAGTGCTCCTAGTCTGGTCATTGATTATTCACACCTCTCAAATTGGGGGATCTGTGGTCTAATGACTGCTTGTACTTCTTAAAGTGGTGACGTTAAACCAGTGGAATGAATACCTCAAAACTGCAGACGGATCATTCAAATAAAAGCAAAGCGCTAAATTCTTCCAGGTCGGTCTTTTAAACAACACGTGCTGAGTTATTATTTCCAGGCTAATAACATGGCTCATCCCCTCTCAGAGCGCAGATAGCAGCTCTAAACAGAAGAGTGAAACCATCGCACGCCTGGAGGAGAAAATAAACCAGATGTCAGGCACTGTAAAACAGATGGAGACAAGGTAAGGGCAGTTCTCCTCGGTCGTGATTGGTATTGATGATTACAGTAGTAGTACAGAATATTTTGTTTAAAATGGGATCACACTCCAAAAAAAAAAAAACTCTCATTCTCCTGTTTTTTCTCTCTCCTCTCATTGTCATTATTTTTCATCATTATGATTTTTTCTTTATCATTTTTTAAAAATCATTGAATCAGTGAGAAACATTTGGTGAAGCAGGCCAGAAACCTGAACTCAGCAGCGGGGAAGCTGCTGCAGCTGCAGCAGTAGCTCCCAGCGTGCGCGAATCTCAATACAAACATACAACCCCTGCCTAATATAGAAATAACCAAACTAGGATGTTCTCTTTTCTGTACGACGCTCCTTTGTTGTTGACAATAAAAACCATTTTCCTGACAACCTCCTGCAGTGGCTCTCCAACATCAGCTTTGAGTAGTGTGGACTGAATCGATCCTTTTAGCAGCCTTTGATCCTTGTGTTCTCTGACAGATGTGTTTGCCACATCCGATTTCTACTTTTGTTTGGTAGGCATTTCTTACAGATACCCCATTAATGCTTTCTGACAAAGGTGAGACGAGTAGAAGGCAGGGTGTCCACTGCGGACAGTTTTAAGACATGACGGACTGATGTGCTAACAGACACATCCTGGATATTTGGGAAGTAGTGGACTTGCTGTAACGTTATTCCAAAGAATGCCACTACCGGAGACTGTGCTTGAATATTTTCAACCCACAGAGACTGACGGAATGAAAAAAGAAAGGGGACAGAATCTGGACTGATGTTTAAGGACTGATATCCAATGTTGTTATTTGGTGATCCACATTCAAGTGTAGAAGGTCAGGACAGGAGCAAGACGAAGCAAGAAATAAAAGGGCAAAATTAATTTATTAATTTTGAATTGTATGTGATCATAACATGGTGTAAACTGTAGTAATCATTAGGCTAATAAAACAATAAACAAACACAGCCTGCTTCATCTTCTTTGGCTAAAGTTTCCCCGTTGTCCTCGTTGAGTTTCAGTTCCCAGACATTTTATCTTTTTGTATTTCTTTTCAATTTAAGTTTTAGTCGACATGTTTTTCCGACCATGTTTCTTTTCTTTAAGTTTTCGTTTTACCATAAGTTTATGTGACCCACCCCCCCAAACCAGATACAAACAGGCCGAGAGAGAGAGGGATCTGGCTCGAGAGGCCAACCGACTCTTCAAACAGGACTTTGGGGATAAAATCGAGAGCCTGCAGGTGGAGGTGGAGCAGCTGAGGAAGCACAGGTAAAGTCTGGATGAGGTTGATGACGTTCTTTATTCTTCTGATCTGCAAATCTGATGAGACAACAATGAATCTGTTGCCCGTGTAGCCTGATTTTAGTCCTCTGTGCATAGAGCTCTATTGTTGTCATTGGCATTGACATACTTACACACGCACAGTACATTTACTCAAGTACTCTGCTTAAGTGCAGTTCTTATGTACTTGCACTTTACCTCAGTATTTCCATATTGTGTTTTTGGAAATGACTGAGGCTACAGGCAAGGTGGAGCAGTCAGAAAGCATTGATAGAAGGACCCACGCCGTGTTGGTTTTGGTTGTTTCATGGGATTTGTTGACAGTAAGGAAAAGTAAAGGATAGCGCCAGCTTCACTTTGAACTGACGTATCCACGTCCAATGAATCGTGGTTTCTTGGCATTTTTGCCATTTAAAGCAGCCATTGTTGAATTTCTCATGCACGCCTCATGCCCGTGGTGTTCTTAATGTTCATGAAAATGAATTTCACGTTTGGGAAAATGATGATGTTACTGTTGTCTCAGATATTCTGACTGGCTTTGTTGAGGAGGATATACAAACACAACAGAAATGCTCCCATTCACATTCCAAAACTGCATGAAGGTTTTGAAGAACTCTACCACACCTCATGCTGAACTGCCCTCAGCCACGGAAGAAAAAGATTTTCCAGCAACATATTACATAAATATAAATACAGCTGTTCTCTGTGGTGTCTATGATTGTTATGTTACCTTTTACTTTTTAAAGCGTTATCTTTTTTTGTTGTTGCTGTAAAGCGATCCACTAAATTTGTGGATTGTGCATTATAGAGGAGGATAACATTATTTTGTCTGTTTATGGTAATAATAAACCGTTGATTTGTGGACAAAGCGTAACTGTCATTGGTATACATTTGTACTCACTGCGTTGTGTGTCTTGTTCCAGGTCTAATCTGGAGCTGGAGTTGAGAAAAGAGCGAGAGCGAAGGAGTGAGTATCATTTTGACACGGCGTCCAGACAGCCCAGCACTCCTCGGAAGGAGAGGAGACACCCAGAGAACATACCAAAAGTAAACGCGTGGTGGTAACTGTGCAACATGAAAGATTAGCTCTCGTCTGCTTTGTCCTGATGCAGTATATTTTACCAACAGTCTCTCCCAGAATCCCCATCAGTCAAAAAGCACAGTGACCAGTTACACGCAGGAGCAGATGACAAAACGAGTCTGAGCTCCAGCTTGTAAGTAAATTCAAGAACTACAGATTTTAGAAAAGATCATTCTTTTTTTCTGTTATTCATTTATTTATTCATGTCCTCCTTTAAGGTCCTTGTCCCACCATGAGGATGAACAGGTGAGGTCCAAGACGTACACATTCAATGCATTCATGTAGTGTGTTTCCTTACTATGCAAATAAGAACTGAAGTAAAAGCTAATATTGTAGTGCTAGAATCAACGGGGCATTTCAAAAAAATCCCACATTGGCTATAATTAACATTTGATATTAATTGATTTCCTGCAGGACGAGTCATTTGTGGAGATCAGTCAGCCTTCTCTCTGTACCATGTGTGAGGAGGACGACTCCCTCCTCAAGACGAAGGTACAAGGATGGAACATTATTCTGACCTGTGCGGGTTCAACTCTTTGTCTTTCATTAAGATTTTACAATATTTAGTGCCACTATAAAGCAGCTGACAACCGTTTATCAAATTGAATGGAAGATTTAAACAAATGGTAATTATAATGTCTTTTAAGGAGCGATGTCACATGAGATATCACATGACATGGCAGTCCTCCCCGTGAAGGACAGTTAAAGCAGCATGAAGACACTTTAAAGAAGTAAAATGCTGTCCTTTTTTATCTTCAGTTGGATGCATGTAGATGCCGCTTAGTAGTACTAATACTACTTGTGTATAATCAACTGAAAATAAGAGTTGTTGTGTGAATGAGCCTTTCATATCGACGCATGTTTCTACAGTAGCCCAGAGCTGACAAACCAAACACTCGCTCTTGACAGGGTGTTTCTGCAGCCACCATAGTTTCTCCTTCACACTTGGAACAGCAAAGCAAGAGGAGGAGTTTGTAATCTGCAACCACACCACTAGATGTCAATAAATCCTACACACTGGTCATTTACAAAAAATAAAAAGTATTCTAAAAGGAAAAAGAGACTACGGTGGAGATGTAGCCAGCAACTTTGGATTCAACTGAGAGTTTGAAGGTTCATTTTGCATCCCTGTGTGTTATAATCCTGTTTTTCTTTCTCTAGAAACAGTGTAAGAACTGCAGTGGGGTTTTCTGCGAGAGCTGTGTGTCCAACGAGCTGCCTTTACCTTCCTCCATTCTCCCGGAGATTGTGTGTACCGCCTGCTTCTCTCTGTTGCTCCAACAATACGCTTCAACACCAACATGAAACAACTCGGCATTTTACAGCAAGACGCAATGATCAGACACAGGCAGACCCGAGGCATTCATTTCTAAAGCTGGCACTGCAAAAATGCACTTTTTGACTTCATGACTCTAGACGTTGAATGATGAAAAATCGGATGAAGCCCTGCGAGGTTCTGACCTTGCAGTATTTTAGTTACTTTAAAATTAGTAACATCCAAATTGAGAGCTGTTTGGATGCACGTTTTCATTTTTTCAAAAACAGCTGAAGCCGAAATTCTTTATTACATCATTTTAGTTCAAACCTGCATTTAAAAAGCTGAAAATGGCACCTGGATTGTAAAAAGACAACTTGAATCATCTCATCATCATTTAAAAACTGACTTCCCACTGAGTGGATTATTGATTAAAAAGTCAACCGACAATATTTTAAACTTCTTTTAAAGGATGAAAAAGGAAAACTTTTTTTTTTTTTTTTACACTTACACAGTAAAACACACATACATTGGTAATACACTCAGGCGAATGTAGTTCAGAAAATTGCTATAATGCAGAATTTAAATCCAGGAAATGAAAAATATCTTTTTTTTTTTTAATCACAATGTGATGATAACCAAAATCCTGGCCTGCATCTAGTTTCAATCTATATTTATTGGACATATCATCCAGCTTTGGTCTTCAGACCGTAGACGAGAGTTGATTTTGCTGTTCAGTCTTTATGTGGAAGGAAATGGTTCCACAGTGTGGTCAGTGTGCGATATTCTCTTTCTTGTTTAGAGTTGGAGGAAAAGATTGACACCACAAAGACGTCCGTACGTTCAATGTGAAGCTACAGTCAGCCGCTGGTTAGCTTAGCTTAGCCCAAAGACTTGAAAAAGCTGGCCCGGCTTTGTCCAAAGGTAACAAAATCCACCCACCAGCACATCTGAAGCTCACTCAGGGGTGGGTGAGGTGTGGGGCTGCCAGGAGCAGTCACTTCTAGTGTTTTCAATGAGTTAGTCAGGCACTTTGTTACCTTTCGACGGAGCTAGCAACTTCATATTTACCATACAGACATCAGGGTATTTCCTGGAATGTCAGACTATTCCTTCAAGTTTACAAAACTGGGTGTAATGTTTCTTTACTGCTGCTGTTTTCTCTATTAGTTAGAAGTGGCATTAACAAAATGGCTTGAAATCATCTCTTGTTGACATCACAGCGAATCTCGAAATCCAACATTCAGATATTCAGATTCTAGTCTTTGGATAATCAAACTTCTTTTCTGGGCGTTGTAACATATCATGGCACTTTTAAATGCATGACTCTCTACCTGACCGGTCTGAAGTGGGCATATCGATGCATCTTTATAACCGCTATTTTAATGTTTTGTTGATTTATATGAAGAAAAATTAGATGCTCAGTAAATCTAGTAACACATTTAGTCGTTGAAGCTAACTAACATGCGAGATGATGAAAATGCTTCTTAGATAAACAATAAACTTTTATAAAACTTTACCCGTGTATGACTGCATTATTTGAACCTGGATTACATTTTTGTGCAGCATCCTAAATCAGGGAACGTAAAGGGCTCATACGTGCAGGATATGATTTGTTGTATTCAGAAACATTTTGCAGATAGGAGGTGACACTGAGTCACACACACAATTAGTTTTTTCCCCATTCAAAGAAACTTACTGCAGGGGATCGAGTAATCATAAAAAAATTCAAAATTCTAGAAAAAAAGTCTAGATTTGATTGGCTCACACGGCTCCAGTGTCTAGTGTCTGTTTATTAACCAGTGTGGTCCTGACATACCAATTTACCTGCCAAGATTAGTAAGTCTGTACATCAAGTTTTTAATGACAAGCCACATTTAGATGTTTATCAAACCTAAATTAAGTGCACGATTAGGCCTGTATGCTAGTTTGTTAGTTTGATTAATTGCTTAATAAATTAAAGTGTTGCACAGACAGAATTATTAATGATTCAGATTCTGGAGGAGACAAGTCAAAGTGATAAGACATATTCTGTTTAGACACATTTTCCGCATGGTTTATTATTGGAAGATGATTTGAAGAACAAAACATGTTTTGAACCACACTATTGAAAAAGAGAGTACATTATTACGATAGACTCTTAAGTAGTTGTGTAATAGTTGGGACAATTCAGACACCAGGAATGTTTATTTTTATGGTGTCAGGCTGGAAAATAAATACAATAGCTCTGCGTATGTTTGGCATCTCTGTCTCAGCATTCACCTACAAAAGAAAATCCAACATGTTAAATCACATCTAGAGGAGAGGTCAACTTTGTGTTTGTGCGAGAAGCTAAAACTAGCAAACATTTTTTCCTGATTAAAAGAGCAAGACTTTAAAACTGAAAGGAAAGTGGCACAGACAAGCAGTGTTCTCATTTCTTCCATAATGAAATTCACAGCTGGTGGGTTGTAACTTCTCACCTTCCTTCATATTCTGGTACAGAGTTCAGAAATAACTCGATGTATCTTTCACCTAAAAATCAGAGAAGGTTCAGATGTTAAATGAATCTTTCACAGTGACTAATGAAGAGCAATAAGTTCATAGCGTAACAATGTAATAGATCAGTATGAGGGAGGGAGTTATGGAAAATAAACTGCCTGCTCATAGCTCCACTTGTTCTCTTCCACAGTCGCCATGTTGAATCACTATGTCCTAGTCCTTAACACTAGTCCTTTAAATACATAATCCACATTTATAATCACGGGAAGACACTTGAAATTATAACATTCAGTATACTGAGCTCAACACCGGTGCTCACCAGGGCTGTGTGCTCCAGGAATTTAACCCACCTAAGCCCACCTAATGCTCCACCACACATGAACGCTTTTTGTTTTTTCTTTTTTAAACATGGAACTTTTCTTCACCATTTTATTTTAGTCTATTCTAATTTAAACTTTTGAATATTTGTCCATACATGTTCTATGTGTAGCATGTAGGGGCATTTCACTGTGCAATCCTGTGTTGTATTAACAATAAAGCTGAACGTAGCTGTAGAAACATGGCGGTTCAACATGGTGGAGTGTGTGGAAGAGGACCCTTTGTAACAATTCTTATTTTCAGGTGATTATACACTAATGACAACATAGTTATGCACATTATATCTGACACAATGGTTCTTTAAGGCTTTGTAGAAAGAGAGTACTGCGTTTTCATGCCTACATCTGGTCCTGGTGTTTAAGGCTCTCCAAATGGTCTCACCTATGTGCTGTCTGTCTCTGGACATGGCGGCCATGGCATCCTGATGACACCTGAAGTAAACGTCAGCCTCGCCGCTCGGCCTGCCGTCAGAGCCGCATTCGAGCAGGATCTTGGACACAACCAGGGGAGAGAAGAACTGCGAGAGAAAAACAAACATTTGAAAACGGTGTGTAGGTGGCCTCTAATGCAGCGACACAGCCGTCTTCGACACTGCAACGTTCAACATCTCGATTTTTTTTTTTTTTTTTTTTTTTACCTCAACGACATCTTCTCCAGACGCATGGAAAGGAAGTCCTCTCAAATGGATGTAATGTGACTGAGGCGAGCTCTGGGGCAATCCTGATAGAGCAGACATGTCAGTTTTTAAAATTTGTTCACATACAGTAAATATATCAAGTATCTGTAAAGGATCTCTCCACTTTACCACTGTCTTCTACCCTGGTCGGTGTATTATTTTGACTTTCGAACTCTAAAATGAGCTCTTAAATCCCCTCACGTGTTTTGGGGCTGGTCGTCCTGTTTACTGACACAGGACTGGGAGGAGCTGAATGAGCTGAACGCTTCCTCGAATAAATCTCGTCCCTTCGGCAGGGAAACACCTCGATGTATCTGGAAATGCAAACAGCGGGGAAATGAGCGACACAAATACGATAAGTGAAGGAAGAGTTTGCTAGTGTTTGGACAGTATCTTCAGCTACTTCCTATTTGCCAGAAATGCAAGACGCTCTTGACACAGGATTATAAAGTTTGTCCGGGCTCTAATGTGAGCACATGAAGCATCCTACCTGTTTCCGATGACCTCTCTGTCTCTCTGCTGAGCTTCATTTGCTTCTTGTTGAGAAGAAAACTGCACAAAGGCCTCTCCGGTGTTTCTTCCCTGGTAGTCTGTGACAATGGTGATTCCGTTTTCCACTATATCCAAACCTGAAAAGGCACAACACACACTCTCAATTTCACGTTCAAGTCCAACTTTCTATTCTGCGTCCCTTTGTCATCCCAACTCTTTCTTTTTCCGTAAAATCGTCCTTCATTCGGGAGCGGATTCGTTTATTACTATTACTTTCATTTACACTGTATATGTGCACTGAAAATCACGTTCTTTCAAATTTGGTGATTTTGATTGAGAGTGTTTCTGATTAAAATTAGAAAACTGATTTCTTAGCTAAATAAATGACACAAAACTGCTGAAAACCGGGCTGCTTTTCTGAGCTCATGAAAAGTTGATTTAGTAGAGATATGTGATTTTCATAGAACAGCAACACTACAAATCAATTATGATCTAAGCTGTGTATAAAGTAGCTACAATCAGCCGTAAACATCTACCACAGTTCAATGTAATACTTACATTAATGCAGCAGGAATATTAATCCAAATCCATGTTTTGATACTTGAAGTACATTTTGCTGATAATACTCACATACTTTTACTTCAGTAAGATTCTGAATGGTTTACCTGAAAAGAACTGGACTATGTCAGACTCAGTACTGTTGTAGGGGAGACCTCTGAGCCACACCACACCATCATTAGCTGGAACGTGGGCGGCTTTCTTCAAGATGACTTCGGCATCACTATCGGTCACTTCAGACACTGCAACAACACAGAGAGGAGGACATGAGCATTTGTTTTTAATCATTTAAGTGGGTAAGTTGTTAGTTACTGTACATTACATTCTTAAGAAAGTGTTCAAGAGCGCCAGTGACAGTGATCCAACAAACTGAAGCAGCTAAACGAAACCAAGCAACCACTGAGCTCATCATTTACATCTGTAACATTCCTGCCATGGCACATTAAAAATGTCTTTGTGAAAAAGTCCAAGCAGCATCTGTACGAACCTTCAACATAACGTGGGCCGAGGTACTGTCTATGCTTCTCCAGAGCTTTTCTGACATCATCCTCGTGCTCCAGCTCGATGAAGGCTTTTCCCGACGGCCTCCCCATCCTGTCCAAAGTGAGATGAATCCCCTTCACGCCATCGCAGATCCGACATTCTGAAAGAGAGGGAAAATGTGTTACTTTGGTGCATTTTTTAAGTTGGCAAATGTAAAATTGTTACAGCAAATGTCACATTTCCATAGTACAATGCAGTAGTAAGTAGAGGTGTGACATTCACTGTCTGACCATTATAAAGACTGTTTCCAAATCCAAACTCTCACCCGCAAAGAACTGGAGGAGGTCCTGAGCCGAGCACGTCCACGGCAGACCTTTCACCTGCACAATGTACACCCCCTTCTTCTCTGGTTCGTCGTCAGACTGATAGGCCGGCAGTGGTGGGTATTCTTCTTCATAAGGTTCTCCTGGCTGGAACACAAAATGCCAAATTGATTATAGCCAGAAAAATTGCTGAAGACACCACAAAGTTGATCACCATCAGTTCCAAAGGTTTGTGCGTGTCAGTTATTTGGTGGTGATTTGACTAAACACAGCTTTATTCAGGAATATGTATCATGGAAGCATAACCTAAACGAAAACCTCCCACCCCAGCCTCACATTCATGCACGAGTCATAACAATCTAATGATGTAATATGATACCAGTCACAGGGTACATTTTTCTGACAAATTGGTATTAATACTTCTACTTAAAAAAGGTCCAGCGTGTCACATTTAGTGGCACCTAATAATAAAGTTGCCTCTCTTTTACACCATGTCGGAAAATGTCTGTCTGGATCAGTGTTTGGTTTGTCTGCTCTGGGCTACTGTACAAAAATGGCAAACTCTGTGGAAGAGGCTCATTTAAAGACAACAAAACACAATAATTCTTATTCTCAGGTTATTACACACTAATGGAAACTAACTAATACTAACTAACTACTAATATTAATATTATATTCCATTGCTACCAATAAATAGTCCAGGATTGATCTAAACCTTACATACTGGGCCTTTAACTGCGGGATCTGAGCAGATACTTCCCCAACACTGCCCAACTGTAAATATGTTTCTAAATACAACTAACTAATTAATGAATAATTAAATAAGTGACTTACCTTGGTACAAAAGCTGTACTGACTGCTTTTCACTGCGGACTGGAGCTGAGAGAGTCTCTGCAGACACATTGTCCGGGTTGTCGAAGTCCATGTTCGGTGCTGAATGAACCCAGCCCAGCTTGTTAACACGCCGCCTCTCGTTGCGAGCCCCGTCGATAGCGTTAGCTGTCTGACTGCGACACACCGCTGCAGTAAAAACAACAGAGATTTACTGTGACCAGACATGTTTGGTTCGTTTCTCTTTTAGCCTAGCTAGTTGTCTGAGCTAGCCGCCGGCTTAGCGTGAAGATGAGAGGTTGAACTGACTCACGTGGGTCAGTCAAGGGCAGCGCTCGAGAGTGTTTAGTGCGGTCAACTTCCGGTTAACTTCCGGGTTGATGACGTTACAAAACTAACGAAGGCGCGTTTCATGATTTGGAAATAATTTTAAAATAAGAAAAACTTAACTCTAGCCAATTTTGTTATAATTTCCAGGGTTTTTAACTATATCAAATTATCTCTAATTGCATATAAACAAGTACTTCCACGCTCTTGTTAATGTTTTGTTTACACCGCCACCTAGCGGTTCGGATGCCATAAAAATCGCCATAACATCAACATCTTCATATCATATAAATGAAATGGTTTTCAATCCTCCAGCTCGCCCAGTCACACATAGCATCTCCACTTCAGGTTTTAAGATATCAGCACAAAGGTGTTTATCAAGAAAAAACTTAATACTTGAAACTGCCATTGCCTTGGGGACATAAATTTAGTTTTGGTTTTAGCGGTAGCAGGATTTTAATTTGGTTATATTCTGAATGTAGCCTGATATAAAAGCTGATTATTATACTGTAAGTTGTTGCATGTTAAAATTTGCCTATAACTTCAGTACAGGAGTACACCATGATGGTTTAACAAACTTTATTGTTTGCAAACAGTAAGTAATGAGATATTTGTTCACAAGGACCCATGTCACTCAACAATTGAGCCATGACAGCGAAGGATTTCTTCAGTCTACAATACTTCAGTCTACATTTAATATATGTCTATATACATATTAATTTGAAAAACATTAACATTCCATGTATAACCTATCTCTAGAAACAAATTGCACAGATTTAGGCTATTCTATGTGATGAACTACTGTATTATTGTTTACTTCCATTCACTGAGCTTCTCCAGGAAACTGTTTGGAGACACCATGGTGGAGGTCCACGTCCCATTTTGAAAACTTCTGTGACAAACAGTATGCCTGACAAACACAACTGGACTTTTCTAATGTGATATAGACAGACAATGAGGTCAGAATAAAGTTTTAAAATAAACAATTGAAAACAATTAGGTGTAAATGTTACAGTTTCAACTCTGTGATGAGCTGGCGACTTGCCGCCTCTCGACCAAAGTTAGCTGCAACAGGCTCCAGCCCCACCGTTACCCCGATGAGGACAAGTGGTTACAGATAATGGATGGATGGATGGACATTACAGTTTACACATCTATGGTTCTAACAATATGCATATGTGTTCATGTGTCCATTCATCCTTTACTAACATTTATCCTTGGAAGTATTAATAGAAAACATGTTAGCTGCATCATTCATGAATGACACAATGTTTGTAAAGATTGTAAAATGTTGAGGAAATCAGGAACAAACTTATTATGCAAAATTATGCAGTCTGATTCCAATACACTTCATTTGATGTGACTGACATTATTTTGTCATTAAAGGTGACAGAGATGAAACATAACACTCTGCTCTCTGAGTTATGAATATATGTTCAAAAACTATTAAATGGTGATGCTTCTGAGTATCTAGATATAATCTGCTTCAGTTTTCAACAATGAGGCTGCACTGTGAGTGATTTGACCACAAGATGGAGCTCAGCTCATTTATATATGCATTAATATACTGCTGTTTCAAATGGAAAAGAGAACATTCAGAAAAATAAAATCTCTGCAGTTTGACTCTGTGAATTGTTCTTCATCTTTTGATCTTATTAAGATTATTATTAAGATTTTGCTTCCTTAAACTAATAAGTAAGTGCAGTCTAAGTCTCTAAGTCTAATGCAGGGGTTTTGTGTTTCTCAAGGACAAATATGTCCTTTTAGCACCAGCACACTCTTGTTCAGTGTTCAGTAAAGGTTTGACAAGACAAGAAAAACTCCTTGTTTGACTTTTAGTATCTAGTGTTCAGTCTTTGTCAAATCAAGTGCAATGACTTCCATGCAGACAGTACACAGGTCACAGACAAGAGACTGTCAGACGGTTTATTGACTCCTGCCTGACTTTCTATGTGTTTCTGCTTTCTTTCTGATATGCACAGCGCAGGGGTGTATGGTCATTGTAAGGGATGATCCAAAATCTACAGAGAAAAAGAAAAAGAAACACATGAAAGAAATCTGTTTCAGCTGCAAAAAACACTTCCCCCCTCTTTTGTAATCTGTTACCAAGCTTTAACCCCAAAGCATCCGTGAACACACAATGTAGTGGAGTAAGCTTTCATTGTAACATTTGTGATGTTAACAGTCAGCTTTGATTATCTGTGTTTCAGGGTATTTAGTCTTATCTTCTACACTCTGTAAAGTTTTTTTTTAATCTAAAGTATTTACTTGTTATTGTACTTGTACATGTTTTGACTAGTCACATCTTATTAAAAGTGAAAGCAAGATACACAGAGCCTACAACTGCTTTTTACCCCACCTGCACACATGTAGGCCTATGCTTTATGATGATACAACAATGATGAGGGTGCTTACTCCTACTGCACAGATTATGTGAATGCATGTGTACGAGTGACTATCTGTGTATGTACTGTATACATGCACTGTGTTATACAAATGTCTTATCTTCATGTGCATGAAGTGTATTTTGTCCTATAGCAAACAACTTTATTTATGATTTGA
This sequence comes from Nibea coibor, assembly GCA_023373845.1. Lineage (NCBI taxonomy): Eukaryota > Metazoa > Chordata > Actinopteri > Sciaenidae > Nibea > Nibea coibor. The sequence goes on along the minus strand of CM041737.1, from coordinate 8,488,138 downwards.
CTGTTCAATAAAACAAGAACCTTGAGAGAACCTCAACAAGCAACAACAAGAGACTGGTTCATGTTGTTGATTTATTTTCATTTTCAAATCATTCAACTCCTATGATTTAAATACGAAACATTCACAAATGAATTCCTCCAGGATGGATCTTTAAAATTGATTATTATAAAGAGTATAAAATCGACAGTGAAAAGACTTCAATGTGAAAAAAAGACTCCAATGTTCGTCGACCTTAAAATAAAAGATATCAGTCGACCTTAAAAATTAAAATCGAGGGGCTCGGTCAAGGTTTCTGAATGACGTAGTCGCCGAAGATTGGCTCTAATTGAGGTATGCAAATGAGGGGGTGGGCTTGTTGGAACGAGTAGGTGACGTCAGTTCCCCCGTTCGTGTAGATCGAAACAAACATGGCGACAGACTCGAGTGGACTGGGATTTACGCTAACTTTATTCGTATTTTCTTGTGTTTTTGCGGGCAGGCAGGCCGAGGCGGCGGTTTCGGAGTCAAGGGGCGACACTCGGATACTCGGCCTGAGACTGGAGAAGAGCACCACGCCGGCCGAAACCACTGAGAGAGGGGTTATTCAGGTGACCGAGGGCAGCAACAGCTCCTTCAGGTTCTACGGGCTCCACTTGACCCCGGACAGCTCGAAGCTTATCGGCTTCACGGAACTTTACTCTAGCGACAAAGAGGATGATGAGCACGGAGCACTCGCGATCCCATTCAATAGGACTTGTCCCGAAATTACGAAGGATATTGTAGTGCTGGGGCCCATGGAGGTAACCAATCAAAACACCTCCGGTGTGCTCAAACTCAGGATCAAGCAGCTCCGTAAGAGCGAGGTGGTGAAGGTGTTCGGCTTGTGCGTCCGCGACAAGGAGGAGAAGGACCAGAAGTGGTACCTGCTGGACGATGAAGACGGCAGGCTGCGGGTGGTGGAGGAGAAAAAGTCCTTGCTGCCCATCTGGCTGCAGATTATCCTCATCTCCTTCCTGCTCGTGCTGTCCGGCATGTTCAGCGGGCTCAACCTGGGGCTGATGGCGCTGGACCCGATGGAGCTCCGCATCGTGCAGAGCTGCGGCACCGAGAAGGAGAAGAAGTACGCACGGAAGATCGAGCCCATCCGCAGGAAGGGCAACTACTTGCTGTGCTCGCTGCTCCTCGGTAACGTCCTGGTCAACACCACGCTCACCATCCTCCTGGACGACCTCACCAAGTCCGGGATCGGCGCTGTGGTCGCCTCCACGGTCGGCATCGTTATTTTCGGAGAGATCGTCCCGCAGGCGCTGTGCTCCCGTCACGGTCTGGCAGTCGGTGCAAACACCATCCTCGTCACCAAGTTGTTCATGCTGTTAACTTTCCCTCTGTCGTGGCCAATCAGCAAGATCCTGGACTGCGTCCTGGGCCAGGAGATCGGCACCGTGTACAACCGGGAGAAGTTGGTGGAGATGCTGAAAGTCACCGAGCCGTACAATGACCTGGTGAAAGAGGAGCTCAACATGATCCAAGGCGCGCTGGAGCTCAGGACCAAAACAGTAGAGGATGTCATGACGCCGATCAGCAACTGCTTCATGATCCACAGCGACACCGTGTTGGACTTCAACACCATGTCCGAGATCATGGAGAGCGGATACACGAGGATACCCGTGTATGAGGGCGAGCGGTCTAACATCGTGGACATCCTGTTCGTCAAGGACCTGGCCTTCGTTGACCCGGACGACTGCACCACCCTGAAGACCATCACCAAGTTCTACAACCATCCGGTCCACTTTGTCTTTCACGACACTAAGCTGGACTCCATGCTGGAGGAGTTCAAGAAAGGTTTGTGGGAATCTAATGGCGTTAGAGACACCTGTAACAGGAGGGTGATGACAAAACAGGGAGAGTCAGGTGGAGCATCTTACCTCCTCGCTTCAGTTTAGGCTCTGTCAGAAGTTACTTTTAAGGCTTTAGTTTGTAGTAGTGTGTGTGTGTGGTCCACTGGCTGTCTCTCCGAGTATGATTGTCCTGTGTTTGGCAAATGTCACAGTGATGATCTAAACCTTTCCCTTTGTCAGACCAGTGCAGGCAAATCAAACATCAACGTGAGAGGACAGTGCAGGTCTTCAGTCTGGTTTAGCGAGCGGCCGGGCTGCGTCAAAAAGGTTATAGCTGAGCTTGACCTTTGACCTCTCTGTGCCAAGCAATAAAATAATCTTGGGCACCAGTGATGCCTGGATTCATCCTGCCAGCAACGCAGTATAGAAAAGCCCCAAAATGTTGCTGGTAGATAAGCGAGGGAATGCCGTGTGTGCGTCAGGGTGGTTGTGGGTGCTGTGTGCATCAGGCATGTTATTAGGAGCCCGTCCCTGTTGGTGTTGTGTCTTATTAGATTTGAATCTTTAGTTTGTAGACATTCACAGTCTAGAGTCAGCGCTCACGAAGGCGAGAAATCCACTTTGTAATCCAACGCTGCGTTTGGGACAAACGCACTCAGCTGAGAGTGAGCGTCGAGGCTTCATCAAATGTAACCTCTGATAGATTTAGATTTTATAGATGATATCAAAAGCACTTCCCAGTTTCACTTCTCTCTCGTGCGTTGCTGCTTTTCCTCTTTCAACACACACACACACACACACACACACACACTACACAACAGAAATACGCACACATGTGCACACTTCTTCTCTCAGGAGGGCGCACAAACACCGACGCCATCCCCCGCAGGGATATATTTTTCCTTTCTCAGGCATCTCGTCTCAAGGTCACAGACGGTAGACACACTCACACACAAACACTTTAGTGTGTCTATATCTGAGCACAGTAAGGAATGACTGACTGTCCTTCTGTCTCTATAGTAGCATCAGTAACCGGTCAGATCTGACTGATCTTTGTTTGCAGCTTTATGCCTATTCTGGCATGATTTCCTCTCACTATACGTAATAACGTGATCCACATCTTTCACAGTCACTGACTTCACTGTCTTCATCTCCGATCCGCCGCTGTAGATTGACTCTTGAGTTTCTGTAGCTGTGGCGCGCAGCGTGTGTGATATTTGACCGAGTAATGGCTGTGCGGCTTGTCTTCAGCTTGGCTGCTGTGGTGGGAGTGTTTGGCCACAAGCTGCAGTGCTTTCTCACACACACACACACACACACATACACACGGCTGCACAGAGAGTTGAAAACAGTCGACATTGGCTTAACACTTGGCAGAGAGATTCACTGAAACCCGTTATGAGAACATACTCAGTCGGTTTCTGTGCATGAAACGTTGAATTTGAGAGTTATTGTGATGGCACAGTCCTCAGCGCCTCTTGTTACTTCTAGTCTCATTTATAGGAAATCAAATGTGTCAAAATACCAATGAGCAACATGTTTACAACGTCTGTGAAGTTCTGCAATATTCTGCAAAGAGAGGTCCTTAAATCAGACGCACAGGTCACATTTTAAGCGTATAGTTTCAGAGCAGTCCATCTAAACGTAGTCGGCATTTTGACTTACAGTCAGTTCATGAAATCTTGTTATGTAAACACGCTGTTGAACAAATATTAGTATAGCAAGGCATAGAGCCAGCGCCGTATTGTTCACGTGATTGAACTCCAAAGAGATCTGTGTGAAAAGAAACAATGTGAATGCATATCTCCGTCTTTGAGTGAGCACTTCACGTAGAGAGGAGACACAGCACTGCGAATGTAGTAAAAGAGTTACAGGGTTGTTAGCCGTGGTGAGTCTTTGAAGCATCTCTTAGCTGGTTGCATGCGAGAGCACATCTTATCTGTGTATTATCGTTGAGCATCTGGCGGCCTTCTAGAACCTCCGCAGTGATCGTTTTAATTTTAGCCCCCACAGGAAATCAAACTTTTCTGACAGCGTTTGACGCATAGCCGCGCAAGTAGTGCAGAATCATAGCAACGAGCGCCTCCGTGCAAAAGAATCTGCAAGCCTCCTTGTCGACGTGGTAAATGCACGGGCTTGATTGGACGCCGGGCCCCCCCCTGCCTCCACTCTGACCCGACTCCCCGCTCACATCTCAAGTTCCTCTCACTTGCCGCTTGGCATCAGTTACCACGGCGATGGCATCCAACAGCGTCAGTGTACACACACCGTTTCTTTAGGTTTTGTGTTTTTACATAATCAGATTTGCAGTTGGGTTGAATTGAATGTAATGAAGGTCGTCAGGGCTGTACATTGTGACATTTCTTTTTCACTTGGTGTGCGTGCGCGCTTGTGTGTGCTCAACAGGCTTTTCAGTCAACGTGATGTGTCCTTTCAGACAGTCTATGAAGTGACCTTATTAGATGAGACGAAGTTTTACGACACGCTGACTCTCATCGCAGGAAATAGAAAAAGTGAAAATCTGTAAGCAAGGAAACTTTATTTTTCTACGTATGAGAGGATGTGGATTATGATTTACTAAATTTCCTTCTTCTTTGCCTTTTAATGTAAATTGATAGAAAACATTAACTGCACAGGATCTGTGCCTCTCATGTGCTCATCGTTACATGCACGTCTACAAAAGGACTACAAAACAGGCCTAATTTAGAGAACACACAAACACAAGTGAAGCGTGAATTGACTGGGGGCACATTGCACTCTGTCAACAGACTGTCACATGTTGTATTCTCAAGTAGTGTGTTATATCAGCCTACAATGTGGCCCCAGGGCCTCTGCATCCTTTAAGTAATAGCACAGAACAAGCATTTTTTCCTCAGTTTTTTTACGGCTTAACCATTTTTGTCTTGTTAATTGTGCTAATGAAGGCACAGCACACACACAGCGCTGTTGTATGTAAAAACAAAAAAAAAAACAAAAGCAGAAAGCTAGTGAATTAATCCATTAGCTGATTTATGGAGCAAATGAAATTCTGTGTATTCTGAGAAGACAATCACAGCCTCATGGGTATCCATCATGGTGTGCATTTGTTAGTTATATGACCATAATGTACAGGGGTCGACATCAAGCTGCTCTTTGGACAAGTAGCTGGGATGTTTTACTTGCCCAAAATAGAAAATGTAAAGAAATGAACTCGAGAAATTTGGAGAATTATTGTAATTTATTAAGTATTAACATTCAGACAAACTCACCAAAAGCGTCTTAGTTAGTCTTTCCTCTGTCGTAATATTGTGTCCAAACCAACTCTGGTTGGCCTGAATTTACCAAGTGTGATGTAAAAGTCTTGAGCCTCTACACACTGTTTCCCTGTTGCCTCTCTCTCAGTTTCAGACCGGCTCTGTAGGTTATCTTTTGCCATTTTGCTTCGTAGCCCTGCAGCATTTGTGTCTCATTGTTTGTTTGTTTAGTTTTAGTACCTGCTTTGCCTCACACTCGGCTAGCTGTAGGTGCTTGGTGGAGCAGTTTAAGCCAAAAGGACTGTGGCCGCCGATTATTCCACTGCAAAGCACGCTTGAGATCAATGCTGGCCACACGGTCAGAAACAAAGTCACTGATTGGTCGACGACAACATCAACATCAACAACTACAGCGGCTATTTCTCTGATGCACAAATCATTTTTACAAACAGGGTTTGTATTGTTCAGGCATCCGGGTTATTGTTCGATATTCAGGCTGTAGTGAAGTAACCACTTTTTTTTTTCTGCACTGTTTATTATAATCTGTGGAACTACATTAGCGACATTACCGTTGCACACTTCCCCGGCCTCTCAGGAAATGAACAAGCTTGTGTTTTGTTTGTGGTTGTCAGGACCGTCTGCATTGTCTGCCGTTTATCAGTGTTGGAGTACTTATCTGACCACCCCACCCAAATTTTAGGACCCGTTTCTATGCGCTACGGTTTAATGACAGTTTGTCTGTTAGGTAGCACTGTATCTGGAAAAACCTCCCAGCACGTTTCAGTGAAAAGAAGTCCACAACACCCGACAAGTTTTCAGTATTTTCTGTCATTTCGCAGACTAAACGATTGCTCAGCTAACGACGACGTGGTCGAAAGCTCTAGAAAATGCTAGTAATTTAATAGTAATTTAAGTGGACTGAATTCATATTAATTAGATCTTTTGTGTTAGTTGCAGCTGTAGTGATAGTCCACTTTATTTTTGAACATGCAGCACTACAAAACACAGCAGAGTAGGGTAACGATCTGATCCGGTTTATTTCTTTATTTAATCATTTTTCAACTCTTCGTGTTGTCACGTGTTCTCACAAACCGGCCTCACTGCCCTTTGTACCCCGACACAAACGCACATACACTAACTTAAACAACCCTCTCTCTGTTACCATTCTTGTGACACTCCCTGTGTGGACACACACATATATATACATCCATTTGCACAGCTATACATCAGAGCACCTTTATTTGCTGCATTCCTTCTTCAGCCCCTCGCCTGAACTCTTAATCTCGCCTGAACTCTTAATCTCATCTGAACCTAATCTCAGTTCTAATCTCAACCTTTAACCCAAATCCTAACTGTGACCCTGACTCTTTAAGAAGCAGAGGACCTGCAGCGTTTACTCTGGCTGCCTCTTTTTAAGGTATAATAGAGATCAGAGAGAGTTTCACAGTGCCAAGTAAAAGATTACCCACTCATAGCTTGATATGGTGTTGTCACAAGACAGACCTGAATCTCCGCTCCTCCTTTTGTAAAATGGGTGTGCCCCCCTCTCTGCCTCTTTCACTTTCTCCCTCTCTGTCCCCCCTTCATCTTAACCTCCTGGCTTCCTGTTTCTGTGTGCTTCTGCCCAACTGTCCTTGTTCTTCACTTTGTTTTGGTTTGGCTATCTTGGGAAAAAAGAATTTCAGTCAGCTACTTGGCAGCTACCGAATGTGGCAAATTGGTGCACAGCAAATCCTTGAAAATGTATTATGCAAGAACTGCTGTGTTCCCATAGAGCGGAAGTCGTGCCAATAAAGTGAAAACATGGGAGCACTCGCAAAACGAGAATCTTCCAGATAACTCAATATCATGTAAACATTGTAGGAAATCAGCCATGGAGTAGTTTCTTTAATTGTTGAGGGCTATAAGAACTCTTATCTACTCCTAAAACTTACCTATTGGTTCAGTATGGGGCTGAATCTGTTTTTGACTTTGTCTTTTAACAAAGTGGATATAAAATGGCTGATAGACCCCTACCCATTTCTGCACGGACCATTAAAAAGCTACACAAATCACATTTTTTTCAGTGTAGCCCTGAAGCTGATCACATTTGTGCTGCAAAGTCAGATGTTAGACATCTAACCAGCTATATTTCTGTCCTTTTTATTGAAGACTATTTTATAATTTCAACAAGACATTGTTTAGGGCAGGCTTAACATTTCAGACTATAACATCTGAAGTGTGTTTGACACTAATGGAGATGGAGAAGTGAAGAAATTGATTTATTTTTTTTTTTGTGCTTCTGTTTGTCTTTCCAACATTGGCTTTTTCACTGGCGTGAGAAAAGGATATATCCAAAGAGATCATGGATTTGTTTTGTAAGAATAATAGATAAATAAGATTTTGTGTCAGCTTTACAGAATGCATATCTACCAACCAACCCACCAAGCGTCCTCTGCCACTGTAATTTTTCTGCAGGAGGTTGTGGGTCAACGAATATTTGACTTTCTATTTTTAAGAAACAACCCCTCAGGTGTTCTGCTGAGACACACACACACACACACACACACACGCACGCCAACATTATCTCTCTCACACTCTTGTCAGCTGACTTCCCTGTCTGTAGTGCTTTGATTTCATTTGTGAAAGATAAAACCTCCATGATTGATTTAGGTCGTCAGCCAGCGTTTTATTTTCACGCCTGCGTATGACAGCAACCAAAAACACTTCATCTAAAAAAAAAAAAATAGTCAGCTACACAGACAGATCATTCTTTTTTTAAACTCTTACATGGATTCAGTGCCAGATAAAATAAAATCTAACCTTACGTTGTCTGTTTATTTTTAGACTATAAAGCACATTTGTTTTCTTCCAAGAAACGCGTGAATCTCATAGCATCTTCATCAGCAGATGGACTTTTCACAGATCCGAGCACTTTTTGTCCACGCTGGCTTAAAAATGTCCCGTCATCTGACATCCATCACCACCGTATCACACCACAGAGATCATTATTTGCGAGACATGTCAGCGCTATTGTGGAAGTGCGCGCTGACACCAAACTTGGGCGCGGAGCTACATAATCCCTCCTCAGCACTCGCACAATTAGCAGCTGGAAATCAGGAGCAGCGCTCTCTGATTCTCACCGCGTTCTTATCAGCCGCCCGCTGCTTTTCTCCCTCTTCCTGTGTCGCCATTGTAGCTCGAAGTGCTGACGGTGCAGCTGCAGTCCTCTTGACTTCAACTTAGTGCTTTGCGCGCGTGTGTGTGTGTCACATCAACACTTCCACACTGTGTGCCATAATAATCTTCAGTCAGCATGAAGAAAGAGCAGCTCAGCAGAAATGACCTGATGTCCCGCACATGCACACACACACACACACACACCCAGCTGTCCTGTCTGTTTCAACATATTTATATTACATAATGCTGCACCTAAACTTAGTAGTGTGATTCCTCTCATTTTCATGAGCGGCAAGTGGAATAGATTTTATTGGTTAACAGGAAAATGACCCTGATGTCAGTTTTGATGGGCTCACTGCAAATGATGCTTAATATACTAGCCACATTTTACAGTTTCAAGCTACAACTAAATAAGGTTTTACAGCACACAAAGAGAGTGAAATCAGGCGAGTCCTGATCAAAGACTCTACAGTTAAATGAATGGATTGTTCTAAAGTTTAAATGTAAAAAGAACTAAAGCTGCAGTGATTCATCGATTAGTCAGTTTAAATGAAATTAATTAGCAACTATTTCAGTTTGTTAAAGTTCTGAAACTAAACATCACAATGCAGAAGCAGTGAAGTATTTTTGTTTCTAATGTAATCACTAATTCATCTACAAAGCAAAATCCATTACAGCTATACTGTCCCGTAAAGTTGATCCATGTTCCCAAGACTCAGTTTTAGCTGGAAAAACAGGTTGGAAGAGCTTGACCTGTTGTGTGTGTGTATGTGTGTGTGTGTGTAGTGTTTACATGTCTGTGTATGAGCACGCATATTTGCGACCATGCATTTTTGTTTCATCCCTCTCACAGCGTGTGTGTTTTGCAGTCGGTGGACGCGGTCAGCGCCGCTAATATGTGTCCGGCCGGTCGCGTTTTGTTGCGTGGGCGGTATGCGCGTGGCATTCCTTTCCCATACAGACTCATCGTTCTCCCCCCCCTCGTCCTTTTGTCGCCCATGTTTCATGTCAACAAACAGGCCGGCCCGCAGGCTTGTGACGGAACAGCCGGAGGGTAGAGAGCAAAACGAATCTTCACGTATCGAAAGCTCTTTCGGTAGCCGCAGATTATCAACTTAAACTGCATCACCCAGAAAACTGCTCTGACATGTTGAGGACTATGTGTGGAGAGGTGTTGTTCAGTTGCTCGTAAATGTTGTGTGTTATTCAGCGAACAGAAAGAGGGAAGCTGTAGCTTGTGGCTCAGCAGAGTAAGTGCTTGTGACACTGGGTTCCTGCTTTTTGCGGGTTGTTATTCTCACTCTCACGATGATGGCGTCAGATGGAGGGACAGTAGATGAATTGCATTCACTTGAAACCAAAATCTGCTGTGCTATTCTGATTTAACAACTTATCTCATAATTACAAGAAAAGGTTTGACTCCAGTTCACTGATAAACCACGGGATTGTAGATGCAGGAGCCCACAGCCAACAAGACAAACAGACAGAGCCACGGTATATTCCTCTTTGACGAACAGGTGTGGGTCACATGACTTGCCACACCGGTTGTGGGCACACTCCCACCTGTGACTTCCAGCGTCCCTGAACCCATGGGTGTGGGACACAGCAGCACTGCCAAGAACAGGCGCTGGACCAGGGGCATGGGCCACGTCAGCATCCCTTTTTTCCGGTGAACGGGGTTAAAGCTACCCACACTGGAGCTCATCAGAGCTGGAGAGCTATCGTTAGGGGCTTTGTGTAAGGCTTAGACAGCTATAGATTAATAGATGGATTTACATATTACAACCTGTAACTGTATGGAAGTATTATAAATCAGAAGATACTGTCATGTACTAGTCCAGCAAGATGCTGCGGCTCAGCAAACAGCATCATCCACTGATCACAGGACTTGGGGTTCGATCCCCGACTCCTCCTGTCCAAGTGAGTGAGTAAGGTGTCCAAGTGTCCTCGAGCAACACACTGAACCCCAGTCGCTCCAGATGGCTTGGATGAAAGTGTGTGTCTTCTATTTTGACTTTCAAATTGGAGTCAAATGTAAAGCTGGAAAACACGCACATGTGAATGGAGAGCAGTTAAAGGTCCAGCGCATAGGCTTTAGTGGCATCCAGCGGTGCAGTTACGAATCGCCTCCACTCTCCACTTACCCTTATTAACAGTGTGAAGGAGACGCTATGGTCTTATCGAAAACCGCTCTCTGTTCTCTATTCGCTCTCTGCCACATTCTGTACATAGACACCCTGAATCTTGGACACTGGACCTTTTTTTTTTTTTTAAATAAATGATCAGTACCTCATATGAAAAAATGAGTCCTTTTGAGTGATGCAGAAGTGGTCAAGGAGCACCGACGGCACTCAGCATTTACCTCAGCTCACAGTCTGTAGGGAGGATCAGCAGTGGAAAGGGTGGATTTCTACCCAAAACACTGTCCTGTCACGGGAGAATCTTAGTTTGGCGACAGCTGATGTTTCTGCGTGAGCCTGAGGTGAGCATGCTGCGCTCCCAAACTCACATCTCGCCTGAGACACACAGGAGCTGGATGACTTTGTGTTTTTTTTTTTTTTTTTTTTTTTTGTAGTAATTGTAGACTCAGCTGACGCAGGTCAGACACTGAATGTGAAGAAGCAGGCCGTGGTTGGATGAACTTCCCTGTACGCTGTGTGTGTGTGTGTGTGTCTGTGTGTGTGTCTGTGTGTGTGTCTGTGTTTTGTGTGCTCTGAAGGAGTCAATAGACTCAAGACTCAAGTGACTCTCCAGTAACTGGGGGTAAGTATGTCCCCCGCGGCCGTACTTCCTCTGAAATATTGACTCAGCACCACAGGGAGAGGTCACACACACACACACACACACACACACACACACACACAGTGCCTTTTCCATTACATGATGTCTCTATTTTCGTTGCTACAGTGATCTTCTGTGGAATTAACAACGATCAGCTAATGAATGTACCCAAGGCTTTCTTACCGTGGGACACTGTTGACTCCCTCATGTGATGCCCTTAAGAAATTCAAAGTTATCACGAGTGGGGCGGTCTTGTTTGATTTGAGGGTCAGAAACACGGCGTTGTAAATACATTCATGGTGCGTTTAGTGGGACTTTTCAGTTACACTTTCTAGTGCGACACAAAGGGCAACACAGGCTTCAAGTTTTATCACACGTACTCCACTGATCTTGACTATCTCCAATGAACGACGCCTGGCTCTGCTAGCCGTTCGCTCAGGGCAATTCAGACTTTTCTCGCCTGTTGTTCCCTGTTGGTGGAACGTCCTGCCAGTTTCTCCCAGAGCAGGGGCGTCCCTCTCTACCCTTAAAAAACTCCTGAAGACCCAGATCTTCATAGAGTACCTCCTCTCCTAACACTACCAACAACTGGACATGCTGAATCTATCCCCTCTAGTGCTCTTACAGCTACACTAACATGTCCTTGTCACGCTGTACCTTGATCGTGACCCCTTTTTTGCATAAAAGCATCTTTGGATAAAAGCGTCAGCTACATTTAAATGCATCTTTTTGACTTTTTGTCAGACAGAATGAACTACTTGAGAACATTCAGTCTGTGCTGTGAGCTTGTGAAACGCACTGACCCCGGGTAAATAAACGAACCGTCTCACCAGCCCTTGTGCCACAATAAGAGCTCATCGGGACTGTCTCTACTTAGCCAGCGATGACTGTCCAGCCTCGCTGCTTCCTCTTGGGACTTGAGCGTCCAGACTAAATATACAGTACATCATCAACCCGCCTCCCGACACAGTAGAGCCGGCCTTGTGGGAAATGGATTCCTCAAAGCCCCGCTGCTCTATTCATGTAGTAAGAAAAAAACCAAGCAAGGTCAAAGCCGAGAATGTGTGGAGTGTGTTTGTGTGGTCGTGCCAGCAGCGCCCACTTTGCCAGGACATGCAAGCAGACATCAAGGGCACACACACACACACAGACAAAACACTTACAGCCTTTGGTCTTCTTTTAATTGCTGGTCATGCGAGCTCTTTGTAAATCCCATTGATCTGCTCTCTTTTTGGAAACAGACACTCAATGGACCTTTGTGATTTCTCGCTCTCTCTACCTCTTCCTCTCTCCCGTTTTATCCTTTGTCACGGCTTGATAGCTTGTGTTTGTTTTTTTTTTGAGGTTGTATTTCCTGCTATATTTAGGAATCAAATCATCTCGCTCGCCGGCCCGCTGTTTCATCCAATCCCTTAATGGTGAGCGTGTGTCTTTGTGCGCACATGAACATGTCAGACAGAAGGTAGCTTAAACCGGTTGCTTTCATGTGTATATGTACGCCGTGTGTTTGTTTGGGCTTAAGGGAGGAAATTATCCACCTGAGCACTGAACCCCCCCCAGATATCCTGTGAGTGCTTCACTCCGGCAGCATCATTAATAATTCAGAGCAGCACGCTGGGCTTTCTGGGAGTCTGTAGCCAGCCAGTGTCCATCTGCACTTTGAGCAGTTTGTCGTGTGCGTGTTGTTTTTGTTGTACATGTGCGGCTCGTACAGTAACGCTCGTGGCCAAAGTCCAGACCCAACCCCAGCCGTAACGACCTGTACACATTAACAGGCTATTTGTGGTGCGAGCAGAGGGAGTGGGCAGATGGGTTAGGGTTAGAACAGAGCAGATCAAATAGGAATCCATCATGATATGATTGTTTGTCACCATCGAGTGGGCTCGGCCTGGTTTCGTGTGTTGGAGTGACACGAGAGCTGTGAGGTGATGAAAACTCAGCAGCATTTGTTGAATTTTGAAGGAAGCCGAGACAATGAAAGCTTTGACTGCACGCAGCAACGTGAGCAAGACATGACTGCAACGTCGATATCACCATTACACTGTAATGTTATTATCTGCTGCTTTGATCCCGTTAGCTGCTGTTTATGTAGGATTATTATTGTTGAGTTGGTGCAGCATTTTGGCAAAAGCCAGAAAGAAAGAGAAGGAAACTCTGCAGGATCACGTGAAAAGAAACATAAACTAACATCAGAATGAATGTGCAGCATACAGTTTTCATTATTGATAAATGTGTTGTACCCTAAAAAGAAATAGTTGCTGAAAACGTGAAAAGACTGTGAAGGTTATATTACTGAAATGTGGAGGTAGAGGTTAAAACAGTTTTCCACCAGTTTTCAATCCAGGATTTTTTTGGGCGGTCCTTAAAGGGTGGCTCGATGACACGCTGAGGCCACCCTGAGCGAAACCCCTGCAACCCTAGCAGAGAGATAGACATGAATTAATCTCCCTCAGAGTGTTTCAGACACACAGTCTTCTGACACGGTTTCAGTCGCTTCAAATTGCTGCTTGACTGCTACCACAAGTGGCCGCGGCTTCGGCACCCTCAGCAGACACGTCCCCACAGTCCTGGAGTCTTCGCTGGGCAGTTAATAACATTTTCTTCTTTGGTCTAACAAACGCAGAACACATGTTTATTCTTATTTTACACAGACTCAAAGTATTTATAACCACATGTCTCAGTGTTAGTTGACAGTATTAATAGTACAGGAAGACAGCATTTATAGGCGTGATGTGTGGTTTTCATTCTTTACACTGAATGTTTTCTCACCCAGTTGTGCTCTGTGTCCATAAGGTCTAATAAATAAAGAGGAATATATTTCACATCTCATAAATCAGTGACAAAACGTTATTTGAAAGTTGTGATTGTATTTTTTTTGTCATACAACCCAAGGGTTCTTATTCTTCTGTTTATTGGTGTGTTGCTTACTTCTGTGGTGCATTACTTCCACCAGCTGTCGAAGCTGCATGTTCACACCTCATGCTAGTGGCGTTGGTAGATTTAAATAGTTCAGATGCTGATATGAATTCTTTACTTTATAGTTTACAGTGCATTAACACGCACCTGTTCTAGCTCTGTCTGTTCTTCTGTACTTGATGAATGGGTGAATTGATCAGCTGAAAATCTCAATAATGTTTCGCTCTCTTGCACTTCAGGAAAATCCCACCTGGCCATTGTCCAGAAGGTAAACAACGAGGGGGAGGGAGATCCTTTCTACGAGGTGCTGGGGTTGGTCACCCTCGAGGACGTCATCGAGGAGATAATAAAATCAGAGATTCTGGATGAATCGGATCTTTACAGTAAGTCCAGCTTTGCTTTTGTCACTTGATTTACTACTTAGCCTGTCTTTACTGGCAGTGAAGCACAATCGTAGTTTTTTTTTAATGAATTCATTATTCATGTCTGAATTCATATAAAGGTTTACACATTCAAACTATAAGCTGCTGCAATGATTTTTTTTTTACCCTTTTTAATCCTTAACTTTGTCTGCCGTGTGTGTCAATTCTCAGCCGATAACCGCACCAGGAAAAAAGTGGCACCGAATAAGAATAAGAGAGACTTCTCTGCCTTCAAACACGAGAGCGAATCTAAAGTGAAGGTCTCTCCTCAGCTGCTGCTGGCCGCCCATCGCTTCCTGGCTACAGGTGAGGAATGGACTGATGCAAGAATGAGCACAGACGAGCACAGTATATATACACACAATATTATAGCTTATAAACCCAAATGTACATGTGAACGTTTGTCTTCGAGATGTAGCTGCAGCGTGATTATCCTCAGGGCGTGATGAATTTTGTCATCTTGCCAACTGACAAGCAAGTCCATACATGCTGAGAGGAGATTTAAATATGTTTACTTGTTTACTTGGAAGATCTATTTAAGATCCAAGCAGTGTGCCCGCCTGTGCCTACCACCACAAGAAGTCTCTGGACTTTGGCCAGCTGGATGTGATGCCTTGCCACTGCTACAAGGCATCAAATCACTCGAGAACGTGTCGCAGTTTGTCCGGTTAGCAAGTGGTAGCTGATAAACTCTGTCAGAAGCGGTTAGCAGTAGCCACTGCTAGCATGACGTAGCACTTCCTCGCCTCACAGACACTGTGGTGTGGGAGCATGCCAGAGTCTGCCTCCTCTGCAGGCATAACGTCAGTGTGCGCTGACATTGTTTGGGTTCTTTCTCAGGACGGTGGTTTCATTTTAATGGAGTCATCGCACAGAAATGTTTGTAGAAGATCTGTTTTGGGCTCACGAAGTTAGGGTTTCTTTTTCTCATTCACACGATTGTCCGTTTCCCAGCTCTCTTTAGATTGTGGTTGGTCTGCGTCGCTTTTGAGAGCTGACATTGGATATCTGGAATGTCATTTGAGAGAAAGTCAGGGATTATGAGGAAAACACCATAATCTAATGCTTCATTACATAAGTTTAAGATTCCTGTGTCTCTGTCAAAAGATTGAGATGGGACCAAAACAAACCAGGAAGATATAAAACATTTAGGCTGTGAAAATGTCCATGGAACATTTCATCAGAGCCACAGCAGGAACTCACAGGTCTTTTTTTTTTCCTGAGCCAACCTGTTAAACTTGTTGACTTAATATATAAACCAGTGTGAAAGGATTGTGTTTGCCTTTTTAGAGAATGAATAACAACACTGGTCATATATGCCTCACCTCTCACTGTGTATCCCATAGAGTTTTGTACGCAGGGTAGACTGTGTCTTTGTTCTCAGCGTGGGTGGAGTCGAAGGCTCTGATTGCGAAACAGTGGCCTCCGACAGTTGAGAAATGAACCCAACGCCTTTCACCTTTCACCTTTTATCAAAAGTCATGATCACCGCAGTTTGCAGATAGTTGTACTGCTGATGATCTAATTGTTTCACCGTTAAAATGCTTTTTTCATTATTGACATCCTTAAAGAAAGCACAATGAGAAAAGCAAAAAGAAAGAAACACAAAAGAAACAAAGTTTATTCATAGAAAGGTGTCAGAACACACAGTTTGTGTATGGGGCTGCTCTCTGAAGCAGACAACCTCACATTTGACAAACTGTAATCAGCATTTCTGCTTAAAAATGAATAAAACTTTTTTTAAAATTAAAATAGCTGCTCTAATTAACACAAATGCTCACCATATATATACTACACATGCAACCATACTGTGAAAAAGAATCCATCCCTCAGACTTAAGCAAACTAGAATATAATTCAGTGTTATTTATAAGAGCTTATCTATGTTGTCATTTGATTGTATTCGTATGACTTAAAATATCAGATGCTGAACATGTGTTTTATGACACGTAATCACTTTTGGTTAATTGACTTCTGTCAAAACAAAGTTTATGGCTTTAAATGTGTCACGCTCCTTTGTTAAATACAGGAACACCTGTTGCAGAACAGATGTACTCGGCACGCCCGCTTACTGTTTGTCGTGTTGTACGACAGACAAAAGAATGCGTGAATAATTTAATAAGCGCCTGTCTCAGTGATGTCAGCAGATTGGTTACAGTTTGGAAGTACCTGCTACTCAATTATGTTGGTGCACCTCTAGCATTATTTATTTTTAACACCTGTGAGTAAAAAAGCTTTGATTGCTGCTCAAAAAGTGAAACTCCTCTTTCTTCTCTCTTCCCGCAGAGGTGAGCTTGTTCAGCCCATCTCAGATATCAGATAAGGTGCTGCTGCGAATCCTGCGCCACCCTGACGTGATCCAGGAGATCAAGTTCAACGAAAGCGACAAGCGCTCGCCCCATCACTACGTCTACCAGAGGGGCAAGCCCGTCGACTACTTCGTTCTCATCCTGCAGGTACACAGTGATTCAGGGTCGAGCGTTCTGCGGCTGTTTGTTGCTTCATTGCGGGTGAAACGGGAGATCTGTATGCAAAAGTTGCTCGAGCTGCTGCCTGATCAGATCAGGGTGTTTTTTAACATTCCTTCTCCTCACAAGCTCTTTCACCCTCCCACACACCCCTACATACCCTAACACGGAACATCTTCTCTTACTCGCTTATGTTTTTACAGTCTGATATAACCACACTAATTCTTTTGCATATTGGTTTGTTTTGCTCTTCTGTCTCCTGCAAATATGACCATATGTGCACGGCATACATACATACATACATGCACGTGTTCATTCTTGACCTTGGAAATCCCATCTGACATAGTGATCTGAACACAGGATCCATTTAACTTACTGATAATAGAACTGCTTGATCCCTGTGGTTTTATTCCAGCGTCATCCCATCAAAATTTTTATTTGCACAGCGCTAAGATAAACTGAGATAGTCAGTATGGTAAACATAATCTGCTTAAGCACCAGCATGTTAGTACTAGCAGTTTCGTAGCAAGCCAGTCAACGAGGAAGAGAAAAAGTCAGTGAAAAGTTGTGAATAAAGATGGAGGAGCACAACTTTTTCCATGCTAGCTTTACAAAAGAAACATAACAGCAGTTTGTCAGGGAACATGTGATGATGTAATCTTAAAATCAGGTTTCAATAAAAACACACCAACAGGCTTTCCCTGCCTGATATCAGGTTATCTTTTAAATACCAGATACGTGCGTGTAACAGACACCTATTGGATGAACACACACTGCCCTCTAAATGTCATACTCCAGTCCAGATAAAAGCAGTTTGGATTATGAGACTCTCCTTCCTCAAACGCTCTTCTTCTTTCGTTCTTCGACCCTTGTCCCAGCCTCGCTCCACCTGTTGAGTTCCCACTCACCAGATGCATCAGGAGCTTAGCTGCACCGAGCGGTCCTCCTTGTGGTCGGCCGCGGCTCTAAGCCACAGCTCGTGACAGATGGCAGTAGGCGTTGTACACAGCGCCGACCCAACTGGGGGTCCCCGAAACTGTTGATAAAGCAGAGAGTGTGTTGGTGTTTGTGTGTTTGAAAGCATTTAAAATTAAGCTGAGTCACTGAACAAGAGCTGCTTAACCAAATACAAAATGATCCTTCAGGAGTCCTGTTAACTGGCAGCAATGACGGATCCTAAACTGAGTCAGTCATGGGGTTTCAAATTTGATGTGGTAAAAAGGTCGGGGCTCTCTCAATGCTTTGGGTTCAAAAATAATATATATTGTATAATACATATATATATATTATAATTCTTCTAGTTAGCCTGGAGCTGGGCAGGGTTTTAAATGGACCTTGAAAACAAACAACAAAAGTTTAAAAAGGGGTGTTAGTGATTTCTGTACCATAACTGTGGGTTGCTTTGGTGTTTCATGAGCCTCTTCATCACAGTTCCACAAAGACGTTACCAGGCAGGAACAGACACGGACATTGTGAACAATAATCGACCTCATACACCCTGTCAGACAAAAAAACAAGACTTGAACAGAACAGACTAGTAACCTGGATTAGAACTCTGGATACTTTTATGTAAAAGTCACAACAGCAATGTTAGAAGGTTGGATTTAGATAAAATACACATCTTGCAGCCTTCTAAGATCACTGTAATAAGTGTGTTATGTCTGTCATGATTTATTGTGCACAAAGTTAGTTAAATATATGAATAAACACTTTGAAAGAGCCGATTTTCAAACTATTTTGCTCTCACATTGCGGCCCTCGTAAAACCACAGTAACTTATCGTCCTGTTGGATATTCGAAAACCAGCAGCGGAGCCTGCTCTCTACGGTTAAATGGTAAAACTGATCAATGACAGTGTGAGGGACGCTCATGACTGTCATTGATATTTTTTTTTTTTTGAAAGAAAAAATCCATCAGTAGTGCAGCCACTCACTGCTGTTTGCAAACAGCTCTTTCCGTAAATGTGCTGGCATGCCTGAATGAAACCACGAGAAACATTAAAAATCCCCCAAATGCCTTCACTTAAACAAGTTAAAGCGAACATTCTTCACGCCCGAAAAGGGCTGGTGTAAAGACAGGAGGAAGTTGAAAATGGGGAGAGGAGGTTTCAGACAGCTGTGACCTTGGACAGGCAGACAGAGATGGGAGGGAGAGCGCCAGTGCTGGTCCTAAAGGACGTGCTCTTCACTAATTGATCCTCATTATATAAGATGTGAGTGACATGGGGGGCGGGGGCATCATTCTCGCATGCTGTCAGTCAGACGTCAATACACTTCCCCAAACGTCCACTTCAACGTGAATCTCTTCCTCTCTACGCTGCTTTTGCACAACTGCAGAACACTCAGTGTACGCGTAAACACGCGCTCACATCCCACAGGGTGGGAAAATTACACTTCTTTGTTTTAGTGTCACTCTTTCACACACATTGATTTCCCACACGTCAGTTATGTCATTGTTTCCCCCAAACAGTCATTAGCTGTGTCTGTAATCCAGGGGGGATCGCTTCGACTTTCTCCCCGCCGTTCGTCTCGGTGAGATTTACCCCCGTGGGAGGCCGGATATGAGGATGTTGTGGAGAGACCCCACATGTGGAATAATCCGCTGAGACCTATTTGGAGTAGGTGGCATTTAGTGTCAGCATGCCAGGGAGGGAATTTTCCACCGCTGCACACAGGTTATAGTTCCCAATAGTGAGTCTGTAGAAGGGCAGATGAAGCAATAATTCACTCTTCTGACATGTTTGCTCTCCACACAAAATGCTGTTATTGCTTTAAAAATGTGTCTCACATAATATCGAATTCAGGTAAAAAAAAAAAAAAAAAAATACTGTTTTCATTAGATTTATGATGTAACAGTTATGCTACAGACTACAGACTACTCTTTCTACATATCCAGTTTCCCTGTAGACTCTTGGACTAGTTTGTGTGAGTTTGTGTGTTGCTCATATTTGTCCTGTAAACAAAATTATACTCTCACATTCCAGGAGTGCTTATTCGGAAACACAGAGCAAGAAGGGGGAGTGCAGAGAAAGGGAAAGATACAGAGAGACTGTTTTAATTTGACACTAGTTATTTTGGACACGTGACAGCGGCTTATTGGTTTATAAAGATCAATTTAATAGCGAGGTGTTGGTGTGGAGGTACTACAACATTTCCCATGTTTGAGAACTGGAAATAAAATGCTCCATGGAAACCAAGCTATTATTTCATCCTATCTTTTTTACTATATTCTAATCTGAGGGAAGACATCCAAATTCTTTACTGCATATCACAGACAATGTCCTCATGTAGGATTATTATGCACTGATTAAAAATGCCCATGTGGGGCACTCTGGTAGCTCACCTGGTAGACTGTGCGCCCCATGTGCAAAGGCTCGGGGCTTGTCACAGCAGCCCAGGGCTGGATCTAGACCTGTGGCCCTCTGCTGCATGTCACCCCCTCCTCAAACCCCCCATGTGCCTACTTTTCCATCACTCGTCAGATATCCCTATCAACATAACAGTGTTGGGCACAGAGGCCAAAAGGCCTATTTTTCATTACATGCTGAAAGTTTGAAGCCCTCTTTTATGTTGGTTGGTTGGTTGGTTGGTTTCTTCCTTTCTTTCTTTCTTCCCAGTAAAGACCACCCAGTGCCTTCATGTTAAGGTGTATTGTAAAACTGAGGTGTTAATTTCAGCAGCAGCTTTACACAGAAATGTTTACTTACCACAGCAAACATTAAAGTTTATTTACAGGTATTGGGGAGCACTACAGCATGTGTGAAAAAGTTGTATAAAGCTGCTTGGAATCTTTTTATTTCTGTTTGAGGCTAACAGCATAAAACCTTGAATCTCCAGCTGAACTGTCAGCATTTGAGTTGCATTTTGGGTAGTGTAGACCTCAGGGCTTAGACATATTTATACATATTGTGTGTACAATTACGGGTTTGTTTGTAGCATTAGCATTATGTGTGCATGTATGTACTCACGAGAACTAAAAAAAACTCAGATACAGATAATTCACTGTCCTTGTTCCACTCCTTTTATAGTGTGTGTACATTTTGCTTTGTGTGTGTGTGTGTGTGTGTGTGTGTCCTGGTAGAGATCTTCACTGTCAGCAGACAGGCTGTTTGTTTATGACCAGCGTGATTCATGCATCTATAAAGATGCTCTGTGATTCTCACAGCACAGAGTCAGTCTGCACTGGCAGAGTTAGATCACTGTTGTGTTCACAGGGTTCCTTCAGCTTCTGGAAATGTGTGGAAATTCCGACTTGGTCATTTTAACACCTTAACAAATGTTTCGATACGGTCAAGTCTTGATGAAAGGAAGGAAGGAATGATGTCTAGCCCATACACTAAATTAGCTCTGTTGTAGTCGCTCTGTCAACAGGAAAGCTAAAATTCTTTACCGCTGACGTTTATAATGCTCCGTCATACCATTTTATTTATAAGTTGTTGTTTCCTGTTTGACAGTCAGACCACATTCCCAGTTTAGTACAAAGCATCACACATTGTGTAGATAAACCAAATCCATAAACTGAAGGCCCGAAGTGAGTTTTCAGTGGAAGATCCTTTATGCAGGGAACAGCTTCAGTTCACCACTCAAATGCATTTTGTCACCAGGTAGTTTTTGGTGATGTGCAGGGCTCCAGTGAGTCATGTCTCTGTGACCATTACAAACTATCCAAAGGTCTTTTTACATTTAGAATAATGAGCAGAAGACATTTAAGAAGCCAGAGCCAAAACAATTATTAAATTATCAGCGCTGTCAACCGGTCAGTTGTCTGGAAGTGGTCGATCATTTAAACACTGTTTTAGTTACATTCCAGGATAATTAGCTCACAACATATTTGTGAGCAACTCTTCCTGTTGTGGACAAGAGCTGGAAGAATGTCAGTCCTGTGAGAATTAGAAATATTCCTGGACTTAAAAGGAGACTGTGTGTGTGTGTGTGTGTGTGTGTGTGTGTGTGTGTGTGTGTGTGTGAGAGAGAGAGAGAGACGTCACACTCAGCATTTGAGAGTCAGACCAGGTTTTAGATTGATGTACGTTGACACTGACTCACACTGTTCACTGTGCTGAGGAAATCTGTGTGTGTGTGTGTGTGTGTGTGTGTGTGTGTGTGCGGGCATGTGTGTCACAGCATAAATGACTCAGTGACTTTGCAACAAACTGTTGGAGGAAACTGTTTAACATCAGCCATTAACTGAAGTCAGCGTTTCATTTTATGACAAACACATGGTCACCAACCACTAAACACTGAGGCTGGTCACACACACACACACACACAACCGCAATCTCACAAGCCTAGTTTCAGGCAGAGCCCCCTGCTGCTTCACACAGACAAACACAGAGTATTCTTAGTAGTACAGTACTGGTTGGTATTGCTTCATTTTGACCCTGAACTGTATTTTCCAGTCATTATGGAAGGCTCCATTCCAATACTTTGATCCTCCTTCCTTGTTAAGCGTCTGTAAGGCCAAGTTCCAGCACTTTCCTGTTGAAGCTTCCTTGTTAAGAAACCCGATGACTCCCTTTCACTGCTTTTATGAATTGTCTTCTCCTATTGACATGTTCCCCTCCTCAGTACACTTACAGCCCATTTTCAATATAATATAAAAACAAGTGAAGATGAGACGAAAAAAGGGTCTTTGCAGTCTTCTCCATAAGACTCCATATTTTTTTGTTGTTAATTGTTAATTTATTTTTTAAATACATGTTTGGACTTTTAATCCCTTTATTCGGAAAGAAATAGCTGAAGACAGACAGGAAACTGGGGGGAGAAAGGGGACACGACATGCTGCAAAGGGCTGCCGGCTGGAATTGAACCCAGCCACTGCAGTACGCACTCAGCCTTTGTGGGATGCGGGTGAGCTACCAGGACCCCGCGGGGGTATTTAAACAGTTGATTCCTTGGTCCCTAAGCTCAGTTGTAGGTCACTTGCCATCATCTGCATTGATAACACTAACATTGACCCAACTAAGTTATTTTTTTATGTTGGGGAGCATGGCTAAATCACTAAAAATAGATGAATGAAACAAGTTTTCACAACCTGGCCAAAAGAAAACAAAGACAAACTGCATAATTACATATTGTCGCTGTAAACATCCATCTTATTGTACAGACCAACTTTGAGTATTGCTATAAATATTATTGTTATCAGATTATCTGATTGCTCGTGTTTCTTGCCATGTGAGATCATGTAGCTCTGTAATTTATTCACTTCACCTAACTGAGAGAGGCAATGGTCAAAGCTCTGAAAATAAGTTGTAATACACTGGAATTATTTTTAATATAGTTTAGTCACTCTTACTTCCCTGAAGGCTTTACTGTAATACTTTACTGTAAAACCCATGCCACCTTTTTAATCCCACTCCTCCTTTCATGACTTCACCTCTCTGCCTTCACCGAGCTCCTCTGAGCTTGAGTCGTTTCATCACTGAAACAGAAAACTCCTCATTCCTACGCCTGTTTAGCCTTTACAGTCCAGTAATAAATGATCACTCAAGATTACAAAAACGGCCTTGTTTGAAACGTATATCATACATCAGCGCCTTGATGTGTGTCACTTTGATGGATAGAGAGACAAAGTTCTCACTCATAACGCAGTGACTTGAACTTTGGCCAAGACCTGCCCACAGCACGTGTCCCACACATATCTCAGCAAAAACACACATCTGAGGGACTCACTTCCCTGTTGAACTTTAAGCTGAGACACAGCTCTGAGTTAGAAATGAGTAAGACATGGTGTTCTACTGTAATGATGTCAAAGTATCATGTCCTCTGAAGTTTATTACGATGCTCATTATCATTTTTCATAAAGCACGTCTGCTTGCATGCATTCAAAAATGTTTGATTGTTGAAGCGTTCTACTTGAAACCTCAAGTCATCTCAAGTTCAGAGTGTTTTTAAAACGAGCTGCTCTGCCTTAACACGACTGTGGGGGTGTGGTTTGATCAGATTTGATTGGCAGTCTTGAAAAAAATAAGCAAACAATCTCACAGCAACTAAGTTCTAAAAATAAGATAGATATTGAAATAATTGAATAAAAGCTGACTCATACATGGTGCGATGAGGTGTTTAGCCTCATTTTTTTGAAGTGCTGCATGAATAAATGTTCTAATTACACATCCTTATTGGATTTTGCTGTAGTGTTTCTCAGGAACTTGCATGTCTGTGCATTTACTTCCTTCACCAAATACAAACAATTTTTCAATTCACGTCTGAAATGCTGCATGTTACAAATTTAGACTGTTCTGGCTTTATTTAAACTGCTGCCACACACTCCACAGTTATTTTTCATATCGGTGATCGGTCGTCCTCAGTGATCAACACCTTTTTTTTTCTTTTTCTTTTTTATAAAATCCCAATGTCGGTACAGTGTATTTTCCCAGGTGTTGACAGGCTGTGATGTCAGTGCAGATCAGGGAAAACTGGTCTGACGGGAGCACCGGCAGGCTTTACAACTCTCACTCATGTCCTCCGCTTCCCTCTGTTTCTATTCTTTGTCTCCTCCCACCCCTCGTGCCTCACTTTAAATTAAACACCAGGCATGCAGCAGTGCGGACGGCTCGCAAATCGCCCGGGAGTCAGCCATACCCGTGAGGCACGTAGAGTTATTTTTTGTGCAGGTGCACGTGTTACAGGTCAAGTATTTGACCCCGTCCGATGCTCACATACACGCAGAGTTGACCATATGCTGAGAGGCGATTAGTATGTTTCCAAATCTGCCGTTATACTTTAAGTGGCGGAAAGCTGGAGACAGGAGGTTTATCCTTTGGCGTGGAGTGTCAAATGAAGAGGTCACACTGCTGTAAACATACCTGGGGTAGAGGACAGTAGAGTACATTTGTTTCTGTCATTCTGTCTTTTCAGGAAAGCCAGACATTTGACCTCTGGTCACTCAACAGACTGTGGTTGTACTGAGTAGGTGTGAACGTGTTTAACTGGATGAATTTGGAACCGTGCAAAGGCTTTGATGTCCAGTCATTTTATGTTTTTTTTATGTTTTAGGTAAAAAAAATAAGCATCACCACGTCGATTGTTCTCACAGAGAAGATGTATTTTCACTTGATGCGCAAAACAGCTGAAGTATCAAATGTATTTTTGAACATTAAAAAGAAAATAAAGCAGAGGCCCGAAATGAGAACAAAGCGCGATGAGCGTGGGGGCATGTTACACACATGCAGTTATGTGATGTGATACATGATTGGACACTCAAACACGCGTGCATGGCAAACCTAGAAATCAGGTCACACCCAAGTAAAAATGCAGGCGGGATTATGATTGTCGTATCTTTTAGCGTTGCACAGACTGTAGAGATTAGTTGGCATGAAGAAAAACCATAAACACAAACATGAAGCTGTACCAGGTTTTAGTTGTAGCACTTTGCGGATCACTCTGCTCATATGGTGCATCGACTCCTCTCTTGTAGTTGTTTGCCGTGATTGTAGCTTATATTACGGCTCGACAAACAGCATCAGCTCGCAGGAGCCTTCTTCCATTTTTGTTTGCCGCCAGCTAATCTTCTCAGCCCTGGTTACTTCACAACTGTGCTTGGTAACTGCAAACAAACAAGTATTCCCCTTGTGCTTGTCCTCTGCAAACGGTTAATCATCAAGCTGGTTCTTTGACACAAGTTTGATATTACATAACTTTTCTTTTTCCTTTTGTTTTTTTGTCATGTCATCATGAGTTCAATATTTTGGGGGTTTGGAAGTGCTGATTGGACAAAGCAAGTCATTTAAACACTCTGAGTCATGTCTCACACTTTTATAGACCAAACTATATGATTGTGAGTTGTAACCTGAGACAGAATAACCGAGGAAGTTCTACTCCAACGTCTTTGTGTCATTCCATGCGAGCATGGAGGCAAGCGGAGTAGATATTTACTAGAAGAGTAAAGCAGCCAAACAGTCGGACTTGCTCTTTGAATGTGCCTGCGTTGTCGTGTTGATGTAAAGTTTTAGTTCTGATCGCTGTTGACGTCGGCTGTGAAGCGCTGTTGAGCTGCGGGGTGACGTTGTGAGCTTGATGCAGCGCGGCGGCGGACGATGGGAGCGGTCTACTTCAGTGACAGACACACTCGCCCTCCACCGCTAACCACCACCACCTCTCCTATAACATCCGAGCCGGGTTTCTAAATTGGCACGTGCCCTAAAATATCACGAGGGATGCTTAAATCAGATCATTTATATTTGTAATAGTCGCTCTCTGTCATACCTGGTAATCACAAAACAACAAAAGGCTGATTCGATTGTCCCGTTAATGTGAAACACGTGTTTTTTGTGCTGACGCTGAGTTTGTTAATGGTCTGTAAATGTGATCTGTGCAGGGTTACACATACAGCACAAACATAACCTTGTCTTCACCACAGTCTATAGATGCTATATAAAGCTCAGATTGAGTGAATTATTAATCCAAGATGTGATGGATTTTATGGCCGCACTGTTATGACTGTTAGGAAATATTCTCAGTGCTTTGTGCATGGTATTAAGGACAGACCTCTACAGCCCATCTGGACATATGCGACATGTGTGGAAACCTTAAAATCTTGACTAGAACTTAAATTTAAGACCTCTGCAGAGGAATAACTCGTGTTAAAATTACTACAATGAATTTGTGCCGTGGAATTAAAAGTCTCAAACCGTCAGTCCGTCGTCAGTGAACTCCCCACGATGTCTTGTTTGCCCTTTTCTGTCCCCTGTTGCTCTTATTTTGCCACCTGTTCTGCTTTCATCAGCCCGGTCCCCGCGTTGGGGGACAGAGGGATGAAGGGACGGAGGGATGACAGTGTGGATTAACTGTGCTGTGTTGTTGCTGCAGTTCACACATTCCAGCAGGCCGATTCAGGCCAACTCACTGTACCAACACAGAGGCCTCCTTAACCCCCCCCCTTCTGTCCTCTCCTCTGTCCTCTCGCCCCCTCCTCACCCACATCACCTCCCCTGACTCTAATCCCATCTGTGCAACCTTAATTTTAATTTGACAAAGGACCTCTAGCAGGTCCGTCCCCCCCTCCTCTCCTCAGCTGCATCACATCGTCCCTCTGCAGTCACAGCTTCTCACAAGGTTGTGAGTCCTGATTCATCCTGAGTGTGCACCAGGGTCTACTCACGTAAACATGTTTCTCTCCACAAATCACTGCAGGCCACCTTGGTTGGACCTGTGATTGTACTACCCTCTAGAGGCCAAACAGTGTCATTTCATGAAAAGTGAAAGTCAGGGTGACAAGGCAGCATCACTCTCTGTTAGTAATCATTCAGTCCAGTGTTTGTCCGTGTCTGTTTAGAGCTGCAACAATGCGACTATTTTGATAATCATTCATGCAAAATAACCAAATTTTTGCTGGTTCCAAACTAACTAGCGTCAGAATTTGCTTTTTTTTTTGGCACACACAGTAAACTGAATATCTTTAGATTCTGAACTGGTCGTCGGACATCAACATTGAAGCCATCATGCTGGACCGGCCTTTTTTCTTATTTTCTAACATGTGACACACACTTTAGTGACGGTAGTGCTTACTCCGTAAAACAAGATGATAATCGGTGGCTGCAGCCCTAGTTCTGTTATGATGGAGGCGAGCATGTGATCACGAAACAGATTCGTGACTCTGGAGGAACTGAGAAGCTGCCCAAAAATTTAATTCACATGACTTTAAGTGGAGTTTTTGTGCGTGTGTCACATGGTATTTCGACGGCCATTCAAACAAAATGCTGACCTTTTCACCTTTCTTTTGACAGAAGAAGTCACTTTGAAGTAAACATAAAGCACAGTGGATTTTATTACGCTTGATAATGTGTAATAATGTGTAAATTTTCTGAATGTGTTATGTCGCTCTGAAACATTTGCCTAAATATTCAAGCAGTTGAATAACACAGAATGGATTTTAAGATGGAGATTTTAGAGGTCTTGTTTCCTGATGTTTCTTCCTGCCACATTTGTCACCGGTTCTGATATTTCACAGTCTGCGCTGTAGTCTAAGCATCACTGGTACGCTCGTGTAAAAATAGCTGCTTCACTGTCACTCTGATGGTACTGCACTTTGACAGAAATGATGAGTTGCAGTTTGCAGAGTAAATCTCACCTGTAATAAATAAACGTTGTTACTGTCTCAGTTATAACTGCTCACACTTGTTTTCTGTTGTTGTCTTTTTTTTTTTCATCAGGGGCGAGTGGAGGTGGAGGCCGGTAACGAGAACATGAAGTTCGAGACTGGCCCTTTCTCATTCTACGGCGTCATGGCGCTCAGTGCTCCCACGCTGGGTGAGTCCAAAACCTCTACCACTCCTCTCCATATTATTAATGCACTATTAATCAGTCTGCTGTGGTTAAATCAGGATTTGCAGTGTAATGTCAGGTTTAAATGCCTCTGCTGCCACCTAGTGGCAAAATGTTCGACAGCCTCTTCTGGTGTCTTAATGGTGACGTGGAGAGTAAAATATTTAGTTGAATTAAAAAGGCATAAATTAATAAAACATTTATATTAATCATATATATATTTTTCTTTTTTTGTGTGCATCAGAAGCTGTTAATTATAAGCATTACAAAAACATATCCCCCACTAGCATTACAGCAGGCGCAGCACGTTTGTGTGGCTGCAGCACAACTTACTTAAGTGCTGCTTAGCATAATCCAAAAACAGGCAATACAATATACTGGCTAAAAGATCAAATCTGTCTGCAGGATTTTATTAAAACATCAATTCAGTTGCCAATCACTCATCAGTACTGTGGGGGGGGGGGGGGGGGTTGTTTTTCAGATGGGGGTTTTGAGCGCTCATGTGGTTTATGGGGAAATGTTTCATGTCAGAAATGTTTGGCCTTCTTCTGGATGTTTGGCAACCTCTATGACGTGCTCTGTGACCCAAAGGGTTTTGAAAGTGGTAAAATACCAGAAGTTAGCACTGAATTTTTTATTTGAAGCCATGTTTACTTAAGATATTTATTGATATAAATCCTTTTTGTCATTTTGTAATACTGAATTTTATTTAAGCAAACTTCTTGTATTGTTTGCGTTCAGACATTTAACATTTAAAACATTTGACATTTAAGAAAAAACTGCTAATTTTTTCTGTGCAAAGATATTTAAAAATATATATTTTTTTATTGGTACAGAATTATTTCAATGTCATGTAGGTTGTGAAAACTCCAACACAATGTTTGCTCTGGATTCAGTGTTTATGATTTGTTCACTTGGCAAGTAATGGCATCATGAACACCTTATTTGACACGGCGTCCACCTGGAAAGGCTTAGATGTTCCCTGAACCCAGCGTTACTCCTTCTTTTCTTTATATTCTCTGTTTCATCTCAACAGTCTCCTCTTTCAGGTGCTTCAGGTAGAGAGCGGGAGAGACATCTCACCTGCAAACGCTGTTATCTAAAGCCTGGTGTCCCTGCAGCAGAACTTCTCTGTGGTTTTGCATGACCCTCTCCCAGTTTGGTCGCAGATCTGTCTCCCATTGTCTCACTCACTCTCCCTCCCTCCCCACCCTTCATCCCCTTCCTCCTTGTGTCCCATTGATCACCTCCTCCGCCTCCTCCTCCTCCTCCTCCTCCCTCCCTTCTCTCCTCTCAGTGGCTGCACCTCGTCCTCGCCACCTCTCCTTTAAGAGGTTTTCTCTGTTCTCTCGGTTGCCAGGTAAACTCCGGCATGTCTGGGTCCTTTTTAACACCGAGGACGGGCAGGGCTCGGTGGGTGGGTTGTGATTTTGAGTGGGTGGGCGGGCCTGGCTCTTGATCAGCCAGGTGTCAAATCTATTGAAGGGCAAATTAACGCCTGATCACAGAGGGCCAAAAAATGCTCCACTCCCCTACATGTGATTTAGA
Organism: Nibea coibor; assembly: GCA_023373845.1. NCBI lineage: Eukaryota > Metazoa > Chordata > Actinopteri > Sciaenidae > Nibea > Nibea coibor. The sequence continues at coordinate 8,458,535 of CM041737.1, read as the reverse complement.
ACAGATTCACCTTTAAGGACAGCAAAGAGTTTCAACATGACAGCTACTTTTTGGCAAATAAGCTCTTTGTACAACCTTTACACCTGGTCTATTGAGTGTAGATGTAGGTCTGCACGTACGTTACACAAATTAAATTTTCCTTTGTCAGGAAGTCGCTTTTCTGCTGGCACTACTAGTTCTACTTTTTGTTTCCTCTGTTTGGAAGAAAAAAGTTTAATGAGAGCCTGACTATAACAATGGCTCTGTCTTCACAAAATAGTATAATTTGAAGTCACAGTGTGATCATGATCTCTGTAGATCTATACACCCTTGTAGGGTGTTGTCTGTGAGGCCGATCTTTTCACATTCCCAGTGTGCGGTGTGTTTTTTCTTAGACACATAAAATATTCAGGTACCTGATCACATTTACTAAACAGGGTTTGAAAGAATATTCTGATCCATGAATGCAAATGCAGGCATTGGAACAACGGCAGTGTTTAAGTAATCATAAATGAGATGCGCTAAGCTGAGTAGGAGGGATTACCCCTGCATGGTGTAGACTCAGGGAGACTCGGATTTGAAAGAGAAGGTTTTAGTCTGGTAGGATTTCATTCTGTTGTTCTGAACTAAATATAAAATTCAGGAAAAGGAGAGCCGTGCAGGAGGTCGTCAACACCAACCTGTTCTCCTGTGCGTGCCCATGGGAGAACAGAAGTACAGAGGAGACGCAGAGGTTGTGGTTGCAAAGTAAGGAAGTTGATCAAAGAGCTCATCTGCCAAAAGGTCAGCACAGTTTTTAAACTAGCAGAGAACTCGGACAGAAAACGAGCACCTCTGATAAAATGGCGAAGGATAGGACAACATCGCGAGATGCCAACATGGGACTCGAAGTCCCTCAAGCGTTTAAGCTGTCTGCTCTTTGCAGCATCAGTTTTGGATGCGTCCTAATAGCTTCAGACGGTGTCTTCATCTGTTTGTTTTACATCAGTTCACTGTTACTGTTAAACCAATGAAGAAAAAATGTGGCACCCTGGAGCTATTGAGATGCAGACCTGGATATTTTTAATTCAAATGTTTTTCTGTTATTGTTGTCCTATCGCTCATATTCATGGTCTAGTATAAACCCTAGTTTTTAATGCATTAATTGCAACAACAATCAGAGTCAGTTTAAAGAAAACAACTCACCAGTCAATATATTTTCTTCACTCAATATCAAATGCCCAGTTCTGAATCTAATCCCAGTACCTACTCAGCCTTGTGATTCTGAATGAAAATGTTTAGATAGTTGTCTTTTCACTATACGCTGTGGGTTTAGAGTAGGGGTGAGGATGGAGCTTTTTCAAAGCAGCCATTTTGACATGAACTAGTAGGTAAACACAGGTGCATCCAGTGATGCTGATTAAGCGCCTGTTCCATTCAGGTCAAACAGCGTCAGGGTGCTGCTGCGGTGCATGTTGGTTCACTGGAAAGGCTCTGCTACAATAAATGGAACAGAACCTTAATCAGTGTCATCGGAAACACCTGCGTCGACCCGACTGTTTCATGTCAAAATGGCTGCTGTGAAAGAGGTCTGTTGTTGTTTGGGTCCATCACTCTTCCACTTCAGTTCTAAAAACACTAACTACTCTGCGAGCACCAGGTCAGGTTTGGTTGCTTTAAAACCATTAATGATTTTTAAAGTCCTAAAGATCCAGTACGTAATTTTTCTACAAGTTTCAACACCAGATACCAGAAGTTAAAAAAAATCTAAAAATATTTAGAAATGTTTTCAACTTTTCAACTATTATAACAACAGTTATAGCTAAAATATCTTCTTTTCTTTTTTTAAATGCAGCTTTAACCATTGATGATGAGGATGTGAAAACTCTCCTCTTAGGTCACAGTAAAATGTAAATATTTATTAGTATTAAACGTTTGGCTACGTCAGTTTTAGAATAATGTGACTAAAGTTGGGAAAATGGAAAATCATGCAACCCTACGTCACGCTTTTGCACAGAGTAAACAACTATGCTTTCAGAGCGGCGGCATCAACAAAATGCACATTGAATCATACAAATATTTAGGTCCAAACAAATCTCTATCTCCTTTTTCCCCCCATCTTATTGAAGTTTACATGACAAAACAGCCTGTCACATGAATGCTAATAGCCTTCAAAAACCTACTGTAGTTGGAAACGCTAAAGTACTGTAATAGTAAGTACTAGCTATTTTGGTTAGCCACGGTTTTTAAGGTGTTGATGAATTTATGGACAGGATGTAAACAAAGGAAAGTTGCCTACTGGATTAACAGTTATAGTCGTGTATATTCATACTCATTTCTAGTCTCATGACTAAGAGAAATCTAACCACTAACTAGAAAAATTAGCCATAGATACCCAGGATTAACTAGCTAGCTTAATTCCTCAAACGCTAACGCAGTTGACGTGTCCAGGTAAAACAGTTTCCTATGACTCACTGAGGCCCCCTGCTGGAAGACTCACACCTACTGGTAATAATACACTGCTGGTAAAGCGCATGGGTGTGAAATGTGTGTGTGCGTGTGTGCATGAAGACAAATTGAATCAATGGTTTTGTTGATGATATCGGCATGAGCAGCCAGATGACTGTTGTCATTGTGGTTTCAATATGTTAGAAAATAAGAGAGAAATCTTTGACTCAGTTGTTATGTGTCATTGCGTAAGAAACTACTAACAGCTGTAATGAGCATGAGAGTGTGAGTAATAGACTTACTATAACCTGCTGTCACTTCTTTACGTAGACTGTATTTGGTTCAGAATTCTCTTGAATGTTGTTGCTCATATTTGGGTCTTAACACTCAACCCCTTGAAGCTAGAACAAATAGTCAATTAATGAATTCATTCATCAATTCATGAATTCACAATTTTGATGAATCATTTCAAGAAACAATGTCAAACAGTGATTGGCTTCTTAAATGGGCCTATTTTCTGCTTTTCTCTGATTTATATCATTGAATCTCTTTAGATGATGTCTAAACGAAATGAATCATTTGAATAAGTCTCTCTGTTTATATTTGATGTAATACTTAGTAGTAGTAGCTCTTTGGGGATTTCTACATAACACTAATGTCCCGTGGATGTTAAACTACTCCGCTCTCCGTACATGTTTTCACTTGCAAATATGGGTCAGAGACAAAATAAATGAAGCAATCCTGCCCTAACATTGAGGGATTACAGTAATTATAGTATTTATTGTGACGCTTAACCTCCCTGTTTAGCATTTATGAGCACAATAATGTAGTTGTTAGTAGATATAAGGACATTTTTAAAGCAATAATCTACAACAATTCTAGTTTAGGACTTTATATTATCACAACTACTATTTGTCTGTTATATAGGTATGTGTTTATACACTGTCCTCACCTTATGGGTGAAGGAGTAATAGTATAATGTGCTAGAACCATTTAACAAATGTTTATATACTGCTTATAAATGGCGTGAGAGTAAAGTCTTACTTTTAAATTTATTTTGGTTTATTACTTTTTTAAGTGTCCCAGGACTGATCAGTGGGTGGTTAAGGGTCACAGACATTTGACATAATGAAGACATTTGAGTGAATGAAGCGTTTGGTTGGTGTGAGGCATCCCAAACTGAGTCACTGCTTGTTATGCTGTTGGGAAATTTTGTGTGTCACTGCCTTTGAGTGTGATTGAGTGCTTTGATATCAAAACAGAGGGTATGTAGTGACTTCATGACTTCACTGAGTGTGTTTGAAATAAGAGAACTTCCTTAACCTTAACGTAACTTTTATTTTTTAGCCCTGTTTGTCTTTCTTGCTCTCACAGATTTGACTGAACTCTTCTTTAGATGCTCCTGTTGTTATTTTGTGCATTCATCATGCATTGTGTGTTACTAAATAATCATATTCATACAAATCATTAATATTAACCTGCATTTGAACCTACTCTGCATCTTGTGCTCTCGAGGTCTTCCATTGATCTCTGCATAGAGCCATTAATTCCCGAATGGCTTTGAAACAGTAGTGCCAGTCCTACAACGCAGCTCTGTGTAGTGCTCATCACTAGTGTTTCCTCTTTTATGCATATGCAGGACGGCCGTGATACATCTTTATCGTGCAATTATGCTAACGAGACCTTTTGTGTGTGTGTGTGTGTGTGTGTGTGTGTGTGTGTGTGCGCGCGTGCAGAGTTTCGTTCGCCGTCCCACCTGAGCGGGTTGAACCGTACAGCCTCTCTGAGCGGAGCTGACCGGACAGAGTCGCTCTCAGTCAGCGGCAGCAACAGTCAGCTCAACAACAGCATCCCCTTACAGCAGTACACACCCGACTTCTACGTCCGAGCTCTCACTGACCTGCAGTTTGTCAAGGTTGGTTGTACATTTTTAGTCTTTGATAGAATTGCTGCGTGACTGTAAACCGGACAGACTAATGGCACCCATGGGATTTCCTTGATATGGCGCTAATGCAGTCTATTGTACAGTAATCTATTAATAGTCGCGAATATGAGTTACACTGACTACCAACAAAGATTAATGATTTAATTGACTGAGGTATAGTCATGGAAAAGTACATGTGTCCCCTTTGCCAAGAGCAGAAGTCCTTGAAAATCATGACATCCATTGATGTATTATGACTAATGTAACCACAATAATAACGCCCTTCATTCATGCTGTGGTAAGATTAACTTAATCATGTGGAATACAGATTGGATAGCTGTCTGAAATAAAGATGTAGCCATTAGTTACAAAGAAAGGAAAAAACTATTTATCAGCAGCTTGATTATCTGTGTGAAGGCAATTCTGAGATTTATTTAATATAAATAGATAAAATATGTTGGAAAATAGTTGCTGGAAACATGTGAAAAGACTTAGAAGAACGATATATCTATATCTGTCTATATTTCTCTCTACATAGATAGATAGATGGAGGCATCTATAAAAAAATCACCTTGACAGGTGATTGGATAACCATCCATCTATCACCATGGCCGAACAATCAGTGCCGCATCAGTGATGCTAGCAGCTTATGCTGACCGTTAGCCACCATTGTTAGCAAACATTAGCTGCAAGTAGTTCCTGACAGGACGATTGTTCTGAATAACTGTGGTTCGAGTTTGTTTTGTTTTTTGAGGGGGAATCCACCGATTCGTTTTCTTTTTTCACATTCCCTCACCCTTTCTTTTTAGATCACACGGGCCCAGTACCAGAACGGCCTGATGGCATCTCGTCTGGACAGCACGCCCCAGTCCCCGGAGAGTGGCCACAACATGGCTCGTCTGGATCAGACCACTCCACCCGCCACCGCCAACACCACCATCACAGACCTGGGAGCGGACTCTACCCCGACGGAGAACGGACCGGACGAGACGACGCTTCTCCTCCTGAACGAGCAGAACTCACCGCACACAGCCAACCACCACAGCCAAATGGAAAACAGCATTTGACAAACTCGCCCCCACAAATATTCCTACGTTTGCACGCATGCACTACTACGCTCGAATGTATGCTGAGGCGGGGGAGGAGTGTGTGTGTTTGTCTGTGTGTGTGTGTGTGTGTGTGTGAGAGTGAATGGGGATGCAGAGATCTGCCTTGGCACAGCTGATAAGGCATGAAGAGACAAGCCATGTGCATGCATATTGTGTAAATATGCAAGGAATAAACAAAACAAACACACATACACACAAACATACCAAAGTGAATGGTGGGAATTTGCCACGTCCACTTTTCTATCATAAACACACTCGCCACAAACCTAACACTCATCTATAATAGTTCATCGACAGAAAGGAGTATCTGCGTGTGCGTGCGTCTGTGTATGTGTGTGTGTTTGTTTGCACATGTTCCTTAATGTATTAATTAAAAAATGATGACAAAGATCTGAAGGACCCGCTTGTCTGGACCAGAAAGCTCCTCCCTCTCTCACCCATCATCGCTATCGGCTTTCAGAGGCGGGTTTCTTCCTCTGTATGTATGTGTGTGCGTGTGTGTGTGTTTTTAAATGTGTGTGTGTGTTGCTTCCAATTCACTGTCCCTAATCAAAGACTCAGGGAGACTCCGCCCTCCCCCCCAACCCCTTTGCTGATGTACATGCAAGTGTGGTCAAAAGCCGCAAACCAACCCACCCCGCCGCATGTGTAGCAACCTGCATCCCCTCCTCACCATCCATACAGCTAGAAGACAAAGACAACCCGAGCATGTCAGCAGAGTTCAAGCAAAGTAATATATGTTCCGTAGAAATCTATAGTGAAATATTTATTGATGAATTTGGTGTGAGACGGACACACAATACTCCTACTGACTCCTTTTTGGGGAAGGGATTGGGGTGGATTATATATATATATATATATATATATATATATATATATATATATATATATATATATATGCCTTCTTGTTTATTTGATAGAAGCAGTAAGTAGCCCAGAGCCTTTATCCCAGAGTTGTTCAGAGATTTAGCAGCGATAGACAGCCAGTCTGTATCGTGATTAAGACAATCAATATGATTATGATGAATGTGTTAAATTAATGTGTAGGGTACGTTAACTGTGGCCACCCTGCTCTCAAACAGCACCCCCCAGCCCCTCCCTCTGAAATATTTTTTTTCTTCCCCACGATTTTATTTTTCAGCAGCAACGGATCTGAAAAGTCGTGACGGGCAGCTTCAGATAAATTAGATCACGAGGGGGGAGAAAAATCTTTCACGAATGGTGGAAGGTGTTTGAGAGACAGACACTTGGCGAGTCCTTTCCTACTTTATAAGCGAGAGTGGGTCGTCTGTGCGCATCTTTGTTTTTGTGTGTATGTGACCAAAGTGGCCATCACTAGATTTGGTGGGAACAGAAACCAAAAGAGGGAAGCTTGATCACATTCTGACTAGAAAATACTAGAAATCCGAGACTTTATTTATTGAGTTCAATGTGTGAGAGTGTGCGTGTGTGCGTATATATAAATATATTATTGTCAACGGAGGGGTGAGAAATGTGATTTTTATTCTGCCTCATTGTGAGATTTTACATGTTAAATGTTTTCCGTTGCATTCAGTGGTTCTGTTTGGGTTCATCTTTTGTAAATCAGATCGGAAGGGTGGGTGGGGGGGTGGGGTCACTCTACTGAATAGCAAACCCAAACATTTGTTTGTATTTCTGCAGCCAAATGCACCGCTCAGCCCTGACGTCAGCCAAATTCTGTTAGTTTTGTGGGAAACGATGTCGTTTATTCAGTGCACAAACTCCAGTTATATTTTACTGTACTTTTTGAGGAGATTTTAAAGAGAAGAAATCGCTCCGAAAACTCAAATTTTTCTTTGCCTGAGTTCTAGCAGAGCCAAAGCAGCGCTTCATCGAATCATCATTTTTTTTGTGATATACAACATGAAAAGTGAATCACACACCATGTTTTTTTTTTGTTTTTAAAACCAAAGAGAGACAGCTACTTTCCAGTCTTGTTATTTCTGCGAGACGTCCGTGATACCGCCTTCTACAGCAATGTACCAGAATGCATCGCAGCCTCACCAAAAGTGAGCATGGCTCTCACCTTTTCCCTCTCATCCTTGCTGCTTTGTTGTCAGTGTGTTTTTGTTGCTTTTTTCAAGTGAATCCAACAACTTCCCATCTGCTCTTTGAATCTAGGCCATCAGAAGTAAGAGTAGATGACACACACTAACAGAACTGGATACAAGAAAAAAAACAATGTAACAGGAATTTTAAGATTTCTGAGTTTGGGGGGAGGGGATTTTTTTTTTCTGAAACATTGCTGCTTTCCTGAGATCAACAGCATCCCGTTCTCAATCAGTAATGGCGCTACGTTTTTAAATCACTAAATTCCTCTTCTGTCAATGACAGAAGACAGAAATATCTGGTCAGCTTGTTATGTGGCATTCTCAGTAAATATTCATTCTGTACCGAAAGAGAAATTCTGAAGCACTTTTATTTCCATTTCCATTGTGGAACCAAAACCAAAGCTTGACAAAATGATGATTTAATGTTTAGTTTTCAAATGAATTGGATGCTCTGTTTTGATCTTATTTTTTGGTCTTTTTCTTTGGAAAAGTTTAAATATCACAACAGTTTTGGGGAAGAAAAACTATTAGTAATCTGCTGAAAAAAGAATGATGGAAATGTTGTGTTTTTGTAACCATGAACAAGATTTTCCTCCATTTGAAGCAGGAGGCCAGTGTCCTGAATGGATAGATTTTTTTTTTTTGTTGAGTAGTAGAAAAATGATCCCTTAATATTGTGTTTGAGCAAGCAATACCTTTCTGACATGAATAATTAGAAAAGTTATTGATACTTTATCCGCCTGAGCTGTTCTGGTTTTTTGTCTTATCACCAGTACGCCAACCATTTTTCTACAAGTTGCTTTAACATAGAGATTTTATTCTATTACATCCAGTTTATTAAACGGTCAGTTAATTTAACTTTGAAGTCTGTTCTTTTTTTTTAGGCTATGGGATGGGCTGAGCTTGTCTCACACCGCTGTGTAAACTCAGCGTGCCTCACACTGCCTCAAAAACACTTAAGTTTGAGTCTGGTGTCCCATTTACCTGATCCATTAGTGCATTGTGGTACTGCACAAATGTTTTTTTTAACTGGATAATGTTAACATAATCATATGTCCGAAAGCTAAATGGGCATCTTCTGTACTGGATATTCAAGTCTGAGCACCATACAATTTGAACATAAAAGAACATTTATATTGATAGCTAAAACTACAGGTCGCATGAGATTTTTTTCCAGGATGGATGGTAACTCCAATTATCTGCAATTATCCACTTTGTGACTCCATCACTGGGGAAATGAATGGACTGCGGAGGTCACAAATGGGACTGGGAAAACCAGATCAGAATATATGTTGCTGACAAAATAGTTCTTTGTTTAAAAGTCAAATTCAGTTCAGTAGTAGAGTCCCATTTGTCTACATGGACAGAAAACACCAGCAACACGTTCAATCTTCTTTAAAGCAGTCCAGTCCAGTTCTTGGCAAAGATTTTCCCAAAAATCACAAATATGACATAGCAAGCTCAGTTGCTTTTATGCAATACTGTTACTGACCGGGATTTCATAATCACTTTTTTTGCTGACCTCTTTACAGCATGACCCTGTTTTTTTTTTCTTGTTTTTTTTTTTTTTTTTAATGAAACTGTGTGCGCCATGTCAGTGCCCAACCGAAAAGCTTAAGGACTCACCGTTCTGTTGCCTTCACTATCTTTTAATGACAGGATTCTTTTTTTTATGCTCATTACTGAATTAACACATACACACACTCCCATTTCAACGACTGTTGTGTTCATTTTGTAGATTTTTATGGCTGAGATTGTTGTTAAAATGTGTTTGTTTGTTTTTTTTTTGGTGGTGTTTTTGTTCATGTGTGTGCCTGTGCACTCCCACCTGTTTTAAATTGTGCTGGGTTTGGGTTTATTGTGTGTGTATGTATGTGTGTGTGTGAATGCCTGTGAATCAAGTCTGGTTAGATTTTTTTGTACCTCAAAACACTGTCAGTAATTGTGGTAAACAATGTTGTTTTGTTTTTTTTTTCTTTTTTTTTGTCATGAAATCTGATTTTGGGAACAGAGTGAATGGAGCAACTGGTGTTGTGGAAAGAAATAAACTGATTGTCTTTCATTCTCTCTGGCATGCTGTAATTAAAAAAAAACAACAACAGAGAAACAAGGTGTAAATACTGTTTTATAATTTCTGTCTTAATGAGTTTTGAAGATGAAGAAAGTTATTAATAAACCTGAGATATATTTCTCTATGGACTTTTGATTGTACTGATTTCTTCTGAGAACTTCTGAGAACACAGTGATCCTTCTAGGAAGTACAGTACCAGTCAAACATTTTCATTCAATGTGTTTTCCGTTATTTTTTATTATTCTCTACATTGATTAACACGTCAAAACTCTGGGCATTTTCTCATGGTAGTCACCTGGAATCCTCTAGATTGGGTTCAGGTTGGATGATTGTGGAAGCCAGGTCATCTGATGCAGCAGTCTTTCTTGGTCACCTAGCCTTTACCTAGCAGAAGGTGTGTTTTGGGATGGCATGAAGAATGTAATAGTAACCATGCCGGTTCGATCCCCAGCTCCTCCAGTCTGCATGATGAAGTTTCCTTGGGAAGGATATGTCAATATGTAAGTGTCCCTGGCAAAGCCCCTCAACGTCACATCTCCTTCTCCACGCTACACAGTGGGAACCACACATGCAGATACCATCCATTCTCTTTCTCTGTATCTCACAAAGACGAAGCAGTTGGAACCAGAAATGTCAAATTTGGACCCACCAAGTGAACGTACAGATTTCCACTGTTCTAATGCCCATTCCTTTAGTTTCATGGTGCAAGCAATGCTCTTCTTCTTCTAAGTCTCTCTCAGAAGTGGTTTCTCTGCAGCAAATTGACCATAAAGGTCTGATTCACACAGTCTCCTCCGAACAGTTGATGATGAGATGTGTTGGCCTCACTTCACACCCAGAGGTTGCCGCTCGTTTATGGCGCGACGCACCCTCAGCATATCAGTGTCGGTGTGTCTAGTCCTGTGTCATATGATCTTACTTCTGTGAAGGGTTAAGTCTTGGGCAACTGGGCTGTTTGTAGATCTGTTAAGACTTTTTGCCTCTCATCCAAGAAGCTTCTTCAGTTTGTGTATTTATACTAGGGAAGCTTGTAGATGCAACCATAGTTTCACTTAGTTCGTTAGGACTGGTGTGAACGACAGTTGTTCAGGTGACCTGAACTCGGGTGTGGCCGATGGCCGTTAGAGTCACATGAGGTGTGTGTGAAGGAAGTGAAATCCTAAATCTGCTGCTCCTTTCTGCTTGCATCACTGGGAATTTTGTTTGCCAGACAGGTTCTGCAGGTGTTATAGAGACAGGTTGTAGAGATTATGCAATGGGTGATACAATACAATAGTATCTAATTACACCAGATCTGACACATTTTTCTCTTGTGTATGACTGAGTGAAACCTGCTGTGAGGTTATTTATTAATCAGATTAATCTCTAATCACTTTGTTCCATGTTATATTAAATTACATCCACCACAACTCCCCCAGAAGGCTCAGAGGAGGATTTAGGGCGACAACGCCTTCCAGTTTCTTGCTCAGCTCACCCACACTGAGAATTTTATTAGGCCAGAGGATCCCATTCCCTTGGTCATAGAATAATAAATTGAGTATATATTACGTTTTCCTCTTCTAATTTCAGGAAACATAATTTTTTTCAAGTGTCACTTCATATTATTTTAAAATAAATGGACTCTGGATCCCGCTGGCTTTAAAGTTAAAGACAAGCAAAAATATCAAATCAACATAAAAGCTGACAGTTAGTAATTATGTAAATTTGTTGAAGTTGATTTTGAATTTTCCCAATGCAGATAAAGCATATATATTCATATTCATAGTATTTTAATTTTCTACACCTCTTCAATATTTGCTCACGTCTTCCAATGAAGAAGAGAAGAGAATAAAATAACTGTAGTGATGTGAAAGTGCTGCTGCAACACGGAAAGAAACACAATTTCCTGATGGGAGACAAGATAACATTAGTCAGCAGTAATTATGAGAGTGATTCACAAAGAGGAAGTGGAGCAACATGTCTGTGTGTTAAAAACACACCCTCCGTATTATATTTAGTGAGGCCACACAGACCTCGCGCCAGACAAACGAAATATTTCCACTACTTTTCTGCTTACCCATTAAATGTTCGGTGTGTCAGGTTTAGGTGGCTCTATTTACAGAATATAATATTGAGAACTATGTTTCATACGTGTATAATCACCTGAAAATACATGTTTGTTTCCTAAAAATGAGCCTTTTATTTCTACAGATGCAACTAAATCCTACACAGCAGTCATTTAAGTAAAAGAACAGTTCACTTAACTTATATGCGTTATACAACATAGATTGAATCAGAGTAAAGTCTGTTGTGAAGTATTCTAAACTCTGCTTTACTCTGCTGTACTTTACAGTTACAGCACTATAACTGTAACCAGAAATATAGTACAAAGTAATCACTGTGTTTTGTTTCAAACTGATTTTTACTGTAGGTGAAAACACGGTGTAATACTTTGATTTTTCACTCAGTCACTTGCCTACGGCAGCTAGCCAGTTAGCCAAGTTTCTTACATCAGTCTGTATCTGTGACACACGTGGGTTTACACACTCCCCTTTAAGAAGACCAGCAGTTTACTTCTCAAGACTATTGGCTAATGAGAGTTAGTATGCGTAATTAAATGTGAGGACAGCTTATGAGCAAATTTCTTGCAGCATAGTCACTGAAGTAAACACTGGACTCATTTCTTTTTACAAGCCTTCTAATGTCTTCTCAACATTATTAAAATGATGACCAAAACGACATTTCTTCAGACAGAAACATCAAGAGAAAATTAACCTCTGGGTAACCGGAATTCATTCCGTCAGAGTTGTGGGCGGAGGCTACATCGTTGTAGAGGCTACGTCACCCACGGGGGAAGTGATGAAACATGTGATTCTGCCACTGTTATGCAACTCTAAACAATAAGAAATCTAGGATAGCTGGTGGAAAAGAACGCCAAAACTCCGAAGGTCAAACATGTGTGAATCAGAAAATAAGGAACAGAAAATAGCGCTTCATGTGATCATGTTTTCAGAGATTTCTACAGAGTAAATGGATCCTCTTCAAGCTTTCAGGAAACACTCAATGCCACAATGACAGTGTCAGGTGAGGTGCACAGGCCCCAAAATCCTTTTCCCCACACGCTTTCATTGTGAAGGAAGCAGCTGTAAAATGGTGTGTACATTTCTTAGAGTATCAAACCTCCTGCGAAATATCTTGTTTTATTATTTTATCCATTTGGTCCAATAGCATTTGGAAAACGTAAAACAGCTGCATGATTAAATTATTTGCACCCCCCATTAAAGTTAGTAGATGGCCGAGGCGGTACTTAGCTCAATCAGTAGAGCGACCGCCCCATGTGCGAAGGCTAGCTGGAACTGGCCGGGGTTCCCCATCTCTCTCCATGCATTTCCTGTCACTCTTCACCTGTCTCTGTCAGTAAAGCTTGGAAAGGCAAAAAAAAATCTTTCCCTGTGTTTCCAGTATCTGTACCAAAGCTGTGTTGTTCATGTTTAACTAGTTATCATACAAACTGAGAGTGGTACCACTCTTGTCATTTGCACATTACACTTTCCACCACAAAGATGATGAGCCCCCAAATGTCAAACTTTTGCTTTAAATTTTGTGCACTGAGCACTATCAGATTTTGTACCAAAAAAAAAAGCAGCTTGCTATAAAATTTGCTGATGGCCCAGTGACTGCCAGTGTTAAACAAGTCAAATCAAATCAAATCAAATCAAATTTTATTTGTATAGCCCAAAATCACAAAACACATTTTGCCTCAGAGGGCTTTACAATCTGTACAGGGAGTGACACCCTCTGTCCTTAGACCCTCGGTTCGAGTGAGGAAAAACTTGCCCACAAAAAAAAAAACTTTTAACAGGGAAAAAATGTGGAAGAAACCTCAGGAAGAGCCACAGAGGAGGGATCCCTCTTCCAGGACGGACAGACGTGCAATGGATGTCACATGTACAGAACAAGTGCTATCACTCATGGCCAAATTATTCATAATTAACCTTTATACAGTTAAGAGCTCTGCATTCATATTAGAAGACAATTCAAATGCATTTATTACAAGTATAGACATAAATCTGTATCTGATATTGATTTTTTTTGTGCATTTTATTTTCTTAGAAAAATAAATGATTCTTATGATTATGCCTAGGTTCTGTAATTACTTCTATTGCAGTTTTATTGAATCTGCTTTTGGGTTCTGTGTGTTATAGAAATGTGGCCATCAGGCTGGTTTGTGTTACTTGAGTCTGATGCATCTGACTGATCTATCTATCTTTTGGAGAACATGTAATGTTATATCATTGTGTTTTTTAGGATTCCAAAATATTTTTTAAAAAATACATTAAAAAGACAATATCTTAATATTCATTATATGAAATTGTTTAGAGTATATGCCAAATACTAAAAACTGTTAAGTAGCAGGTACGTGTCAGAGTAACACGGTTCACTGAGCAAGTGTAATTACAGAAGTCCATGATTTCATCATCCCTTGTTGAGGTAAGGGCTATCTCACTTCCTGCTGAGTGGGAAAATTCCCTTGATGACAGGGGTATCGGTATATAAAGCCTGCATGTTGCACAGCCAGGCAGAACAACACTGACAGGACAACTGAAGAGATCTTAACCAAACACACTAATACAACTCCTGATCTACTGACCTTAACAGGTAAACACTCATTTTCTTTTTGGGGACATGATATGATTATAGGATAGTTTCTTTGCTCTTCTGCCTGTCATGTTATTAAATATGGCAGCTTTTCTAGATCATTGCGTGTTTTTAATCTCCATCTCATTCGATTAGTAATGAATTAATTCAAGTTAATGCAGCAGTAGATAGACGTAAAATGTTAAATCATTTTATTTAGTTAAATCAAAAAGTGTAGAATTATGGCTGTATTTCCTTAATTGTTTCCTGATTCGGTGACACTGAAAATGACTCCCTGTCTTCCCTGCAGATCTTTTGAATTCAGAAAAAAAAGATGGAATCTGAGATGAAATGCAACCTGACCAAGATGTGGAGCCACAGGATGCCCATGGGACTGGACTTGGAAGTCACCCATCATCCACACACAATGAAGCATGTGGTCAACCTCATCATTGCCATTGAGAGGTTAAAGGGCAGCAGGTCAGAGGTACTGCTGGGCTCCTCCGAGTTCAGAGATGAAAACCTGCTCAGCTTCGTGCTGGAGAACATAGTGGAAGGTAATGACACAGAAAAGGGCTTTCCTCACTGTTACCTCAGTATTAATATATTATTCACTTTATGTTTTTAAATACTGTAACTGTAACTTAATACTGTAACTTTTTAACTGTATTCATTGGTTGAAGGTTCGTTGGCATGACTTTTATTGCTCCATATACTAAAATAACCATAATATATTGTATATCTAACAATAGCAACGAGGTGATGAAGTTGTCAAAGCCTTTGGCTGTTGTTGCAATTCTTGCTACTTGATGATAAGAAATCAGCGACACGACTAATCAGGTATGCCTCTCTTTCCCTCAGAGAAAATTGTGTTCGAGTGTGCTTCAGCTGCACCAGTTCAGTATACAAAGACGGCGGATTACCAGTGCAGCGTGACCGACAGCGAGAAGAGGAGCTTAGTGCTGGTCCAAAGCAGCATGGAACTCCATGCTGTGATGCTGCAGGGAGGCGCCGAGAACCGCAAAGGTAATTACATGTGACCAGTCAAGACATGTAGTAAAACAGAAGTACACAGTTACAAAAAGAGTTTCAGAGGTTCATGAAATGTATACTAGTAAACCTGACTTAACTCCTGATTTGATCATTTTGGATACAAATAACTTTTAACCTCAAAGTCACAGAGAGTAGCATTTGTCTGATCACAGAGGCTGATATTGTTCATTAAAACGAACCTCTACCCTCTGTTCTCTCCTCAGTTCACTTGAACATGGCGACCTACGTACACCCTGCACCCAGTGCTGAGGCCCAGACTGTGGCTCTGGGAATCAAGGGCACAAAGTTCTACCTCTCTTGCCATAAGGATGGGGACAACGATCCAACCTTGCACCTGGAGGTAAAATTCATGATTTCTTACATGAATCACGCATTTAAAATGACACACTTTGCGATAATTTCATAGGGTAACATGTGGCACGTTTCTCAAGGAACAGTTTCCAAAGAAAACTGATTCGATCTACCTGATCATCTAAATTGTTATCATCCGAAATATACACTGCACATTTGTAGATTCATTTACTTCTGATATGGGCTACTACTTTTGTCAAGTGTGACAGTCAAACCTTATGACATTTGTCTTTTCAGACAGTGGAAAATTCAAGCAATCTGGCGAATATCAGCTCAGACAGCGACATGGTTCGATTTCTGTTCTACAAACAAGACACTGGGCTGAACCTCAGTACCCTTGTGTCTGTTCCCTACAACAACTGGTACATCAGCACAGCAAATGAAAACAACAAGCCGCTGGAATTGTGCCTGGAGAACGCCAGACGCCACAGAAACTTCAACATCCAGCTGCCAGGTGAAACAACTGAGGGTCAGGCTTAACCCTCTTAAGACGGAAGTTTGGATATTGATTAGTGTAAATTACACTGCACTGGAAATATTTTTTTATTCAGAAAAATCAGTCCAAAATATGTAATTTATATTTTTTCAAACCACTACGACTGAATGACTTTAGCATGTTTTAAAGATGATCTTTTTTACTGTATGTACCAAGTACAGAAAGTGAAACGCTTAATGTATTGACTTAGTCAAGTATCACAAGTACCACAAGGTGGCATTATTGTGTTGCAGGCAGGGAGTACCCTGTGTATTTATGCAGAATAATATGATACACTGGTAATGTGTGTTAATCTATTAATTTAATCTATTTATGCATAACTTTAAATTATATATTTATTTGAAAATCTGCTTGCTGTTATTATTTAAGTGATGTGCAATGAATCTATAATAAAGCTTCATAATTTAAAGTATTTGGATTTTGTTTATGTTCACTCAGAATTTGGTAAATGACTTATATAGTATAGTATAATCACTATTGAAAGAACAAAACTAAATGTTAGCAGTGAGGATAATCATTTATGATACACAATTCTGACTGCACCAAAGGACCAGCTGTATACAGATTTGTCACCGTCCTCAATGAGGCTGATGACTGTTGTGTCGTCTGCAAACTTCAGGAGTTTAACAGATGGGTCTCGTGTAGTCGTTTATGTAAAGGGGCGAAGAGTGGTGGGGTGAGCACACTCCCCTGGGGTACGCCAGTGCTGATTGTCTGTTGTCTGGTGCTGGAAGTGATGTTCCCCAGTCTTACCTGCTGCTTCCTGGCAGTCAGGAAGTTTGTAATCCACTGACAGAGGCCTTCCTGGTCTTTTGTCAGTCGTAAATTTGACACACACCCTCTTCACAGATCCCGAGTGCCAGTGGCATGCTGAGTCTTGCTGTAAAACAGAAGTTTTGGCTCTTGTATGTGCCAGAGTTCTTGGTGGGCTCACACATGCCCAAAATCACGTCAGTTCTTTTACATCTGCGGCTGCAACCACAAAACATCCCAATCAGTCAAAACAGGCCTGTAACTCACAATGGAGATGGAATTATTTTTTTATTTCTTGCAGCCATAAGGACTTTTAATGGTTGTGTGTCCTGTCATCAGGGCCATTTCTAGCTGGCCCTGATAACTTAACTTACTTAAATGAATAAAAAATATACAATGGACCAGCATCCATATTAATGTACAAAAAATGAAAAAACACACACAAAAAAATATTAAGATTAGTCGTACAGTGTAGTAATGTAGTCAGGTTGCTGCTTGCTGGGCAGGAGCTGTTGAAGATCCCTCTGGCTCTCCTTGGACTGGTATTTAAAAATTGCTCCTGCAAACACAAAGCTCCTTAGCTTTCCAAGCAAAACTGATCAGAAGTAGATATGCATATCATATAACTGCAGCTGTGTTGCACTAATGCAATACTTCTGAATCTGTTTGTATATTAAATATTACAATGTACAGTGTCCCTTTAAAGCACACTACCAGTTTCAAAGTTGCCACTTTGGATGATAATCTTATATCACCATCAAGTCAAAGTATAAAAGAGAAACTAAACTAAATAGATTTGCTCCTAGTTTTAATTATTTAACAGCTAGCTGTATTTGTTGTTTCAGATTTTTTTAAAACTTTTTTAACGTTTAAAAAATCCATCAGAGTAGAGTTTCATTACCACCCAACCCTACCTAACCAACAGTAGAGAAAACTGGAGTAAATTAGTGGAACGACAAGTGGAAAAATCCATTATCAAAACATTTATTCACGGTGCAAAGTAAAATTATATTTCACAAAGCTGTTCCAAGTATACCACATATACATACATATATAGTGGTGTAAGTATCTTATACATCAATGTAAATTCAGTATGAAATAAAAGATGTCATCAATTTTCCTCGTGGTCTATCTACAAGCATATTTTCCTATGGAGGGAAGCTGCGCTTATAATAAGCAGCATCCGTAGTTTGTCTTGATACGAATCAAAGTGTGAGAGTATGATGATGAGAGGACTGACTCATAAGGAATGCTCCTGAAGACGATGTGATCTAACAACGTGATCTGCTCAGCCAGCTCCATCGCCGAGAGAGACTCAAAACACTCTGCAAATTATCCCACTGAAAGCAATAAAACCAGTATAATCATTAGTCACCTTAATAATCAATCCTTTTCTCTAGTGTGCTGATGCTTGATGCTCTATTCTGTACGGAGTCAGCACACATGACATGACACATTTGTTTGAGCCCTTTTGTGAAGCTAACTCCAGATAGAGCTGACTTTATTTACAGTACATACATACAATCATAGCCAGATAGCTGAGGTAGCTAACATATATCTGAAGCTAGATGAGCTAGCCAGCATGAGCCAGCAAAAGGAGCAAACTGACTTGTTCAATAATCTCCCCCCTCCATCCCACATCATGAACACTTACATGCTTTTTAAGCATATATGTGTTTTTTTTTAAGCACATACATGTTTCACACAATAAATGAGGGGGGTTGTCTGGCTACAAATAAAGACAGGTATTTTTAATTCTCCCAAAATATAATATAATATGTAGCTGAACTTGCAGGTTTTTTTTTTGGGGGGGGGGGGTCCCGGTGGCCCACAGACAAAGAAGATGAAGATAAATGATTTCATGTCAATGGAAAGATATGACATAAGCATAATCTTCTGCTGTTTGATTTTTTTTTTTATTATTTTTCAGATGCTCGGAGGTTTACAGCACTTATCATTATTTACTGCTGTTTTGTTTGTGATGACAGCGTGCACAGAGTCGGCCAGATTCTAGACTGCATTCACTTTGTAACTCCCTCACTATCCTTCTGGTCGACTCTAGAATGTCTAACTGTTGTTGCATGTGTATTTTTTGTTCAGTTTTGATTAGCGTTAATCGTGTTCGCAGTTCACACTCATACTGTTGGACAGTTCGCAGCTCTTCCCTAAGAGCCTTGTTTGTAGTCAATAAACAGTTATGGTCATGGCTAAGCTTTGCAACATGTGATTCAGATCTTTCCTTGTAAAACTTGAACTGGTCCTTGAGATGTTCTATTAATTTGTCTTTTTCACTACTTAACTTGGCCATTTTAGATTAATTCAATTCTGGACTAAGCTAAATGTAGACCTTGAATCAGCACTGTATAAGATTGTTCAAAATCTGTTCCAAAAAAACATTAAATAAAATATTATTGACGCAATAGTGACGTCAGTGTGCTTTCTTGTAAGCCCCGCCCACAAGCAGGAATCTGTCCCAATCAGCGCGAGTTTCTGCGCATGCGTATTGTTTTTTTTTTTCGAAATTTCAAACCGTCCAATCAGAGAAGACGAAGCGTTCCACCCGGCAATTTCAAAACCGGATACACAACAGCTCAGCTTAGTAATTATGGAGACACTTTAACGTCTCTTAACTGCCACACGAAGTCCAACGAGGCGTTTTTATCACTAATCTGGATAAAGTCGAGAGAAGAAACTGACTTTTAATAGAGATGGAGGAAGGAGAAACCGTATCGATACTTTCCAGAAAAGGTTAGCAAGCTTGCTAAACTGTACTTGGCTAAATGAATTAGCGTTAGCTACCGTTTGTTAGCCTAACCATGGTTAATAGCTAACTTGCTATGCTATGTGTAACAGCGAGGAGACGACTTTATGTCCTGCTAAATAAATTAAGGTTATGAGAAGGGTTTGGTACCGTTAAGTTTGCTACCAGTGTTTCTTTTGATACTACACTTGTACGACAAAGGATTCACTCCGGAGGAGGGGGGATAAACACTGTAACACAGCGCAAGCCTATTAGCCGTCGTTATCATCTCCGTCCATCCATCCAAACATTATAGGTGAATTCTAGAAATTGATGAATTCTGAAAGCTAGATTATTTATTTAGATTATTATTTTTAAAGTCAAGTCAAGTGCAGCCAGTCCAGAAAATGTCACGAACATCGTGTGTAGTCACAACAAAACATGAAATGAAGTGATGAAACTAACTCTCAGGAGTGGTTTTGCAGCAAATCGGCCATGAAGGACCGATTCACCCAGTCTCCTCCAAACAGTTAATGTTTAGTCGATGGTACTGCTGGGTCTCTGTAAATAACATTATAGCACGGTCAAGACCTGCTCTGTATGAAAAGGGTATTGAGACAACTTTTGTTATCACCAACACATCATTTATGTTAAAAACTTGCTCTGTGAGGTCTGAATATTTAACATCATTTGTCACAATAAAAGACAGGTGAGTTGGCAAATAAACAATCGATTTAGTGGCTGACAGAGGAAGTGAGTGCTAAAATGGCAGTATTAAAATTGGACTACAAATAAGTTATTTCTAGTCATTTTCCCAAATTTGGATTCTCTAAAAGAGTATAGGTTATTCACCAACCCAGAGCCAGATGTCACTATGTTTCCGTGGAACTGTCTACTCAGTTAGGACATTTGAGAAGTCCGCTACACCCACAAGAGGTCTGGTTGAGGCTTAAGGTGACTCAACTGCTGCTGCCACAGTGGAAAACAGGAAGCGATATATTCACCTCTCTATTCTGTTCCTCAGTATAAAGACAATAAGTGGAACTGTTCAAGTGTGTTAGCTGTAATAAAGTTTGACGATTTTTATTACTGATTGATCTGTTCAGCGTTTTCTTTAGGCTACAGAACATATTTTCATCTGTGTTCATCAAAGCCCAAGGTGACATACTCTAATGATCTGTTTTTGTTGTTTTGATAATAATGGATTATTAAAATAGTTTATATAATAATACTAATATATATATATATATATATATATATACACACTATATAGACTGCATGATGAATTTCTGTTCATTATGCTGTGTTACTATATGTGGATGATTCACAGGACTATTAGTGAATTTAAGTTTCATTTCCTTCCACAGAACTGCGCAAGCAGAAGCTGATGGAATACCTAGCAGCCAAAGGAAAGATGAAACAGCCAAACTCAAGGTAAGAATGATGAACAATGTGCAACTGTTCATCAAATGTTTTTGTTTATTATATCTAAGGTATATTCAACGAAACATTTCTTCTCAGGCCATACCTCCGTGATGACTGTCAGGTTCAGAATCCTGTGAAATCTGCACCAAAGGTTGGTGGAATGTAAAAACACTTGCACTTTTGTGCAATACTGAGTTGGCCTGACGATCAGACTGAATTGCTGATATTTAATATGGAACAAAGGTAGCACGCGCCGTGACGATGTTTTTGTTTTCACAGATTGTTACTGGAAAAGAAAACAAGGTGCCAGCTGATAGAATCAGCTCTGAACACAGAAAAGGTCCCGCTCTAGTTGCTCAGTCCACAACACACCCTACCAGAAGAGTATTTGCCACCAACAAAGTCCTGGCTGGAAAGCAGAATAGTAATAGTCTATATGCAGGAAATGCTGCAACACAGCCTGTTCCCACGAGAACGTACAGTGCTGTGTTCTCCAAATCCAATCTGTCTGCAGCCACCCAGCTGAAAACACAGCCAAACACAAAGAGAGGCTTTTCACATGCACCTACAAGTTCATTTACAAAATCAAACACCGGATTCAGCAGTAGATCTCATGCTGCCTTGTCATATCCGCAGACAGTTAATTATAGGATGAGTCTCGGTTCTATTGTCAAAACAAGAACAGGACTTATTCCTGCAGTGACCCAGCCAATAAACAGTCTGAGTCAAAGGCTAACACACCCCTCTGCGGATGGCACCACTGCTAGATCTCTTTCTAACAAGATACGATCCAACAATTCGTCAGTCTCCCAGAGGTCCGCTACGGCTCAGAGGAAAACATTACCTACCACTGCTCTAAACAGCCCTGCTAAAGAGAGAACTAAACTGAGAACTGTTTTGCCGACTGCAAAAGCTGGGATTAAAGTCTCCAAACCGCTTTCGGCTGAACATTCTCTCACATCTTGTAAGAGTCAACTACCAAGTAGATTGAGCACCTTGAAATCAACATCCAGCTCCTCCCGGTGCACAGCAGCACCCATTAAGCCAGAGGGGAAAGTAGTAATGTCAAAAACCATTAGATCAGGTTGGCAGCCCATGGACAGGACCACAAAGGTGAGATCTCAGGGTGACAGAGAGAAAAATGGCCACCTTTCCAAAGCCGCCCCCAGAACATCCATGGCACCAGCGAGCAGGTGCAGTTCCCGCGTGACTGGTGGGGTTATACTAACTGTGCCCGAGCAGGGAGGGAAAAACAAGTCAAGTAAAGAGACAGACCGCAAGAAGGTACACAGTTCAGCAAATGCCGCACCACCACAAACCAGTGTAAAAAGAACAGTGATGTCACAGACTGTGCCACGGGATCCCAGGACTGTCAGCCATAGAAGCCAAGCCACAGACGTGAAGACACCAAAGGTCCCAGTCAGCATAATTTCCCGGACTGAAGGAAAGAAGCTGACAGCTGTTCAGGAAGAAAGAATGTAAGTAGACGACAGCCACGTGTAAATGTATAGCATGAAGCTATGACGTGGCACCACTGAATCAGTACATCTTCAGCAACCACTGCGGTTAAGCACATGCATTTAAATGCCATGTTTTGATTTGGTTGAAGGGTGACATCGCGGAAATATTTGACAACTGCCAATGATTAATTCTGGGTGGACACGGATTGGTTTCACCCGCATCTTACACCCAAGTATACTTTCCTTGGTGACTTCCTGTGATTTCATCAAAATGACAAAACAGAAACTCAGGATATGTTTTCTTAACAGAGATAAGAGGGTTTGACTGTCAGGCATACTGCAAGTCAATGACACAATGCCCTTGATGACAAGAGGCAGTTAGAGATAATGGATTACTCTTAAACAGAGAAATGACAACTTATAATTGTGCCATCTGCTCTATTATTTGATCTCAAGGAGGAAACTACAGGAATGGCGTGAAGCCAAGGGTATATCCTACAAGCGTCCTCCAATGCCAGTGAAACTTCAAGTGAGGCGTACTGTGGCTGTGCCCCAACCTTTTTGGGCCACCATGAATGAGGAGGACGAGGCCCAGTCCCTCATTTGTGCCGTGGATAGATCCCTAGCTGACTGCATCAAATTGCTTGGAGAAGTATGTCATTAGTTGCTTTTTCATCTAGTTCCTTTCTTGGTCTTGGTGCAATCAACTCCCACTGGATATTACACTTTACTGGAAGTTATGTGGTGGAAATATGTTCCATCTGTGAAAATATGTATTTATATGCACTTGGTCTGTCCTGCCAAACATTCAAAGCATGAAAAAATGACAAAATAGGCTGTGTGAAGAATGAAAAAAGAGGGCTCTGTTAAAGAGTTCAACACCATTTACTTTTGTCCCTCCATATCTGATTCATTGCTGTGAAATGGGCCTTATTTTTGTCCCTTTTGATGAGTTAAGAAATTGTTAGTAAGAAATTGTTGCATATCCTCATGGGTATGGGAGGAGCAGCCTCAGATGTGTTTCAATCAGCTGATAAACACTGGAGCAATCTGATGCCGTGTGTGTGTGTGTTTGTCTCCAGGGTTGCCCTCCAGACCAAGTGAGGGAGGTTCTCTCACGGCTGCCAGCGGTGTCCCAGAAGTTCGCCAAATACTGGATCTGCCAGGCCCGACTGAAGGAGAAAGAGGGCAACCTGGACGTACTGCCCATGTTCGAAGAGGCCGTTGGTGTTGTGTTGGAGGTTTGACATCAGTAATATTCAGACTTTAGAATGTGTTTACAAAAAGGCTTCTACAGTTTTGCACTCGGCACACGTGCACCTCCCTCCCCTCTTGCTCCGTGCTCCCAGGCAGCAGTAGGCGTGCGGTGCAGCAGGTTTTTTTTCCGTCTTTTGGCTTCCAGTAATACTCACTCACTGAAAACGACACAACCGCAAAGATTTATGGACATCATGGTTTAATCAACATGAATAACATTGCGTGGTGTCATCTGGTGACTTTTGGCGACTCTCAGTGACAACACTGGGAGAGAGACAGAGTGAAGCCAGAGTATGACTGGCTTCTCTTCTTATACTACATTAAAAACTTCTGAAGTTTTTAATGTAGTATATCTGTAGCAATAATAATAGTAATAAGGAACAGCTGACAATAGCAAAATAAAAGCAATTACTACAGTAACTAGAAAACAGAAGAAGCAGAACAGTAAGCAGTGATCAAAAAGGACAGTGAGAACTGATGGATCACAGATTAAAAGTCTGATTTACTGTAAATCGATGGGTTGGAGTGCAGTGCTGAGTGATGGGACAGAGGGCGAATGTAAATTGCTTTTGTGTGATAATAGAAAATTCT
Source organism: Nibea coibor (assembly GCA_023373845.1). NCBI lineage: Eukaryota > Metazoa > Chordata > Actinopteri > Sciaenidae > Nibea > Nibea coibor. Next base: position 8,434,210 of record CM041737.1, on the reverse strand, counting down.
GAAGTCTGAAGCGATGTCGTGTTAACCTTCCATCCCTCCATTTCCTTCTGTAGCCAGTGGACGAGCTGCGCACGGTGGTGTTTGAGATTCTGAAGAAAAAGGACGAGATCCAAGGTAGTCGGCTTGCACCTTACATTGTCTTGTTTGGTTTTATAGCAGTGCCACAGCTTAGCATGTCTGCCCTGCAAACGAGCAGCAGGATACTTTTATACAGGTGTTCACCTACAATGAAGAAGTTAAGGAGTCAAAATTAAATCTTCAGTTACTGTAATGGCAACCTACATGCTTGAACATCTGCCACTAACTGGAAACAGAGCCTTCTCTGTAGCTGCCCCCCCCCCCCCCCCCCCAGAACTCTCTCCCCGAACATTTCCGTGACTGTACTGACTCGCCTACTTTTAAATCTCTGACAAAAACACACCTTTTAAAACTGCTCTCAATGGTTAACTCAGTGTACTGTTTTATGGTCTTTTGCTGCTTTGATGCTGTTTTTATGTAGTGCCTTTGAGTATCCAGAAAAGCACTTTTCTATTGAATGTATTATTATTTTTACTGCTCTGAAGATCATGGATGCTCAATGCTCAAACCTCTTATAATATAAATCGGCTCTACAAGTTACAGCCTTCAAAATCTCTAAGCAACTACGCACTATAGGAGTTGTAGACCAAAACAAAGCGTATAGATGCTTATGTTGTTCCATATCTGCTAGATGTGAGCCACTGTTTGCTAACATGTTAGTCACAGACACTGTTACAGGTAATATGTGAATATTACGTTTACAGCTTCGTCCACTAAAGTTCTTTAAAATGACTTCTGCTCTGTTTTGTTTTGTTTTGTTTTTTTTGGTCAGGATCTGGAGAAAATGAGAAAGAGGAGAACCACATTCAAACAGCTGAAAGTACTCCTGAGAGTATCAACAACCCAATGGTGACTCCTAAACCTGTCAGGGCCTTCATATGTGGGGAGAGAGGAGACGCATCTGCAGTGAAGTACAAGATCACAGCTACTCCTGGGTATGTTTTTGTTATTGTGGCCCACATTCGTTTTATTGGGTTGTAGCATTTAGATACTTAGTCTCTTGTCCAAGGTCCACTGGGATAGTTTCCCGTGACCCCGTAGAGGGTCATCGGTTACAGATGATAGATGACATTTATTATAACAACAGATCCAGAACCTTCATTTCTCTGCCACATTGCTGAAGCATCCAGACTAGGTCTGTGCCAAATAGTTTCCACTTCCATTGTGAGTTATATTTATTATTATTATATCGTGTCACACATTTGATAAATGATAAATACTTTGCTGCTCGCTGAGAGAAAACAACCAGAGCAGGACGAAAGGTCTTGATGGTGTTGATTTCCCCCCCTCCCCCAGCGGCCCTCCAAGTCAACAAAAGGAACCGACGCGGATCAATGGCCAGGAGGTTCGCTTCTTCACCCCGGTTAGACGCTCGGTGCGAATCGAGAGAGCCTCTCTCCGATACCCTGCGTCCCTCCAGGACCATGATCTCTGTGTAGCCTCCTATAATGACCTGATCTCCGAGGAGGACAAAGAGAGAAGTGAAGAGGAGAAGGGTGGGGAAACCAGCCCGTCTCCTGACAACACGCCGATATATGTCTACAGACAGAACGAAGCACTAAAAGACAAGGTGTTCGTCCAGCTAGTCTGCGATGAAGATGTTTCGCCTTAGGCGATTACTTCCTCTCTACCAGCTAAAAGAAAAAGTGAAATGTACATACTTTAGTGTTGTTAGATCAACATTTCCCTGAGATGAAGGTCAGTTTTATGCTTGTAAAGATTCATTTTAGGTAATAAGCTGTTTTCTCTTGTGTAACGTATTGCTTCTGGACAACTTGTTGGGTTTATCTCTTTGGTCCCTGTATAATTTTAACCCTTTGATGCTGTGTACATAGTAATGTAAAATAAATGTTTTTGTTTTGTTTTTTTTAATATACTGTTCTCTTCACTTTATTTATCTGGCATTCCTTGAGCTGTATGCTTGAGGCTGATTGAGGCTTCCCGCCCAGTCTCAGTTGGGAGAGGTTTCTTGTAGCACGCATCCAAAATTTTGGAAGCTTATTTTGAGTTACTTTCTCTCTTCCGGAAAACTCTTTGTCCTTCCACTTTATAACTAGCACATAAAGTCTAAACTGGGAAGAAGTCATAGCTTCTCATAAACACTGTGTTTTCTGTGTAACTCAGGCAGGCCGCCATGCACTGTGACCCTCTTTGCCAGTCCATTTATTAAAAGACAGTTCATTTTAAAGTCACTTTGAAAAACAGTTGTTAAGAAGTCTCACGACATACAGTATGTAAAGCGTATTTCTTCTGAATCTGAGTATGTGACACCACAGTTTCGTCATGCTTGAAAGCCTCCCTGCTTTGCTGAGATCTTTAACAAACAAAAAGTGCCGATTACCGTTACAGACAAATTACGTGACACAGTCCATGACTAGTCTTTCTTACATCAGATTTTAGCCGCAATGTTTTGTTTAACAATTTGATTGAGTCACTTTTGAAGAATATACAACTTTATTCTTTGGAAAATGGGAGTTTAATAAACTACTTTTAAAAAAAAAAAAAACTCTCCTTCACATTTTGCTGTATTCCTGTACGCCTAGCTTAGTTGTCCTTCACTGCTTCCAAATAGTCAGGGGGAGATTGTCGAAAGAAAAGAAAAGGACCAGAAGGTAGATAAGAAATTCCTCATAAGTAAGAAATATATAGAAAAAGTGAAGTGTGAACCCCTTTTCACATGGTGGGAGGAGCGGTCTGTTGCTTACGGAGCTGTTTTTGGGGTATGTAGGTGAGAGTTGTGAAAGTTGTTGACCTCTAACCAACTTCCTCTCTGGAGTCAAGGAGACAGTGCAGCACAGCAGTTTGACGAGTCTTTTCCTGTCTGTCTGTGCTTCCACCTCCCCAGCAGATCACAGATGGCACAACGTTGAATCATCATGGAAGGCTTTTAACAGAGTCCTGCACACTCCAAAGGACTTCAGTCTCCTCAGTGAGTGAAGACAACATCTGTGTTGTCCAACCAGCCCAGTTTGGTGTTGTTTTTCAGGTGAACACCCAGGTGTTTGCATGCTCCCACCATCTTGATGTCCAGTCCCTGAATGTTCACCGGTCTGGTCTGAGGCCTTTGATACCTTTGTCTTGCTGGCATTGATGTGTCGTTGAGATCACACTTAGGTGTTATTTATATCTGGTATGTTTTTTGTTTTTTTTGCATACACCTCTTTATGGACCTGGACATACCTTGACATGGTGAGGTGTCTTTTTCCAAACTGTCAGGGCTAGTTCATACTCCTCAGATTTGATTGGAGTTGTCTTCCAAAAGTTACCGAAGATGGAAACACTAATAGGCATCTTGCCTATTAGTGCCGATCACAGTACCACGTGGGAGTTTGCTAAAAACAGCTTGCAGAGATAATGTTTCCTGATGTCATGTCATGTGTCTGTAAACGAAATCTTAATTAGTTTAATTATCAGTTGAAGGTTCTTTACTTTGCACCAAGGCAAGTGCCAAGGAAGTGAGCTGGCTCCCCATATGCATTACTCAGAACACCACACCACCAGGTACCATTTAATGTTGGACTTGAACCAGCCACTCTCTGGTTCTCAAGGCTGAACTACTGCCAACCCCTTTTTTAACCATGTCGCCATTTCCAGCAAACTATCTCAGATATAAGACCACCCCTAAAAAAGCTCTCAGACAAATATTTGGCAGCTGCAGCTTAGATTGCTACCAGCATTTCTTTTTCTTTTTTTTTTTCCCTAGCCCCAAGATTCAATAATCATTTTTGACAGGATGGAAAAGGCATAGCATACTGCAGTGCTTATGAGGAATGAGGAATACTTTCCTCAGAATGAACAGATATGTAGCTGTCTCACCCACCTACTCCTCTAGCAAATGTTTGACCTTTGCTCACTGAAGTGCTACTGGTATATTTTTGGGTGAGCTAAATATAGAAAAAGGTTATATTTGCTAGATGGGTTGGTTTCTGAAAGAGGACTTAAGAGATGGAACTAGTCCTCCAGGTATCATTCCACCACGACACGAACGTGGCATGACCATGAAAACTGCATAACTTCCTGTTCCCGTTGACTTACTTTATTTATAACAGCTTCTCAAACAGGATTTACAAGGTGCTTTCACCTGACAGGAGGCCAAAACAACAAGACAGGCAGGGGAACAAACAAACAAACAAACTGACAAGCTGGCTACCGTTTGAAATCTTAAAGCTCTGCTTTCAAAAACGCAGAAAAAGAAACTAGAAAGAAAAATAATTATAATAAGATAACATCACACACACAAAAAAAGGCATGTCTGTAAAAGACAGTTTTGAGGAGTGATTTTTCAGTGTGCACTGATTTCAGCAAGCCTCGTGGTATTTGGGGTGAAGCAATACAGTGAAACACACACACACACACACACAAAAGCGTCTGCCACGCTGACAGGAAGCCTTTCAAGCTTATATAAAGACACATGTGTCTTTGAAAACAGTTTTACTGTTGGTTCCGGTCCATCCCACTGCGCCAGCCCGCTGGCTCAGACCTCACCTACGTCAGCTCGGTCTCTTTAAAGAGTCTCCGGTCCCTGCAGAGTGCAGTGCAAAGAGCTCTGCTGTCCCTCACTATCACAAGCTCGGACTTGCAGCTTCCCAACACTTCACCACTGACTCGTAAGTAAAGATGCATATGGACTGCATTCATCTTCCCTCTAGACCAGACTTTAACCCTTCCTTTCCGCTGCTTCCACCAATTTGTCTTTCTACTAGCTTTGGCACACTTTGCCAACATGCCTGCGCACGCATTTTGCTGCATAACTCAAGGTTTGTAATAATTTGTGTAGTGTACAAGAGAGAGGCTTGCTGAGGGAATCTATTTTTCATTTGATGTCATAGTATCCAGTAATGAAAGGTTATCCTCTCCGTTGCAGAGCGGCTGATGAAAATGTTGTTTACGCACTGTGCGCTCTTTTTCCGAGCCACAACCTAAGCTACGTTTATACTGGTTTGTGCAAGAAATTGAGACGTAATTTCAGTAAATATTAAATGTCCTACAGATCCTTAATTTAAACTCTTCCTTAAGTGAAAGCGAGATTATGTGCAAGCGCTTTAATATTTCATGATGTTAATGTGGCTCTAACACTCCGTCATTAGAAAGAAATCAAGGCATGTACAATGTTCTGTCGTAAAGCTGGAGTTCATGGAGCTCCTCTTACACTGCACACTGTGACTTCATGGCTTATTAAAAGTTGCCCTTTCTTACCATTTCAGAATACCTAAAGAAAATAAGATGGCGCCATCTGTGGTAAAAGACAAGGAGGGTAAATTTGTGACTGTTGTGGATACTCCTGATGGCATGAAGATGTGTGCTGTTGAGCATCAAAATGAAGAAAATGGTACGACTGTTTTTCCATCTCTCAAATATTTCTTTTGGTGAAGATCAGACTCATTTGATGTCCCACTGCTCTGTGTACTACAATGCAAACTGAGAGTACACCAAAAAGTCTCTATACTGGGCTTGCTGCAGCGAGTAACTACGTCTGATTTTGAATGATTACGGATTATTATGGAAAACTTGTTTACGAAGTGAATGTGTTGTCTTGCTTCTATATTCAGCACCCTCCGTGCAGATAGAGACACGTACAAGAAACAACAGCAAAGAGATTGCTTTCATTTTCCAGTATGAAGATAAACTCTATTTCCCGAAGGTGGATGGAAAAAAACTGAAGGTAAATATGAATATATACAGTATATATATGTGTGTGTGTGTGTGTGTATTGGATGCCATTCCTAAGCTTTATGTTTTGTGCGTTCACAGGTGGATGCTGGTTGTACCGTCTCAGACAGTTCTTGGTTTCAAAAGGTAAGCCAAGGAAGCGGTGACCATTACAGCCTGAAGTCCGTGTCTGGCGTTGGACCTTTATACCTCTCCAGACGTCGAAGTTCAAGGCGAATGAGTTTCATCCTCACTGACAAATACCAGGAGTGTGTTCTGATCACAGATAAAAATAAGAACTAGAGGTATGTATCATTTTTAAATGTTTTATACTTTATGTTACTTGATACAGGAATAAGCACTCTACACTGCACATTCTGATGGCCCCAGCTGACATACCTGTGGCTACACACAGGGCAACACACTGTTGAGCTGTGTTTTGTTTTTGCAGCTTTAGATCATAGCAATGCTAAAAGATTTAGCTCAACCAAACTGTTTAACTGACACCATACATGGCTCGTCTGACAAGAAATGAATAAACATTACACTTAATAAACACTGGATAACTGAAAAGTACAGTTGTCAAGGGATCACCAAAATCAGTAGAATTCATCGGGTGGGCACGATGGATATCTGTACAAAATGTCATGTCAGTCCATGAAATCGTAAGATAGAGATTAGTCTGGATCATTGCTCAATCTCAATTTGTGGTTCACTGTAATGAGTCTATTTGTTCAGAAACTAACCATAACCCGTCTTCTCTGTGTTTTGTTTTTTTTCCCCCTCAGGTGGCTACGTAACTCGAAAAGCCCTGCTTCCTATTCTCCTCCGGATAAAGCAGTCACTGAAGTTATTTAGGTCATTTGTCATTCTTGGGTGGATAAGTGTCTTCCTGTTAAACTTATCTAAACAAATGGGTATTCTTGCAATTAGCTGGCGACACATCAAGTTGTAACTCTAGCTCATTCCTCCCTCTTAATGTGAAGATTTTCTGCAGATGCTTTTTGATATATTGGTACTGACATTTTGAAAGACTCGTTTTGGTGAAACATTTGTTTAACTAATGGATGTGCATGTCCTGTGAAGCCGATTGGAATGTTTATTTTATTTTACAAAGAGTTGCTTAACCACAAAAGCTCTTTACTAGAACTCCAGACCAACCCTAACACACAACGACAACAATATTCACAATCCACTACAGTGACTGGCTTCCAGTAGTTCTAACACAGCTTGAAGAAATTACAATAATCAAATAAAACAAATAGTGAATATCAATTATTGTTCAGTAGCAGTCTCGTTGTCATGCTAAGTAGTTAACTGTGAATATATAGAAGTGAATGTAAAGGAATGTTAATACATATATTTTGTAAATAAATTTCGTATACTGCAAAGAACTGTATGTCTGGTGACCTTTTTTCTCTAGCAGTGCAGTCTATGGCACATCACAGGTGACCCCCCCTCACAACATCAAAAATAAAATTCGGCTATAAATGTGAACTGCAAAATCTATAATGTGTAACTTTAATTTTCCTTCACTGGATTGTCTTTGTGCTATAAACCCGAGCTTCTGTCCTCTAAGTAAGGTGATCTGTGAGTGGGTGCTAAAACTCTTCTTGATATTGCCAAAACAATGTAGTTAATATGAATTCTTCGGTAGCTCAAATCGTTGCAGTGTTTTTCATTTTCATTTCAAAATCATATTACACATTATGTTCACCTTCTACAATATCATTAAATAATACGGAGAACCCAAAGAAATATCTGCACAACCTTTGAACCCTCAAACAGCGCTAGATCACAAAATGCCATGATTGACATGTCGGCTCTAGAACCCTTCAGAGAACTGCTGATTAACACAGTTTGTCTCTGCATCTAGGAATGCAAGGGTGAAGAATCATGGGCCCAAACAGTTCTGAAGTGGAAAAGTCTGCTGACACAGTGTCCTGTGTGTCCAGTTCCGCATGGCATTAAATATATAATACATAATATCATATTTTATCTTTGTTAATACCTTCATAACTGTGTATAGATTAGAGCCATTGTAAAACTCTCCTTGGAGGAGAGACTAATGCAGATAAGGATTATACTGTCTCATTCCAGCTTCACTGAGTCTGCCTCAATAAATGCGACATTGTTAGCTATCAACTGGGGAGTGTTTTCCAACTCTTATCAGTGCTGCTACATGAAAAGTCTTTGTTTTGTTTAAACAAACTAAACAGACTAAACACATATATGACTCAGGCCTCAGCTTTATTTTTTCATTTTTAAGATCTACTTTGAAGAACTGAAGATCAAGAGGCTTTAGTGTCCCGCTTTCACCTCAAGAACAATAAAAACTCCAGGGAGATAAACGTATTTGATGCTGAGCAAAAAGGCTTGGCCTCTTTCTGTTTATGGTTGAAGGAGTCATTGCCAAATCACTTCTTTTTCTTTAAATTACGTTGCAAGCAAAAATGAAGGCGAGATACTGTATGCTTCATACTTTTTGTAATGTACTGTGCAGTACAAGTTGTTGTTCATCTTTAATCTTTTCAACTGTGTTGTTCTCTAAAAGCCATGTGGCATTCTCTCCTGTAAAAGCAGCTCTGCAGCTGGGGAATGCAGTCTGACTTTTATTCTTACTTCTTGGTCACATGGCTTTTTAACAATGCAAACTTAAGAATATGCCGTGGGCTGAAATGAGTGACACCGACAGGAAAGGAGAAAGATAAACAGAGAGAGTTCAAAGTAATTTTCTGAACAGGTGCAAGAACGAGCTGGAAGCCCGCTCCACACCTCAGTGCTTATCTGATTTGCAGCTGCACCTGTTGCCTCACCTTTGCTTCATTAAGTCAGGTAACATCACCTTAAAAGGAGTTTCCGCACCAACATGTGGGCCAAATTAGAACAAACACCGGAATGGAATCATGTGCGTGCCTGCATTTAATTATACCTGAGAGGTTATTAGGAAATCGACATACACTAGAATCGCAATAAATATTCTACTGGGGAGCGCACCACCAAATGGTTTTACCTGGTCAATGGACTTGAATGGATTTTTTTCCAGCACTTTTCTGGTCCACTGACTACTCAAAGTGCTTCTCACATTCACTCATTCACACACACATACACAGCATGCCATGCATGAAACCATTTATTCAACAGGAGTAGTCCAAACTATCCAAAGCACTCATTATAATAATAAGCTCACCATTTATCATTCCACCGCTGCATTAAGTTCAAGTTTAACTTTTTTTGGACTTGTGTTCCTTTTAATGAATTTTCAGAAAGATATCCCTTTCCAAGTTTAATCATCATAAAGCTCACTTGACGGGAAGTTGGTAGGTTTGTAAGCTTTTACTTTAGATAAGTATTCAAATCACTTCTTTTTCTTTAAATTACGTTGCAAGCAAAAATGAAGGCAAGATACTGTATGCTTCATACTTTTTGTAATGTACTGTGCAGTACAAGTTGTTCATCTTTAATCTTTTCAACTGTTCTCTAAAAGCCATGTGGCATTCTTTCCTGTAAAAGCAGCTCTACAGCTGGGGAATGCAGTCTGACTTGTATTCTTACTTCTTGGTCACATGGCTTTTTAACAATGCAAACTTAAGAATATGCTGTGGACTGAAATGAGTGACACCGACAGGAAAGGAGAAAGATAAACAGAGAGAGTTATTATAGATGCGAACACGCCTTATACCTGAGCCGACACTGTAAATGTATAATCTCTGTACACTGCTGTCACCATTCATGTTTTTCTCGTTGTGTCAGTAACTCATGTCCAAAAAAGAGGTGTGTTGGCTGGTGAAAGGCTTCAGTGAATCTTGCTCTCGTGTATCCTTGATCCTCACACCTCAAAGCAAAGATGGCAGACCAGAATGGCTTTAGGTTCAAGCGTGGCTGAAATAACAAATAGAAGACTTGAAATAAGGAGATACAATGGCAGTGAGATCTGACAAATGTCTAACTGGTTGTGCTGGGAATCAAAAAGGATAAACATCCTATATAAATAGTGTGGCATTCTTTCCTGGTCCCAATGAACCTACCAGTGCTCCATCTCAGCAGAGACTCTCATGGAACACTTAGTTCTGTGGCTCATGTCTCAGCCACGTCTCTGACAGCTTGTTTGTCCAATCTGTGACTGGTATGTGTCTGTTGGGTTATGTAACAGTGTGCAATTTAGAATGTACATTAGATGATTGTAATTTGTCTTTTATAACCATATATAGCAATGTTTGATCTCAGTAATATCCTAAAAAGTTTTTAAGTATAAAACTGTGTGCCTTATACTCTTGTTTGGTTTTACTCAGTACCTTGCACTAAACTGAACTAAAATCAAATAAACTTGACCTTTGGTTCACACGGTCCAGCAGAGCTTGTTAGTGAGGTCTGATAGTGATAAGCACATTCCATTGTAAGTACCTACAACAGTTAGATAAGTAAATCATAATAATCATAATGACAAATACTGAATCTGAAGTCAAAGGTCAATGGTGAGGTCAGGAAGAAAGAAAGTGTTCAGGAGCCTCTGATGTCTTATGCTATATTATTTATTGGCGCTTGGCCAAAGAGAATTAGAGACACTCTCAAAGTACATCAGAAGTGCCTGAGTCGCTCTTACATTCTGCCCAACTCGTGCTGGTGGACAGACTTTAAACCCAAAGATAACACCACAAATACTATACGCCCAGAATTAGGTAAAAGAGAATGCTTTTACCAAGGATGCTGTCATTGTCAACACATTCTAGTCTGGAGACACAGACCTTCACTGCAGCCTACTACAGCACTAACCCACCCACCGAGACAATAAACCGCTAGATCTCCTGTATGCCAATGCCATAGATGCATACAATGCTACAGCCCTCCCCCCTCTTGGCAGGTCAGACCATAACTTGGCCTTGATGACTCCCAGCTGTGTTCCACTTGTGAGGAGATGGACACAGAGGGTCACTGAGGCACTGCAGGACTGCTTTGAGTCGACTGACTGGGATGCACTCTGTGAGTCACATAGGCAGGATATTGATAAAATGACTGACTGCATCACAGACTACATCAGACTCTGTTGGGGAAGCATGAACTCCGGAGACATTGAGGAAATACAAGGACAACAACTACATCAGTGTAAGGCTGCGGGCCTTGATGGCATCACACACAGGATCCTGAAGACCTGCGCCAGCCAGCTGTCTCCGGTACTGTGACATCTGTACAACCTGAGTCTGAGTCAGGAGAGAGTCCCGTTACTGTGGAAGACCCCAGTCCCCAAGAAGTCGAGGCCATCTGACCCAGCACAGTGCAGACCAGTCGCCCTCACATCTCATGTGATGAAGGTTCTGGACAGACTGGTCCTAGCCCAGCTAAGGCCACAGGTGAAGACGTTTCTGGATCCCTTGCAATTTTCCTACTAGCCCCATTTAGGAGTCGTTGATGCCGTCATCTACCTGCTGCAACAAGCCAACATGCATCTGGATGGTGGAAGGAGACACTGTGAGGATCACATTTTTGATTTCTCCAAGGCGTACAACAGAATTCAACTTCTGCTACTGGGTGAGAAGCTGCGAGGGATGGGTGTTGACGACTCCTTGACAGGCAGGAATCATAGGTGAACGTCAACAAGACTAGAGAGACGGTGATCGATTTCAGGAGGAGGAGGAAGATTTTTTCACAGCCCCCCTTCTCTTTAACCAGAGAGTCTATCTCTGTAGGAATCCTTTCCGTAATCTGTGCAGAATCTGGAATAACAGTCTGAGCCTGTCTCTGGCAAAAACAACCATTTGTAGAGGAAGTACTTTGACAGACACAGGCATTTTTGTCATTGTTTCATTCCATTCCATTTCATGACTATTTCCTCAGCTAAATCCAGCTTTGGTGTTAGGTGACAGTTGAATGTTGCCTGGTCGATTTTGTTAATCATGTTAGTGGGGGTTGTGTCTGTCAAAGCTTTACAAATAGTCATCATATAGTTTGGACACATGGAAAGTACATCGTTAGTGTTCTCATTTAAAATATCGTCCCCCAGATTTAGCTACACCAGTTTATCCCACCCAAACAGGATACTTTCCCTACAAACACCTGCTTCACAGTATGTACACACGTATTTCCTCGAATGCAGTGTGTCTGTTTTTGTTTTCTTATTTGCAGCTGAGGGCACTGCAATCGGTTGCCTGACATACAGTGGCACAGCAGTTAGTGGTTAATAGAAACATGATGACTTTGGATAAATACCAGACATCTGATTCAACTTCTGTTTAAGTAAGCAGCCACACCCTTTTCTGAAAAAAGCAGAACATTCCCATCATTATTCTTAGTTCAGAGGCAAATGAGACAGCATATTTTCACATCGCCCTATCTGCAGATAATTTGCTGATGTTTACATACTCATCACTGACACTGCTGCTGCCACCTCCACAGTGATGTGATGAACCCTGTGAGTAACTGGATGTTTGTCTCAATGCGTTGGCCCTATGCTGAACTGGATGTTTGTCTCAATGTGTTGGCCCTATGCTGAACTGGATGTTTGTCTCAATGTGTTGGCCCCATGATGAACTGGATGTTTGTCTCAATGCGTTGGCCCTATGATGAACTGGATGTTTGTCTCAATGTGTTGGCCCTGTGATGAACTGGGGACCTGTCCAGAGTATTCCAGGCCTCTTGGCCCTGACGATAACATACATAGTTGCATTTGACATTGTCTTCTTCTCTTGATGCTTTGACGTAACAGCCCCACAAACAAAATTCCATTTACTGCCATTGTATTAGGGTGGTGACAACAAGCTCAGATATCTCAAGGCCTCTGCAACTAAGGACAACACTATCTGCATGGTTGAATAATATTGATACATTATGAGATTATAAAGTTGCTGTGTTGACTGATGAATGCATTCATAAAGCTCAGAAATGTTTCACTTTACACATTTGATCCTTTGTTATTTGTAACTGCTTTACAGTCATGCTAAGTACAGTCTGTAAGGCTGTACTCGGGCAGTGCTTGAGCTAAATGCTAACAGCATCCTCACATGGTCAGTGATAATATTAACATATTGATGTTTTGGGAAGTATAATATTTACTATCTTTAATGTGTGATAGCAGGCTATCACTTTCCAAATAGTACTAAACAGCAGTATACAGCTGAGGCTGACTGGAGTGTCATTACATTTGCAGGTGTATGGTCAAAAATCAAAGAATTGAACCAATTAAACGACTTGACTTCATTTGACTGCCAGAAGAAAAGTCAGAGGATCACTAAGGTCAGTGCTGTCATGGGACCACGTCTGTACAAAATTTCAAACCTATTCAATCTTCAGAATTGAGATATTTCAGCTTTGATCAAAGTTGTACTAATCAGTTGTCATTGCTGTTATCAAGGGGCACACAGAAGGATTCAAGTTGAAGAATCTGAGACAATGGTAGAGGCTCAAAAAGTTTGCTAGACAAGTATATGGTAATCTAGCCAAGCGTACAAAATCGCCGGGACGAACAAGACGAACTGGCAACAAACAAAGGGAGCACAGAGGCTAAATACAGAGGGAAAAACAAAATCAGGCACAGGTAGGAGGAGAGGCAGGTAATCAGAGAGGGCGCAAAAAACACACAGGGGAAAGTGGAGACCTAAAAGACAAGACATGACAGCTGTCCCTTAAACTAGGCTGCTAGCATGGCTAAAATGTTGATTATTGCAGCTTTATCTATTCCTCTAAAATAGTGAATCTAGTGGTTGGGAGGAGGTTGGGGTAGATGTACGGGTCAACAACACATTGCACTTTATGAGAGACAGTTATTCATTTCCTGTTTCCAGCCCAAAGTATGACCACGCTGGTTCTCTAACTTTATTATTTTTGGCAGAAAAATTAAACACAGCTGACCTAGGAACCATGCAAAGCTGCTCAGTTCCGTTCAAACTCCAAACTCCAAATCAGAAAATGTTAGCCTCCATTTTACTGGGAAAATTCAGAGGAGAGTAGTGTAACAATGTAAAAACTGCCAGATGCACAAAATTGCAATGCAGACGATTAGCAGAGTTGAGATCCCGTAGCTTCTTAGTTTTAACAGGTCTTAATACTGATACTGCTAACATGTCACAATATTTTCCATGATACCGCTGAAACATGGGTCTGAGTTGTGGGAAAAGTCAGTGGGAAAGTCATAATAGTTAGTCATAATAATAGTCATAACTGAAGCAAAGGTGATTAGTGTTTCAACAATAAAGTCTGAAATCAAGTTCTGCACTACTTTATATCTTTATTATGGGGACATTTATTCAACTACCAGCCTACAACTGCCACATAACCATCATACAACAATAAACAAGCAGTAAATAAAATAACATGAATAAATAACACAATAAGATAATGCTAAATACATTTTTGTGGTGGCAAAAAATATCTTTACCTTGGTTTGGAAGAAACAGTGGAGACAAATGTTCCTTCAAAATGTTCCATTGGTATTGAAACAGAGCTGCTGCTGCTGCTGCTGCTGCTGCTGCTGATAAAGACAATGTATGTATCTATATGTAAGGGGTGTACAAGACTAGACAGATGAACTCCTGTTGTAAGGTGTGTGAGTGTACATAATGGCCATTGGAACTAGACAGCCATAAACAGTGGCAAGTTATACAAGCAAAATCTTCAGTAACATTAAAGATACAATGAATAAATAAGCATATGAGAATGAATCAATGAACCAGTCTATTTGGGTATTTAGTAAGCTTGTTGATCAATTCACGTTTGAATCTTGATATTGTAGTGGCAAGTATTTTAATTCTACATAATGTGCTATAAATGCATAGTGACCTGCCTCTACTGGTGAAACCTGGCTATTAAATTGAATTTCGCTATTAGCTGATTTGGAGGCAGGTAGCATATATGATGGCAAGCTCCCCTCCACAGCGTCCCCAGTGTTACCAACATGCCGACTTTCTCTTTAGATTCGGTGACTTCTCATGAGGACTTTAAATCAAACTAATTGTTATTGAATAACAATCCATTACTGAATACATGCTCATAAATCAAGTTGCTCTCGTTCTACAGCTACATTATATCCTTTTCAGTTAAAAACTCCTTTCTGTCTTCCTGACAGTATTCTAGAAAAGAGTAAGTACACACAGTCGTTGAGAAGGTGGCCCTGAAGTTAAGCAGTTTGTAAACATGGCATGTATGTAGAGGTAGATTGTTGTGGAGAAATTGCTGAAGCCAAAGGTCAGTGGTGAGGTCAGGAAGAAAGAAAGTGTTCAGGAGCCTCTGATGTCTTATGCTGTATTATTTATTAGCAATTGATCAAGGAGAATTAGAGACATTCTCATAAAGCATCAGAAGTATCTGAGTCGGGCTCACATTCTGCCCAACTCATGCTGGTGGATAGACTTTAAACCCCGAGATAACCTCACAAATACTATACGCCCCGATTTAGGTAAAAGAGAATGCTTTTACCAAGGATGGTGTCTTCGTCAACATGATTAAGTCTGGAGACACAGATGTCTGTTTACGCAGATTGGAATGTCAGTGGCAAGCTGTCTATTATGTCTAAGCATGCAGCACCAGAGTCCTTCGACCCTGGCCACAACAGTGTTGAGATAGGATGACACCTGCTACTGCCAGCCAAAGATAAACAACTAATACTGCTGAGGACCTCAAGGCCCACATGTGACTTCATGTAACCTTGTATAATGTCTGTATGTTTGTGCTTTTATTATATTACATTTAAAAGTATGTATGTGTCACTCAGAACACTACAGGAATAGAAAATTCCATAACAGTAGATAATGTGAAGTAGTGAAGGAGAGCAAGAGGCATTTCTAGGAATGCAGCATAAGTCTTCAAATTAATTTGAAGAGGCATTACTTAAGCTAAGAAGTTTTGGGGGGTTTCCCTCAGAAGCAGTTCTGAAGAAGGGAAGCTCTTTTGTCTTCTAAGCAGTGCCTCCCTTAACATAACCAATGTAACCAGCTGTTAAATATATTGTTCTGTTCATCTTTTTTCCTCCAGTTCTGAAGAAGGGAAGCTCTTTTGCTTTCTAAGCAGGATAAATGACAAGCACCTTTTGTGTTGGCAACAACAAACCCTCTGGTCACCCTCTGGTTCCCAAGCAGAATTCCTACAAACTGAAATACTGCTAGAACGTTTTTTTTTTGTTTTTGTTTTTTTTTTAGCTCTAGGGCTTTTCTTTTTATTGCATATTTTTTCCTTTGCTAAGGAGAATTTTGTACCATGTCTGAGACTTCCTCAACATGTAGTATGGTACAGAGATTTTCCCCAAAAGCTTCTTCTGTAGAAAGAATAAACAGTGGTGCATCTTGTGTATTTCTCTGAACCCTAAACCTCAGTGGCTTTCCCTCGCTGCAGGTGAGATGAACAAACTGTCGGTTGTAAACTGCCGTTTGGAGCTGCAGTCACTTGATCTCTGCTGCTACTGTGTGGCATTGATGTGGTATTAGTGTTTGTTTGGTATCTGCCTGTTGGGGTTTTACAAGTGAGTTAAGGCAGCAGGAAAACCAGCATTAGTAACCATTGGCCTATTCTCTGTAACCGCTTATCCTTATCATGATATACACGTTATACCCACAAATTGCTTCAAACTCGCTCCACGTTCTCACAGACTGTGCCAATTTTGCTTTTTCCATTTTCTGTGACTGCTAATCCTTTTCAGGGTTCATTCTTTCATGTCCACTATTTTATTTCATCTTAAAACAGGATTACTTTCTAAAATAATATTTTTGTTTGAAACAGGTGTTTTTATTTGGCAGAGGTCCTCCGTTTTAACATTTTCATTTTGTGTCTGCCGACATATAGAGGATGATGGCAAGTGTGGAATCCCCGACCATTCTGGTCCAGATTTGTTGCATGCAATCTCCTTGGTTACGTCAAACTTTTGTTCTTTTTTGACCAGTTTCCTTTTTTTCCCTCACTCTCACTTCTGCTTATCCTTTATGTGCTCTTCATGAACATGTGGGAATATATCCCAGTTCACTGAATCAATTCAGGGTGAAAAATAATGTGCATTTACAATAAAGGACTATAGGCATTATATTTAAATTACCTTGACTAACAAACATGCTGACATGAGTTATCCATACTTTGGGTTTTCCTGGCACCTCAGTATTTCACTAGCATGGACCACACCATCAACATGTTTAAATGATTTGTTGATAAAATGAAGGATTCCCAGATAGTAAAATATGATTGGATTGGACATGGGCCAGTTGTGCTAAAAAGTTTGGTCTGCATTGGTAAAATAGATCTGCACCGGTGTCTTTTTGCACAATGAGCCTGACCTGGTGTGGACTCATTTGCCAGATCTGCAACAGCTTTGGGCCAGAACTGGTTCAATGCAGCAAAAAGGTTCATATACAAGCCAGATAAGGCACACCCAAAAATTACATTCTGACCAGCTCTGGACCAGATGTGGTCCAGATTTGTCCTAAAAGTGTTTTCAGTATTAAAATGTATCATAATTTAATGTGTCTAAATGGAAAACCAAGTTTGTTTCACGGGTCATCTTGCAGCCTCTGGTTCAGAGCTGCAGACCTATGGATGATTTATTGATAAAGAGAAAAAACAAACTCAGACTATGACGTCATGCAGTATTATGTGCATTACAAGGACATTACAAATGACATTACAAACATAAGCCATGTTACTGGCAGGATCCTTTGATTAAAATATCAGTTGCATCTAGTGCTACCTGACATTTGTGTACAGCACCTATACAAACAACATTCACAGCAAATGAATGTACGCAACACAAAGTGAAAGTGGAGAACACTGTTTAGTCCATGTAAAATTATTAGAATTATTGAAATTAAAAAGTATGTAAAATTTGAGGTGAATTGTAGAGTAGTATAAAAGTATGAAATTACATGCAATTGAAATACGCAATCCTGGTGCTTTTAGGTGATTGTAGAGAGTAGAAGAATATTTCATATGACAATTGCTTTTGAAAACTATACACAACATTCATGAAACAGACATGATGACAAAATCTTACTGTGGAGGGGGCATGGGGCTTCAGCTGCAGGGCAGAGGTGTGGACCTACCAATGTTAGCTCAATAACTACAACGACAGCTGTGCGTTTTCGTGACTTTACTCGAACTCCTGCACAACGACGACTCAATCCGCCCATACTCTGCAGGGGCTGCACTATCAATGCATTCTCCAAGTGCCAAAGTCTCTCCAGCTAAAGTGCTTCGAACAACTCTTCCTGATCCTCTTTGACTATCAGCACATAGGCGAGAATCTTCCAACCTCTCCCTTAAGCAGGATAAGGTGGCCACCTTGAGTACCTCCATCTGGAAGATTTCCCATCGATGAATCACTTAACACCACCAGCTTTAGGGAGCTTTCTTTTCCCAAGCACTGAAACCCCGAAATCACCTCCTCTGACATTTACCTTGCAAAAAGGCTGCTTTAATGTCTATGGAGTTCAGCTGCCAGCTTTCTTTTGATATATAACAGCCATTAATTTTTTTTAGAGACTCTGAGGCACACGTAGGTTAGTCTTTTGGGAGCTCCTCAGTGTTCATTTCCTCAAATCCTCTTGCAACTAGATCTAACCTACTTTCTCTCCTGCCGGTAAACTGTAATAGATAGCGTCAGTTGCATTTCGGCTCACCTGCAGTGCATCAGCGCCCCTCTGTGGCATAGCATCACCAAATATCCTCTTCAAGGTGGCCTTCATGTTGTCAAATGTGATGCTCGGACTAGCAGCTTGAATGCTAACACTGCATCCGACAATGAAATCCACCACTGAAACGGCACTGTCTTTCGTTATCCGCTCAAACTGCGTGTACGCCTCATACTGGCGGTCCTTTTCCTCTTTCAAAAACACAGAGTCCAGTGTTATCAGAAGTGGAGTCATTCCATCATCTTTGTTCAAATCAAACCAAACAAACCAAATGCATTCAATCCATTGGAAATTGTGACACCATGCCAATATTTGAACCATGAAAAGGATTTGGCCCATTTTGATGATCTTCATAAACCTGCTGTGCACAAAATTCACCAGTCCGTAGTATGCTATCAGTTAAAAGTCATCTGTCTGTTCACATACAGTCCTCGTTGCATACATCCCGCAATACTGCATTTTCATCGATCACCCTTTCTACAGTCCACTGTCAGGCAAATTAATGCTGTAGTCATCACTTATTTGCTGTAGTGTTCTCCTAAGGTCTCTCCATGCACGTCTTCTCAGAGTTAGGAGTTAGAAACAACCTTCCAGTGCTTCCATTTTTTACTTATGTCTTCACCAATCGGCACAGCTGTTGACCTACCGGGAGAAAGGGGGAGGTTTTTACAGTCTTTTTATATTTTACGTACAATGCTGCTACTGTTGACTTATATTTAGTTAAAGGTGAACTTTCACAGGCTATCCACCGTTGGTCGGACGCTAACAGTTCATGTGCTAGTTAGCGCTTGGTAATGTTGACGCTCGATTAATTGAATAATAATTTGTATTGTTTTAGTATTTTCAGTAAGAAACTGCTACTTATGCTAACGTTAGCTAACGATAGAACTGCTAAATCGAAAGAAGAAAAAAAAACATGTCAAGGTATGTTATCTAAAATCACAGCACATCTGGTCTGCGCAGTCCGACACTTAATTAGACTGTCAGCCTGACGGTCACGGCCACAACTGGTAGACAGGCGCCCAGCGGGCTTTGACTGCTGAGAGTGAAGCGTGATCTCATGTACTTCACTACTTTGTCTGGTGCTCGATAGGTAGGAATCTTCTGTAGCACCAGGGCATGATGAACCCCTTCAGGACTCTTTGGAAAGTAGGAAAGAGAGGGGGAAAGGTGAAAGGAATGGTGTGGGCGGGAGAGGTGCGAAGGGAACCAGATGGATTTAGGGATTTACAAGATTGTCAGAATCAGCACGGATGAGGTTCTGAAACTCATGATTACTCATGCTTACTCTCACATCTTTTTTTTTAAGATTATTTTTTTGGCCGTTTTATGCCTTTAATGATAGTGCAGCTGAAGATGGACAGGAAACAGGGGGCAGAGAGAGGGGGAGTGACACGCAGTAAATGCACACTTCTGCACACAATATGTGCAGCCAAACTTCTGCACAAATTCGCTATTCTCATAAAAAAAAAAAAAAAAAAAAGATGATTCACAGTGGCGATGTTAAGTATTTTTTTGGCACGTTAAAGTTTTTACGCAATGTTTCTTGCCTCAGCTCCTTTTTCCTGTGAGCCACTGAACCAAGATTACAATGATCTATCTGCATTGATGATTACAAACATGTGACTGCGACTTAGCACAGTTGCTACATACTAAATACTCCTGGATTTCACGTTCAAATATTCAACTTTTTACTGAAATTGTTATGCCGATTTTGTCCTGATATGTAAGGAATAATAAGATTCTGTTTGAAACAAAGACAAAACAGCAATATCTTATTTATATCTTATCTTAATATCTATAAATGTTCCGTGAGGAAAATAAATCCGCTAAACTGGAAAGAAAAGTCACACTACACAACAGTGAAACAGTACAGCACCCCACACAATTGCGGCCCATGCACAAAAGTGTTATAAATTCTGTCTGACCTGACCTCTTTCCACAATTACTGAATCATAGTCTTCTCTCTTTTCTTACTAAGTGTGATGATCATGATGCGTGTTGGCTTCCCCAAGAAAACAGTTTTCTGCTAGTGGTGTCACTTCTCTAACTTCTGTACAGGCAAATATCTTGCATTATTATAAATTACCCATTACTCAGGCAGCATATGTGCATGAAGGAGTGTGACTGGAAGAGAGTTGCGTGAGGCAGAGTCAGTGCCGTTGTTAGGCCTGTTTTAGGGAGGCTGAAGCCCCCCTAATAAAATATTCTTAAGGCCCCCTAAATAGTTTGGTGCTGATTTTTTTCCCCCACAAAATTTCACAAATAAATAAATAAATAATAAATAAAATGCTAAAAAATAAAATAAATAATCATATAACCTGTCATTAACAACTTAAATATGATAATAAATCTGTCAGTCCCTTCCATTTCACTTGAACGCAGAACCACATTACTGAAATCCAGTCCACGCTTTCGCTCTGCGACCTTGCTTGCGGCTCGGTACCCGCAGCCATTGGTACTTCTACTGTGCACACAGAGCTGAACAGAACACGTTAGGAGAAGAACATGAATGGATGGATGAAGGACAGATGTAAGAAAGTTTTTCAGGATAGTAGTGACAGTTAGTTAGCTCCAGCCCCCAGCTAACAGCAGAAAGTCCCATGTAATTCATGAAAGGCTCCATATTTGACAAATAAAAACCTGGCTTACACATTACAGACGTTCTCTGCACATCTTACCTTTGTTGTTTTGGGCCAAAAGTTACATTCCAGATGTAAAAGAACGCTGCTACTTAGCTAGCTGGTTAGTCTTCATACACTGTGAAGGTCCTGGTTATTCATAGAGTACAGGGTACTCTCTCTCTTTACCATACCTTTGGAGTGACATACATGAATGATGACATGAATGAGCTGAGCTCATTCATGTATGATTATCATCCACTGATGATACACACACATATATTATACACACACTCACACACACTCACTACCTCTCACTCTTTGACTGCACAGGATGATGGATGGGCAGCTTAGTGTAGTAGTTCATGGCTCTGAAGCGGGGCATCAGGACAAAAAATCCATGTGAAATAATCCCCTCTTTCACTGGTGCCTGGCTCAGCATGGTATTATGTTCTCCTGAGCTGTGCCTCTTCATTTTTCATCAGTCAATGCCCAGAAAGGTCGCAGAGGCTGAATGCAATGCATGGAAGCGGCTGCGGTTCTCATTTATTTGAACAGAAATGTTCGCATGCACATAAGGGAAGAGTGTTTGTACGGGGCATCATGGGGCTAAGTGTGGGAGAATGAACGTGCAATACAGGGTAAATGATTAAGCATCATCTTCACAGGACATCGTGAATCACAGGACATACTCACACTGTGCTGGAACACCATACAAAAAAACCTTTGGGAAGGATGGTCCACATTAGAGAAGCATGTCATCACCTGTGTTGCATCTACTGGCTCATTGATTATATTGTAACTTTATTACAAGGATGGAAAATGCAGATGAGTCTTAAAGGTCATTCATTTGCTTCTTGGAACTTGGATCTTCAACAAAGGCCTTTGGAAAGCACAGCTGCACATGGAGGAATTAAAAAACAAAAGTGAGTGTTTCTGGCATCAATCTACACATGACTCAAATCAGCTCATTTCCTATAGCTCCCCCACACAGCTGTGATCTCGAGATGTTTCAAAACCAATTCAAAGTTATTTTCAAAGGCTGTCCTTTGCGTGGTTTTGCATTGTGAAATAGTGTTACAGGATGTGATGTAGTGTACATAGTTTGAATAAATGAATAAAAGACTTCAAAGGCAGTGGTGAAATTGTGGATGGTGGTTAAAGCAGCCCTTGGTTGGACAAGCAGACAGAGATCCCAGCACAGGGATAGCTTGGCTGTGGTATTTATTTCCAATTATTAAAATTATATATATAATATGCATGACTAATTCCCTTTATACTGGATCACACTGGATTACACTGGATCATGGTCATCCAGATACAAATATAGATCTTTCAGAACAATAATTGAACCTTTTTCTTTTTTTAATTTTGTATACCCCCTTTTTTGTCCCTGCAGAGCACTACTACAACTGTTGCTTTGAAAGGCAATATACAAATAAAATATGGATATGATGCGCTTTGAATGGTTTGATCAGACAAAATCAAACAAAACTGGGTCTAAGTGTGGGAGTGGGACTAAAACTTTATCTTCATTGTCCTCTTCCAGCAGTAGAATATAATGAAGTAAATTTACAGTCTTCAGACAATTTCTACTTCAACACATTTCAGAAGTACTTTTTACTCGTATGCAGTACTCTTTTGTCAGATCCAGATGTTATATGCAAAGTACGTGAAATATGCAGTGTTGTTGTACAGTGCAGTACAGTGTGTGTAGTAGGTAAAGCCCCAACAAAATTCTGCTTACATATTAGTAAAAATATTCCAGAAGTATACTGTACACATACAGTATATAGAGTAGCATTTAGTGACATCTAGTGGTGTAGTTGCTTATTACAACCTGCCTCACCTCACCATTTTCTGTCAAGTGTGAATGAGAGACTATGGTGGTCAAGAATTCTGCAAAAAAAATAATAATAAAATGACAACAATAAAATGAGATAGGCCCTATCTGCAGCCAGTGTTTAGTTAGTTTACTGTTAGTTTAGTTTACTGTAGAAACATGGCATCTTACCTCACAATGGGAGATAGATAATGTCTATCACCAGTAGGTATCCCTCATGTTTGCTTATGCAAACTTTTCCATGCATTTCATAGGGGGGTGATGATGTGTAACAGCGGGCCAACAAAAATATGATTACAGCAAGTGATGAAATACACCTTCCACCAGAGTGTAGGATATGATCTGTGAAATCACCAGCCATTTCTCGTTCAAGTGATGATAGATGTCGCATTTACGTGCTCGCTGACACAACATTCTGACACTGACACTTTGGAGACGCTCGTTCTTCCCTTTTCAAACTGAGTCATGTGGAGAGCGCCGAAAACAGCGTGCTCGCTGTAAACTGCAACGGCAAAAAAAAAAAAATTAGAGCAAAGTTGAAAACAGGAAAACTGATATCTGCATATCTGAACTTTGTGTTTTTCCCTCATCCCTCTCCCATGAATCATCTCACGCCCCCTCCGACTGGTGACCTTTGAGAGCCTCTCACACTCCCTAAACTGGGAGCCAATGAACTACACAGGCCAAATTCACGTTAGTTAAAATTCATTTTAAGTTCACCTTATGCATTTTTATGCATAGCATGTTTTTATCTGTTGATTTGACTTTAAATGACACTTTTACTTAAGTGGAACTGCTTATAACTGCGTATAAAAGACACTTCTTCCACTATTGCTTCCATCACTCCTCGGGAATCAAGAAAATTTAAGATACTAAATAATGTGTGAATATGAAGCTCACTTTTTGCTTACTGTATTTTATTAACTTTAAAAAATGGGAGAAGAATTATGGAAATGGCGGTAGTGGGAAAACACCCAGTCAATAAACCTGTTGTCCTTCTCTCCTGTAGTGAAATAAAGCTACTAAAGCAGTTACTTTGCATCAGACAGATACTAATAACTGAGCTTCTATGTCAATGAACTTACTTAATTGACAGAATTGGCAACAAATTAAGTGCAGCTTGTTTAAAATTTCTCAAAATGCACAGCAAATGTGAATATTTTGTTGGATTTCTGACTGTTCTGTGATTGTAGATTAAATATCTTTATTTTATGGTCAAAATGATTCATTGGTTAACTAAGAAAATAACGTCCTGGTTAATCAGTGATGCAACAAGCTGTTGAAAGGAAATAAGAACAAACAAAAATCCCTAATGCCTTTGTTGTGATCTCCACCCTGAAGTATGGGAGGATAAAAAGACCACACCTCTCCTGAGCAAAAACCTTTTTTATTTCTCATTGAAAGGAACTTGGTAGAATATTACAGCAGAACACACGACTGAAACAGCTGCCATTTCACGTAACACAGTACAGGAAGAAGGATGTAGTTCAATCTCATGTGTAATATTATATATATAGTATATTTATATCAATAGAAAAGAAAAAAAACTATTGCTCCCAGGTGTTTATTTTTTTTTCATATGGCATTTCTGCATTTGTTGTGTTGAAGTGGGTAAAGTAAAATTCAACGAGAGGTTTACACACCAAAGGAAGTGGGACAATGAAAGTGACATTCCCCAAAGCACGGGAACTTTGTGGCTTTTTTTTTTCTCTTTTATTAGGCTGAGAAGTAAACTTTAAACTTTTTTTTCCATTTAAAGAAAGAAAACTTGAAACCGCTCTCAAATATGGATAAATACCATCATACAGCAATCAGAATATGCAAAATAAAAGAACACAAGGCAGCTCCGCGTAAGAGCAGGCATGCAAAAAAAAAAAGAAAGAAAAAAAGAAATGTATTTCTAAAAGGAGCTCTAAAGACAAAATGTTGATGATTGCAGGTGTTTATATTTGCGTCGTATGGCAACTGATGGAAAGCCAGTTTATGACAAAACATGGTTAAACAGTCGGACTGAAACGAGGGGACAACTCGATGCTATGTAAAGTGAACTGGAGTGCTGAGTGTTTGCTGACAAACTACTTCAATGAAGTTGTTTCTAAAAATTGCTATAACATACTGTGTTATCAATTTGTTGTACTCTTCTTAATTTCCTCTAAGGAATAAAAGAAATGTTAGGAAAAAAGCAGGTATGAAATATCACCCTGGACAATTGCATCCAAGTTTAGTGTTTTAAATAAGCCACTTTAGGTAGCATTATCTAATAAATGTCTCATATTTCTAAGACATATTTCAATATATCTCTTTTGAAAAATAATTCTATCTATACTTGATCTTTTTAGTAAGTAAATCTCTTCCAGTATATAGTTTTTTCTTTTTTTTCCTTTCCTTTTAGGAACAGCACCACACTGTGGGTTTTGTTTTCCAAAAGCACCTAATCTTTCTTACAATCAGACTGAACATTGCTTCAGTCATTAATGGTCTGAGTTCAAGATTAAAGGATCCAAATGACGCACCCTTAATAAGCCAACAAGGTCAATTCCCTTGAGACCGTAGCTCAAGCCTGGCAATATTAAGCTTTAACTTTTAACAATTGTGACCAGTGCTGGAGGCCTGAACTCACCGAGTCCCCTTTGATAGAAAGGTCACAGGGGTCAAACATGGGCCTGCATCATAGAAGACATCATCAGTTGCCACAGACGTCTCAGCTGCAGCAACTGGCTGACCAGATGTGCACCCAGAACCTCTTTGAGAACGATGCACAGGCACACGTAATGCTGATATACTCCAAAAAATATGGATTGGACTCGCTGGGCCTGAGACAATAAAAGAAGCCACGTGTGAGCAGGCCTCACCACATTTCAGCTATCGGAGCAGGAGGTTAGCACCTGAGGGATGGCCCAGGAGGGAGAGAGAGAGAGAGAGAGAGAGAGAGAGAGGGAAGGAAGGAAGGGAAGATGTGGGGAGGAGGAGGAGGAGGAGGAGGAGGAGGAGGAGGGGTCGTTTGGACTCATTTGGATTGTCCACAGAATCCAAATGAGTCGTGTGCTTGTAACAGATCACCTTACGGCACCTCGCTGGGCCCGAGCGGATGTCCTGCGATGCCAAGGATGCACCCTATAGCTGAGACTGTGGCACTGGGCGTTGTGGGTCTGTCTGGGCGAGCCGTCCGTTTCGGGTCGTTTTTAGACGAAAACACACACACACACACACACACACAGCCATGGTGAGTGATGCAGGCGCTCTGTCTCACTCCCACTATGCACCTGCTGGTATGAGTATGTCACACATTTCACACTTCCTTATTATCATCATCATCATCATCACAGACTACAGGTCAGCACCAGGTGAGCTCTTGCCATTGGATATCAACCAGGAGGTGGGACCGGTTCTGTTGTGTCTTGAGCACTGTCCAACTTAATTTTCTGGGCTACATGTGTGAAGTCATCAAATAGACAATCAATATATATATATGTATATATATATATATAGAAGTGCATATATATAAATATATATAGATAGATATATTTTATATATATATATTTTTTATCAATGGGGGATCTCATACAGGAGCTGACTACTGCAGTCCGCACTCAATTAGCTATAACATCCACCTAAACTTTAGAACATGATTCTCTTATATAGACAGTAATTTCTCAGTCAAATATACTTTTTTTTTTTAATCCGTTGTTTTAGCATTTTAAAGTTCGATTCGTCATGCACAGAATAGTCGTTCCTCTCTCTCGGTTTCTCTGTTTATCGCCAGGCTTTGCATCATGTTGTCAAATTCACCACAAGTAGCCACCTCTCCATCAATCGTCGTCCACGTCGTCGCCCTCAGACTCCTCTCCGGCTCTCCTCTCATACATCTTATCCCGGTGCCGCTCCTGGATCTCTTTCATTTCCTCGGCGTAGCGGCTGAACGCTCCCCCGAACTTGCTCCACGCCTTGAAGGGGATTGTTATAGAGTTTCTGTAACTGGGCTTCACTTCGCTCACCCGCAAGAAAACTCCATACTTGTTGGATCCCACGTCAAAGAAGAACCGCTTGGAGTCCACCATGATAGAGGTGCCCTCCGGAAGCTCGCTGTAGCCCCCGGCCCCTCCGCCGCCGGCCAGCTCCTCCTCATCTCCCCCGTAGTCGTCTATCAACTTAGCCAAGGCGTCGCGGAACTCTATTAAGCCCTGGGCCGGGAGTGCGATGGTTTGTCCGGCCTGTAGGCCAGCCCCGGGGATGCCACCCACTCCGACTCCGAAGCCGGGGCCTCGGTTGACGGTCTGCCGGATCCGGAGAAACCGACCCCGCTGGTTCTCCTTTAGATCGAGGTAGTATTTTCGGTTCTCGCGCACCAGGAACTCGCTCTTCAAGGCCCGTCTAGGCCCGGTATCATCCCCACCGGAAGATTGAGCGATCTGCTCCGGGGTGCTAGGCCCAAGCTGGGCGTAGTGCTCTATGAAATCCCCCAGGTAGTCGCGGAACTCTGCCGCAACTGACATAGAGAGGGTCAGTCGACTTTTCGAGCCCCCGGCGCCGACCTCGGCAATTTTGATGAACCGGCCTTTGGCGTTCTGCTTCACGTCAAGATAGAAGCGTTTGTTCTGAATGTCCAGCCGCTTCGAGGCCAGCTCCTGGGTCTCCGAGTCCCGCTGGTAATGCTGAAACCCGCCGCCGCCTCCTCCTCCCCCTCCGCCGCCGCCGCTGCTGCCACCGCGCTCACTGCCACTGTCCCCATCCGCCATCTTCGCCACCAGCAGCCCGTTTCTCTGCGTATCTTTGACCCCCACCGCCGCCCCCCCCTCCCCGTGCTCGCCGAGCTCGCAGAGGAAACCGGACGCTGCCTGCTGCGCTCTGGTTGGCCGGTCCCGCTGCCAATTACAACATCAGATGGAGGACGTGCGTTTCCATTCGCCAGTTTTCCTGCCTCTCACCGTGACATTCGAGCACATATTGTATTTACAATCCATACCAGCGCTCCATGTCGGTATTTAACTCGGGCTTAACGAATATCCACAGCGGATAGTTTGTCCTTGGGTAGACATAACGTTGCCGCAACCAGTGTCCTAATGCAGCCAGTACAGAGTTATGTGAATAAGTTATGGTTGTTCTTCCACTGGAATTTAGGAGCTTATTCCAACTATGGCCTCCTGATTATGTATTTTGTACATTTTTGGCATGGATGCCCCTGGAAGGACACTGCACACACACATACACACACACACACGCACTGTCCCGCCTACTTGTTGGTTTCGTGCGCAAAGGCACGATGAGCTTATGGTGGGGGATGGGTGAGCGTTGTGTAAAACGCTCGGCGATTGGTCGAAACAGAGATTCGAAGTAACAACGCCCGCTCCGATTGGCTATGCGAGACTCCCACGAGGGGTCTCATGCAAAAGATTTCCGAAAGGCTTTATTGTTTGCTTTCGGGAGCTTGAAATTGTTTGCCATCTACTCAGTTCTGCAATCAAATAACGAGGCGGAAAAATGGTACGTGCGTTTCGGCTAATGTCCAATGCATCCCCGGTGCCGTCGCTACATCTGTGCGGTAGTTAACTGTTCACTGTAGAAAGTGCTGTTTTGAATTTGGAGTGAGGAAATTCGAGCAGAAGGTGTGCGGTTAAAAAGCCTGCTAACTGTCAGCTAACGTGTTAGCATTAACATTAGCGCGAGAAGTCGGACTTTGTTGCTCTTTCATTAAAGCTAACATATTTGCCGCCGTATGTGTTTTTCCAGGATACTTCTTCTTTTGCAGAAACGGAGCACTTTATTAGAAGTATGAACTCTGGGTCTTAATAGTATTTTTTTTTTAAACTCGTTGAAGTCTCTAAGAGGTGGATTAGCAGCTACTAGGAAGCTAAGTTTGGCTATTTCATTAGCCTAACGGCTGGTTATCTGATAGTAGACTTTATTTACAAGTCTGCAAACAAGGAGGATGGCGTAAAAGTGTCCGTGTGATCTCTGTGCGCCTAGGCGACTCTGTGAGGCAAACTTTTTCCTCCCCACCCTGTTGAATTTGGTGAATGAAAAGTCAAAGGCTGACTGTCTTAAAGCGGCGCGTCTGTTTTGTGTTTGTCGCGGGGTCAGTGGCAGCTGCCCGCTGACAGCTTCTCAATGTTTTTGTCACAATGGGACTGTGTTAGTTTTCTCAAACTCGTCGTGCTACACATGTGCGTTGTGCTTGCCATTGCTGGCAACCGTTATTGTTGCCGCTTTGGGTGCGTGTGTTTAATTTTTGATTGGCGGGAAAGCGATAATAGTTCATTCGGGTATCTGCGCCGTTACCCGTTGCTGTGCTAATTAGTTGCATTTAGCGTTGAATTGCATCATTTTGTTATTTATTTTCCTAATGTAACCACTTGATGCTTTAATATTTGGTTTTGTGAGCTCCTTTGCCTATTTGTGTTCCTGCTGTTTTTGTTTTTGTTGTGCGGAAAACTCACATTTCTGCCTCAGTGTTGCCCCTCCTGTATGATTTCATGCTTTCTATTGTTTCCTGTGCAGGCTGGTGGTAAGGCAGGAAAAGACAGTGGCAAAGCCAAGGCGAAAGCAGTTTCACGCTCCCAGAGGGCTGGGCTGCAGGTAAATCTTTATTTTTTTTTTAAAGTGTATATCTCATGTGTCACCTCCCTCCCTTTTTTGTTTAACTCAAACCGCCGTCTTGTGTCTGTTTCCTGCCAGTTCCCAGTGGGTCGTATCCACAGGCACTTGAAGACTCGTACAACCAGTCATGGTCGTGTTGGAGCCACAGCAGCTGTGTACAGTGCTGCTATTCTTGAGTACCTCACCGCTGAAGTAAGTCTCCACCCGTTTGTGTATGTTTTGTGATTGAATGCTGCACTCGTTGCTTCCTGCGATGTCTGTGAACTGGTGCCGCTAGCTCTAATGCCTGCCTGTGGTCATTTTTCTTCTCAGGTACTAGAGTTGGCAGGTAATGCCTCCAAAGACTTGAAGGTGAAGCGTATCACTCCCCGTCACTTGCAGCTGGCCATCCGTGGTGACGAGGAGTTGGACTCCCTTATCAAGGCAACAATTGCTGGAGGAGGTAAGCATGTTATTTTTTTTGTGTTTGTCTATATTTGTATGTGAGTCATACTTACTTGTCTTTGTGCTCTTCTAATTCTGTACTTAGACGTTCGATAGATGAATTTTTGCGCAGATCACAGCAAAACTTTGAACCTCACCAATGGTTTTTGTTTTGTTTTCAGGTGTCATTCCCCACATCCACAAATCCCTCATTGGGAAGAAGGGCCAGCAGAAGACTGCATAGATGTCACAATGACCAGAAATTTCGAGGCTTGGGCTTTGTTCGGACCAGGAGTTCACATTTGTTCTTTTTTATTAATATTATAGCAAAAAAAGGAGTGATTGTTAGGTTTTGTGTTGTAATATTTTCCCATAACTAGAAAAAAAAATTCAGAAAACCCCTTAACGACAAAAAAAAAAAACCTTTGTATGTTATTGTAGAACGTTTGACTGGGGAGTTCATGATTATTTCAAATGGTGACAGAATTTGTTTGATTGGCCTAGGACTCTGTAATGTTTTATACTGAAAAGATTGTTAAAACCATTTTTTATATAAAAAAAACTTGTTTTGTGGTTATTTTCTTGAAGTTACAATATTTACTATAATACAAGTTTTTAAGGAGTTTTTGGGAGGAGAGCTAAATGTGACATGGTGCTTTTTTTCCTTTTTAAAATTTTAATACTTTGAACTGCACAAAGATAGTGTTGTATTAAAAGTTATTTTTTTCAAAATCATTGAAAACCACTTATCACAACTTGCTTCTACAGTGTTTTGTTTGTTTACAGCAGTTCAAACATGTCATAAATGTAATTGTGATCCTCCACTGCTGTGATCAGGTGACAGTGATCCTGCAGTTTTTGCTTCACTGTGGAGCCTACTGTCAGCTACATATCAGTACTACATAGTTGGTACCCTGATATCTGGAGAAAGTGGGCTGAAGATCTGGCTGATTTGAACCATATTAGTGCACTGTTCTTATAGTTGGGGACAAAGTGAAATGTCCTGACCATAAGTCTTACATTTTTTCAAACAAGTCAGCCTTTTTTTAAAAGCTGTGTTCAGGGAAATGACTTCGTATTTTATCTTTGAATAAAGACCCTTTGCATGTTGTCCTTGGCTTGCTTGGAAAGCATTACTTGAAGTTATTTTGGAGTTATGCCATTTATAAATCTTATATGTGAGATTCTTCAAATGTCCATACGTGAACAGTGCAGTTATTTTCAAATCTATTATTCTCGGTATTTGCAGAGTCAAATCAGCAAGAGAAGGTGATTTAACAATTTAAAACATAGTACTAAGCAAGTTTCAGAGTGTTGTAGTTTCTGTGCTGTTTAGTTTTACAAGAGAAATCATAACTCAGCGTAGTCATTTGACCACAAGTCAAATCTGGCTACATGATTTGTCCTGCACTTTTACAATCTGGCAGGAGAGGGAGCCACTGGCATTCACTATAACATCTCTACCTCTCCTGAATGATGAATAATGTACAAGGCAGATCTGCATTAGAAATGCATCAAATTGCACAAACATAAATATACAGATAAAAAAAAACAAACAGGAAATACATTTCTGCAAATGTAATACAACAGAAATAAGACTGCTATAAAATATACTCACCAAACTATTACAATGTAATGTAATGAGGTCAGTTTTTTTTTTTTTTTTTTAGTTTTATTTTTTATGTATTGTTTATTTAAGTATTATCTCACACAGACAGACCAGAATGCTGTAGACTTTTATACTATACTACTTCTATTGATGATGCAAAAGGAAAAACCTGACATAATAAACTTCATATGCGCTGTGCACACACGTGCACAAGTTTAGAACTATCACTGAATTCGACACAGACTGGGACCAATATCACGGCTGCGATGGTTTGTGCTGTGGAATCTGTAAGTGGTTGCTGTTGTTTTCAAAGTTTCAAGTGTACAAAGCATCTTGTCTTTGATGATGAACAGACCTCATGTGATCTAGAGCTACTCTAGGATGTGACACCGAACTGTACAGAAAACGCCACATAAATCTTTGACTGCATTCAAGATGAACAACTTACGCATTCTTATCATGTCCTACAGCAGCTTTACCAACAGGAACAAGGACAGTTCAGCTGTTTGTTGTGACAATCTCGTGACTTCACTTTTGAAGATGCGCGTTGCTCTGCGTTAGATGAAAAGCTTGATCGCACTCTCTTATACAGTAAATATGAAGCTGCAACTAGCAGCCAGTTAGCTTAGTTTAGCATAAGAACTTGAAATAAGTGGAAAGAGCCTATCAGAGCTGAATTTCTTGGCTTTGTGCAGTAACTTTTTCAAGTAGAGTTAAAGATACCGTTAGGCCGATTTTCTTTGCCTTTGGACAGAGCCAATATACGTTTCCATCTGTTTCCACAGCCTTTATGCTAAACAAAGCTAAACTTCATAATCATCAAGCAGACACCAAAGTGGTATCGATCTAACTCTTATTTATCATAAGGTATTCAAGTCTTGCCAAGAAAGTGACCATATTTCTTGAAATGTTGAACCACACCTTAAAGGCTATAAGCATACGTAAACGCTTTTGATAGATTTTGTACAACCTCATTCTCATAGCAATTCTGTATTATCACCATCACTTATGAGAAGCCTAATTACCATTGCTCCCTGAGAAAAACATAAAAGAGCCTGACTGTTGTTGTCTCCTTTGTATCCCAACACCCAGCACCATGCTCATCTCATTATTTCCTTTGCAGGTCCCACTGGCTTAAGTGTCAGAAAATCTCTTTATTATCTGTGATGTGGAAGAGATTCAGCAATAAGACTGCAGAAGAACAAGCGGCTCTGACGCTGCCAGGAACAGAAAGCTGGTTTATTCAAAAAAAAAAAAAAAAAAAAGAAAAAAGAAAACTTCTGAAGTTTTGTTTACTCATGTCTGACTCAGAGGGTTAATGAGTCTGAAATGATAAAACATCCTGTTTTCGGCTGCGTGGTGTCTCACAGCCCAACACTGGCAGCGAGGATCTTGTTATGACACTAACAGGATTGACCTTTGCAAGGCAGCAATACACCCACCAACGTCCAGAATCCCACAGCTGGACTTTTATTTATGTCAAAACAACCTCGGATCGGAGTCTGATTTCATGTTAAAGTTTTGTGAAAGTATCGGCAACAAATGGACGTAATTTAAAGATTTAACCGGAGGAACACAATGACGTGAATCTCAGTTGGTATCCTGCTGCTTTCGCTGTCAGGTCGATCTTTTCTCAGAAAATGTGATAGGGTTGTTCTAGATGCAAGAGCCTGTAGCCACGCTGGTGGCTCCACGAGGGTGTAGTGCTCCAAGCTAAATGCCAACGTACTAATGCATGCTAATATGCCCACGC
Source organism: Nibea coibor (assembly GCA_023373845.1). Classification (NCBI taxonomy): domain Eukaryota; kingdom Metazoa; phylum Chordata; class Actinopteri; family Sciaenidae; genus Nibea; species Nibea coibor. The sequence continues at coordinate 8,401,044 of CM041737.1, read as the reverse complement.
AGACAATGTTGACATGTTTACCTGCTGGTTGACGGGAATGTCACTAGTTTTGCAAATGTTTTGTCATAAACCAAAGTTTGGCTAATTAAAATCCTGACCTGATTATGGTTCTCTATGAAAGTCAGGGGATCATCAAGTTACCTTATAGGTATTACACTCAAAACCCACAAATGTTAGTCTCTGTTACAGGAAAAGTTTCATTGAGGGAAATCATGAATGCCTTTACAAAACTGATCCATCCAATAGTTGTTATTATTTATATTTATATATTTTCATTTATTTATATATGTGTTATTATATATGTTATTATTATATCTTAGTCTGCACCAATATGGTAAACTGACTAATCGACCGACCCTAGAGCTGCTCATGTGGCTACTCTCTCAACACGAGCAGTGATACCCAACCTGGTTGAGAAATATATAACCACACCAAAAACTCAGATCTCAGTGGCATGCTGGCACCAAAGTAGAACATAATAACCCCGCAGATGTACCCCTTTACCAGATCATCACTTCTTCCAAAAGAAAGTTTACAGTGAAAATTACTCTGAAAAGTTGGTTATGAAACTGCTGCCAACTAAAGAACCCATCCAACACCCAACGCAGGCAGTTCAGATTTCCCTGATCGAATGTGACATCAGATGTATTGTCCACATGAGCGCGATCCTCTGTGGGAACACATGAAAGACGCAGCTGTCTCGCATCTTCAAAGACTGAGGATCATTTGTTTATTCCTACATCTCTGTCTCCCCCCCGTCTTTATGGTTTTCTCTTGAGGACAGTGGGAGGGTGACAGCTGGAGGTCAGCCTTCAGCTCCCATTCTCTTCCTCCGTGAACAGGAGATGCCTGAAATGTACCACACAAAACAGTGGCAACGTCTCAATTTATAAACCGGATTCGTTTAATTATAGTCTCTATTGGTGGATGCCCTAACATGAGTTATGATTCAACCTTTAATGAATTAATGTGTTTGCTGTTTTGTTGACCTGCTACTGTAGATCCTTTTGTGCATCCTGATGAAAAGATCTATCGGCCTTCATAGAAGTCTCTGAAGGTTTCAGTTCATCTGTCTTTGTGAGTTAAATCTGGGACAAATGGACTATGAAGCATCCTCAAATTTATCTGAGAGAAATTTGATGGTGTGTCAGCGCTTCAACGCAGTCATTAGATGGCGACAAACTGAGGCTACTTTCTCTATAATCTTCATGGATGATGTGACTGCCTGCCTCCCTATTATAGAAATGTTTGTGGTGAAAATAAAATAAGTCTTGATGAAATATTTTGGCAGAAACAGATTTATGTCAGCTTAGAGTTCCACCTGTGCTTTAACCTTAGAGTTTAAACGTTCTGCAGTAATGTCAAGACATGTCCGTCTGATCCAGACCTTCCAGATGAACTGAACTAACTGATCCATTCTGGCATCAAACTGGTGTGATCTGTTACAGTGTGGCAGTGAAACTGAAGGTTATTCCTTGACTTCGCAATACAAAGAAATGTAGGTGTCCTTTGATCCGCGATGTAAAGAAACATGTCAGATAGACGCTGACAGAGAACATCTTCATACACTCTGAGAGAGTTGAGCTTTCAGAGACCTGTCAGTGGCTCTGTGTGTCTTCATGTTTGATGTTTTTAAACCTTGTAGCTGGGTTCAATGCAGTACCAGGCAGGAGACTGTAGGGCTGAACACATTTATTACAATGAGGTCTTTAAAAAAGAAACACAGACTAGTGATAGTACGACACCGGCATTGGAAAAAAAAAACAACCAAAAAACAAAAACAAAAGACAAGTTCTCAGTATGGCTACTTTCAAACCAGCTAAAAATAGATTTTTTTTCACTGAACATCTAAAAGTTTTCTTGTAAAATAACAAAGAATGATTTAAACTCAACTAAAACATTTTTACTAACGCACAAACATGTTACAGCTGTTGAGAAAAATCAAAGCAAGGAGTTTCTGTCCGAGACTGTCTACATTGAACGTCGATTGTTTTTTTTTTTTTTTATTATATTTTTTTACGCAGTTAGAGTTCATAGTGCAACAATTAATTAATTCAACCATCTTTTAACGACTTGTCTAGTTCTACGTCACTTCAAAGTCTGCATGTCTTCTTGTGACACCTCACAGGTAAGCACGAGAAGTTAGTTGTGTTTCCAGTTTCAGACTTCTGTATGGCACAGTTGTTGTAGATTCTTCAAGTGAGTTTATCCAAGGAGGCACCAGTATGGTCATGGTAAAGGTTCGTGTTGGCCACGTATTCAACACAAGCAGTTTGAGTTCTCCACATATCTTCACACACACACACACACACACATATACACACGTACTGTTGGCCACATTTATACCTGAGTAGGTATCAATGACAAGCGATGTGTATGACTTTAATTGAACTAAAATCTTCCCACTCACCTACCTACAAAAACACACAAACAACGGTTCCTTTCCCTTTCTGTGTCCCTGAATGTGTTGGCATTGTTCAGGAGGTGTTTTATCTCCACGACTGCAATTCACACCACTGAATCAGCACCAGGAAAACGACCTCCCCACCATTTCAAAGAATAACTTGTTCGGCTTCCTGAAGTAGTGACAAAGCTGCTTAAATGCCTGGGAGCTCAGCGGAGCGTGCGGCCTGCCTTTAGACTCGTCCAGGCACTTATCGTGTCCGGCAGACAGGAGGCAGTAGAACCCCTTGGTGGTGTTGTAGTAGAAGTTGTTGGGGCTTATCCTGGGTGGTAAGTCCAGGAACCTCTCAGCTTTTCTCAGCTCGGGGAAGGGATCCCGAATTAGGGCATCTCCATCCACCACATGGATCTGATCCCTGGGGAATACTTCCAGCCAACGGGCTAGATGCTGGTAGTAGAGGCTCCTCTGCAGTGCCTTGTACCCAGGGTCAATGTGGCCCTTGTGGATCAGGAGCTGCTCTAGTGGCTGGTAGGGCTTGTGGCGGGTCAGGCGATTGTGGAGGACCTGGGTGTAGTCGGAGACCAGCCTCTCGGCCGGATCCCGGACAATGAGTAGCAAGCGGACAGCTGGATTCATGTCCCAGACACGTGCAGGGACCTGAGGGGCCGCAAAGTAGCCAGGGGTCTTCTCCACTGTCAGCTGACCAGGGAGGGTGAAGGGCATTTGGGCTCTGTACCAGGCCAGGCCTCTGCGGTAGTGCTCCTCCACATTAAAGTAGTGCACCTGACAGAGAGACAAAAGGTGCAGCAGTGTTAATGACGATAAGGAACACAGTACACGTCCACGAAATTTCACTTCTTGATCCAGTGATGCTGAAAACCTTTCTTTCTTTAAATGCATCTATAAGCGTTTTATCATTAAAAAGTCACTTTGTCGGCTTCTTGTCAAAACCAATCTATTCCTTTGTGCCAGCAGTCCTCACCTCAAACTACCCTGGTTAGGATTTCTCTCTCTGCAGCTTCTTTGGGACAGACCTGTCATCATTCATAATCACAAGTACGCAAAGCATGCATAGGCTGAGCTGACTTTGTTCTCATTCTATTAATGCCTCTACACTGATAATGATCAAAGGGGAAAAGTTCATCTAGAGCGTAACACAAATTCACCTGAACATTTTTAAAGGTTAAACTTGATATATTTATTGAAATAAATTTAGTAATGCAGTTGCAGCAGCTTGGCAATACACTGCCCGGTCTTAAGCAAATTAAGTCTTTTGATGAACTTTTGCTGACTTTTCTCTGAGCATTTGTGTGTGTGTGTGTGTGTGTACAATATGATTTGTACACACACACACACACACACACCCACACACACACACACACACACATATGTTATTTGAAATAAATATAATGATATCCCACATTCAATTATTAAGCACTTATAAATGATTAAAGTATTCAAGAAACACACCCAAGTTCCATAACTAATAGCAGTCATTTTAAAGAAATCAGTGCTTTTTCTCGTGTTCTCTTTGCAATATAAATTATTAATGTGGTAACCTTTAAGCAGAATTTTAATATTGTAGCTGGTTCAGGTGGCGCTGGCTCTAACTTTTTTATACATGGATGGGAAGTTTAAAAGGAGTCTCAAGGTGAATGTTACTTTATATTCTGCAAAGTAACTATAGCCAACACAAGTTTTCGACAAGTACAAATTTAGCCGTTCTGCAAGTAGTGAGTACTTTTATTCTGAATTAATCTTTATCTTCATCTTGTCATTTATTTTCTAGATTACTATCAATACTAGGATGAATTACTTGTTCTATAAATCATCTGGGTAGTGAAATATGCCGATTAATAACATTAAAACTGCTTTTTTATCTGACCTGAGCTGGAGCTAAGTTAGGCAGTACTTTAAAATTGTACTAATGTGTGCTTTTTTATCCATGTAATGTCAAGGTTTTAAACTATGTAGATGGAGAATTGTTACACTAAACTGTCATTTATTATATCTGTGTGATAGGCAGTAATGATGCATCCAAAATCAGCTTCAGTAACAGTACAGAAGCATCATCAGTTTCATGTAGCTAAAATAACAGCAGTAAAAGTACTTGTATTCCATGTGATTGCTTTATCCTTATTATATTACTGTTTATTGTGATGCACCAATGCCCAAGCAATATTTTAATACTGATGTTACTTGAGACTTGCAACTTAGACTTGAACCCATCCGAAGGGTCACAAGAAGAATCGTGAGGGACAGGTCATGTGATGACTGTAATGAAAAATTGGGATTCTTTTTTTTTTTTTTTTTTTTTTAGAAGGGAAACATCTCTTTGGTGGATTTGCTAACAATTTATAGACATCTATCAATTTCTAGACATAGACCTAGACCTCTTTTTGTGGTGACTCACAAGCCATGAAGGCCATGAATCACAGGTTTAATCTATGTTGTGATGTCTCACATTTTACAAAAGTACAGTCAAAGGAGTACAATAAGCAGTATGATCCCTCTGAAATCTTGTGAAGGAGAAGAATAAAGTAACATAAGGATGAAAATACCGCAAAATTGTACTTTATTTACCTCGGCCTTTGCCACTTCCACATCTGGGTGCAGGTTGAGCATCTCCAGCAGTGCCCTGGTGCCGCCTTTCCGCACACCAATAATAATAGCTCCGGGCAGCCTCTGCTGTGAGGCATTGTAAGAGGAGGAGGAAGAGGATGATGAAGAGGTGTAGGCAGGCGAACTGGAACCCCCGCTGCGTAATTCCCTTAAGCATACAGACAGCTGAGTCTGCAGCAGCAGAAGCAACAACAGGGCTAGTAGCAGTGTCCACAGCATGGTGCCACACACACACACACACACACACACACACACACACACACACACACACACACACACAGACACAGAGGTAGAGTGGAGGTTATGCGCACACGCTCATGAGCTCCTGGACTTGTACAGAGCTGTGCTTGTTATCAGTCAGCAGGAGGCCTCAGGAGGGAGCTCTTCAATTGGACAACCTATGAGTCAAGAGAAAAATAATGGTCATAGTCCACTTTTGCTGTCTCATTTTTGGTAGAAATACAAGATAGAAAAGTGATACAGTTGGCAAAGATGCTGAAAATGCTGCTGATAAACAAACACCAATGTAAATCAACTGTAACTTAAAGCAGAGATTGTTCAAATTCAGACGGATAGAGTTTCAAGTTTATTGCCACATATTAGGAAAATATATTATAATGATTACAATAATACAGCCTCATTTAAATACACAATCATTCTTTCTTTCTCTGAGTGACAATTTAAAGGAGAAACCTGAGCAAGTGACAGGAGAATCATGCATATCTTCCACACAGGTGCACTACATGGTGCACTTATCATCCAATCATGCTCTGAGGCATGTATGAAAATGCTGAACGGCGCCAGTTCAAGAGGAAAAGATTGCAGAACTGGCTAATGTTTTTAACAGGAACAGTGACTGACAGTGACTATGTGACTGACTCAGTCACACTCAATGAGTGAATCAGGACAGAAATTGTGATCAACAGTGCAGATTTGATGATTATGATGCCTGTCCAGTAATATCATATCTAAGGTAAAGCAGAAGAACACGTGAGACAAGTGACTGAGAATGTCAGTGCTCAGCGTCAGTGATCAGACTGTCAGCAAGAACAGCCTCTTCACCATCACTTAGAGAGGATATTATAGCAGGGTTGAAGTGCATAAAGCCCTCATTAAAAGATGAATACACACTTAAGAGTTAGTCCACAGAGACGTGAAATGACAAGATACAGTACAGGCCTGAATGTTTGACCCCTACAGTGAGATCCAGTGTCTCTGTTCTGCTGATTGTATTTTTCTGGCTTAGAGTACAGGGTCAGTGTAAATCCATACAAAGTCGTTCAGAGTGATCACCTTTATCCTATGGTGAAAACATTTCTATCCTGATGGGAGTGATCTCTTCCAGGATGACAATGCCCCATGCACAGGACACGAGGCATCATTGAATAGCACTCTCCACCACCATCATCAAAACACCAAATCCCTTCAGTAGTATTCAGAGACTTGTACAATCAATGCCAAGGCGCATTAAAGCTGTTTTCTTCTGGCAGCACATGATGGGCCCGCACTTTATTAAGACACTTTATGTTGTTTTTTCCTTTAATTTGTCACCCGTCTGTACATATGCCATAATATAGTCTTCTTTAGATATATATCTGATTCGTTTCTCAGACTGTAGGCAGTGTTTTGATTCCCTGATACTGATTGGAAGCTTATTCCATTCTACAGAAGCTCTGTCATAGTCTTTGTCACTAATTGCTGTTTATCCACATATCGAGATTCCTCCAACAGAGCTGTAAAAGATTCAGATATAACTAAAAATAAGCATTCAGCTGACTGAATTTAATCTGGTTCCAACCCAGAGCTATGACAGTCTGTGATAATGCTTTTTTTAAATTTAGTGACTTCTACATTCTTTCATTTAAATTGTAAAAGCTTTAAGTGAACAAATAAAAGCATTAGATCACTGACAGCATGTTCATATTGTGAAATTTATATTATTTATATCTGAAAGTATGCCACATAAATGATTTATACTTTTCTGCATTTCTGCAAATAATTGATCAAATTACACAATAGCAAATCTACTGAAGATGCACAGCTTTGAAAAAACAGATATATCTGTGTGTCCCAGCCAAATGGAAACACCAAACCTTCTGTACAGAAAGAATAAAAATGTAAAATATTTCCTTTGACCAGCAGATGATGCCGTGTTGACATCACTCAGATTATAAGAATGTAGTCACAGAGCGTTTCATTTCATCTCGGCAGTCGCTCCATGCGCGCGTACTTGCTCAGCGGTTTCATGATCCTATATATCTGAGACGACTCTGCACTCTAATATGCCAGTGGTGGATTCAGCCCAGATATAGGGCTGTCATATGGTTATGGCAAGAAGATACTAAAATATTCATCTATATCTAAAGCAGACAGATAGAAGATGCACTGAAAATTAATGCTGTTACGAGGTTTAGGGTCTCCCCAAGAAGCACTAACACTCCTCTGTGATTAGCTGAACCATTTTTATGGTAGAAAAGACAAGTTACAGTGAATCCTAAATGTCTGAAGGCAGCAAGATGTCTCTTGGAGATGGGTTTAATCTGTATATATGATGAGGTTTCCAGTGGTGGAATAAGTATTTCGAACTTTTTCTTTAATTTTGAGAAGTAGAAGTATGGAGGAGCAGAAAATGAAAAGACAAGTATAAGGTTCGTCAAAAAGCATCTGAAGTCTGTAGGATTTAGTGGCATCTTGCGGTGTAGCTACTGCGAAACTATGATCAGCAGCACATGATCAGCCAAATACGTCATCATTTTAAATACAAATAATATCTTTTTCTGTTCATTTTTAGGCCATATGCAATATATGATATTAATTCAGAGACTCTCTTCTTCTTAAACAATCCTTTGCCCTGAAGCAAGGCACACGGACCCTCATGTGTTTGAACTGAACTGATCAGCTGCCTAACCACATCTCCCTGCTGATATGTGTTCTAAAGCCCTTTTTTGAACTGGTCCTGACCAAAATGATTCAGAAGTGATGAGTGTCATCCATAGTTTAATAGGCATGATAAACATAAATAGCACAGTAATAAGCGCTGAAGATGGGGACAAATCTCACATTCAACTCAACTCCTCCTTTAATCGGTGCTCACTTAAAGGACTAGTTTAACATTTTGGAAAAGAATCTTTCCTCTAGTTAGATTCTCAGTTTCGGTAAGCTTAGCACAAAGGGTGGTTGTCGTTAAATGCCAGAATATCAATCCATTTCTTTATGATCTTGTAATCTGCCTCTAGCTGTAGAAACTGGGCTGTTTCATCCAGTAAGCATGACCTGTGTGATGAGGCAGAGAATGAAATGCATTTGATACTTTACAGGACACGTGGATACATTGTCATGTGTTTGCTTGCTTTGTTTTTGTTTTTTTCTTGTCTTTGTATGTAGTCAGGGTATTTTGGGGTGAGAAAAAAATCCATTCACACAATCGAAATGTTGCAATTTGCCAAACGTGTGCATTTGGACCTATTTTCTGCACCCGTTTTACATTTTGACTCATTAAACTGAGGGCTTAATATTACAGGTTAAACCAATCCCATTAAAGGTGGCTACAGTGTGCAGAGAAAAGGTCAAAGTTTCAATTTATTATAGTTTCAATATTTCCCATGGAAAAACTCAAACCTAGCAGTGAGGTAACCATGTAATGCCTGAACACGCTGATGATTTCCTGTTTCTTTTTCTTCACATGTTGAATTTCTTACTTTGTGATCTTTTTGAGGATTGAAAGAAAACTCTGACATTTTCTTGCATTGCGTATGAGAGCTAAACCTGATGGCAGCTGCACTGGAAATATGTTTCAGTTAATTCAGTACATACAGCAGTGTTCACCCTGAACCCTTCTTGTTCTTCTGGTTTTCCTGTTGTTATTGTTACTGTTGTTATTGTGCTAGAGCCGCCCTGATGCGACTGACTTATTAATTAGTATAACAATGTAGAGGAGGGACTGTGTCTAGCATTTTTCCTGTTGCAGAGCACTAATTGCACCTTGAGGGAGTGTCGCGGCACCCCCCCAACCTTCTGTGCTATCCCCTGGCTTGGTGACACTGTCGTCATCGATGTTGCAACCTTTGCCATCCCTTGTTGACTGTGGATGGGAGCTCCAATGTAAAACACTGTGTGGTTAAAGACGGTGCTATGGCTGTCGTGAGTGTCCACTTTAGTGTTGTAGTGAAGTGAGGGAGTAACAGGCTTTTTTTTTTTTTTGGCCGTCTTCTTTGTTTTACGTTTACTTGTGGTTCTTTCTTTTTGTGAGTGAGAATAATCAGATCATATTCATAATCAACAATTTTAAAATATGTGTTTGTGAAAGCAGTTGTATTAAGTTAAAGTACAAATCTATCCATCTTCATTTTGTTTCTTCTAGGAGTTCCTATTTTTTGTCTGTAATTCTAAGGCATACTATTTTTGATTTAATAGAACATAAATGAAGGCCAGCCTGTTTTACTATGAAAACAGCTGAAGATCTTTTTTTATTCCTTTTGATTTTTTACTCTCACAAAGGACTTGTTGAGAATTGAGACGCTGATCTCACTAACCTGGAAAATTAGTTTTTCCACCAAAGGTGTTGTGTCACTTGTCACACAGGCCGACATGAAAATCCTTTGTGACATTTGTGTTTTGATAAGCAATCAGGATCGACAAATTAACGAACGATTGAACCCACACTATAAAATCTGCGAGTCTGTACTTAGGCACAGCCATGCCTTTTACCTAAATGCTAAGGTAACTGATTTAGAGATCACTAAAGCTATTCAAACATTGCATAGAAGCTCATCGAATGGTTGTGGAGACCAAATCGTTCAAGTGGACCACCTAACCAAAGCACGGACACTGCCATGCCTCATCAAAATATTGTATTTTTATAATATCTTTCTCATGTTTGTCAAATGAAGTTGAAACTTATATACTTAACTTATATATTATACTATACTATATATATAGAGAGAGAATTTTTCCAAACAATCTCTAGTTATACTCAACTGGCAACCCCCGTGGCTGTGAGGGGAAGCCAATGTGGAAGTGCTAAAAATTGCAGTTCCTCAAACGTCTCATTAAGGCTGGCCAAAGCACGAGTCAGTGTGTGTGTAGTCAGTCTCCAAAAGCCCCCATTTTAAAGCCTCCAACTTCACAGCCGAAGTAAACATGTTAAGAGTGTGGCACAACAGCTTACTTCCCTGTTCAAATTACATTAAGGCTTAAGGTTCTGCATAATTAACAGCTTGGCTGCTTTGATGATTGACAGGTGGATGTCGTCATGGTGGCTTTGTTTGAGCATCCAGGCATTATTTAGCCTCACACATCCCCGCACGATCCATGTCTTTGCCCACTTTTGGATGAACAGGGAGGAGGCAGACACAGGACTGTACTTTCTAAGTTTCACAGAAACCTAAGGTCGACGCTGAAGATACATGATCCATTTCTACACCGTCTATGTTTGTAGCCAAGAAAGCAACATCACAATAAGTGTTTTTATGCTTTAGGCTTTTTATGAGTGACCTTATCTTGTACTCTAAGCACCAAATCGCATCATTTCCCTAAATAAAAATATCTTCAGACATGAGTCATGCCAGGGGTCAAAATTACCAGAAGACCTTTAACCAGTCAGTGTAGAAAGCCAAACGCAGGGCTCAATTTAAATTCCATAATGGAGGCTCATTGTCATCATCTAAACATCATCTATCCATAGATAATTGGTAGGCGTGCGGCTGCTGAACTGATTCTAAGTTGACTACTACGGCTGCATTCTTCTGACCAGTTCCAGCCACTGACAAAGCAAATAATGTGTTTCTGGTTATGTGCAAACTCCCAAAGATTAGCAGGACTTATGAATTGACACAATTGTCATTAAAAAATATTGTTTTGATGGTGAAAATGATCTTTGAGTCCCACCAGTCTTTCATAATCAGTGTACACCAGACTACAAACTGCAGGATGAACACTGCTGAATCAACTGTTACACTGGCTCTTTGTTTCCCTCAGAACAATCCTATCTCACAGAAATTACATTTATGTACTGCTAATGTATTTGTGCTTTGAGGGGAAAGGTAATTTCTGTCTGGGTTATGTTCTCTTAGTATAGGAGAGTTCTATTTAGGTACTGAGTTCACTCATGGGTGGTCTAGTGGAGACGGCAGTTTGCATCCTGACTCCTTTGTGTGTTTGTTAGAGAAAGACAATGTATTCAACTGAACGTTAATTTCATAAAGTTGTCCGGTCTTGTGCTTCAAGTCACAGCTGACTTTTTCAGTATTTAACAAAGACCACTTTTAATTTTAAGTCCTGCGAGAGCCCGAACATAACCATAGTTTAATAACGCTTTAGATTCTATAGATATTGTAGAAAACAAATAAAATGTGTTGCTCAGCATCAGCATATGTTAATTACTAATGATCAGGTGGCATTACATTTCTCACAAAATGCATTTGCTGTTGCAAATGCTGTTTACTGTCACAAAGATGCATATTGAGAGAAACACTCTACAGCTTAAAAATGATCAGCTTGGCAAACTCAGGAGACGGCAGGTGGATGCACGTTTCCATCCACGACGTGAATATTAGGATTTGGTTCATTGAAATAAGCGGCCGATGGGCTAAGGCTGCAGTCCCACAACAAGATTAAAAGGGCGCAAATCAAACATCAAATGCTGGGGGAAAGAAGAAAACACGATTCTCTTGAATATGTTTTCATTGCACTTTGTCACAAAGCAACTTTCACAGCTCACCCACGCGTAAAAACGTCTTTGCAATATTAACACTTCTCTACAATTTTTTAAAGGTGCAAATTGAAGATGCGCGTAAAATAGGTGGATGGAAACCCACTTACTGTTTATTAATAACCTCCGGCCTACAGTACATTTCTGTACTGCAATTTCCTGTCACTTATCGGCTAACATACTGTATACCCCATAGTGATATACACCGGCTGATAACAGACCCATTTCTGACCCTGATGAGTGTTCACTTGAATTCTGCCTCATGTACATTAGCTGCTGGCAGTGAGCAGAGAGAATGACAGAGCACCTACAGTCATCATGTTGATGTAAAGTGGCAAACTGTGGGCTGATGCCAATCACAGTGTGGAGTGCGTACAGCTTGTGTGTGTGTGAGAGAGAGAGAGAGAGAGAGCAATGGAGACAAAGAGAGATCTTTCGGGGAGCTGTGTGTGTCTGTGTGTTGATGTTTGTGTTCCACAGCGAGACACATGCCTGTGTGTTAAGTGGTTGTGTGAGTCCCTTGTGACTCCTCTGTAAGCTGAAATATCCCCCTGCTGTCAAGTCGCTTCGCTTCCACCTCACCTCATGACCTTCTTCTCTCCTCCACCTCCTCCTACCCTTCCTCTTACCTTTCCTTGCCCTCGTCAACCCTCACCTTTGTTCTCTGTTTCCTCAGCCTGTTCCTGACTCTGTCTCCGTGAGTCGTTTGAGTCCGTCCCAGTTTATGTGGAATCCGATAACAAACCCCGGCACCATGCTAATGGGGATGCCCCGCAGCAGCCTCTTAGCTGCTCATAAATAAAACAGAAGCACACCTTCCTGCCCTGAAATATTTTGGAGTCAATGAACTTTTAATCTTGACAGGAAATGAGACAAGGTTAGATTTAGAAACGCTTCATGTCTCCTGTCCTTAGTTCACTCCCTACAATTTTTGCTATAATTGGAACTTTTTCTTCACTGGTTCCTAAAATATTTGAAAACCTTTAATTTTGTTATTTTTAAAACTATAAACTGCATGTCAGTAAGTTTCTGAAATATCCAGCTTGCACTTACTCTATTTCTAACCATACTTAGCACTTTTTGTCAAAGTGTGTGTGTCAAACACGCATTTTGCTGTATTTGTAATTGGATTTGCAAAAACTGCATTATGAAAGCAAAATCTTGAGACATTTCTGTTCCTTTAGTTACTTTATTGCCTGCACTTAGAACTAGCCGTACGTAATGATTGACCTTTTTGTTGTAAATGGCACACAAAACAAAATGGCCGACTTCATTAGCACCGCTTAATGGCTGGACGGCTCTTTTTATCAGCGCCATATGAGCTCCGAGTTAGCCTCTTAGTCCTGCTCAATGAGCCTCACGAGTCATTGTAAGTCCTTGTCTTTCCTGCTCATCGCTTCTTGTGATTCACATTAGCCAGCATGGATAGGAAGAACAACAACAACAGCAACAATGCCAGGATCGTCAATGATGCGTGAATTCTCCATATTGACAATCGCACGTATCTGTCCAGGCTGGAAAAGATAGAGATGGAGAGAAAAAAGAAAAGGGTGGAGTGTAATTATCTGTGAAAGGCAGATGCTGTCATCTGCGTATTGGGAGAGTTTCTGTGCTTTATAAGTTTCAGTGTGTGTGTGCGTGGGTGTGTGTGTGTGTGTGTATCTAGTCTCATCTGCATGTGTGCAGCGCCTTTGCCTTTTGTGCCAGCACCCAGCATGCGACTGCCCGCGATCCAGGCCCTTGGAAATATCTTTTTACTGAGCGATGGTATTTTGGGGGTGGGGGTGGGGGGTGGGGGAAGGATTATCCTGTACACAGAGACGGAGGGTGGCAGGGAGGGAGGAGACGGGTGGTAGGAAGACAGGATGGGGCTGAGGTACAGTTGGTGTGTGTGTGTGCTCGGCAGGAGGGTGTGTGTGTGTAAGGCAGCCAGGAAGATTGTCCCTGGTAGGGGGTGGTATAGTGAAATGCTTTGGATTGCTAAGCCTGTCATATCACCAAGGCTGTGAGAGTCAGATAAAACTCTCTCTGTCCTCCTTCCTTTCTTTCTTCTTCCGTTCATTCCCCCCTCATCTATCTCTCTTCTACACTCCGGTCTACTTCTTTTTCCTTTATTTATTGGGTCCCGCCTTCTTTTCCTCCGCCATTTGTCTTTCTTTACCTCCAAACTTCCACCTCAGCTGCACTTTGTACGTCTTCTCTTTGTGTTCATATACCTTTTCGTGCCCAGCCTCCGTTCAAACAATCACTCTTGCTGATTGTGGCACACATCCGCCGCAGCCATGGAGATGATGATTGCCTTTCAGAATAATAAAAAAAAGATGTAACAAAGCTGTGCCTTTTTCCCATCCTGGTCCCATTACCCACCTGGAGAGGAGATGGCCAACACTCGGAGGGGGGTCTGTAATCAAAATAGATGAAGCCATCTGAGAAAGACGAGAATTGGTCATGCTTCTAATTTGGGCCGACTGGCGGCATTCATCTTGTGTTCCTCACTCGCACAGAAAAGATGGAGGACAGCGAGAACAGTGAGAATTTATGTGGTGGTTTAAGACGTCTGACGATGCATGGATACAGAAAAGATTCTTGCGAGATCCTGCAAGGCCACCTTTCTCCTTTTCCCATCACGTTATGTTAGAAAAACCCTCGTAAGCCCAACAAAGCTTCCTATCTGCTGCCAGGTCTTTCAAGGTTCATAGAGAAGATAAAAGAAAAATAAGCTGTGGATGTGAGACTGAAAACAACTCTCCCATCTCTATTGAAGTCAAGGAGCTTCGCCTCTTGCAGGCACTTCATCTCTCTGTGTGAAGAGTTCGAGGCACCTTGCACCAGGTACTGAGCCTGGGGAGAGATATGCTTAGATACCTACATAAGTGGAGGGTTTGATCTTTTCCTGAGAGAGATTCAGAGTAAAGAAAACATAGAGAGGAGGAAATTAGATACCGGGTAGAAGACAGAACTGCCCAGACAGAGCGTCTTCCTTTCTATTCATCTCAGAAGTTTGTCAATGCTAATGGGCATTAATAACAATATCATGTGCACAAGTAGAATTCTTATAGTACTATGTTAATGTCCCACAAAATGGTTATGTGGTAGTGCCAATATCTTGGTGTCTCTTGCTCCTGTATTCATTTCTTGTCTATTAGCTGCCAGATAAGTGAACATTAGCATCTTAAACTAACAGTATTCAGACTGTGACTCTTCAGCCAACCGTTTAGTGCTTAGGTTTGTGTCAAATCAATAGGCAGACAGAAGGCCTCTCTTCATGTAATTTCATCATTTGTTGGCTTCTCCATCTCTCTCACTCTCTCTGTTTATATCTCGCTCGACCTTTGCTGAGGTCTGTCCGTCTTTTACCCATCAGCCCCCTGCTGCTTTTCAAATTAGACTCTTCGGGAAAAAAAAAAAAAAAAAACTCAGAGCAGCCCAGCGGCCAACACCCACAGCCCGTTCACTCCCTCATCATCTTATTCAGTCACACATGCATAACACCCAGATAACCCCCATCCCCACCCCCCCGACTGCTTAAACCCCTCCACCCAACTCTCCTCCTCCTCCTTCTCCTTGCA
Source organism: Nibea coibor (assembly GCA_023373845.1). NCBI lineage: Eukaryota > Metazoa > Chordata > Actinopteri > Sciaenidae > Nibea > Nibea coibor. The sequence continues at coordinate 8,385,740 of CM041737.1, read as the reverse complement.
TCTTCAGCCGTGCACGTTTGAAGATCTGGGTCAACCGTATCAAACACCAAAATGTGCCTGCTCCCTTTCCTCTTTGGTGTGTGTTTAGTGTGTGTGTATGGAGTGTGACTATTGAGGGGGAAGAAGTGGGGGGTTCTACTGTTGTTGTTTTATCAGAAAGTGTGCAGGGGAGGGGGGGGGTCTGATTAGGAAATCCAGTTTATCAAAGGAATCTTTGTGCGCATCTATGCAGAAAAAGAAAAACTGCTTCTTTAATAATGTATATATGGGGTATGTGTGTGTGTGGGTGTGCGACAGGGAGAGAGCGCTACACAGAAAAAGCAAAGCATGCTGGGAGTGTGTGTAAATTTTGCTCTAATTAAAAGGGGGTTTGGCCTGAGTGTCTGGGCACACAATCCACACTTATGTCTGCCTGTCTGGTGTGTGTGTGCAGGGCCAAGCACATGTCACTAGGTTTTATGGAGGTGAAGGAGAGAGACTGTCTGCCCGATAAGGTTTGGTTATTCCCTGAGCCAGGTACATGATTCTTTGTTTTTTCTCTCTGGTACAACTTTAGTTCTAAGCCATGTAGATCCAAAGAAGGCAAATCGTAATGCTACATCCAGTTATATTTTAGACCAGTGTTTCTGAAATATGGTACTGAAACAGAATTTGTCACACATGCGCCTTCCTTGTATTACAATAAAACAGGACACACCTGCCAGAATTTGCAACCAAGTGTAGTAACCTATTCTAAAATATTATTCTAAAAATATACACATGGTGTTTTGCACTTTGCAAACCTCCACCAAAATATCATACATTTCCAGATTTTTTGGATACGACATTAACAAAGAAAACAAACAAACCAAAAGCGTATCTACATTTAATGGAGTGAAGGTAAAATTGGTCGACATTGGTGGATGATCTCCTCCTAATGTTCACTCGAGGGGTAGCATATCATTTTGATTACTCCGGCTTGTTTACACGCTCACACACACACACACACGCGCGCTTACAGACATAACATATGTGGCCTCTTTCACAGTGACAGTGGCCCAGACAGCTTGGCCTGACAGTGAGAGGAGACTGACCCGTCAGAGTGGATTTAACCCGATTGTCACTGAGTGACGGCACACTCGAGGGGTGCAGGGCTGTTGCACGTGTGTGTGTCTGTGTGTGTGTGTGTGTGTGGTATTTGGCGGGATAAGCAATGGGAGGATTTGGGTGCATCCCTCGTGGCATATTGGCGAGGTCAGCAACAGACACCACTGACTTGTTTTTTTCGAGGGGATTCACTGTCATTTGCTGTACATTTCAGTGTCACGCTTGTGTACATATGGGCGTCTGGAATGAGGGCAAACTGACAGATGGGGGCGGGCAAGTTGTGTCTAGTCAATATCATCACGGGCCAGCGAGCCCAAATATTATCTGGTTCCTTTTTTTTTGGGTTACACACTGTACATGAAGAAGGAAAACAAAACAAAACAGAGAGTGAGTGAAGGTGGGAAAAAACAGATGGCGTTCATGTGAAAGAGGAGGATTTGAAGGTTGGAGGAAGTGGAAAGTGAGTGAAAGGGACAGAGAGAGGAAAAAAAAATGATGTACCAGCATCATCAGTTATATTTGGGCTCCTGCTGTTAGCTTACCATGGCAACAACTGTTTGGATCACTCTCACCTGGGCAGTAGACCCCAGGGATTGATGATTATTAACACAAGGAGGTTGAGGTGGATGGAAAAAGAGAGTGAGATAAGCTGTCGAGAAAGAATCAGGGGGATGAGCGAGGGTGGTGGTGGTTACAGATGATGCCACAGTTGGTGTGGTGATATGGCCAAACGGTGCCCTACGGCGACAGTAATAAACCAAATCAGCTGCTGGTGGTTTTGTTGGCCAAAATGGACGATTAGTCTGATTGGTGTCTCAATTGTTCATCCCTAAAGTCAACACAGACACCTACAGAGACAGATATCCTGCTAGCGGCTATGTTTGGGCTTTTTTTAAGCATACACTAGTCAAGATTTTTTGAATAAAAGCTGAGCTGTCCTTTTATTTTTAAAGAGTAACACTGTTGTAATGTTTACGGGTTGCTTGAATTCAGCAGAACTGTGAGTAATGTAACCGATGGTGGCATTGCTCAGCCCCTTGCTCTTTTGTTTTTTGTTTTTTTTTTGGAACACAACAGTGTGTTGGGATGGGGACAAGAAATGTGCAGTTTGTTTGCAAGATGTCAATAAGAGTTTTCTAAAAGGCAAAAAGTGCATCTGCAAGCCGAACAGGAGGCACATAATGGACAGTGTCATGCTGTAACGGCTCCAAATTAGGCAGAAAGTCTGACTCACAGGCAGAGACATAGGTGCAAAATGTGTGCGCATGTTTTTTTGCAGGCACAAACACGTTGATGTAGCCAGAAACATTACGCTCTAATCACTCTGCATCCGCTCTGTGGCTATTTTCATGAGCTCCACCGGTGGTGCATCCTTTCTTTCGTTCCCCCTTTCTTTCTCTCTTTGAGCCCAGTATCCCACTGATTCTCCAGACTGGCTCGCTCGCCCCCGTCAACACACACATATGACACACACATGGACGCACACACGGCTGAGGACATGAGGTGCCTAGCGGGGGGGTGGTTTTGATTGACCAAGCACTTTATGACTCTTAAATGGCTTTATTGCCTTCCTACTTAACCCCCGCACACCACCTCCTTCCTCCCTGTCACACCAAAACACACACACACACACACACACACGCACACAGTCATCAGCCCATCTCTGCGACTGGGAATTAATGAGAGCCATCACTAACCTTACACGCACATATTGCCACCCAGCTTATGATTTGAGCTCCCTGCTACTGTCTGGAATCCATCAAGGTCACCCTGCAAATCTAAAGCGTTGCTCTTCCCTCTGGAGTTTTTTTTTTTGTTTGCCCTCCAGGAACTTGCTTTGATACTTCTTTCTTAAATTTTGGAAGCATGCCAGGATTCAAATCTAATGACTTTGTTACTGTACAGAACAGGTCGATATGGGAGATTGGGCTGATTGATTTTAATTGGCAGGACACCAGGAGGCGAGAGGGCAATGGAGACGCAGACTATGAGCAGGATGGGACAAGGGTTCATCAGATATAAGTATGGAGGGTGCTACGTGTCGCTGTTTTTTGACCTGTGTCATTGCAAAAATGACAAAAAGAGAAAAAAGTTTGTTTTTTTTTGCAATTTAGAAAAGCACACGTACACTGCGCCCGTCTGTATCAGCGTTCTACTCAATTAGAGTGATGATGTTTCCCCCTCATAGTGAGTGGGAAAATCAGCCTGAAAAACTTGGCGGAAGTCCAGTGTGTTGACTGAGATCTAATCCTGCTGTTGTGCCCTTGAGCTAGACATTCAAATCCAGCCAGCCTCGGGACAACTGCTCTGTAGCTGACCTCTGAGCTCTGAGTGTGCAGTAGGGCAAGCGAAAGGAACGTTCCCGGGGATCAATGCACTATCATGTAATTAACAGAGCTGAAAGGCATCGTGTAGGCAAGGAGTCCCATTCTGAACTTTTAACCTAACGGTCTGCAAGAAGGAACTGTGGGCTGGAGTTTTTGATCTTTAGTGTTTGTGTTGGCTTGTAACCATGTTGTCAAGTGCTAGTTCAGGGTTAAATGGGAAAATATTAATATATAGTATATTTGACAATTTAATGGCTGAGTATCAACAGCCAAAGTGGCGAAGGGTACTTTTATATGATTTTATTGGGTTTTATTTTGAAGTTTCAAATTCCAAATCATTTCAGTCTTCAACATATGCAAACATGTCAACTTAGAAGTTAAGAAAAGTTACATGTTGATGTGTAATTGTGTTCTGTTGACTGCAGAGACACCATCGTTGTTAGTGGCAGCCTAACATGACCTGTAGGCACAGCCTGTGACTCGAAGTGTTGATTAGTTTGTATCTGACACACTGAAATAACAACAACAACATATTTTCAGATCTGAACCAGTTGTGACTCTGGGTCAGCATTTTTTTTTTTTTTTTGGAAATCTGTTTCAAGAGCTGTGAGTCCACACACGAGCACAACTCACAACTCATTCCAAGCCCATATGGTGTGGCATTTGATACTCAAAACATAAGACAGGGTTTCTGACATTCTTGGGTTAAACTCTGTCTGAAATCACAGTCCGGTTTGGCTGTCAGGTCCATTCCTGCAGGTCTTGGCCAGGAAACAAGTGAGACCATAACAACACAAATTACAATTACGTGTGTGTGTGTGTATCTTGCTGGCTCCCTCCATCTGTCTGTGCCACCAGGAGTTCATGTCACCTCAGAGCTGCTGATCTGTGACGGCCTTGACAGCCTACATGTATGTGCATGTGTGTACGTGTGTTTCCCTGCTAAGCTGGAGTCACTGTGACAGAGCGGGCGGCTGCCAGGCTGATGAACACCTACCCCAAGGTTTTACAAACACAGTTAACACTGACCTCCTGAGTGCACTGCCTCCCTCCAGGGATTTTCTTTTTTACAGAATATTTTGGCCTTATTAAAACTTGTTTCTATCCTAGTCTCAGTTCAGATAGAAAAACACCCGGCAGATCATTTAAAGATGCTTTACATACAAAATAAATTGATTGATTGATCCATTGTGGTCCCCTAACAAAGAACTGACTTGAAATAAACATAATGTAGTGAAGTGGCAAAGACTGTTGCCAATGTTCCAATGTAAACCAGACTATAAGCTATAGTCACCTGTGTTATCCATTCAGCTGACTTTAGTGACGTAACGTAGTTACAACAGGCCCCAGTACATGCTATTATGATGGGCCCTATATACCGGATATTGTATTGTGTTGTCACATGATCAAACAGAGACGTGACATTGGACAACATCACTACACATATTACCTTGCAATCATCATTGCATATGTGTATATTTAAGTTCCAAGTGACAACCTCTGGCTGTGAAGTGAAGCCAATGCGGAAAAAGTGTGAAAAACTGCAGTTCATCAAACAGCCACTTGAGACTGGCTACAGAATGAGTCAGTCCCCATAAGCCCCCATATTAAAAAGTCCAAATTCACAGCAGAAATAAACATATTTACAGCTTGACACAAGGAAGAGTTTGGTCTATACAGCCTTGCCTGTTCATGACAACTGTGCTGAGGCTGACCTTTAAAACTCAATTATTCAAATTATATTAAGGCCTAAAGGTATATAAAATTACCAGCATGGCAGCTTTGATTGACAGGTAGATGCCATTACAAGTGGCTTGTTTGGGCACAACAGTGTCATTCAGCCGTCATTACTGATTTTTAGATTAGTTGGGAGGAAGAAGGCTTAGTCCTTGGCGCAGCTGCCCAGGGTTCGAATCCGACCTGTGGCCCTTTGCTGCATGTCATTCCCCATCTCTCTCTACAGCTGTCTCTATACAATCAAGCTTCAAAATACCAAAAATCTTTAAAATCAGTCGCTGCACCAAGTCACAGATCTGTTGTAATATGAATATGAATTATGTGTGTGTGACTAAGAGTATGTGTCTGCGATGTTAATGGGCTCATTGGCTGTGTCCTGTTAGACCTGATGACCATACAGTGAAGCGCACCGGCGATCTGTTGTCGCCTTTTTGTGTCGGCGTTTGCCGGTGTCTCAGAAATATTGTTAGTCACACACTCAGACGCTTCACACACACACAAACACAAGCACATCATGGTTTCTCGTACACAAATATAAGCATATGCAAGATGTCAGTTCACCAAATTTTGTAATATTGAGAGCATCTAAAAGTGTGTGTGTGTGTGTGTGCTTCAGAGGACTCAGCTCATAAATAAAGGCCATGCATTATTCAGAGCCGCTCCTCCAGCTAATGCCCCTTAATGTGCCCAAACAGCCATAATGTACTCTGCTACCAAGGTGGCAGAGACCCCCTTAACACATACACACATAGACACACACACAGACATCAAACCTCCACCCCTACATTTGACACAATGTCTTTGTCAGCGTCGCTCTCAGGCTCTTATCTTGCTCTCAAAATCGTCTCATGTTCCTAATTTTCTAGAAAGCCCATTTGACTTTTGATCCAAATTACTCTTGCTCACGCTTGTCTCGCCATATTTCCATCAAACTTTGCTCGATTTGTCCCTAATTGTCCATCATCACTGTCATCATCACTCTCCACACCTCCCCAGTACGTCTCCTCACTCTTCCTCTTGAACAGAACATACAGTAGGTCCTATATTTGAGTACAGTTTTGAAAAAAAAAAAAGCATTATCTCCCCCTCTGCATTACACGGGGTGCCGGCTTTCTAAAGAATTAGGATTATGTCTAAACAAGGATTGGAAGCTGTGAGATGCTGGCAGGGAAGCTTCCTAAGTACATACTTTTAATTAGTTTTAGGGATATTAAACTGATTCCATCCAGATTTAAACAGGAAACAGTGTGAAACAAAAAACAGCCCCCTGAAAAACAATAAAGTGAGTTTAAGGTGAAATGTTTATCGCTGCTGCTCTGCCTGTCTGCATTTTATTGACATTGTTTTATGCTCTAATCACTTTGTAATTGATTCACTTGTTCACCGTCTGTGGTTTTAACTGCTTTGGTGTTTTGTGATTCTCTCTTTTGCTTTCGTCTTTGTGGCCCACTTTAATTCTTTTGAAGTGGAATATAACTCAGGCTTACAGTTTTTATTTGTTTTGAAGAAAATAAAGAGGAAATGCGATCATTTCTCTCAGGAGACACTTTAAGAGCTGCGTTTTGGAAATTGGTGTCTCATTGTAATCATTTGAAACGGTCAGGGCAGAAATACTGAGCCATATCTGTTGAAAGTTCACTCTGATCCCAGTGATGTCATATTGTAGTATTCTGCGCCATAACCTCACTTTGGATTTCCACCACATAATATCATATTTTTGGAGGGATGCTTCAACGTCTGTAGCTTAGGAGCATGTTAAACTTGCTCTAATCAGTTTTTTAGATTGGAAATCGTTATATAACCACTTGTATGTGGAAGACTTGTGATGAACCCATGGAGAATTATCATAATTACAGTCTGACTGCATTTCCTTTTAGCTCTACAGAGCTTAATAGCAACTTTATGTCATTGTTTTGATTTTCCGGCCCTCATCTTTACTGTTTTGTATAACTCCAACTGCTCTCATGGTGTTGTTTTCAGCTGTGGCAGGTGGGTGTTGTCAGCAAAAGAAACATATATTTTCCCAGGGGCATGTGGAGACCAAAAACAGAGCTAAAAGAAGACTAGTGGACTTAGATTTGTCAAGACCAGAAATAGGGCTCCAAATGAATACTCAAGTTTCTCCATGTCTGATGTGTAAATAAGCAACTCGTTGCTAACAAGCATTTTAACTTCAAAAGTGACGACAGCAGTACAGTGACACTACATTAACGCTAACTATCGAGTTCATCTTCTACTTACGAAAAAAGGAAATATAAAACACATGACTGCCTGTAAACTAGGTGGTTTTCCTGAGGAAGTCATGCATTTCTCTGTCACAGCGTCATAGATTAAACATTACAAAACATACCCACATGAGTGTTCACGGTTAATACCTGAGTAAAACATTTATTTAACATGACGCGCCACATCTTTGTTTAACATTACCCCCTGACATGACACTGACACAGCCCCCCCGCCATTCAGCGTGCGCACACACACACACACACACACACACACACACACACACACACACAAGCACCAGACAATGACTGCATTCATCCCTTTGCTCTCTCCGTCTCTTCTGTCTCTCTCTCTCACTCTCTCTCTTTTTCCTCCTCTGCTCACATCAGCTCTTTATAAACACGGGGAAGGTCAAAAACATACTACGTCTTCTCCCTTCGCAGTCTCCCTGACCTGGATCGACTCAGGTTGTCTTTTTTACAGTCTGTTTGAATGCTGCAGACTCTCCAGAGCAGGGTTTGTTTTGCATGGTACAGACTCACTTAACCAATTAGTCATGTGGGAGTGTCATGATAAGTGGCGCTGGCTGGGAATTCTTTGTTAGTTGTTCTGCACTAAATCATGCTGTGGACATGCACAATCATTACTTCTGGATTTGATATTGTTAGTGGGGAGACATTAAATTAAACACAACATGATAATCAAAGATAGCACAATAAAATGTAAGACTTTTTGGTCTTTGCATCAAGTCCTCCAAATTAAATACAAAAATATATAGTTGAATTTAAACAACATTCAGCTGAAACAACTGATGTGGTGGGGTTTTTTTTGGGGGGGGGGGCAATCTTGGTTTTTGAGAGTAAAGATGAGTCCAGGTTGCTTGGCAGCATCATCACCAACGAACCAATAAAAGGAATACCTACATTATCATCAGTAATCTGCATTTTCACCAGCAAATCACAATTGCTGGTGAAAATTCGACTTAGTTTGTACAAATTATATACAAAATAAGTAGAATAAGAATTCATTTCCATTTAAACCAAACTTTTACCTCCTTTTTAGTGTGCAAAACCAACTTCTGAAATTAAAGAATTTAATTGAAATTAAGAAGAAATTAAAGGGAAAAGTGCTCTTGTCTGATGAGGAAGCAGTCTTTGAAATACTCAGGAACTCCTTTATTAGATTTCAAAGCTTCCTTCTTAAAACATTTTCCTTTTGCTGTCACTTCTCACTCCGTCTATAATTTTGCACACACCTTGATCAAACGCGCTTGAATGCGCGCACAAAAGAGACTTTGTCAACTCCATCTACACAAGTGAATGAACCCCACGCTTTCCCCACGTGTCAGCATTTGTGACTTAAAAACAAGCACCGGCGAGTCAAAACAGATGTCTACATCTTTGCTGCAGTCTCGCACAGGTGAGAAATGAACAAACAAGTCACCAAAAAAACATGTGAGCTGCTCCAGAGAGGGAGGAGAGGTCTACAACTTCCAGAGAGTCAGGGTAGATGAGGTTAACTCTGCCCATTTATACCACACAGGTACAGTCGCCTCACAGGGCATGAAGTGCAAACATCGTGCTATCATGAAAAAGAGTGAATAGAAACAGGAAAGAAGGTCTTACCTGACTGATATTTTCCCCAAATGTATCTATATGTTTTCTATCTAAAAGTCTTTCTTCTTCTTTTACTTCTTTTCCCCCTTTCTTCCCTTTGCCGGTCTCTCCTCCGTCCTTCTTTCCTTCCTTCCTTCCTCTGTAGTCAGTTGTGTTTCAGCTCCCTGGGTGTTCCTGGCGAGGTGTGTGTGTGTCTATGAGTGGCGCGGTATGCACGTGTATGCGCTGGCTGGTAAGAGAGCGACTCTGCTTTGTGCTGCCGACCTCGGTGAGCGTGTTGTTGCAACTGACTGAGTGACTGGGAGAGAGGGAGGGAGTGTGTGTGCGTGTGTGTGTGCGTGTGTGTGTGAGAGAGAGAGAGAGAGAGAGAGAGAGAGAGAGAGAGAGAGAGAGAGAGAGAGAGAGAGAGAGAGAGAGAGAGAGACATTAGTTCACACACAAACACATCTCTGCCTCAGGGAAACACCCTACTCTCTCTCCTACTTCCTCCCTTTCTTTCCCCTTTTCTTGTCTTTTTTTTTGGATTTCTGTCACATCAGGTCTTTTCTCGTCTTTCATCTGATAACCTTGAAGGACCCATGGAGCAAAACATTTCTACTCCTCCTCTTCAGCCTCTGCTCCCATTCCACTCAAGCCGATCCGCCTGCTTGATTCTCGGTTTTTAACCAACTCTTTTGTTGTCTTTCTCTTCGTATTCCCCTTCCAGTTTGCTGTTGTGAGTCCCCAGAATCATAAATAAGTTACGGAGGGCTGGCATAAAACAGCACAGAGGCAACAAAATAACCCAAATATCTCTGATTGTCTTCTCTCTGTGAGCTGTTTCTTTTTGTTTGTTAGATATGAGTAGATAGATAGATAGATAGATAGATAGATAGATAGATAGATAGATAGATAGATAGATAGATAGATAGATAGATAGATAGATAGATAGATAGATAGATAGATAGGTGCAGGTGGAAAAAGAAAGGAATCTTTTCACTTTTAAAATCATCTCAGGGACAAAATGCTTACTTGGCTAAGGTTTTTGCTAAATGCCATGATGATGAGTGTCAAGGAACCAAGCTGTAAAAAGAGTGAATGAAAAAATATGTAACTTTTAGAATACATTAAAAGCATTAAACAAGGCCATACCCTTCACATTCCTACCCTTAACATCAAATCTTCTGCAATCTTCTGCAGTTAAATGCGACTACATTCCCCCCATGCCAAGCCATTTCTGTCCAAACCTTACTTTATTAAAACAAGCGAAGAAATCTGAAAGTAGAATATGTCAACCTGCTTTGAGTAGAAACCCCCCTTGTTTTTTAGAATATCTCTGTATCTTGAAACTAGCTTGGTAGTTCAGAAACAAAGAAGTGGTTCGTAGCTTGAAAAAGGAGGTTTTTACACAGTTTGCCAAATTTGCCATTCCTAAATATATATATATATATATACATCCTGAATATCTTGCAAGAATGAAGACAGAACACTGACACATCAGAGAAAAAGACAGCAATCAGTTTAACCTTGAAGAGACCCCCGCTCAGTTTCCTTTAAGCCCATCACAACGATTACAGAATTTAGCTTTAGCCTGTTAATCTGCCACATTAAACTGCTCCTCAGGAGGCTGAGCAAGGGGAGGTGCTTTTGTCGAGCCCAGTCTTCCGAAGTATTTGCACTCTATTGTTTTGGCACTGTACTGCAGTACATTGGGTTAAAATACACAATGGTGATGAAGTTAAAATGCTGATATTCAGCTTTAATCTGAGGGTGTTTACATCTACAGCTGGGGATTGTAACCCCTTTTTATACATAACACCCACGAGGGTAAGAAGGGCTACAAGTCCTACTGTTGACTACATATGGATGTAAACAACCTCCAACGCCCTTAAAGCTGAAAATTAGTGTTGCAACCTCATATTCAACTCTGTCTCCTAGCAATTAATTTAAGATACAGATAGTACAGCAAGAACAAATACCAGCCAGCTTGTTTTTTAGAAACATGAGAAGTAAACATTCTATATTCCATATTTTTCTTATTGTAAACAAAACCCATGCACATAACCTTCCAACTTTCCCTAGCAGCATATACTGTGACATTAGTTTGATCTAACTGTACTCCAACAGAAGTAAATACTGCCTTTTTGGGTATATATTTCCTGCAGCAGGAGTGTGTGTGTGTGTGTGTGTGTGTGCGTGATTGAATGAAGGTAAACTACAGTGTTGCTTTCATGGTACAGGAGGAATGTGTCAAAAAATATTTAGACATTTATTATGCTTGTTCGTTCCAGTTTCCTCATCAGTCCGCTCAGATCCGATGTTTGGACTGGTGCTGCTATTTTTCATCGCTACACTTGAGTGATGTTTAAACCACACACTTCATATAAGTCATGATTAATTCAAAAGTCTGTTTTCACTGGACTCTATCGCCGATTGCTTCTGTCGACGTACCGACTTTTCCTCCTTTCTAAAGAAACGGCTAATAAAAGTGTAATACTTGGATTGTACATTTATATTTGAGTGTGTGAATAAATCTTATGCTGGTAGGTTAGGAGGGTGTTTGTGTGTGTGTGTGACTGTGGGGGTGGCCCCCTAGCTTTCTATAAAGGCCCTCCACCAGCTGAAATATGGGAGTGCATGAGCCTATGTTATCACCATGTTACTGTCGAGAGTGCTGAGGAGGTTTTCTTTTTTTTTTCTCTCTCCAAAACAAAAAGCTGACCCCCTGTCGAGTTTCTCTGCGGGGGGTGCACTCGCTGAGCCATCTTCCTCTCCCTCTGAGACCCCTGGGAGACTCTCAACCAGCCCTGCACCCTTCATCGCCTCCTCCCTTGTTAGTCCCCCCCCCCCCCCCGCTCACGACCAACACCACCACCACGCTCCCTCAGGCCCCCACATCTTATTTCCCACCCTCCGAGGCTCAAGTTAACTATCACTGTGATATTTTCCTCTCTCTTTTTTTTGTGTTCAGGTCTCCTTCCTGTCTCTTTGTCCCCTCTCCTTTCCTGCTGTCTCTCAACCTCCCCCCTGACCTCCCTTCTCTTATCCGTCGCCTAAACCTTCTTCTTTTTTTTTTTTACAACTTCTTGGAAAACACTGCATTTTCCTTTCCATTCTCCCCTTTTTTATTTTCTGTTGTTTTTCTCTCCTTCCAAGCAGCAAAGCTATTTGGCGCTCACTCGGGCCTGTGAGAAGACCCAGGGGGTTGGTTGCTCTATGAGGCGACATCTCTGAATAAATAAGCATGGTAATTTACTCCAAACCTGCAGCCCCCTTTTTTTTTTTTTTCACCCTCCCAGTTTAAAGAGAGGAGATAAAGACACAATAAAATGGTGGGAGATCCTCACAGAGGCTCATTATATGGTTGTCAGTGAAGTTTTCTCACAGGGCTTTGTGACAGATCGCTCAGGCCCACTCCGCTCGTCTATTTCTTTTCAGGGCAAATTATCTATATTACATTCCTGTTTGTTCGCTGAGTATTCGGGTAAAACCGGCCTCATTTAAGGAAGTAATGAACCGCCAATTCTAGCTGAACTAAGGCGGATTGTCGAGAACAAATTGCAAACCTTGTCGTACAGGGCTAACAGCTATTAGCAGCACACTGCCTCCCACACCCAGCCTACGAGACTCTGATGAGGATTAAGCCGTTTATCAGCAATTTGCCTCAAAAAGGAGACATTTTATGCAATGAACTAGATGTGGTGTATCCATCCACTAGTTTAATTCGCTTTCTCTCTGCTACACACGTACAAACACGCTCCTCCATTCATGGCCCGGTGAGGGGAATTTGTAAGCGCCAGGTCAACTGTGAACATCAGGTATTAATAATGCAGGACAGGAAGCAGCCCCTCAGACTACAAAGCTGTGCACTCCGACTATGCGTCTCCGCTTTCTATCCCACCGCTGTGAGCTACATGACCTGACAGACTGGGGAAAGACCCGGAGAAGTGTGAGCAGGGGAGGAAACCTGTCAACATAACTTCCATATGAACACTTTTTCTCAGTTTGAGCCTTTTTCACCCCAAAACGGCTCAAAATTGGGCAAGATTACTGTGAGGAAATGTATAATGATCATGTTTGATCTGATTATCACCTATCACCTCAGGCATTAACTGTTTCACCACCATCATCCTCATCATCATCATCATCATCATCGCCTTTGTTTGTCAATTTTTTGGGGCCTAACATTATTGAATTTGCTGCAGTTTTTTGCAAAAAAAAAAAAAAAAAAAAAAAAAATATATATATATATATATATATAATTATTTTGTAATAATTTGTGCATGCCAGCCAGCTTTTGAACTGCAGGAAGACTATAATGAATGTTATTAAAGGTGGATCATATGTGTATGTGAATGGAGCTCATAGCAGAGATGGGGACTCAAGTCTGTGACTTGGACTCGAGTCACCCTTATGTGGCACACATATAAGAGATTTGAGTCGACTCAGACCCGAGATCTGGGACTTGGGAACTATCTTTATTTTATTTGTGCACGGCCACGGGTGACTTTAAGCTGCATCAACAACATCATGGCGAGCACTCAGCTGCTGTGCCATTTGTCAGAACTTTTTGCTGCGACATCACAACCAAACTAAAGACAACAACAACAACAAAAATCATTAACTAATGTAAAGTCTGCAGTAATCAAAACCAAGTACACTGGATCAACTATATCAAACTGTAAAAGGCACAAGAAAACACACTATCTCAGTCTCACGGACAGTTAAACATTTAGCTCGGCATCAGCTCTCTAATGTTAGTGTGCTACTAACTTTGTAGTTAAGTGAGGTTAATGTAATTAGATGGCTGAATCTTTTGAAAAGATGAGGTAATGTTTGTCCGCTTGCCTTGGGACTTGATTGACTCTATTCAAACTGACACAACAGGAAGGCGAGTTAGTAATGAGCTTGCAAGTTCTGGGAAACAAAGTTTCCCATAAAGTCACAAGGCAAGGTTTGTTTGTGGAGACTTGACTTGATCATTATGTAAACTACTAATATTAAATTTGCAGCCATCCCGATCCCAAACATGAGAAGGATTTTGTCATGTTCAAAGCATGATCACAAGGTACTGGGTTGCATAGTTAAGTTAACTACTTTATTTAAATGGGTATTACCTGATGTAAAATATCATATAGAAGCAAATCATACCTGACTCAGAAACATGTTATGCATATAAGACTGCACCAACATCAATGCTGATTCAATATGAGACCGTGTTCTTTTTCATTTTGGGTTTTAGAGTCTTTTTAAAAAAAGAGATATAAATAAAGTCTACCTTTATAAGAAGCAGCACATCTTTATTAGCTGCTCTCTTAGTTTCAGTTTGATTGGTGTACTTTGGACTGCTGAGTCTGTGAGTTTGTAAATTTATGGTAATACTATTCAGATGTCCTTCTTTTGCTGTGCGGGCTTTTATGTAACCAGCTGCACGAAATCTTCCTTTATTGTGTTTGTTAATAAGATTATTTTGCTTGTTTTAATTCATTTAGATAAGAAAAATACATTTTTATTATTATTAATATGCTTTACTGTCAAAGGGGACTGAAACAGCAATGGCTTCAATAAACCTTATGCAAGCACAACAGAAATGACTGTAAACAACTGTAACCATTAATAAAAATAAGTTCCCAAAGTTAACTATATTTCGGTGTTTGGAACATGGATGAACATACATACTATCTCAGTTATCCCAAAAAAGGGGAAAGACAGATGAGACTGTGGCAGTTATCAACCAATTAGTGTGCTCAACTTAGACTGTAAATTACTCACCTCTATACTTGCTCACAGATTGGAGAACCTGCTGCCTGACCTTGTTAATTTAGACCATACTGGTTTTATACATCATAGACAAACGACCAATAACATCAGAAGAATGTTCCACATCCTAGGACAAATACAAAATGACTAACCTCATGTAATTATAGGGATGCTGAGAAAGCTTTTAACTCTGTCAGATGGGCATTTCTGTATAAGGTGCTGGGAAGTTTGGATTTCAGGATAGGTTCATCAGAATAATCCAGGTGTTATATGACAGACCCTCAGCCCGTATCAAGGTCAATGGTGATCTATCAGAGTCCTTTATTCTGAAACGAGGGTGTAGAGAGGGCTGCGTATCTCACCCCTCCTCTTCAATTCATCTATAGAGGTACTAGGCCATTTAATTAGACAAAATCAAAGTATTAAGGGCATCATGTTCAGGAGTTGAACATAAGGTAGCAATGCTCACTGAAGACGTGCTGGTCTGCCTGGGGGGACCAGAGAGATCATTCAGTGAACTGAATAACTTTAAGTTATTTGGGTAAGCTATCTGGTTACAAAGAAAAAATCTCAAAAACCCAGGCGATGACACTCAACTACACTGCTCTCACGACTTTACATAAGAAATTCAAGGTAAATTGGGAAAATGAAAATATCAAATACTTACAGATACATCTTATCTAAAGATCTCGTGGGCTTTTCCGAGCAAACTATGAGCCACTATCTTTAAGTATGAAAGCAAATTTACATAGATGGAATCCGGTCCCTTTCCTCAGTCTCAGTGTGAGGATAAGTACAATCAAGATGAATGTGATGCCACGCCTGCTTTACCTTTTAAAGCCTAAGAGGTGGGTGAACAATTGGATCTCCATCTGGCAGGGCCGTAAACCAAAGATTAAATATGCCACCCTTCAACTCGCCAAGGAAAGGGGAGGGCTGGGTCAGCCCTGCCTAAGGAATTACTACAAGACTGCACAGATAGCTCCCCTTTCATACTGGTGTAATGACACATATATAGTTAAATGGTAGGAGCTGGAGTCCAATCTATCATCTCAGTTCTCCATCCAAGCTGTAATAGCGGATGAGGGCTTAATATGCCAGTTGGAAAAGCAGGGGAATCCCTGGTTGAACCACACTCTTAAAGTCTGGCAGAAGGTGACTAATAAGTGTAAGATACGCAGAATGTTGAGAACATTCAGATGGTAGACACGACTCCAGCTTTAAATTATGGACTTTGTATGGTGTCACAACATTCATTGCACTTACTCAAAAAAACAGTGTGCAGCTTCGATACCCTGCAGGACAAGCATGGCTTAGAAAGGGTTGAATTCCATCGATACCTGCAACTACGTTCTTATATTGACCACGAGTAATTTCTGACTAATTTCCTCGACTTAAACTATAAAATGCCCTGCATCACATCATACAACGTAAGTTTAAAAGCAAATCGTTTGCTACACTTTGAAAAAGAAAAAGGCGTGTGTGAATGCATTTTAGAGTTTGCAGATCTTTCTTGTACAACTGAGATAAACAGCTGTTCACTGCACTCTTCATGTGTTGTCCACCATGACTCTCAGCTCACTCCAGAAGCTGCAGAAGGACAAACAGGGTTCATTAGCTGCTGATGAGTCACTTAGCTGCACCAGTCCAAACAGAGAGAACAGAGGCTAATTAGCCAACAGTTGCCAGCTGGGGCATGGAACCTTTGCGCTCTTGACGTGTGCAGTCTTTGTTTCTGGTCTGAGAAAAGGAGAGAGCAGTGACTGTGGAGAAGAAATCCACAGAGAGACTGTGATTGTATTCAGGTCTATGCTTTGAGAGGACTCTAGTAAAGCAGTTAAAGGAGGTGGAGGCTGTTTATTTATGGAGTTATCGTTTAAGATGGCGTTCTTACATACACCGGAGTCGAAACTCAGCATCTAAGCATCAACACTGATTTTTTTTTCTTTCTTTGCATTTTAAGTTCATGAGCTTTGCACTTGTCCTTTTTCCAAATGGTTCCCTCCCTACTTGAACTTCACTGCAATGTGACTCCACAACAATTGTGCAGGGAAGGCTTAACTTTGTGTTAAGAAAAGTATATAGTATTCCAACATCCATTCATTCCAATCAAAGTTGCTCATTGGGTGTGGACACAAAAATATCCTTTGCACATATGTATCACATATCTCTTGAGCTTGTGAGTTTTGGCTTGTGAGGACCTGACATAATAATCTGCAGCTCAATTAATGCATAAATGCAATAACCTGATGCAATTTGTGATCGCATGTGTTGATTTAGGTGAAGGTAGATGATAAGAACTTTGTGGTGCACTTGTCTCTACCTACTCTCACAGGTGATTTTCATTATTTTGGCTTATTTGACCGTAACCCCAATCCCAGTGTGTGTCCACACATTTTACTCTAAGGTGCGTTCCCATAATGTGTGCGAGGACTTAGGGTTGTTCCACTGTCAAATCATGTGTAGAAAATTGATTTGAACCTTATGTGACCTAATGGCCTAAAATTAAAGGATGTTTCAGCTTGAGGCAAATACAATACGGCAAAGACGTACTGTACTTCTGCTCTAGAAGAGCAAACACGTGTAACTTTTTTTGTACCTAGTGCAATCGTGAAAGGGAGAAGTAGTGCATCTGTTTTTGCGCACATTCTTTTTTTTTTTGGCGACCACTGAAGGCGAGGAGTGTCCAGCATTCCACAGTCACATTTTTACCGTCATGACTGCACTACCCAGGTACTCACAGTACACTGCATTTGCCATAACTAACAGTATGGAAGTATAGAATGGCGAATAGAGACGCAACAAGGAAATCTGTGACGGCTCTTGCAGACATTTGCATCCCTTTATGCACATTTTCCATAAGTCTATATTACTGCAGACTTTGCAGGGAATTACCCACTGTTCATGACGATGAACACAAGGTTACCAGGGAAGCCCCAAAGCATAAAAAACAAGCATGAAAGAAGCAACTAACCCAAATATGACAACATGAAGTGTAAAAACACTGTGTGTTATTTGTCCTATGATCGCATGATGATTAAACTCCAAATACGTTTTAATCAGATCTGATCCAACAACAGTACTAACTACAAGTAGAGAGAAAACACGCAGTTCATCCAACTGCAGATGGAGGATCACTTTACTGGGCACAAAATGCTGCCGTTCGAGGTTTTGGATACGTATTCATCTAGTAGACTTTAGAAATGTCAGTTCATGATTATTTTCCAGCTAAAGATCGTGCATCTTCTTAAATCAAAGGATCCAATGACAGTTCAACTTTGCTGAACTTTGATTCACAAATTTGTGCCACTGACTATTGTGGGCTGTCTTGACAGTATTGACCTTTGAGGAGACAGCAAGGCAAGAGGTTCCCTAATGGATTTTTAGCTGCCTCGCCACCTTTCACTTTTATCTGTCCTCCTCTGTCAGAAGGAAGGAGAAATGGTTTGCAGAGTCGCTGCTATCAAACCGCCAAATTCACAGCCAAATTCTGCCGTGTCCATGTAAGTGAAAGTAGGTGGTGTTAGAAGACTGGTGACATACTTATCTCTTGTGTGCAGCATCAAAAGTTGGTTGTGAGGTATGTTAAAAAAAGATACAAAGAGTAAAAGTTTATTGTTGTAGCAACATAGCTAATAGCTTCAGGATTATCATATCATATGTTGAACTTAACTCTGGTCATTGCAATTCGGTCAATTCGATGCTAATGTGACCAGGCTTTCAGAAATTCTGCCTTCAATGCTCCTTTTTCCTGCTGAGTTCCCGTGGCTGCAAGTGGCATTAGACAGAAATCTGCTATTGCTAATTTTAACTAACTGCTGACTTGATGCATTTTAAGTAAAACCTCAGCAGCAGGGTTAATGCAAGTGTGTCTGCGCACATGTACTGAAGTCTCAGAGTCTCAGATTAATTACCTGCCACGAGAGCAGGATGCAAATGGCTTCTCGGGAGACCAAAAGAGACATTTTTTGGCATTTTCACATACTCTCTGTGTGTGTTGAAGTGGCCTGGGACGTCAGAAAGGTGGACACTTTACAAACCTCCAACTCCCACCATGAGTTAAACAGAGCCAGAGGCATAATTATTAAATGTTGAAGGGCTTCTTAACTCACTCATGTGTAAAACAGCTCTTTTTTTTTAATCAGTGAAAAGAGAATGATGGTAAAATGGTATTGGGTTTTTGGACCTTCACTGGAAAGTATGTTTTGTTCCTTGACTAAAAATATGTATGAAAACAAGCACAGGTACAAAATCAACAATGACACCTTTTGTTACACTGACTCTGCATGCACACGCATCTGACATCCCTGTCAGCGCATGTTGGTAGGGGATATGTTCCATATCCTAGAATAGATATGAACTGTCAACCAAAAAAAAAAAAAAAAATCAGATTCAAGCAGCCATTCAGAATTGAGCATGATGGCCTCTGATGGGACTGTATATATACACACAGGGTGCACACTCACATCACAGGTGAGATTTTTGGCAGCCTGTCGGTAAACGTAAATTAACGAGCCCAACAATAGACGGTTTAGACAAATTGATTTATTTACTTACCCGTTAAGAGTGTTGATTGACAGGAGGGTGCTGTTCCAGATGGCTTTGAGCTCCTAGGCTTCATTCAGCCCACTGTAGATCTGCAAGTTTGTGTACGTGACTCAGTTTACTCAGTTTTTGTAACCCCCTGGCTTATGAACACCACAGAAGAGGAACACTGATTTTGATTACCTGCATTTTTCTTGGTTGCTAACGCTCTTGGTTTCACTTCCGGACTGTTGCACAGCCTAAACAGTTTCATAATAATTACACTTAAAGGGAGCTATGAATTCACTCCTTGGTGAAAAACATTTTACATTTAATACATCTACTTCACTACCCTTTTCTACATTTCGGCATTGTGATTGGTCCATAAAATAACACACACACACAGCAGCAGGAATGATAAGTGCTCCAAAGAGGGGCACTAAGCACAATATAAAATCATGATGCAGGAGGAGTAATTGAATTAATTATTTAAATTTTAACCTTCTCTCCATTTCTACACAAAAGATTAATTAGCTGTTGCACTCAAATCAGGGTCCTGGGCTACATTCAAACTCTTCTTTTCCTTTGGAGTCATGGCGTTTTTTTCTGTTGTGTCAAGGTGACATTACATGGTGCACGCAAACATCAGCTCTGGTTTAAATACTAACCACCAGAAACTTTTAAGTATCATAAATATGCCAGCATGTTACTGCACACTTATGGTAAATGTCAGATGCGGTCCCGTCGCCTTTCTTCTGTCTTTTACGAGATGAGATCTTATAATCTGTTTAAAATGGAACAAACCTGTGACTCAGACTAAAAAAGGAAACAGCAACATCTGGGTGGCACTAAAATAGTAACTGCTGAAAGATTCCTAGCAAAGTATGTGAAGAGACTGATAGAAAATATGGTCCATGAGGGAAAATTGAATTGTGTGGTTTTTGGTTAACATATGGGTTCAATCTCGTCATCCTTGCTTTCATTTGTTGCACGGTTTCAAGGTTTTCATGGTTACAACTTTTTCTAAAGTGGGATTAAGTATGAAGCTTTAGCTTTTAGATTTGTGCATCTTTCTGTTTGTGTCTGTGTACCAGTTGTATGTTTTCATTGAACAGAGAGCTAGCATGCGAACGCCGAAATGCAATATCACAGCTGTTGTCAAAATGCAGCCCAAGTTAATCACAGTATGATGTTATGAGATTATTTTTAAGACAAATCGGTAAAGATTGATTCATTTTTAGATTTAAAAATGATTTATTTATTTAGATTTAAAAAATGGACCATGGAGCGTTGGCTGAGAACATCATCTCATCTTTTCTTCATCTTCATCTTCTCTTCTTCATCCAAAGAAGAAGAGAAGATGTCCAAAAACCAAGGCCAAATCAATTACTGCAGCTTTTTGTATAAGGATTTCAGATAAAATAGGCAACCAGTACAAATTATTATTTCTCCCTAAGATACTGAAGCCAACATTTTATTGCCATCTGCATCATTACTCTTGCATTCTTGAAATATCTTCTTTGGACCGAGCACACAAAAAATCAAAGGCTTTCACCCGCTCCACAGATAAGACGCTGCGGCCTCTCCACTCTCTAAAATTGACTGAATGATGATTTGTTCCCATGGCTGATACTCAACCATCAATATTTGTGAACAAGGATCACTTGTTCCCGAGGCTGGAAACGATACGAGATGGAGCGAGAATGCTCTGTGACAGTCCTCGAGGGACAAAACCTGGAGCCGATCCAGTGGCAGGCGACCAGAGACTGACTAAGTTTAAAGGCTGAACAGCTGCATGCAGCTTCTTTTTCACAGAGGGGCTTCTTTTTATCCTGCACTTAATCAAACATTGTAGTTCTGCCTCACTACACTACTGAGGTTAATGAGCTTTAAGTGAGTGTTTCCCTTTTTACAGCCTGTATTTTCTCTTCCACTGCCTACATTTAATTTTTAATTTTTGCCATTGTTAGATGACAACAGTAGAGAGATAATAGGAGAGGAGGGAAAAAAGCAACGATTTACAATTATTTATATCTATAAGCTCTCATCTTTGTTGCAATGATACTGTGTTCTTCGTATAGTGACACATTGTCCTCGGTTTGACATTCAAATAAAAAGTACAGTATTCAATTTTTTAGTTTTATTGTCAGCTTGCTCATTTATAATTCAGTTTTGTGTCCCTCAACCCACCACCATCATCTACCAACCTTTGGTTGACTTTTATCCACATCGGGCCTCGTTAAAAAAATAAAACAGTGGCTCATAAAGGGAAGTACTTAATGAGTTTGCTTGCTTCAGCAAGAACACTCATATTATTGTTGTTAATGTTGTTCATTGTTAATTCTCTCTGTCTGACTCGTCCCTCTGCCCCAGCAGAGTGAATTGGGTGTGTTGTGTCTGGAGCCCTGAGCTTGGAGATGCTCCTCTATGACGCTCCTCTGAGCCTTTGTGGCTGGATGAGAGGAGAGGAAAAAAGGAGTGGAGAAAGGAAATAAAGATAGAAGGAAGGAAATGTAGAGAGGGGATAGTAATTTAGGAAAGGAGAGAGGAGACAAAAAAGGGAACAAGAAATGAGATGAGAGGGAACTAGGAGAGAAGACAGGATGAAGAAAAAAAGGAGAGGGAAGGATATAAGGAAACGAGAGGAGAGGACAGGGGATGAAACAAGGAGATTAAAAGAAGGTGGATGGGTGGAGGCAAAAAGAGAAAGAACAAGAGGAAAGAACAGGAAAAGAAGTGTAAAAGGAGTGGAGAGGAAAGCAGGAGAGAAGAGGAGTGATGAAATGAGGAGAGGAACAGAAGAAGAATAGAAGAGGGACAGAAGACTTAAAAGGGGAAATGAGAAAAAGGAAGAAGAAATAAGGAGAGGAAAACAAATAAGGGACCCGCTCACCCGCTGTGAGGCAAAAAAAGGGTAAAAGGAAATGTCAAAGGAGTCAAAAGAGGATACAGAAAAATGAGAGAAGGCAAAGAAAGGAAATAAGGAGAGAATAATATGAAGGACAGGGTGGGAAAAATTGTTAGTTTGATTGAATATGATCTACAAATTTTACATGAGTCACATTGTAAACCCTGAGAACATGACCCACAAATCAACTGTCAACTTGTTTCAGCAGAAAACACTCAGCCATACTACAGCCATATATTATTTGCTGTAAGCAAAGCAGTTTATATGTAGCACCTTTGACTAGTTCTCTTACTGTCTGTCTTACTGCCCGAAACAGCTCGTCAGTTCTGTGGTGTGCCCCAGGGTTCTGTCTTGGGTCCTTTATTATTTGCCTTATGTACACTTCCATTCAGCCATATCATTGGAAAGTTTAAAGGCATCACTGTTATACTGATGATATTCAATTGTATGTGTCTTTTAGGTCTAATGAGTCAGAGGAAACTGACTGTCATCATGTTCTGCTATCATCTTTTATTGTTTTTAAGTTATTTTATTTACACCAAAATGCGCTGGGTAACTGAACTATTTTTTTGTTTTTGCTTGTGTGTGAGTGACTGTGAGGATGTGCTTGTAGACATTCATTCCCCAAGTATCTTATTCAGTCTAAGCCCAAAGAGGATTTGATAAAACAAGTAACCCCCCCCCTCACCCAACGTGTCAATTAGCTAACATGTTGATGTCAGCATGGTCAGTATAATCTGTCTCTTAATGTACTGCAATAACGCTCTCCTCCTCTGCTCTTCTTCGGTGAGATACTTAGGACACACACACAACAGTTCCTGAGGGAAGCAGCCATGACAGGATGCTGCATTAGCTCAGCCGTCATAACAACATTACCAGAGGGTGAATGAAATGCCCGAGGGACTTAGAAGAGACAACTTTCTGACCCAGCAGACAACTCTGCTATTCAAGCACTGAATTTTATGTTCATCGAGGTGTCTTTCGTACTCACACCATACTTCATCTTACTGTTTATTAATTTTGTTTAACTTTTTTTCACTGTATCATTTGCTCAAAGCCCTTGCTGCTATTAAACATAGAATCACAGGTGCTAAGGTTGATGGGAACATCATTTGTTTTGCAAGTATTCAGTTGTAAACTAGTACTGGACAAACTAAAAAAAAAAAGATCATTATGGCACTATGTGGAACCACAAATGTTTACCTCATGGTGGTGCAAGAGGAAAAGTGAGGGCATTACCAAAGTCATTAGGATGTGCCCTCTGGGGACCGTGAATGTCTGCACCAAATTTTAATGCAAACCATCAGATTATTGTTAAGATATTTCAGTCTGGACTGAAGTGATGGCTGTTGGGAAGTGATTGGAAGTTGAGTGTCTGTAAATAATATTGTAAAGAGTACAGTCTAGACCTGCTCTATATGGAAAGTGTCCTGAAATAACTTATTTTATGATTTCAAATCAAATCAAATCAAATTTTATTTGTATAGCCCAAAGTCACAAAACACATTTTGCCTCAGAGGGCTTTACAATCTGTACAGGGAGTGACACCCTCTGTCCTTAGACCCTCGGTTCGAGTGAGGAAAAACTTGCCCACAAAAAACCCTTTTAACAGGGAAAAAAAAATGTGGAAGAAACCTCAGGAAGAGCCACAGAGGAGGGATCCCTCTTCCAGGACGGACAGACGTGCAATGGATGTCACATGTACAGAACAATCAACACAAACATATTGTACAATTACAATGAATTACAATAAATGGTGAGGTGATTGCAGTAGCAGTGGAACACAGATGCACAGATTTGGTGCTTTATAAATACAATTGAATGTAATTGTCATTGGAAAACAGTGACAATTATGTTCATTATTCAGTTCTGCTTTTCAAACAAACAGTATTGGTTTCGCATTTTCATGAACTGAATGCACTGACTTTGTGTCCTATCATACAGTATCTGTATTTCCTAAACTTTGCCAAGTTTGAAGGAGTCTGTAATTTCATTCTGAGCTTCACAGCCGGAACAAAAATAATGACAACCAGCCTAATTCGAAAAACATCCCCTCACATCGACATTAATCACAGCAGTACACTTCCATGTAGCCATCCCTCTGGTTTTGGGGGATGCAGCAAGTGTGAGGGCCAGGATGGAGGCTAATGATGCGTGGCTCGCCAGGGGACTGAGGCGAGGCTGCCATTTCAGCCGGGGGACGGTCTGGTCTGGGTGGCTAATGCATCCAAGACAGCTGGTGACACAAACCCAGCAGTCCAGAGGATCTGTTAGTGTGTCTGTCCCTCCAGACGCTCAGACAGAACAGTTTGAGCACTTGGAACACTTTGGAGAAGCTGTGATGTTTGTGTGTGATGTTCATGACTGACATCAGAAAGGACAACAGATCTTTATGGTTGGTTTAATGATGATGAGAGAGGGGTGGGGGGTACGAAGATTAACAGAAAGCCCTGAAGAGTGTGTGCAAAATGTGTGTGTACGTGGCTGAGTGGGTTTGTTTGTTTGTTTGTATGCGTGTGCAGGTGGCTGAATGTATGTTATGTATAACTGCTCCAAATGAACATTGCTTATTAGTTTCTCATGTTATCTGAATGTTAGGTGAACAAGAGGTCTCACCTGGAATCATCACAGTCACAAAAAACAGACTTTGACATTAAAGGGAAGGTGTGTGTGTGTGTGTGTGTGTGTTGACAGGTCGCTTGTTTCGTACATGAGAGTCCTCTAAGGGGCAAGTGTCTTTTTCCACCTCCTCCATCTCCATGGTGAACCAAATGAGGTTTCTTCCTTAGGGGATCGTGGAGGAGCTTTTAATGTGTGTGTGTGTGTGTGTGTGTGTGTGTGTGTGTGTGTGTGTGTGTGTGTGCGCATCCCTCTCAGTCTGCATTTATGTGTGTGTAAAAGCTGTCTCTGTTCATTCATTCTTGGTGTGTGTGCGCACTAATAACCAAATACCTGTGCGCGTGTGTGTGTGTTTCTGTGTGCGTCTGTGACAGGCGGCTCCAGGTGTCTTCCACAGATCACAGTGTTGTCAGGTAGTGCTGCCTGTCTCGTCCCTGCTGTCTAAAACACACTTTTATTTGTCTCACACATCTGTCTACCCAGCTGTATGCCTGCTGCATCAAGAATAACAAGACACACACAGTGTACACGCGCACAAAAACAAATGTGCATGTGTGATCGTGTGTATTTTTCTTCACAGAGTTACCGAGATAAACCTAAGAGAGCGTTTCCCAGGTGGCCTTGGTTCTTGGTTCTGAATAAAATAGAATAACAAAATTAAACATTTCTGAAGCAAAAACTGTAAAACAACTTCTGCAAAGTATGAACTATGATCCTCCATGAATATGACCTGGTAATCCCCCAAAATTCTTTTTCCTTGTTGCTTGCTTCCTCTCTTCTTTTCTTTGTAAGTTCACTCAACTGTTACTGATGGAGGGCTGTGTCTACACACACACACACACACACACACACGCATATATATATATATATATATATATATATATATATATATATATATATACTGACTAGCTCATGAAAATTACTACTGGTTCTGCAGGCTTAAAGTTTGTGGACACCCATGTCTGCAAAACTATTGTGTATCTCTGGTTCAGGCTAAACCCTTTGAAATGAACTCTGTGTAGGATTTAGTGGCATCTGGTGGTTTGGTTTGTAGGCAACACCTTAACCCCCTGACCTCTACTGAAGACCTTCTACTGAAGAAAAAACTATGACAGCCACAAAAATGTCTCAATCTAGAGCCAGTGTTTAGTTGTCCGTTCTTGGCCACTGTAGAATCCTGGAAGTTCAGTGACAGAATCAGTGGAAGAGGACCCCGCTCTGTGCTGTAGAAACTTGCTTAGGATGCAGGAGGAGGTGATCCAACACACTCTTCTTTTTGTCAAAGGTCTGTGACAAGCAATTTATGTCAAAAGTGAAAGTAAAGTGCACATAATCAAACCCTTTTCTGTCACAGTAGCCATGCAGCTGACTTTGACATAGTTTTTTTTTCCTGCCTCTGAATGTTACGTTACACAATCACGAGAGTAGTACTGCATACAGTAATCTGAAGAAAATAAATGAAAATGTACTAAATTTGCTAAATCTGCTACAAGGACGGACACACAACAGTAGAATCCACAGAGGAGAGAAGAAGGAAGCAAACAAAGTAAAGTTAGAAGTCCTACTGAGAACAGCACACCTCACTTCTGTTTCTTCTCTGCGCTGTTGATGACAGAGGAGGATCCTGCTGCAGGTAAACAGTTGTCATGCACAGAAATAAAACCCTAACACAGACTTAAAACCCGTCAACGGCTCCAAAAACATCTGTGAACTTCTGACTCCTGTTGAGGAACTCTGTCAGAGTGCAGAGCGAAAGACTTTACATCAAACTTTAATGCTGGCAGTAAGATGATATAACTTCAGAGTGTTATGCAGCACAGACATGAGGGACTTAAGTGAAGCATGAGGCAGAACATGACACATGGTAGGACAGCACTGTGCTCCAACAGCAACTGACCAATCAAATGGCGCCACCTACAGACTGTCAGATTTAATCACAAGTAAATGTCTCCACAGAGTGCAGAGCCGACATATCAGCAATATTTTCTTTGTATTTTTTTCTATTTTTCTGATTTTTGGATGAAAAGTTCTGAATGTTATTGACCAAAGACTGATAGTAACACGAACAGAAGAGTAAGTGTTTGAGGTTTTCTTTTGGTTTGGTGTTAAATCATGTACACCCAACTTGAAGGACAAGCCTTTCCTCACCTTCCCCTTGGTCCTGTGAGTGCAGTCACAGGCAGATTGGAGATGTGAATGTGTATTTGATTTCATTAAATCCAGAAGGAATTTGAAATTCCCACCACATGTTTAAGGGTATCATGAAAAGGTCCTGAAATTACACTTCTTGACGTGATTGCAGGAAACAGGACTCCTCCAGATATTTCAAAAGCATACCTGATAACAGGTCTTCTGCACGTAGCCTCTACCAACTGGCTCACCATAGCCTCCTGAACCTTAAGTGGTTTAGTGGGCCCCTACTACCCCATATATTTATCACATATGTGTGATTGTAACCTGTTAAATAGCCTGATAACAGTCCTATTGGGTAGAAACATTTTTTTCCACCTGCAAAAATTAGAAAGAGTAACTTCCCATCAAACCTTCCCTGAGAAATGCTCTGTGAGGCTTAGTTTGATGTACTTATTTCTTTGGGCATTACACTTTAAGCACTTTTTTTAGTGCACACACACACAGTACCAAGGAATGGGTCTAACGTTACACAAGTCTAATGTTAATGAGTAATGTAATATAAATTGGCAGTAGCATTAAGTATCTAACCTTGCCTGCAGACTAACGTTTGCATGCCTCTTCTACCTGCTAAGGTTTAGTTGAGCAGTCTATGACATCCAGGGATCCATACATTTACCCCAAATTTCTAATCATATACATATTTAAAAAAAGATATTTCAAATCAAGTCTGTGAAGCCACCTCATTGGACCCATAACAGGTAGAAATGCTGTGATCAGAACAGTGTTTACATTTGCAGGCAGCAGGGGGCAGCAACAGATTGGCAGAGAAATAGAGGTCGGCAACGTTTTACTTCCTACGACACACACACACACACACACACACACACTAAGTGATCATCAGTCACTCTATGCTGTCTTTAATGTAATTTAAAGTGTTATGTACAGCTGTTGCAGCTGTTCTTGTCAGGGCTGGACCCTGTTTTTGTTTTCTTAAAGTATTTGGTTCTTTAACTAAATGCTAAATGCTTTACATTATTCACCAGCAACTAGTGTACAGCATTTTCAGAGCATTTTATAATAAATCAGCTACAGTAGAAAGTATGATACCATGAAAGCACAGTGAAACCAATATATGCAGCGTATATTTCTATATAATTGCGTTTAACTTTACCTCGTGAATATTTTTGTTGAGAACAGTTAACAGCTATTTTGGTTCCACTGCGACCAAAGCGTCAGCAGGAGGCATTAATAATTTTTTCTTTATATTCACAAAACTGTCATCAGAAGGCGTCAAACTAAAAGACAATTTGGAATTTTATGGTACCTGGCTGGTTCAGGGTCAGTGGTCTGCCGTGTCTGTGCTCCCTCAGCGGAGACATTGAGATTGGAGCCTGTTTCTTTGGTGATGGCGCTCTCCAGGATCTCCAGCAGACTCACCTGCAGACCTGTGTCACATAATTGAGTACAACTGAGAAGATTCCACGGCCATATATCTCGTGGTACATCTGGGCGCAAACACTGTCTCTCAAGCCCACCTATTTGCATATGCTAGTCTCTCACAAACATGGGGGCCAAGGCCTGTCGATGGAGACAGTGATGCAGATGTTAAAATGTGAGGGTATACCTCAGCGAAAATGTATTTGACTGCAGATACAGAAGGTTCTGGTTGAAGTCCAGTTTATATTAGTCCACAACACGCTTCCAAATATCCAAATGATCATAAAAGCTCACAATGGCTAATCCAAATTGAAGAAACAACGAAAGAAACCCTCCACAAGAGATTGCGCACATGCAGAAACAAGTAGAACAGCACATAGCATAACACATAGCAGGATAGAGCTCTAGAGATCACAGTCCAGTCCAAAGACTGTATAACAACCAAGAAATTCTGATACCAATAATATCAGTTCTCCATCAGTTCATCAAAAGTGTTAACACTTGTCCTCTTACCTTCATTTCATTGAAGGTAATGTTAGGGGTGTCTATCTCAGAGAGGGCTTCTCTCTTCTTCGTCAGCTCCATGTACTCGTTCAGCAGGAGCTGGAGCTCCTGGAACCTCTCCTCCCAAACTAGTTGTTTAAGATCCTCCACTGTCTTAAACAGCTTCTTGCTCAATCTGATGTTAGCGGACAGTATAAAGCGTTGGGTAAGCGTTTATTATTTGGTGACTAACAGCAGATGTTATTTGAATTCTGTCCAAGACTTTACCTAGGCTGTTTTTCACTCTCCTCTTTCATGTTAGCTTCAAACTCTTCAGTCTGACTGACAAAGTGTATCTCCACAATGGACACCTCCTGCTTCAGGTTCTCGTTCTCTGCACTGTGGAGAGGAAAGTAGGATAAACAAGGAGAGAGGAAAGTAGGGTAAACAAGGACAGAACAGGATGCTTCCCACAGTATACTTCGTACGTGTCAAAGTGTGAATTTTCCATCACTGCAATTCCAAATTGCTTTAAAAGGGTGCAAGATGAAACAACTAAATACTGTGTAATAAACCAATGACACATTGCCTCACCCTGCTCCTGCATCTTCTGACCGTGCTGCAGCTTCAGGGTCTCTCTGCCCAAGTTCGATAGCTTGCTGTTGTCCTTTCAGCTCTTCCATCTTCTACTTCTTGTTTTCTAAAGTAGTAGCGTATTCCAGGATAAAGAGGGACACACACTGATTTCTGTTCTGTTCTGACACTGTTAATCACTGAACTTGTCCTCAGTTACAGTACATCAATAGTGAGGTGAGTAGGAATCAACAGCTGGAGAAAGCTAATGAAAGCACACCTCCTTCCCATAATGGTCTTCATGATTAAGTACTTTAATATATGCTACACATTTAACATGGACACAGTGGCAATGATGTGAAATTAAGTCAGCCATATACCCATTTTATGCGGCAGAAGGTGGTGCTAATGCTACCATCGCTAAATCACTGTTGTCTAACATTAGTTGCAGAGCTAACACAGTCTTGTCTTTCCAACTCACCCATATGTTGAATCATATTTGAATATATCAAAATATCTCTGTCCTCTGAACTCATATTACCTGCTTTTATGTTGTTTTTGTCGTCTTTCAATGTTATCTTTAAGGTTGCTAGGGAATGCTGCCTTCAGAGACTAATCTGAAATAAACTGACAATCAACTTTAGATTCATTTAATGTATCGCTATTAAATTACATGTATATATATTTACAATATATACGTATATGTATTCTTTCTTTTTTTCTTTTTCTTTTACTTTCAGCGCTCTGTAAAAAGAAAAGTACCAGTCAAAAGTTCGGACCAAGCGGCAACCTTTCTGGGAATTGAAGCCGATGTGGAAGTGAAATAATCTCCATAAAGAGTTTTGGTTTCTTTAGCTAATTTCCCTATTCCTGACAACTATGAGGGGGTTATTTTAACTCAACAGTTTAAATGATATTAAGTCTTTACCGATATTTAGATTGCCTGGGAGGCGGAAAAAGCAGTATATTCAACATGGCGGTGATCAGCAAAACAGCACTTCAGAAACCTATGGATGATGTCATTCAGGCCTTTGTGTGTCCCATGAGTTTTGATTGTCTGGCCTGATTTAGTTTATCTTTGGGTTCCCATGTCTCAATCTCAGTTCATCCTAGTTTCTTTCCCGTATCTCAGTTTTGCTTTTGAACTTCTGAAACCCAGACATGAACCTGGCTGCCTGTTATCTGTCTGCCTGTCTGTAAGACAGTGAACCTGTTGTGTCTCAAGGATTTGAGTTTGTATGAGAGAAACAGAGATTAGGCAGGAAATGGTATCCACATGAGTTGGAAATGGAGGAACACAAAAGAAATATATATTTATCTTTGCACAAGTTGAATAGTGAATCAGTTCACGGTGGTCGGCATTTCGCTTTGACAGAGTTTTAGTTTGTTGCTTTACACTCTGTTGCAGAGGCTGTGGAGAGGTTATGTGAAGGTGTTCTGAATCCGTCTGCAGATTCTTGTCTTGCCTGAGGGCTCTTTAATCACAGCATTACTGACTTTCCTCTAAACACACAGACACACACCACCCAACTCATGCAAATCACAGCTCTATTAATACCTGTACATGCAGGAGGTGTTCCCTCAGTCTTTGGCTGCCAAACCAAAGTGTTTCTCTAATTATCGTGTTTAGCCTCACACGAACATAGACACACACACACAGACAGACAGAGTTCGCCATCATAAGCATGTTAGCATTATAAAAGCATGGCCACATGCACATCTGTTGGACGATATTTTCCTCGGCCCTGGAAAAGAAAAGTGATACCTTGTTTCCTACCTTGTTGGAGACACTAAAGTGTCTTTAGTGTCTCCAGAGGAAGCTGACGTCTGATGAATGTCCTCAAGCGAGGTTAATTGACTCATCTAGGACTGGGTGTGGAAAGAAGTGAGCCTGACAGATGTCTGTAGCCCATTCCTCATCTGTGCTTATAGGTTAGAGGCTTCAGGCTACATTAGCTACCTGCAAAACACAACCGAATCTCTGGCCAAAATGTTGGTGTTCAAGTTGCATTGTGGGTAATGTAGGTAAAGTATTGCAGGTTCGGTAATCTGGATCACTTTTCTCTCTGTCATGAGTCGGACGTGACTAGGATTGCAATGCTAAATCGGTGAACTATTCTTTTAGCCATGCATTGTCATTGAACAGCTGGAGAGTTGGCACAGTTGTTCAGGAGTAATGTACCACCAATAAAAACAATATTGTTGAGGTAATGACTGATTGTAGGTGGACTGCATATGTGTGATTAAAGGATGTTTACAGTCTTTTTAAAAAAGTAAATATGACTTAAATTAGCCAGAAATTATTGAATCTATGGCTCGGTGGTGCAGTGGTTAGAACTGTTACCTCACAGCAAGAAGTTTCCTGGTTCGAACCTTGGCTTTTCTTGGCCTTTGTCTTTGTCTGCATGGGCTTCCTCCTACAGTCCAAAGACATGCACTCATCAAGTTAATAGTGTCATGAGCTGGTGACTTGTCCAAGGTGTACCCCGCCTCCTGCCCAAAATCAGCTGGGATAGGCTCCAGCCCCACCGTGACCCTGATGAGGACAAGTGGTTGCAGATAATGGATGGATGGTTTGAATCTATATATGTTTTAAAACCTTTTCAGAATCGAGTAACCGACCTGATTGTGAGTTGAGCCAGAGTTCACTGAGCCCAGCATGCATCTGTGTGAGAATACCTTCAGGTACAGTAAGTCATTTTCATAGCTGAGGTTTCTTCTCTGCACACTGTCATAACCTGTGTGGTGTCCTGCACGCTACCTCCACCTCCCACAAATATTCAGCCCGAGGCCAGCGTACTGTACCTCAGCTGTCTGTGTGTTGCTCTCTTTTCTTAACTGTATTTATGTCCTCTGCATCCACCCACCAGAGTTTAGCCCGGGAGGATGATGCCTTTAAAATACAAATAATGTGCTCTTTGCACGAAAAGTGAGAGGAATATGTTTCGTTGGCAGGAAAGGATTATACAGAAGGTGAAATGAGTGGAAAGACAAAGCAGTTTGTGGTGGAAAGTAAGGGAGCAGAGGTGGAGGAGGCAGACTAAGCATTCAACTCCCCAAACCAGAAAATGCAAAAACAATCATTAATAGCTTTTCATGTGACAACCATTATGCCACATAATCAGAACAAATGTAATAAAAGTATACATATATACAACAGCAGTATGAAAGCAGCATACACAAGAATAAGAAGCAAAAAAAAAAACACAATGTGTTTAGACTCCAGAAAGCAGGTTCATATCAGGTGGATAAATAGTAGACGCACATTCTTCCAGGTGCGTCTTATTTAAATCAAAAATAAAATGAATCCCAAATTAACTATTTTATAATATGCCCCCTTTAAAGTGATGGATCAAGATAAGGCTTTTAAATCATGCATTTGGCCCGATGACAGTGAGGGAACGATAACTGCTTGGACAGATGGGCAAACTACATGAATTATTTCTTCAAGTAGTGAAATAGAAAATGTTGTATGAGTATGACTTTGAGCAGCAGGGATGATGGCATTCCTACGACATCTTTGACCTTAATAGGAAAAAAATATTATTAACTGAAGATTCAAACAAAAGTAGTATTAATATAGTATTATTGCGATCTTACGTCATGACAAAATCGTACGTCAGACACACTTAAAAGTAGGTTAAAAGCACAAAAGAAAACCACTTAGAATGTTTAATCCCAGTGATCACATAATTGTGATGACAGTGCTGGCTCCCTGCCACAGCTTAATCTGCCATTAATCACTTAATTAACAGATACAACCCAAACCTTTAGAACAGGGAGTGTGCAGGAAATGTTCTAAATTTGATTTTCGCTTCTTATTACTGCAACTTTTGTCATTTGCTTTTTGGGTTTCAGAACAAAATCCATTTCAGCTGTAAAATACATTTGTATGTGCACCCTAATTTCATGTTTTAAATCCCAACAACAACAGCAGGGCTTTGTGTTGCAGCAGCAACACATCAGCAGTACCTGAGAAAAGAATATGACCTGCAGCAGGCAGAGCAGGGCAGAGGCATGCATCAAAATACCTCCAGAAGTTATGTCATTAACAGTTTATATGCAAATAGTCAGCTGTTTGTTTCTCAGTTGTCATGGCAGTCTCTAATGATGATTTGATATTGCCCAAGACATCAAATAGCTTGAAGCATCAGCTCCTCCTCCTTCCAGTGTGGTGAGAGACAGAGATATTTGAACATATAAATGGCCAGTTTCTCTTATTGTCAACAAATCTGATGGAAAAATAATCAACATGTTAATCAGTCTCTTGATACTTTAAGTCCACCTAGGTGTACAGAGGCCCATTGTCAGCAACCATCACTACCGCGTTCCGACTGCATGTTGTGTTTCAAGTTCAAGTTCACCATTTTAAATGGTTAACTGGTCATTAGGGTAGAATAGAAAGAGAATAGATAGAAAGACGAGTGGCAGACCCTGATGCCTAACTGAACAAGAGGATTACATTAGAGTACCTAGTCTGAGAAACAGACGCCTCACAGGTGCCAAACTGGTAGCTTCATTAAATAGTACCAGCAACACCAGTGTCACATCAACAGTAAAGAGGCGACTCAGGGATGCTGGCCATCTAGGTAGAGTGGAAAAGAAAAAGCCAAATTTCAGACTGGTTAATAAAAGAAAAAGATCATAGTTGAACGGAGCTGGCCCAGATGGTGTGTGTCCAAGGCTACTTAAAGACTGTGCTGCCCAACTGTGTCAACTTGAACCTGAGTCTACAGCTGGGCGGGTGCCGGCTCTGTGGAAAACATCCAGTACCGTACCGGTACCGCCCTCTCTCATCTGGAAGAATCTGGCATTATGTAAAAATTATGTTTTTTGATTTTTCAACTGCATTTAATACCATCCAACCCAACATACTCAAAAACAAGCTCATTGATATGGGAGTGGATTCTTCCTTTGTCTCCTGGATCACAGGTTACCCGACAGAAAGGCCACAGTTTGTCAAGTTTGGGAACTGTTTTTCTGGGACATTAATGAGCAGCACAGTGGCTCCACAAGGGACAGCCCTGGCTCCATTCCTGTTCACATTGTTTGAACAGACTTTAGATATAACTCTGAGTCCCGCCACATAAAGAAATACTCGGATGATACTGCTATTGTAGCTTGTATAAGAAATGGACAAGAATCCGAATATAGGGAATTGATAAAATCCTTCAGTGACTGGTGTCACAAAAACTGCCTCAAAGAAAATGGTCATGGATTTCCATAGGTCCAAGCCCCCTCTTCAGCCTGTGAACACTTGTGGAGTGGACATTGAGGTGGTGACAATATAAATATCTAGGTGTACACCTTGATAACGAGCTGTACTGGTATCTTAACACAGATGAACTCTACAATTTAAATTTCAGATTTTATCGTGAACTTCTTATCTGAACTTGACTATAAATATTAGGATGACCCGACAATTGTAAAGCTCCATTTTAATATATAGTTGAGGGAGGGAGTAGATATTCAAAACGTTGTGGATGTTTAACTTTATTGATGAAACATTTAGAATGTTCATTCTAAATAAGAAAAAAATAATTTATTGAACAGCAATGGGGCCAAAAAGACAACTCAGTTTGCACAAAACTGGAATTTTCCTTCAGACCCCTCCTTTGAGACACAAGCTCAATGATCAGGAATCTTATTAAGCTGTAATAAATGTGATTTTCAAGCTCTAACGTGTCTCTGGCCTGTGTTTCCGGCAATTGAAAGGCCGAGCCTTTTCCTTTGAGCAGGTATGAACCAGCACGTCGGTATTCTGTTACCATGCCAGTATAGGAACAACAGATAGCAGCTACTGTAACATTGCACAGCATCAAAGATAGTGAGAAAGAACATTTAAGAGGGAACTGCTGCCAGGACAGGGATGAAGTGAAGACGATGAAGATTAAAACATCTTTATTAAACCAGAACTGTCCAAACGATTAGCTGACTTCTGTTCATGTCTTCCTCTCTATCTGACTCTAATATCCGTCACCACAGGATTTCATCTGAATGGACTTCAAATTACAGTCATCACTTTCTCTGTGTTGCAACAGAGATTTCGGTCATATCCGCTCTGACACAGCGAATTCCTGCCATGGTTCAGTTCATAGAATTTACATCTCGGTATTCCTAATCCGATTCCCGGGAAGAAAAAACAGGCATAGACCTGGGACACATATTGTGCATCAAGCTATGGTTCCTTTGAAAACAGTAGTTAGATTTGTGAATTCTGGCTTCAGTCCTCTTAAATAACAGTGTCAAAAAAGTGTTACATGAAGCAGGTGTGTTGAGAAACCTCCCAGCATCCACCAGGGCAACATGTCTAATTTTATGTTCTCCTGCCATGTTACTAATGTTATTTTCTTCTTCAATGTTTCCACAAAGTTGAACAGTTAGATATTACCAATAGAAGAGATGCAGGATAAGTGCAGGATGGTTCCCAACCGACGTGTGAATGCTAATTTTCGGCCTGCTATTAAACTGAAACCTCAGTAAAATCTTTTTTTTTTTTTTTTTAACTTTTTAAAGTTAATTTCAGTGAAGTGAGTTCTATAGTTAATTTTTTAAAACAATTTTTAGGGTTCAACTGAGAAAAATACACAGTTTAATGTCAATTAAATGCCATATGTCTGAGCTCTAAGAAAACCTGAAATATTTTTTTTCATTTCTTCTTGCTCACAGTTTCTTGAACTAATTCAATTTTGGTTAAATTGAATCTGAAATGAAATTGGTCTAAATGACTTGCTGCTCTGCCTGAGCTGCATATTTTACTGTTGTCCTCATCATGATGGAAAACCGTAGTCACGTGGTTAATGATCATATAGACAACAATGGACCTCTGGATTATTTGCTTTTACCTGCGTGTAAGGAAACACATGACCCTTGTGTGTTTTTTAAACAAAGCTATTTTTGGTCTGAACGTGGTGATACGCGTTACAGTGGTGCGTGTGCTCGGGCCTTTAGCTGTGTTAAGTTTCACATTCATGTTTTGTGAACAAAAGAGTGACCTTTCTGCTGCGAAATCATAATGCACTGACGTACAATGGCTTTGAGTTCTTGTCAAGAGAGGATTTGAGTACGTGAACGACACGCTGTGTTAAAAATAAGGTAAACCCTTGGACAACAATATGTGAAAGAGCTTATTGATACATGAATCAACTCTTTATGTACTGAAGAACAATGTCATCTTTTATGTTTGCAAAGAATAGATTCCCACTGCTTGGATTCTGGTTACTGGGATTAGCTGAACGTGTTAAAGGTATTCTGTTCTGTTTGTGACATGCCTCCCGCATGTCAGTTACAGAAAGCACATTGGTGATTTCGCTTAGTCATGCTAGCGGCATGCCTCTATGGATGCCATTGTTTGTTAGGTGGTCCAGTGCTTTGTTAGGTGGTCCAGTGCTTTGGACCACCTAACAAACACAGCGACCTGCACTCAAGAAGTTGATCAAATTTAGGAGAAAAAAATGGCAAACCGACATCACACTGTGGTGGCCAATCAGATACGCAGGCTGGTCAAGCTTCACTCATAGTCTGTGTGTAGCGTCACAGACTATGAATGAGAGTGAGGGAAGCATTGAGAGAGCAGGTGAATCAATGAAATAAAAACTTATTTTCTGATTGTTTTATGCAGATATGTTCAGCATGAATACACCCAGCAGCCCAGCACACCTTGTGATTATTTGCCGCAATGCCTGATTTGGTCACAGTAGGGCCTAAAAACATTCTACTTACTTAAAGAGTAAATTACTGCTGAAACAGATCATATTGAATCCGCTTCAGATCATAGTGTATCCTGCCGTTACATGTTCTTTGTATTGTTTTGTACCCGATTATGAACCGAGTATCCAAAACCAAACAGCCTGAGATGGATGGATGCTAACTCCTATCAACTGCAAAAAAAATACAGTCAAGACAAGATAATTTTGTTTTTGTTGCTCCTCCTTCACTGACCGTGGGTGTTGACAGGCTGAATACCTCAACCTTATTGAGCCTTATTGAAAAATAGGCTCAAGGATAATGACACCCCTTGGCCAGGGTCTGAACCACTGACACTCCCTCAGTGAATCACAGTCAAGTCGACTCCGAGGGTTTGGTGGTTGGACTGAAGACTCAAAGGTTTGATAATTTAATGAAGCAAAGACTTGGATCAAGCAGCTCCATTTGTTCCTTGTTTTAGTGAAGTGCCGCATCACGTTGGAGCAGTTCCTACATCCAGTTTGTCTTCAAATGTTAGACACTGTGATTATTTAATAATCTACAGAAGCCTTGAAGCCTTTGGCCAATGTTTCTATACTTCAATGGTCTTGTGTGTCAGTTTCAGAGTGCAACACCACTGCTGTAAATATGGACATCTGTACTCGCAAGTCGATCACTTTGCTAACATCCAAACGTCAAGCAAGTGCAACAACACAGGATGCAGAAGCCAGCTAATATACTTACTAGTCCAACAGCAAGAAGCCCAGCAGGGCGCCTGTCTTTCAGCCTTTTAGTTTACCAAGCTTTTTTCTTGTATGCTAACTTCTCACTCGGTCACTCTGACCTTTTTTCTTCTTAGCATTCTCCATCCTAACCCATCCCAACATCCTTTTCAATGCCTTCACAGCCTCCGCGTCTGTATTCATGGTGCTCTGAGCTCACAGTCCAGACCACAAAGTTACATACAGTAGTGCAGAAACAGGCGTGCATGGTGCAAAAATAATAATTCACCCGATTACAAATGATTAAATATATGCTATTTTATGGTAGAAAAGTTACACACTGATACTTTATTTGTCTTTTCAGATGTTCACTGTCACTGTGACAATGCAAAGGGAGTCTGCAGCTGCTCATGTGTCCCCTGTTGCCTGCACTGTGGCTTTGTGTTTTGCAAGTGTTGAGTTACTGCACATCACATACAGTAATACTGTAACTACATGTTGCATGCAATGGTGGGTGAGTGCGTGTGTGTGTTGCGTGCAGAGAGAAAGGCAGGCAGGCGATCAAAGAAAATGAAAAACATTCCTAAAGTTTCAGTGAGAGTTTCTGTGGTTGAAGCCTGAGGATCTCTCTTCCGAGGAAAAACAAAAATCCACACGCAAGGAAAGGAGACAAGAAACACAAAGGAGAGGAGAGGAGGGGAAAATAAATAATCCCACACAGAAAGAACCTATATGATAATATATGCTGCATATATATAACATATATGTGTATATGTATATGCCACATATAGGCCAAATTCAGGTGCATATATGTGCATATAAAGGGCATATAGGTCTCCTATATTGCTTCTTTATATCCACATACAAGCCCTATATGTAGATACAAGGCTATAATATAATATATATAATATATAATATAATAATATAATAATATAAATGATGGTTACTATAAAGTGTTACCTAGGTGCTCATATTGGTGAACATATAGGGGAGGCTATATGTTCAGGGGTAGAGTGGGTCGTCCAATAACCCAAAGGTTGTCTGTTCAATTCCTGCTCTCACTGCTCGAAGATTGGAAAGGTCTTGCCATGGCTGAGGTGTGTTCCAACAGGTGCTAAATGCAGAAGAATGATTTTACGTGTAAATGTGATTAATAAAGTTTCTAAATAAATAAAAAGCTGCATATAAAGGTATATAATATATAGATACACATTGGTGCATATATATGTGAACATATAAGTACATGGTTACCAATATAGGTGAGCATATATGACCCTATATGTATGTGTACACATATGTACATATAGGTATATGAAAGATTTATGTATGTAGCATATATTTGAAACCTATATTAAAACTTATAAATATGTTTATATAAGTTCTTTCTGTGAGGGATGTTTATTATACTTATATTTAGTTTACCTCTTCTCATGAAATGATTGATGAAATGTGATTTATTCTTGATAGTTATATATATATTCTATATTCTAGATATTCTAGATAGTGTATCTTCATAACATTTTGTTGATCAATCTCCTCCAGACATATCACAGTGAAAGTTAAACCATAATTAACCTGATGTGTATAAATAGGAATAAAAAGAGGAATATGTCTGTTATATAAATTATTCCAACTTTATGGGCAACAGTAAAACTATAGCTATGTTAATGTAATTGCAATATGTCATAGCGGGCTTTGAATATACACACAACTTAAAGCAGTGCAGCTTCAGCTACATTGGATTTCATCTTTTTGTACGTAACACAATGATGGACAATGATGCGCTGAGACTCCTACTACTACTATTACTGCTACAACGAGAGCCACAAACTTGACCCTCTGACCCGAGCCTGCTCTGCAGCTGCAGCCCTGAGACATGATGTAAGGAGGAGGTGGAGAAGTTTGCGTGCATCTAAAAATATTTTCATCAGACAACAAAAGTAATTCCAGAAGTAGGCAGGTCTACCTGCCCAAAGGCATTTTGACAACACCTACTCTGCACATATATAAACAGTCGGTATACTGAATTTAGAACTAGATTGATGATGGAGGTGCACTTTCAGAGCAAGAAAGAACATCTCAGATAAAAGAGTTAAAAACAGGATCTGACGCAGCGAGACAGATTTAAAGTCTGGGGAAAATACGCAGGTTGAGGTTTGTGTTGGAGAGATAAGATAAAAGATGATTTTCAGGTTAAGACAGGACTGATGCAAAGAGGGAGTGAAAGTGAGATAGAAGGAAAAGACCCGAAGATTATAGATAAACATAATCACAGCATTGATCAGCAGCCTGCAACAGATCTCACTGCTTTATGACGGAGAGATGTTTGCATTAAAGCTGACGTAGCGAGAGAAAAATCACTGCAGACAGTTAACTCCTAACAGAAGATCATCAGACACCGAGCATGCCTTCCGCCTCCTCCTGCAGACAACTCCCTGTTGCCCTGGGGCCTCTGGAGACAACCAGCACCTTCACCTCCTCCTCCTGTTCCTCATCTTCCCCGCTGCCTCCTCCCTCACCTCCACGGGGACGCCGCTTCCGGCGCGTGCTATACCCAGCCTCTCAGAGTAGGAGACCCCCAATGAGGGAGGCCCCGGATCAGGCCCGCCGCTGGCTGCTTATCTTCTCTGCACTTGTCTTCCTGCAGATCTACACTGAGGAGACGCACACTTGCACAGGTCGGGCTGCACACAGTGATACGTCAACCATTTATATTCAATATCTTTATGTAATTGATTTTGGTACCTGATTTTAATTTAGTTTGGTTGCATTTTTTAAAATGTCTATTAATATAACATTTTAAAGTCTATTACTTTAAGTATTTTTGTTATATTCAGTTTAGTTTGATCTTTTCAGCTACAAGGAGCTTCATCTGCATAATTTCATCTTTTAACTTAACTCCATTGGGAATGTGTTGTGTTGTTTAGATGGGTATTTGCTGATTTAGCTTTAGTTGTAGATATTAAAGTCGCTAAATGTATAGTTTTGAAGTTGATTTTGAAGAAAAAAAATCTCTTTTTTGTGAACTTGCAGAGCTCCAGAGCCAGTGCCCAGCAGGGCCTCAGCTCCAGGAGGGTGAGGGGAACCTGGGCACGGCACAGGCATGGGCAGGAGATGAGTCTTGGAGGGTCCAGATGGTGGCTGGAGCTTCAGAGACTCAGCTGGAGTGTGTGGTGTCATGACGGAGGAGCAAGTAATGTTTACTCACGCCACTCGTGTCCAACTTGTGTCCCCCAAAAGAAACCGAGGGAAGCAAAATAGAGGAAACTGAAGACAGATAGTGAAGATGACATCAGTCGCGGGTCAGTGAGTTGAGATTACTTAAAAAACGTTTCCAGTGTCAACAGTGTCATGTGACAGTGTTGCATTGTTGGACTGAGACATGAACACATCAGATTTCTGTGTATAAATGATTCTCAGTCTGATTGCATGCACAAATGTTTTTGAGTTTGAGGTGACCCTTGACCTTGGATGCTCCTAATGTTGGCGGTGGTTCCAACATGAGAACATACTGACATGTGAGTGACATTTCTCTTTGGCGGAGCTCAGCTGATATGCTGACAATGATGCGCTCTCACTTTGTAAATATGGAAATAAAACCAGAATTTATCAGGCACAGAAAGACACTTGTTTATTTCTGCAAAACTGCCAAGTGAATGTTTTAATTGTGCAAGATATATTTGTATGACACCTAAAATATGTAATAATTGT
This sequence comes from Nibea coibor, assembly GCA_023373845.1. Classification (NCBI taxonomy): domain Eukaryota; kingdom Metazoa; phylum Chordata; class Actinopteri; family Sciaenidae; genus Nibea; species Nibea coibor. The sequence continues at coordinate 8,344,216 of CM041737.1, read as the reverse complement.
TCAATATTTACTTTGCCTTAAGTTGTAAATTGTAAATCTAATAAAGTAATAACTTTTCATACAATTGATTTGATTTTTTTTCTCTCTTAGCAACTACAGTAGCTGCAAAACATGCTGCGCTATCCAGCGTTTGGTTCATCCTTTCTGGCCTAGTGTAAAAAATGGAAACATAGTTATGCATATTATATTCAAGTTCTGCCAAAAATAGATAGAATTGTTATCTAAATCTGATAATACTTTTATTACCATGCAGCATAAATTCACAGTGAAAGGTGGCAGCGTTTAGTGGTGTTTCTTTTTTTGGAAGTGATGTGGATGTGAAAACTTCCTCCGCCACTGGTGTGCAGCACAAACTCTGTTTAATGAAACAGGGAACTCATGAGTTTCTGGTTCAACCTGCTTTCCACTCTGAAACCTAACTGCCTAACACATCTGTCGTTAGTCAACTGATAGATTTCCTGAGGGAGCCTGCGAAACTGTGTGAGGCCTTAGTGTGGGCTTGTGCATGTGTCTGCGTGTGTGGTGAGTGGGGTGTTTGAGGGTGGTGCAGGGAAGAAGAGATATGGGTGTTTACTTTGCACACACGGGTCTTTCACCTGAGCCAGTGACTCAGAGAGACTAGGTAATTCCTCGTTCAGCCTACGCAGGCTGTGAAAGCAAACTTTATGAGAGCGGCTGGTATCACTGAGTGAGAAAGTGACTATGTGTCTGTACATGCCGCGCTGTGTGTGCAACACCCAACACCAGCTGACTGGACTGATGTAGTTTTAGTATACTTTAATAGACATGCATGCCATGTTTACACGTAAAACATTAAAATCTTAATAGAACCTCAGGATGGAAAGTCATGTCAAGACATGGTATAAGGGTAGGCAACGGATTTTATTTCTTTATTTGTGCAAATGTATGCTCGAATATTGGTATGTGCAGCTCAGGAAGCCCAATGTGGTACTTGTTAATAGTCAAATTGAAATAGAAAAACGTATGGTGTAGGTACTGAGGTGTACAAATGTTTGCATTTATGAAGACTGATCTTTTGATCTTTGTGCTTTTAACCTTGATTTCACACACTTGATTAAACACGTACATCATTCCTATTTGAACACATATATAAGTCTTTGGCTTTTGAGTCATTCTTATCTTCACACATATATAATCCAGATAAAGTTTGGTTTGACATAATCATTTTTGTAATGAGCATTATGGTTAGAAGTGTGCAAATGTGTGGTAGTCAAGATGTGTAGTGAACGCTGTAACTTTTTTGATGCCTAAGTAGCTTGTAGTAAATGTAGTAACACTTTTATAGCAGGAATGTGTTTTTAAAAAATGCACTAGGAACCATCTATGGTTTAATGGTGTAACAAAAATGAGAATAGTGGGTGCTAGACATAGGCAAAGCAAGCGGGCCTGTAATGATGTCGTCTTGGAAGAAGCAAAGGAGAGAGGCATAGTGAAGGTAGTAGAATAGTGAGGCCTGTAGCCTGTGAATCATGCTGGAGAGGTAGGTACAAGATCTGACTGTGCGTGAGTGGTACAGGTCGACCAGGGTGAGAAAGTGACGTTACAAAACATGCATAGCAAAACAACAGGGTGACATGGCCTGAAATATTTAGAAACCATTAAGGAGGGAAAAATCCCCAAAGTTCCACGGAAGCACCTGAGAGTTGCACCATCATCTCAGAGATGGAAGATAAAAAATGGGCTAAGTGGGCTAAATGCAGATAAGTCTTTCCACGGGAGACGCTGCCTTTATTTGTCTGTGAAGATAATAAAGCTCATCTACAGCCAACTTTGATGAATCCTGCGTCTTTTCTCGAAGACTTAAACGCACATTTTGACTGATTGAAGCAGAAATCAGATTTGGTCTCTGGCAGGGACCGAGACATCTAAGCTGATTGATTTTTGACCCGTCAGTATGAGTAAAAATAATAAACAATGCATTGTAAAAATCATTAAATTACAAGAGCAACAACAAAAACTTACATTAGCTGAAACAGAACAACACATAATATGTATCTCAAGACAGACAGACAAACCATCGGTGAAGATAAATGTCTGAACATAAAGAGTGTATTTCTTCTTGAGGACATTTGTTGTTGGATACACGGGTAGAAAAACAGCAGAGATCCATTCAACGTGCCTTCAAGCAATGTGTCGATGTGGATTTGTAATATTTATGTCTCATCAGTCATATGAAGTCGTATATCTGAGCTCACTGTGTTGTTCATTCGTATGAACCCAAACATCACGTCACTGCAGGAGAAGACAGCGGCGATGACAGACGGGCAGTTTACTGCAGTAGGTGCTGTAAGCAAAGACTCTAAAAGGAAACCTCTGAGCATGCAGTCTGTGGTGGAGGTCTGTCCCATTCTTCATGTACCAGCATGCACTGTGCGTAAGATTGTTAGCAAATTCTACACCACAGACCAGGTGACGTTAATGTGCCTACCCCCTGACTGAGCATGATATATATTTTTTAAAAGGCGAGTGAATACAAACATGGACACTTGATGATCAGGCAACTATTTGCACGTTAGCTACAATTGTCTGTCCGCCTAAAACCTTAACGACAGCAGCTTATTTTTCCCCTATTGGGCACGTCTTTTTATTTTATTCACTGACTTCATTTTTGAGATGTGAATATGTGGCATTTTGATGAAATAAATAGAACGGGATTGCACACACAAATCAATCCTAATTTAGTCTGACATCTTCCGTGGTTGGGTCACGAATGTTGTGAACGCACCTCGGCTGATGTCATCAAAGAGGTCCCATAACCCTCACTGTGCTGATGACCTCTGCTGAGAGCCATATAAAGACAGACAATCAGACACACAGCCGTGTTTGGAGGGTGAGGTGTTCAAGTGTTCGAGTGACTAAACGTTACAGTTTGAGGAAGACGACACCGCGTCATTGCAGAGCTGGATGACAGTTTGATGAGCACGACAGTCAGTTTCTATCAGAATTCTCATGAATGCGCATGTGTGTGTGTGTTTATGCGTGTTTATGCGCGTGTCGTAATTCACAGCTTTGTTGAAAGTAAAATTGGCAGAGCCATCAGGACACATACTCACTGCAGGTGTGTACAGGTGTGTGCACAGGTGCATGCGTAATTGTTTGTGTAAATTTGGTTCCCAGGGATAAACTCATTGAAGATGAAACACTAAAAGCATCACAACTATGAAATAACGCATCTATCATTGTGTGAACAATGTTTGTCTTGCATGTGTGCTTTTATTGTCAAGTCACTTTAGTTTGATGTGAGCAGGTTAAATTAAGTCTTGTAGAAAAAGTTTTGATCTGGTTCAAACTGGTTCGGGTTTAGTGGTGGTTTAGTCATAATTTAGCTTTAGCTTTAGCATATTTGCAAAGAAGCCACCCTTTGCTTTGCTTGCATTCTCTCAGCTTCATGTGGTAGTCATTTGGTACCTCAGCTCATTTTTATTGGACAGGTGTACATTGACAAAAGTGGAATGAATGAAAGTGGAATTTCTTGTTCTGTTAATGAGCTTGAAACCATGAATATGTGTGTCTGTAATCTAAATGCGTATAATCGTGCACCAACATGAAACATGCTACGTCAGAGAAAGGAAGAAAGAAACATGAAGCTGGACTGTATTTAAGGTCAACATAGGTGTATTTGTGTGTGTGTATATCTGTGTAGAACAACAGTGTTGAAGAGTTAGTCAGTTTGCATGCAAAATAAATAATTAAATTTGCATTATAAAAACCTTAAACGGTATCTCTGACCATCTTGGCAATGCCAGTGCTAATAAAAATGAAGCAATCCTGAGTTTGCTCGTGTCAAGTGATGTGAAGCGATATGCCCAGGCATGTTACCGGTCTGTAAAGAGTGAGAGGAAAGAGGTGTTGGCTTGCTGTTTGTGAGCCAGGCTGGGGAAAAGTCTAAGGTAACTTTGTGTATTATCTGTGCAGGGTAAACAGCTATGGTTAACTTGTTTTGTTCCTTCTTGTAAAGTCAGCTGACAGACTCTGCATGCTGCAGGCGGCAACATGTCTGAGTTGGTAGTGTGCTAACCTGCAGAGATCTTAATTCAGGCAGGAGCTCATGTTGTGGCCATGATCATTTCTTGTCCTCTCTTCGGTAGACTGCATCTCGCAGACAGACAGATGCAGTGTGGTGAAAGAACTAAGTGAAATAGAAGAAACAGAGGTTGAACAAAAGACAACACTGTGTTTTGTTGATCAGGGTGTTTGTTACAGTGGGACTTCCACTCTTCATCTGTGGAGTCCAATCTGTAAAGTAACTACAGCTATCAGATGAATGCAGTGGTAGTAGTCAAAAGTAGTGTAGAAACATAAAACAGCATAAAGTAAGTGTTCAAGTCATGAACAAGTACCTCATAGCTGTACCTAAGTCAGCTGCTTGACTAAATGTGTCACGACTGGACTCAAAGGAGGACTCAGATGCAGAGATGAACGGAGAGCGGTTTTATTGCTCACACAAAAAATCCTCATCTGAGTGAGGCTATAAAAGGCCTGAACTAAGGAAAACAAAAAATCACTCCTAAGGAGGAAAAACACTAATCTTCTCTATATAAGGTTAACAAACTCAAAATCACTCTTAACGAGGAAAAACAAAAGGCTATGAAATTTTAACTTAAAGCGCTCCAACGAGGCTGAAAATAAAACTATACTATACTGAAAGAAACAAAAAGCTAGACTACAAAATTACAACTCAAAATCACTCTTACGAGGACAGACAAAAACAAAACACAAGAGCTATCGAACATGAACTGTGGACTGTGACAAAAAGGCTTGGGTGCACGCTGCAGGAGACGAAACACTTCGGCACAAGACAAAGGGAGACGCAGACAATATATACACTAGGTAACAGGGAACAGGTGGAAACAATCAGGGCGGGGAAGACAATCAGACCGGTGACACATGAGGAAGGGCAAGTGACCTGAAACGAGAGGAGAGTTAACTTTCAAAATAAAACAGGAAGTGACAAGACAAGACAAAAACCCCAACTTGACCTCACCGCGGTGTGACAGTACCCCCCCCCCTAGGGCCGACAGCTGACGGCCCAGGCTGGTCAGGGTGGTCTCTGTAAAACTCCTCAATAAGGCTGTGGTCCATGATGTATCGTGAAGGCACCCATTGTCGCTCCTCCGGACCGTACCCCTCCCAGTCCACTAGGTACTGCCTGCCCCGGCCCCGGTTGCGCACAGCCAGTAGCTTCTTGACCTTATAGACCGGGCCGCCGTCCACTACCTCAGGGGGAGGAGGGGGTGGGAGGGCTGGGACTAAGGGGCTCACCTTGACCGGTTTGACCTGACTTACATGGAAGGTAGGGTGAACACGGAGAGACCGGGGCAGACGAAGGCGAACCGCTGCAGGTCCGATAACCTTGGTGATGGGGAACGGCCCCACAAAACGCGGTGCCAGCTTCTTGGAGAGGGCTTTGAGGTGAAGATTCTTGGCGGAGAGCCACACCCTCTGGCCTGGCTGGTACGCTGGCGCGGGTCGTCTGTTCCGGTCCGCGGCCCTTTTGACCCGGTCCCCCTGGCGGATGAGGAGCTGCCGGGCGGCTGCCCAGACTTGTCGGCATCGGCGGATCATGGCATGGGCTGAGGGCACCGACACTTCAGGCTCCTCGTCTGCAAAGACCGGAGGCTCATAACCGTACACGCATTTGAAAGGGGAAAAACCTGTGGCTGAGGTGGGCAGAGAGTTGTGAGCGTATTCCACCCAGACCAGGTGCTTGCTCCACATTGAGGGGTTCTGGGATACCAGACATCGGAGGCCGGTCTCTAGCTGCTGGTTTAGGCGCTCGGTCTGGCCGTTGGCCTCCGGGTGATAGCCCGACGTAAGGCTGACGGTGGCTCCGATGAGTCGGCAAAACTCCCTCCAGAAGCAGGATATGAACTGGGGCCCCCGGTCGGAAACGATGTCCCTAGGAAAGCCGTGGACTCGGAAGACATGGTGAATCATAATTTCAGCCGTCTTTTTGGCTGACGGCAACTTGGGCAATGCTATGAATCTTGTCATTTTTGAAAACCTGTCCACCACCGTAAGAACCGTGGTTTTACCTTGGGAGACCGGGAGCCCCGTGACAAAGTCCATAGAGATGTTGGCCCATGGTCTGGTGGGGATGGGAAGCGGTTGGAGAAGTCCCATTCGCCGACCGGAAGACGTCTTATTCCTGGCACAGACCGAGCAAGCCTCGACGTATTCCCGGACGTCCCGCTCCATGGACCGCCACCAGAACCTCCGAGTGATGGCAAACATGGTCCTGCGAACCCCCGGATGACAGGTAAGCAGCGAGGTGTGAGCCCAGTGGATCACCTGTGGGCGCAGCTCAACTGGAACAAACAATCGGTTCTCAGGACACCCACTAGGTGGCGGGCTCTCACCAATTGCCTGCTTGACCTCATTTTCTATCTGCCAAGTCACCGCTCCGACCACACAGGTTCGTGGAAGGATGGGCTCTGGTTCTTTGGCAACAGGCTCGGGGTCGTAGAGACGTGACAGGGCATCAGGCTTGATGTTCTGGGACCCCGGCCTGTAAGAGAGAGAAAACGAGAAACGGTTAAAAAAGAGGGCCCACCTGGCCTGGCGCGAATTCAGTCTCTTAGCTTTACGTATATACTCCAGGTTCTTATGGTCGGTCCAGACGATAAACGGGTGTTCCGCCCCCTCAAGCCAGTGTCTCCATTCTTCCAAGGCCAGCTTGACCGCCAACAGCTCCCGATTGCCGACGTCATAGTTCTGCTCCGCCCGGGACAGACGGCGCGACAAGAAGGCGCAGGGATGCATCTTTCCGTCTATTTCCGAGCGCTGGGAGAGGACCGCTCCGATCCCCTCGTTGGAGGCGTCCACCTCCACCACAAACTGCCGCCGGGGATCAGGCATAGTGAGGATGGGGGCCGTGGTGAAGCGGGCCTTGAGGTGTTGAAAGGCAGCCTCCGCCTCCGGGGACCAGCGGAAGCGCTCCTTTGTAGAAGTTAGGGCATGGAGCGGGGCTGCTATTGCGCTGAAGTTTCTGATAAACCGCCTATAAAAGTTAGCAAAACCGAGGAACTGCTGGACTTTTTTGCGGCTATCAGGTGTGGGCCAGTCGGCCACAGCGCTCACTTTAGCCGGATCCATCTGCACCCTTCCAGGGGCTACGATGAAACCCAGGAAGGAGATGGTGTCGGCATGAAACTCGCTCTTTTCTGCTTTTACATAGAGCTTGTTCTCCAACAAGCGTTGGAGAACCTGGGTCACATGGTTTTTATGTGTTTCTTGGTCAGGAGAGTAAATAAGTATGTCGTCTAGGTAAACATATACAAATCGGTCTAAAAAGTCCCGGAGCACATCATTGATCATGGCCTGGAAAACCGCTGGGGCATTGGTAAGACCAAAAGGCATGACTAAATACTCATAGTGGCCACTAGGAGTATTAAAACCGGTTTTCCATTCGTCACCTTCCCTGATCCTGATTAAATGATAAGCATTGCGCAAGTCTAATTTGGTAAATACCTTAGCTTGTTGAAGTTGGTCAAACACAGAGGTCATGAGTGGCAGGGGGTAACGATTCTTTATGGTGATGGCGTTTAGGGGGCTGTAATCAATGCAGGGCCTGAGAGATCCGTCCTTCTTCCCCACAAAGAAAAACCCGGCCCCCGCTGCTGATGAGGAAGGACGGATAAGCCCCGCCTTCAATGATGATTCAATGTACTCTTTCATGGCTGCCCTCTCCGGGCCGGAGATGGAGTACAACCGGCCCTTGGGAATGGGAGAACCAGGAATCAAGTCTATGGCACAGTCATACGGTCGGTGAGGAGGAAGTGTCAAGGCCTTAGCTTTGCTAAAAACCTCGCTGAGATGGTGGTAGCAGGGAGGCACAGACCTCAGATCGGGGTTCTCAGAGTCTGTGGCAGATGTGACAGAAAAATGGTTAACAGAGGTCATGTTAAGCCCCTGAAGTGAAACAGGGTTGCAGTGGATACAGGATCAAAAGTTCTCATGAGAGCAGTCTTAAAGTCCGTGAGGGAAGAGCAGAGCGGAGAGTCACGAGCCCACTCTGCGGTGGCCCAAGCCTTGGCTCTCTCTGTCAGGTGGGAAATCATGAATGCAATTTTTGATCTGTCGGTGATGAAAGCCTGTGGGAGCTGCTCAAAATGGATCGAGCAATCAATGAGAAAGGCTCTGCACTGTCCTGGTTCCCCAGCATAACGCTCCGGGGGTGCCAGCTTGATTCCCACCCCTGCGCCCTGGGATGGAGCCCCCGCCGCCGCCGCTGCCGCGGCCGCTGCCGCTGCTGCTGGAGACTCCGGCGTCGCAGGTGGCTGGGTAGTCTGCCTTAGGTGGTGCACCAGCTCTCTCACCTGGAATGACAGCTCTGCAAACTGCAATGCCATCGCCGTCTGAAGCTCTTCCTGCTGGGTGATGCGGGCTTCCTGAGCCCGTAACTTGGCCGCCCACTGGCCAGTCTCTGCTGAGTCCATACTGGCCGAAGTGTACTGTCACGACTGGACTCAAAGGAGGACTCAGATGCAGAGATGAACGGAGAGCGGTTTTATTGCTCACACAAAAAATCCTCATCTGAGTGAGGCTATAAAAGGCCTGAACTAAGGAAAACAAAAAATCACTCCTAAGGAGGAAAAACACTAATCTTCTCTATATAAGGTTAACAAACTCAAAATCACTCTTAACGAGGAAAAACAAAAGGCTATGAAATTTTAACTTAAAGCGCTCCAACGAGGCTGAAAATAAAACTATACTATACTGAAAGAAACAAAAAGCTAGACTACAAAATTACAACTCAAAATCACTCTTACGAGGACAGACAAAAACAAAACACAAGAGCTATCGAACATGAACTGTGGACTGTGACAAAAAGGCTTGGGTGCACGCTGCAGGAGACGAAACACTTCGGCACAAGACAAAGGGAGACGCAGACAATATATACACTAGGTAACAGGGAACAGGTGGAAACAATCAGGGCGGGGAAGACAATCAGACCGGTGACACATGAGGAAGGGCAAGTGACCTGAAACGAGAGGAGAGTTAACTTTCAAAATAAAACAGGAAGTGACAAGACAAGACAAAAACCCCAACTTGACCTCACCGCGGTGTGACAAAATGTGGGTAAAATCAGTGCTGACATTATATGGTTTCTGTGATGGGTTACACAACTCTAGAAAGATTTCAAGTTTCTGCTGACTGCTTTTCTGTTTCACATTCAAAAATGGAAAAAAAAAAAAAAAAAATCAAACAATGGCTGCCTGTCAGGTACAGAACAATGTCAAAAGTATCCGGACAATCTGGCTGCAGGGATTTACTTACTTTTCAGCCAGTTGAGTATTAGTGACATCCAACACTGATGTTGGGTGACGATATCTGGGTCACAGTCTGTGTTCATCCAAAATGTGTTGTATGGGGTTGAGGTCAGGACACTGTGCAGACCGGTCAAACCTTTTTGCTCAGGGAGCATTGTCAAATTGTCACGGTCGCCAAGAGACAAACATAAGCTGTTGACAAGGATGGAAAAACACTATTGTCTAAAATGTCACCATAGACAGTATGAAACGTGGATATAGTATCCATGATGTCACCAAAAGGTTTCTGAAGAGTCATTGTGCAGCTCAGAATGTGAAGGCTGTCCTCGGTACAGTTGTCATGAGTGGTGAAATTAGCTATAGACCAAAAATTTTTTGTACAGGGATGCTGTAGAGTTTAACATTTTAACTGTGGAGTTTATAGCGATTGACTTGTACTGTAGCAAGCCTCAATTGTGCAAAACTGCGGTTTTTGACACTTCCACTATTGCTTCACTTCACAGCAAAGGAGGTTGCTGCTTGGCTGTTACATAAAATTATCTTCACTGAAACTAAGTTGCCTAAACCAAGAAAACTTTAGACAGGTGTCCAGAACCAGAACTGGGTTGCAGTATGTGCCTGTATATATTTGTGCTTAAGAAGTTAAAAGTTGCAACCTTTAATCTAAAATAAAACATGTGCACATCAGTTTGCTATTTTTAACCAAAAGAATTTTGAACCTGTGCAGGTTATTTATAACTTGACTGAAGATAAGCGCATAGAGTCACCTTGATCTTGTTGCACGTCACCATCAGGACATGTCATTACGCAAAAAAAACATCAGCAGAAAGTTCACCTGTCTGTCAAGAGCAAAATGCGCATTGTCATTAACGCATGACATTTGTTAAAGGGCAAATCTAAAAACTACACATGGAGGAAGGAAACTTATGAATATCTCTTTAAATACCTAAGGGTAATTAGATCAGATCACATCCACCTGAGCCAAAAACAACAACAGCAGGTATCTGGTGTGGTTGGGTTATAGCTCAACTCCAGACTAGTTTAACAGTTGGACCTGTCTTGGCTCTGGGTAATATAACCTTTCTTAGAGCACAAAGCTTTACTGGGACACTGTTTTTGTGAACGTGAACCCGATAATCGACCAAAGCATATGCCAAAAATGTTTTTCCTTTCCTGATTGGTTTCCTGGTTTGTGTATGAATGTCTCTTTCACCAAACACTCATGTCATGCCATCATCAAGTGTCATGACTTGCTCTAGGGAACTTTTCTAAATATTATAGTGAAAAAATTGAGGTGCCTCCAAGAAGTGATGTTTACCTATTACTAATTTATTGTAACATATTGTACAAACCTAGTCCACAAATGCAAAGGAGCACTCTTACAGTTAAGTTTTGGCTCTGACAGCTCTGCAGTTAAATGAGAGACAGTTTGACGCAATGACAACATTTAAGATTATCGGCAGTTAGACATGAAAATAAATAAATAAATAAAAACTTCCTCAAAAAAGTATAGCCAACTCGGAACTTGTAACAATGGGATCAGTTGTGTTCATTTGCAAGAGCAACTGAATCACTGAACCATTGCAGTGGTAGGAACCCAACAAAAACAGTTTTCCCTTTGTCCACACATCAAGTAAACTCTTGAGATGTTTCTTTTGGTTCATAGTAAAGTATAATCAATAGCCGTAATCAAGTGACACATATTTTGAGCACTTACCTCATAGTTCAACTTCCTTGCTTACTTTTCTCCAAGAGACTTTTTTGTTTGGTCTATATTAAATAGCCCTTTGCTCCTGCCGGTAAGTTCCAGATCAAAGCATGACCTCCGGGTATTTCAGATAAATAACCAGCAGGTCTGTCCCTGCACTCCCCTTGGTTCTCTACTTTTTCATCCTCATGTTGAACTGAGAGCAGACAGACGCTACAGGTAACTACCTATCACCTATCACCTCTTGAAGTACAAGTGGTATTACGACACAGTACGTGCCAAAGCTAGTCCGTTAGCAATGTAGCAAAACAGATTGGACCTCTAAGGTTTGCTTAGATTTAGGCACACAAACTACTTGGCTGACATTAGAGAAGCATCATGGTCATAAATGAGATAACAGAAACCAATGTTGACTGTTGGTATGAAACAGAAGCCCCCCTCCCGGCTTTATAATAATGCATTTAGTCGTTATAGCAGGATGTGATTCTTACCATGAAACTAGTCCTCACAACTTGACGTAAAGCAAATTCAGAGGTAGTGTGATTTCATGTAGATTCAACTGAGCAACATGTGTAGACAGGAGAGGAGCCGATGTAAAAAAAAAACAACCAAAAAAACAAATATACAAAGCCTACAAGTGAGATGTCGAGCGAAACCCTGCCTGCTTTAATTGGTGAGGACGTGATCACCTGCAAAGCTTCAAGTTCATCCAGCCAAGTAAATACACCCATTCCTAGAAAGATGGAAAGATGGCCCACTTGTCAAGACCTATCCAGAATTTGAATCAGCCCACCAGCATGCTTTTGTGTCAAATGTTGCAATACACAAACACTATATTAAGTTACACAAACCAGCATCCCCAGACACACAAGACATACTGAGTTAAGAGCTTGTAAGATTCAAAATGTTTGAAGGATTCTCAGAAAAAACTTTTTTTTAAAAATCTATCATTCATTTTATTCCTATATTTTATTTTGTGAATTTCCTGACACTGACCTTTTTGTAACTGACAAATTAGATTTCCACAAAATGTACTCATGCAATGAGTTATTACGTATCTATGCCTCACCTTATTCTTCATCATTTGTAGGAAAATCAACACGTTTCATAGGGGCAATTACACACATAATTTCTGAACACAGTGGATGCAACGCTGATATTTTCTGCTTGCGCCTGGTTATAATTGTGAAATAAATAAAGACACGGAGAAGGAGAGCTCAAAGTTTCAAAAAATGCAAGTCACTCTTCCCTCTCAGTAGCTTGTGTTTTGTTACATCAACATTTGAAAGTGCGTTTTATGAGGAATCGTTTTGTCAGCAGATGACCAGTTAGTCAAACTTTCTCGAGTTTAGAGAGGTGGGATTTTCCAGCTACTGGTTTGAGTATAGGGGTTACAGGAAGAGAGAAAAAACAACACAGTCACACAGTCGTATGACTTCAAATCTCCCATGTGCGCCCCTGAGATGAACATGAGAAGACTGTGCCGTGGCTGCTGACGTCGATCAGTAGTCAGAAATTACTCAGGCAGGCAGTCATCTGTTTAGTTTGCTGAGGTTGAGGTTAGCTGTGAGAAGCATCACGTTTCTGGACAGTCCGGTGGCTCGCTATAAACCACTTCAACTCGCTTCAAACCAGAAACAGCTGGGATTAGTTTGCAGCCCCCGGCAACCCTCGCCAGATGAACCCATCCCCCTCTCAGCTGCTGATCAGATTGAGATGGAAAAAAAGAAGCAAGAGGGCAAAACCATCCGCTGTACAAAATTAACACTTTAACTGACAGACAAAGAAAAAAACATAAATCTTTGGAACACAGCACTGTGCAGGGGCTGCAATAGATTAAAATATTTCTATCTTAAATCAGAGTCCATGTAGGGATACTTTTCATAAAATAGTTATGTGTGTTTTAAACTTTCCTTTCACAGATTTGGGCTGTGCAGCCATACTGTACTGTAAATACACTGAACTTTATTTTTAATCTACTAGACATCCCAAAGATATCAAACATGGCTGGAATTTTGGCTGAAATCTGATGAATAAGTTTAGAATGTTATACAGTATAGAGTCTTTAAAGACTTTAAACATTTCACTCAGTGTAAACATGATTCAGCTTCAATGAAAAAGTTGGAAAAATATCATACAGAATATATGCGATATACTGTCATTTATTTTCTTTTACTCAGAAACATACTGAAGTATGAGTGATGATGTAATAATGAGAAATGGGATATTACAATACAGCAAATATGCTTCTAATCCCTTGCAGAGTTTCACTAATCATCGTCTATCTGTTGTTACAAAGGTTTTCCCATTCTAAAGAGAATCAGTTCCTTTGTAATTTGTGTCTTAGCTAAGATAAATAACACTGACAGGATGGATGGAGCATAGCAACATAATTATATCAGGAATTTTGTTGTCGTGTCACGTTCGTCCTGATTCCTCCATTCCGTTTTCATCAGTAGACCAAACTTGCATGTCAAAGGATCTCTCCAGTGATGAAGTCTGAAATCTATAGAAAAAGCTAGTTGTTGTTACTATTTGTCAGAAGATTTTATGGTCTAGATCCACATGGATTATACGTAGATGATATTTCAAACCTTTTGAATCTTTTCACCCTTTGTTTGTTGGGGAAAAAAAACTTACTTAAAAGTAAAATTTATTTACGCTGGACAAAATTGCTTATTTAACTCAGTTGGTTTTACCGTCTGTGCAATGCCCTCTGTCCTCAGAACAACAAAAACCCTTCAAAAACACAAACATTATGAGTGACAGCAGCAAAGCATCCAGAAACAAACATGTGACCTGCTTTGGGAGGGTCCTTTGCATGGGCAGATACAGTAAAAAGGGGGCTTGTCACCCCAAATGTTGCTTGCCAGACTCTGTCCTTTTCTGCACGTAGGCCCGTTCACATGGCAACAGGCCAGTAACGAGCCGGCACTGGCAATTAAAAGCGCCTTTGATCAGAATTACCGCACAATAGTGACCCACATCACATGGTGCCCATAAAGACCTCACAGTCCTGGGTTCAGTGAAAGTGACCAGCCAACGAGTGCGTGTGTCTGCTGACTGAAGTCGCCCATGACTCCTCGGTTGTCTGAAGGATCAGAAACAGTTACTGTACAAACAAAACAGAGGGAGAAGTAGTCCATGTGGTCAAAAAAAAAAAACTCTGGTCGCCTGGAAGTTACTCAGTCTCTTACAGTAAAAGCGGAAAAGTCAACAGGGCTGGATAAATGGTGTGGAAGTGTTGAATACCAGACAGCAGACAGTGTGACGTCGCTTCCCTGACGTTTCTGTTAGAAATGAGCATGTGTAGAAAAGGTAGATTAGTGTCATTAAAATAACACACGGGAACTTTTACAGGCATGAAAACGGCTGTTTTAATATGTAGGAGGTCTCATCATAGTTTACAGTCAGAGTGGAAAAACCTTTTCAGACCACGCAACCTGAGCTGGCGGCTGGAGGACCCTCTACAGTGTTATCCACTGTTCTACACTCTTTGACCTCTTGGTTTTAACCTCTGAATTTCCAGCTTTCTACTTTTTCAACTTTTAAAAATCAAATCCATGTTGATCAGCATCTCGGGCGCCCTCACATTGAGATGACAGTATAGTTCAATGATCCTTACGAAAGTGATGCAATGACCATTTTCTGACTGACTGTCTCTATGATTAAAGTGTGTTTGATTGTGTGAATGTCCGGTGGCTACAACAAGACTCGCACTAAATGCTGGAGTTAAATAAAGACTCGGGAGATCGTAAGTTATTTGAATTCATCCTAAGTGGAACATAAAGCAGTTGATGCTGTACAAAAGAATAGTCATAAACTATTGTTAATGAATCATGAACCCATAGAACCATGAATTAAGTGTGAAATCAATAGACAGAACCTGTTTTTAGATTTTTAGAGCGCTCACAAATATATATTTGGTAATCTGGACGGACTCTTCTTCCAGAGGATGCGGATGAGTCCAATTGCTAAAAAGATCAGTTTATGAAATTTAATTCAGTATTTGAATGTATCTTTGCATAATGACAAAGACATGTTTCACCGTCCTCACAAAACACTGCATATTTGGGCCACTGGGTGGGATCTGACCTCTGACTACCATATACTGTAACATACAGTATGCATCAGCTCACATTTCATTTGCTCTTCCGTTGGTGACGATGGCTCGCCTCACTGCCTGCCATATTTGGAAACAACGGTACATTAGACCGTGTGTGTTTGTGCAGATGAACATACAGTGTCAGGAATCTCACACCCCGATGAGAAAAAGAAAGCCACGTCCTCCTCCGGCCATCCCAGACACTTAGTAAAACATCCCATTGCAGTGTGTGCGTGCGTGTGTGTGTGTGGGCGTGCATGTGCGTGTGATGTCATGCTAATGGCCTTCTTATCCTTCGGCAGGTTCAGATGCTTCTGATTCTTTCTGCTGAAGGTCAGAACGAAACAAACGGTACAGAAATATATACAAAGTATTTTAAACTTGTAACAACAAGTTTCATTTGGGTCTTTGTTGGGACAGATCATATTCAGGACCTGCCATCTAATGACAGTGCAGCTGAATCCCAGGGCAGGTACACAAAGCATTTTTCACTTTTGTTAACAATGCATTGTGAAATAGCTCAATTGTAGTGCAGACATGCGGTTAAACATTTGCATATCACAGATGACTGGAAAACTGCACTTCCTTGATCCAGTGAAACTTACCATGTGCTTTTCTGGCTGCATTTGAAACGCTTAATCCACACCCAGAAATTATTTAAACCTGCCCAAATACAAAACATTTTTTCTGTGCTAATCATGCACCAAACTGAGAGGGAGAGAGGAATCAACACCCATACAACAGACGTATATTAACAGTTTGCCTGCAGGAAAGATAAATGACTTGTGATTCATTCGACCACGCCATTTATCATCAGCCTTTGTTGCTTTCTTGATAATTATTTTTGATTATAAAATCTCGTCACATATTACTCATTATCAGGTAGCTGCGAATTCACAGCAGCTGTAGTCACGTACGCATCCATGGCTTTGATCATTGATACAGTTAAACCATCCCTTTGTTTTACACCTTTAAGGCTCATTAGATTTAATGTTTTTTTGTTTTTTCTTTCGTTGTCTACAATTTATATGTTGAGACATTAAGTAGAATCAGCAGGTGCTTTAGTGATGTTTCATTTTCAGATTTCAAATTTGGAAGCGTGTCAACTGGCTTTCAGCAACAACAGCACAGCTGCTGCACAGAGTGAAGGGCCCATTCATCGCTGCTTGCATCATTCATTTCCTTTTTTTTCATTGTGTTTTATTTTATGGTGTACTGAAGAAACAAAAATTTGTTCTAATTTATACTAAAAATTGTATATGGAGGGAACGGCATTCAATTCTATAGTGCAAAGTAACAAGAACTGAGGATTATGAACCTTATACAACTTGCTGTAATGTGTTTCATTAGAATTATCTTGTGTAACTCAATTGTTTTCTAAAACGGTGACCTAAATAAATTCCAGCTTTTTGCCTGCAGGGCCTCAGGTTATCAGATATGTCGAAACATGATCTGGCAGCAGTGTGAAGGGGTGAAACTCGACAGGTCGGTGCAGCGTCAAGAGCAATTCCAGATAACCACTGTGTACAAACAACTATTTACTGACATATATGAGTGTTTATCCACTATTTCAACCTATATTCAAACTTAACTGAGATTAGATATTATAGTCAGTCTCAGTCTTTTCTGCTTATTAACACTTTATGTGGATAATTAAAATGCATCTGTTTATTGATATTACATATTGTCTTTTAATTGTCACATGAACTTTATAATCTGTTTAATATCTACAGACAGAGTAAAACAGCTGAAATATTACAAAGACCTGTAGGTGGACTATCCAGATAAAGGTACCCTTATTTACATATTTACATGAGCCAGAAAAGGCACTGATTCTTCAAGTTCCTTAACATTTTTCTTTAACTGGATGCTGAGTATTTGACTGACATTAACTGGCATGCTTGCATTGTGTAGCTGAAACCAAACTAAAATGCAAACATGTTGGTTCAAGTAATTCCGCAAAATGTCAAGGTTTAAAGAAGTACCGTAAGTCATATTTGCACTCTGTTTGCCTCCTCTTAGACTTCGATCTTCGACTGAACTGCAGGCTGCTGTAAAAGTTATTTTGAAAGCCATTTAAAAATTCCTTGGCGACATACAGCTCCTGCATGAACGTGCCTTCCTCTCTGGACATTCACAACTGTAATATCCTGTGATTTCACCCTTCAGGGTTGTGACAATCATGTTTGAAAGCCCCAAAACCCCCATATAATGTACATTCATAGGCAAGCAGAAGTATTTTTAGAATCAGTTCAAATCGTCATCAAACCGATAGAGCCTTTAAGATTCAGGATTTCAGGATCTTTAGTTCATTTTGAAGCCTGGTACAGGACATCACCACAGCGCTGGGGAAAAGTTTGTGACTCTACGTGACTGAACTTGAACCATAGTGTTAAAAAGATGGCATTTATTTACCTATAAAGAACCTAAATATGATTTTGACAGATCATGACAGAGTGAAAAAATCTTTTCACTCTGTCATGAAACTTTTGTGCATTTCTGTTGAACTTCAGGAAGGAAGTTACTCAAATATATGACACTCATCATCATACATGACACATGGAACATCCCCTCGGAGGTCAGACAGGAGGTCATTCAATCATTTATTCTTCCTCTTCAGATTTCACTTCTTCAATCTGAAGTGTGATCCTGCAGAGAGGGAGAGAGAGAGAGAGAGAGAAAGAGAGAGAGAGAGAGAAACATGTGGAAGTTTCCAGAATTCCTCTCACGTTATTGGGCACATATTGTTCCCTTAATAGTGTTTACAGTCAACTGAAACCTTTAAGGTCCCGTCAGTGACATGCACTCGTGAAAATCATGTGAAGGTGATATTGTATATTGATGTTGTCGCAACCTTGTGTGCGAAATAAATTATAAAGTCTATTGTCATATTTATCATATTTTCATGATTAAATCACAGATTTTCATGATGTGCACTACATTAAGGATGAGCCTTTTCTCACTGATATATGATCACATTTAAATTTATTTAGATTATGTGGTTTGTCCCCACGCAGTTTGAGCGATTATTTAAGTTTATCCCAGAACCGATGATTCAGCTTCGCTCTGTTCACTGGAGTTCAAACTAAAATATGCAATCTTGGGTTATTTTTCTACTTGAGCAATATGCGTTGGTGGTCAGGGAGTGGCCTGCTGTATGTGGGGCGTTTCTAAAGAGCATAACCTGAGCTGGAGAAGGTATAAATTTTGTGTGCTGCGCTCTGTCAAGTATATCTGACTTTCAGAAAGCTCCGAGAGAGGTACACTCGAGAGAAAGCGACACAGAACTTAGAAAATGTACTCACGGTCAAATAGCACAACTCTGACTGTTCAGCGGGAGAGATTCGCCTATTCTAGGATGGCAACCCGCAGCACGGAGCCTGAAGTCTTCACCTTCGAGCGCGTACCGACTCAGGCCACCGCCGTGCCCTCCGTCGTGCCATTCCGGCCGAAGAAGCGCTGCACTCGGGTGATGTACCCTGCAAAAGTCCGCATGCACCTTCCACCACCGGAGAAGAGCCAGGCCAAGCGCTGGCTTGTCATCCTGTGCCTTGTGGTGCTGTGGCAGATCTACTCCGAGGATCCCTGCGCCGAGACGACGCTGGGGAGCGCCGACAGCGCGATCAGTGACTACCAAGGTTTCACCTTCCAGTCAGCGGAGGAGCAGGCACTCCAGCTCCAGCTCAGCGCCAGCTCCGACCTCCTGTCGCCATCACCGATAAGTTGTGAGGACGGTAGCTCATCCAGCCAACAGATCATCGCGGACACCACCTGCTCCAAGCCCGTCGAGGAGACAGATACCAGCCGGTCGTTCGAGCAGAGCGCCGGGAAGAGTATGGTGGCTCTGTTGGTCTACCACCGATTGGGCAGCGACAACTAAATCTCCCGGGACTGTTGTACCTGTAAACAACCCGAAAATTCTGGGCTTCTGGGATCGAAATTAAGCCGAACTTGGATAGCTCTGGTGAACGGGGGCGCGACCTGCGCGGCGCACCGGGAGGAAGCTCCATGTGTAGGCTTCTCCCTGCCAGCAGTCCCCATGAGAGTGGAGGAGGACACAGTCTGGAATGGGACACTTGAAAGAAAGAAACAAACAAACAAAAGAAAGAAAGAAAGAAAGAAAGAAAGAAAGAAAGAAGAACTGTGAACACTTAAAAAAACCTGAAACTTGAAACAAGTTGAACTGAACTCAAGAAAACTTGAACTTAACTTTGTGTAATTTACACATTGATTCTAACTGCACTAACAGGCTTGATGGCAAACTGGATGTTTTACACGTGTATTTGTGCATTGGAAAACCGTCACTACTATAGGCCACAAGCTGAACCTGACCTTGTTTGTTGTGTAATTGTCTTATTTAGTTATTTATTCTGTTATTTGCTATTTATTGAAATGAACCGTTTTTAATAAAATATGTCTAAAAAGAAGTTACTGTTTCCTGCCTTTTCACTTAAATGCACGTTTTTGACTGTTTTCTCAATATTTTCATGAATCACTCTAAATATCATATGAACATAATGTTTATTAGATGTTTTTGTACAGACTCCATTGGCTCATAATCAAGACATCTGCATCATTTACAAGCGTCATACAACTCTATTCTCAGAATATCAGAAGAAGCATATTTCATACATACAAATCTTGATTTTACCAAATCGTACAACACTTTAAATGATCATATTTACCTAAGGTAACAATTTTCTAACTTCCCCAAGGCTAAATGTTTTTTTTTGGAATTATTAATCTTATAAGAGACATTACCACATTTTCCTGCAGGAAAATCCTGCACATTTTCCTTTCCGGCTGCATGTTTTCTAGAGGTGCTTTGTAACTGAGTAAAGACAAAATCTTTTTAATTGCAAAGAAATAATGAGCCAGTAGAAGCTGTTATAGCAACAGATTAATGAACGTGGTGTCACAAGTAATGCTGCTACTACTGCATTAAAAACTAAAGTTACCACTGCTATATTGAAGGATATTTGGGATTTCAGTCTGGAGTGATTTCTGGAGATCTTCAAAAACATTTCTGCAGACTCACTTTCATTTTTTTTATTGTCTGAGCCGTAAAGCATCAGGCGCCTGTCGCTAAGGAACTGCTGCACCTTCATGTTCCACCTCAGGTTCATCCTGTGATGACTAATTTAGTCAGTGTCTGAAAACACTATTCGGATTGTTATTCTAATGATTAATATGCTGTAGCATTTGCATAACACGCATGCATATCGCTCACAGAGATTATTCACCGCTCACTGATACATTATGTCATAGATAGAGGTGTTGTACTGCGATGAGGTCGTGCTGCTTCTGCTCGATGACTGAAGCCAATCATAGCCACAGGGCTTCTGGGGTGACAGGTGTTTATGTTGATGCTGGAGGTTGCCATAGGACACATGGGACACATAATACGCCAGGTATGACGGCTAAGGGATGGGGGGACACTGAGAAACCAAACTCTGCATCTCTGTTATGTTGCAAATCTGATTCATCCTCCTTCTACGTGACACAGCTTATTAAAGGACAGAAATAGTGTGCTGAAGTGTTGAACCATATGGCAGTGTTGAACCAGTTTTGTATAGTAAAATAAATAAATCAAATGAATTATATTATAAACCAGGACTTAAAAAGGACTCCTGCCAAGTTTAGCATCTTTGGCTCAGACCCATCACAGGGTGGAGTCATTTCAGAGACACAGCTGACAGAGTTAAAGGAAAAGTAAGTCAATCACAATGGCTGTGTATCACATGTTGGTCTTGGAAACTGTGCTAACAGTAACAGAAGATACAGTTAGCAGCAGATAATTAGTGGCTATGCAAGTCATTCGGCTAGGGCTATCTGTCCATTCCAAAACTCAGTAAATAACATATAGTTGAAGCTAAGCACGTAGACCAGCGGGGAAGCTAGTGTGTATCATACAATCCAGTTTCACCATAATTAATGAGTAATAATCAGTAATCAGAGAGACCTGGCCATAGGCCTCATTACTGTATCAAACAGGAATCACTGCACTCCGACCGTGAGAAAGTGTGAAAAAGCGTTTCATTGGACGATGAGTCAAATATTGTATTGGTCATTAGGAAATGACAAACAGAGATTTGGGCTATAGGTGAGATTCAGATGCCAAAACCAAAGATGCTAAAGGATGGCCATCTGTCAGTTTGGTGTATGAGAGCCTGGACATATTCAGAGCTTTCAGTTCAACTGAAACATGAAAGACATGAAATGAAAATGAAGGCCTTTTGAAGGAAAGTACAGTTTCTTTTTATAGCTCGGATTTGCATAGCAGGTTATTGTTACTGTCAAAGCTGAGAATGCGGATGGTAAACTCCATAATTTACGCTTTAGGAATGTGAGCCTTGAACAGTCCAAACTAAACTGACTCTCAGCAGCAGTTTATTTAAAGCTTTATACTCAAGTGAATATTGCCGCTCTATTGGTGTTGTTAATGTCAGTGTTGTAGCTATAACCTCCAGTTAAAAGTTAATGTGTTGATCTTTGCCTGTGTCATAGTGTGTGTGTAAGTACTTTTCAGTGCTGTGAGACCCTGAAGTCATGGAGATTTTTCCTGGAAGTTAAACCTGAGAGATTTTTCCTGGAAAGAAAACCAAAACCAGATTATACAAAAACCAGCCAACAGTTTTCCTTCCACAATTCCTCCCACAGATCTTTCACTGAAGAGCAGGCCTTCTCCAGAGGGTGTGCTGTCCTTATGTGTAAGGCGCCTAATGCAAACTGTTGAGCAGGCTCCTAATCCACCAGTTGAGCAGTTATTAAATTGACTCTTCAACCCACCATGAGCTGTGTTAAGATGTTACATAACATTGCAGACAGGATCATTCTAGTCTGGACCTGCCTCAGCCAGCAACAACTGCAGTGGAAAGTTACTTAAAATCACCTTGTTATCCCTCATAGGAAACCAGAGCTTAAAGTGTGTTTCAGCTTAACAAATATCTTATTTTACTTTTATTATATTATTTTTATTTAGAGCTGGGTTCACTCAGCTGACACCTGAAGGCAGTGATAATGATACTAATCAACATTTGTTGCCATTTCTGACAACAAATGAGTGAATTACAAAAGTAATTCACTCATTTGTCCTTCTTCCATGTCATCATTTAGTTAACCCACCCCTCAAAACACACTGTATTCTTATTTACATAGACTGGAGACTCGCTGTCACACTGTCTTCATTTTGTAACTGAATGCTCCATTCGTTTGTTCCTGGTTGTCAGGGGAAATAACAAAAACACTTGTCATATCCAACTTATGAGCCTACAGTATAAAAATGCCTTAGCTCCTCTCAGCATTGGCATAACACACCACTAGTATTAATATTACTTTCACTAGTAAGGAATAAAACTTCCCTCGCCATGCATCTTAACAAAGTGCTGCAGGAAGTGATAAGAAAAGTAATGATATTTTGAAATGAGTAATAATACCAGCGGTACTACCAGCAAAACATAAAAGACATTTCAGCAACATGCTGAAAACAGTTTTGGACTTGTTTGTGTTGAATGACAATGGATTGGCGATATGTTCAACCAAGGTCAGCCTCACACAGTTTACTCCCCAACTATTATTTACACCAGAGTCCGTATCTAAACCGCCAACCACACTGATAACACGCTGACTTATATCAGGTTCTGTTATTTACTGTTGGCATGACGCATACGACCTTCCGTTTTGTTAATGACTTCCAAACACAAATGGTCTGAATAAATGTCTGTTTCACTGTTGAATTAAAGAACTGCAGCAGGTGAGGAGGAAGTGAATAATACATCCGGACAAAACTCTTCGTATAACTGTTTGAGATAATCTGGAATGATCGTGCATATTATTTGTGTTCTGTTGTTGTTTTCAGCTCAGTGCTTTTGTCATTGTGACCTGTTATTATTGTTTTTGTGGTTCTCCATGTTGTCCCATAGACTGCGGACTGTGTGACTAACAGGCTGTATCTGTTTGGATTCAACCACCGTATGATAACACGCTCGGCCCGTCAACATCCCAGCATTTATGTCTCAGCACACAGACACACAAACACACACACCTGCCAGCAGCACACTTGTAATAAATGGACAGTGGAAACCACGTATAGCGACGGATGAACTCGCTTTGAAAGTTAAAAAGTTCAAAGTGCAACAGTAAAGCAAGAGATTGGTGATTTCAACAAACAGCTGCCAGGAGGAAGTTGTGGTCATCCCCGCCCACACATACACACGACAACGAACACACACAAATGTGCAGAAACCTCAGTGGAAACTCACAGATTGCGTGCTGGCTCTTTATACACAACAAACACATCCTCCAAACACACTTCATCCATATTATCGCAGTAAAAACACTCACTTGATACAGTTTAAAACAGTTTGACTGACGCTTGTTGTGTGGTTTGGGTGCAGGTTACGGCCTGTTCTGCTTCCTACAGCTCCTGTAATAAACCTAGAGGTAAAGTACATCTGGGGAGCAATCAGACATGTATCTTCACCATGTATTCTTAGTGAAACTTAATATCCACAGCAGGTGGACGCTCAAATAACACCAATCTCCGGCTGTCCATATATACATATGTCCATGGACAACATTGTCCTTGCTACTTTACGAAGGATGAAGCCTCCTGGGGGTTCTTTCAGCTAAAACGTGGGGTGAAAGGGGAAATAATCAGGGCTACAGAGGACAAAGAGAGAATTTTCCTCTCTTCACACTCCCTCCATCGCTCCCCTTCCATATCTAGACAGCATAGCAACATGTTGAGTCATCTGTGTCAGGAAAAAAAAAAAAACGGATCTCTCACGAGAAGAGGAAAAGAGGAACGCTGGAGGACCGGAACTGAAATCTGAGAGAAAATAAGGAGGAGGAGGGGACAACAAAACAACGACAATGAGAAAGAGAGGAAGGTGTTTCACGGGAGATTCCCTGACTGCATCAGATGTGAAGCAGAACATTACCAGTGGAGGATTTCTAAGAAACACGAGCTGTCAGTGATGGCTGAACTCTAAAAAAACAAAAATCCATTCAATTGCTTAAGTAAAGACACAGGATACATAACAGTACTTGTATTCATATTGTACTGAATCACAATTTAACTGTGATAAAGGGAAGAATCTATGTGGAGAGCTATTCATCCAACTGTTTTTTTTTTTTTTACACAATTAACAAACAGAAGAGCACAATGAGAAAGAATACAACCTGAACATGGGGACAGTAAAACAAGGACTGAGAAGTGGCATTTTTTTTTTATTATTATTATTCAATTTGAACTTTTATTTAATGTTTGCTAATATTCTCAGGGAAATTATTCAAGTTTTTTTGCTCCACAAAATATTTTGGACTCAAACAAAGCCTTTATTGTGATGCTAGTGGAAAATGTGTTTCAGTAAGTAAAACAGAAAAAATCTAATATAAAAAATATTCAGCCTGAATTTTGATATGCAGGAACCATTTTGGGTCGATTACTGTGAATTTCCTCGGCTGTGGACTGAGCTTGTTAACTGCCGTCACAAGAAAAAACAAAAGCATTCCCATTTTATTCAACAACTTAATGTTTGTCCTGTGAAACTGATGCAATGCGAAGCGATGCGTCCCCTCTTGAATCTTAGAAGCAGGGCAGCAAATGTTTGAGCAGAATTTGAGAGTTTAAATGTAAAAGCGCAGCATCGGGAAACAAGCTAGAGGTACGAGAACCAGTTGTTTTTCATGATCATGGTCAGGTAGTCATTGTTCTGTGTGGAGCAGCATTACAGGCATTCTTACAGGTTTACTGTTAAAGTGAAAGTGAGTGATGGAGTCACGTTTTAAAACTCATGCTTTAAATAGCACAGGTGGTCAGGGCTGTTCTAGACTATATACTAGAAGCTAGAAGCTCTCCAGAGAGCAGTTTGAGCTGGACAGGAGTCAGACAGAAACAACAAAAAAATTGGTCCATTTTATAAATAAAACGCCCTTTGCAGATGGTTCCGTGTAACAAACCATCTGGCATGCTGGGACAGTCAGCTTTGAAACTATCACTCTCAGAGTAAAATCTAAATTTGCGGTTTTGTATTACATGTAAGTTACGTTCCTGTGAGAACATTCATGTGTGCTGCGATTATTCATTCTATTTTTACGCAACACTTATTCTTTTGAGCAACATGAAGATCCTTTAATGATCTCCTGGACCCATTTTGATTGATAGAAATCCAGGATTAGAAAAGAATGTCAAGCATCTGAAGTATCTGTGTGGCAGGAAACACCCAGAGGCCCGGCCGGGTGGAGCTGCTTTCAGGTGCGAAGTCACACAGATCATTCAGATCCTGTGTAGTCAGTCTTGTGCCGTTACTAATCGGAACTCTTTCCCACACCTCCCGGTCTTTCAACAGTCTCGCTTTACAATACAGAACAGATTACCTCTCAGTTCCATTCATACAGAAATGCCATCATCATACCTCCGACATGACTACTGAATGTCACGCATACCAGCGGAAGCATAGGTACTAGAACACTATGCCACCGTGAGAGCAAGATAACAAAGGAAGGTGCAGCATGATGTCAGGTGTTGCAACACCTGAATGCATCACCTGGCTCTTTCATGGGATTACAGCACTTTAAATCCCAGATGAAAGGCTTAAATTGGGATGTGGCTTTTTCTTTTGATACTGTAGTCATTTTGATCACAAAATCTATATGAACAAATGTCAAACTTCAAAAAATGCTTTTTCTTTTTAGCCCTGACAACTGATCACGCAAAGGGAGGGTCTATGAGAAGGGACTGGGTGGGCCGGATATTTTTTAGACAGCCGACATCACCGCTACTTTTTATATACAAGGATGGTTCCTCTTATACAACACTTTAAATCACGAGATGGTATTATGATTAATACTTTGAATTTATTTAACTCATGGCCTTTTTTTCTAAAGCCACCATCAGGACAAAATTATGCCCATTAAGTCCTTGTCATTGTACAATGTGTATTAATGTATACTGTGGTGACAAATACGATTACTGCTTGGATCATGTCATAGGCCGCACACATTCAATTGAATTAATGCATTACATTAATCTGAACAGTGTGGCACCAGAGTTTGGGGTTTACGTCTAAACTGTGGTTAAGATTTTTCAATAAAAGCACTTTAGTTTAGATTAGCGAAAGACTGTTTTGGTGACACATTTCTAAAGTGAAGATATCAAGTAACTGTTAACTGTTCTAATAAAACGAAACAGGATCTTTCATTAATCTCGACCTTACGTCTTTTCAGTAGCTCAGCACTCTTACTCAACATCTTTTATATGTTGGGAATGATGACACATCCACAGACTTCAGAAGAACTCTGTTTGATGAGATTAAGAGGATCTTTCCATCTGTGATGCTCTGAAACAAAGAAGAAAGAAACTTCCTGCTTTTCCTGGTTCTGAGTTCAAATCTTTACATTTACTTTACACTTCCACTGGCTGCGTGTTGCGTGTGTGTTAAAGTCAGAACAAAATCAAATCGAGGCAGGTTTTGAACACTTTCTGACAATTGTCTTTGAGCTTGGTGTTTCTTTTTTTGCTCCTTTTCTTCCTCCTTTTCAAGGTGTTATTGTACTGAACTACTTTAGCTGCTGTAATATTCCTCTTAAACTCATGAAGATAATGGTGATGAACACTATTTAATTTTATACTATTTTTATAGTCTAGTTATAATAGTAGTAGTTATTGTTGTAATATGATTAGGTATAATAATAATTCATTCATTCATTCATTATTCTGTAATTATTACAAGCATGAGATTTGTTGTTACTTTAAATGCTAAATGCGCCAGTTAAATTGTCTGTGAGGGAAATTATTTCTTCAGCCTCCGATTGAGTCATCAGTAAAGATGACTTGCTGTAAACACTATGAGGAACACTTCCGAGGAAACTACCTGAGTTTAAATTGTTTCCTCCTCTTGAAGCTCAAAGGAGACAAGCCTTGGAAGGAACGGCAGGAATGTTGGCTGAGAGCCAGAAAAGGTTATGAGACATGCTCAGCAAAGAAGTCTCACATTCAACAAGGAGTTTGGTCATAATGTGAAATGATTTCACACATCAGCCCACAGAGAGAGGGCGTGACTGGGTGGCCAACTACAGGACGACACAAGAAGGGACGGTTGCTAAAATCATAAGTCAGTTTGAATTAAAATTGGTTCCTCTTTTTTAATTGCCATTATCTGTTTCAAGCATTGACTATTGATTATAGAGAATGAACACCGTCGACTTCACCCACAGGTTCCTGTAGAGCTGTTCAGAGTGCAGTGGCTCAGACGGCCGCCGTGTTGGCAGTCCTGCCTCTTCTGCCTCATGGCTAATCTAAAAATTGGCAAAGACGTGGATCATTGGTGGACCTGAAGTGGGTTGAATGACGCCTGGGTGCTCAAAAACAAGCCATCTGTGACAACACACACCTGTCAATCAAAGTGGCCAGGCTGTTAATTATGCATAACTTTAAGCCTTTTAAATGTGAACAGGTGAGTTATGGAGAAATTTAGTTCAGTACGGTTACTGAACGGGGAAATTAGCTACAGAGTACCAGGTTGCAAACATGTTTCTTTCTGCATTTTAATATCACTATGTTAAAACGGGGATTGACTTGCCCTGTAGCGAGCCTCATTCCTTTAGTGCCAGTTAAGTACTGGAATGTGAAACTAGATTCAAAACAAAACTAAAGCAGGATTCCTCAAATCATACTTCTCTATTTCCCGTAAGATCAAAACTGGAGGTAAATCAGGAATGTGTCACATTCACACATTTATTAAATATGTCCCCCATTCATCACGACTGATATAGCGCTATAAAATTCTGGCCCAGAGCACTCACAATAATCCTAAAGTCGCCCAAACACATTCAATCGTTTGAAGCATTTTTAGGGTTTGGGGGTATTTTGACTGGACTGAGGGAACCGGGACTCAAACCAAAGACCCTCCAATTACAAGACAACCCTGTCACTGTTACTGTTAATGCTGGAACCCCGGACGTCCAAAATAATATTTATTAGTGTATCTTTCATGTTGTTTTTTTCAGCTGATTCACTCAAACTGAATGGAGCTGTGTGACAGCAGCCAGCTGGAATGTTTCCAGATAAATATCCCTCTGACCTTTAGTCTGCCCCCGCTCTCCTCTGGTTTATTTGAATGAATCATATAGTGCTTGTGTTAATGGTGATAACCACATGCAGCGGCTCTGTGGATTAATCCAGAGGAAAAAACGCAGCATCATACTGTGACGAGTATCGCCCCTGATATGACAGAGATGAGCACTTGTTTTGCGTCCAACTCCTCCATGTTGATAAAAATGACTAAAGAGCTATTTTAAAACACAGACGTCGTAGAAACTTTGGAGAGAATGTGGATTAGGTGCATGATTTTCAATGAGTGTGGGAAAAACAGAGCTGAGTCCTGAATTCATCAGTGTCTGGTGTTACTGAGGACAATCTGCAGAATAGTTTCTATTAGAACTTTTTCCTATTCTGTTTCCTTCCTATGCACAAGTAAGTCAGCTGGCAGTCGTACTTAAGGAGATGCACAAGATGTTCTTTTTGGTTTAGTTTTTAAATTTCATTTAGAAAGAACATTGGTTCCTGTCCTAAATAAATAGTGTCTTTGTGTGAAGAACAGAAATGGGGACATGAACTGGGTCGACTTCAGCCGTGCTGGAATACATCCATCCGTTAAATAATGTGCTGCTTCACCAGTCTGAGAGTCGGCAGGGTTTTATTCCAAACACAACATGACGTGACACCAGCTCAGAAGAGGAAGTGAGCTGATTATTTAAAATATCTTGGAGTTTTATTCTGACTTACAAACTAAAACCAACACCCAGAGGACTAAGAGCCTTTTGAGGAACTAAACAGCTTAATGCGTTTGGACTGGAGTTAGTGGTGGCGTTTGCACACGTCCGACGATCAAACAGACACTGCTGCTTCTTCAACTTGCGTACTGCTGCATTCACAAAATAAGGAAGTACCCCAGTATTAATTAAGGATAGGATGAGGATTAGACAATCCTTTAGTTTAAAGTTTGGTCCTTGTTTTCTACATGTCTTAATAACTAATGTAACTACTAGCAACCATCCAGTTAATTAAGACTGGGGGTTAACTTTGGAAATCTTCTGAATTCTCGTTTCTCTCTTTCACCGATCTACTTCTAACAAACCACTCAAACCACAAAACAGAGAAACAAAATGAAACTCAGCAAAATATTACTTATTTATTCATATTTGGTCAATATAAATCCTCAATTCACCAAGATATTCTGGTAACATGGCTGTTTTTTGTCTAAGGAGTCTAAGGAGCCTCATTTCAATCAATCAATCAATCAATCAATCAGTCTCCTCAGAAAGGGCTGCCTGATGCAAAGTGAAGTAACCAAAATATTTTAAATATAGCACAGACTTTGACTGACTGAACTTCACCTGAATCGAACTTCACTTAGCAGCAAAATGTTTGTCGCTGCTAAGCGATGTTCGACGTTCAGCAGTATGTAAAGGAGTAATCAGCTCCAGCTTGACAAGCTGCAACATCAAAGTGCTGAACACAGTACCATGATACAATAGAAGAGCCAAGAGGAGTCAAATGCATAAAGCCTGAAACTGCAGTAAAGAAGGAGAATTTCCCAGCTGTCTTATCTGTAGGGGAGTAGAGAGTTACTGACGCGTGGCCATTAGCAGAGCTTTTACAGTTCTGGTAAGGGCATGAGGAGTAAACCCATGATGAAATCAAAGAGTGATGAGGCCGATGTTTACAGTCTGCAGAGTATGGAGCTTCTCTCACCGCCTGATTTGGGCAGGTTTTCATAAATGTTTGGATAGTGGGATGAACCTCGGCCATGTGCAGGAAAATTGCTGTCTTCTCCTGGACTGCCATTTCATTCTGTGTCTCTGTTTTGTGTTGCTGTTGTTCTTTAGGCTCAACACATTTAGCAGATGACAGATATTTTCCACCTATTATGAATGTATGTGCTCTGTGGCAGCAAAACGTCATCAGTAGGAAGACTTTTACAGGTTAAACTTGCCTTACTGGATGTATTGGCGGGTTGTTAGCCCTGAAACCCCACAAGGCACGTCTCTGTGACGTTGCAGCTGCGCTTCAGAAGTGAACCAGACTTTGTTTACTTGCTCATATTTATTGCTTGTTTTCCAGGATTTCAAACATTGATTAGAACGGCTTGAACAGCGACCATCCAATGTGACTAAGTGTGCAATGATAATACTTTTCTAACTTCATGGGCTGAGAGCTAGCTTCACAACACAACAGGTCATGTTCGTGGTCCTAGGTCCCACTGACATCCTAAACTGTTGGAATGAGACTGAACAATCAACTATGTATGTGTGTAGGATTTAGTGAAATCTAGTAGTGAGGCTGCAGATTACAACCAGCGGAGGAACATGATGTGGCCTTGGTGGTATAGCGGCAAGCGTAGCTTCTTCTCAAACCGTTGACCCAGGTTCGATGATGTCAGACGACAAGAAGGTGTGAAACGCAGTGTTCTCAAGTAAATGAAAACAACTTATTAACCATAAACCTTAAACATACATATTAATATAATATTCCATCTGAGCGACCAGGTGCCCCTTTCTTTTTTCTTTTAATGGTGTCTTGGGTTTTGATATTTCCCTCATTCCATATAAGAACAAGCAGATTAGACTTTAGTTTTGCAGTAATAGCACAGTTGAAACCTAAAGGTCTCTCAGGAGGTCAGATAACGTCCCTCTACGTATCAGCAGGATGGACTTCACTGTGAAGAAACCTCAGTCAGTGAGTAACGTTGGGTTTTTACCATGACACCACGTTCAGCACTGACACCACTTCCTTTATATGGCAACCACATTTCACAAGAAATCTTTGAGAACAAAAAGTTTTATTAAAATGCAAAAACAAACAAAATGACTATTTTGTATTTTTCCATCACCACCATCAGGTTGATATTTGTGATTTTATGTATAATATCTTGACACCTGTTGGATGGATTATCATGAAATGTACATGTACAGTACATACAGTCCCTCTCAGGATGAATTGTAATAACCCTGATGATTCTCTGACTTTTTATACAGTGCCATCATCAGGCTAAGATTTTAATTTGTCAAATACTTTGGTTTATGACCAAATACCTACTAAACTAATGACGCTCCCATCAGGTACGCCATGTGTTTAGTGCTATTTTAGCATGCTAAAGTGTTTATTATATATCATACTGTAAGTTGTTCGATTTGGATATTTATACCACGTAAATGTATGACCTTACAGTCTATAGTGTGTGTCAATTGTTACTTATAGGTGACACCAGGGAGCTGTGTGTGGAGAAACTAAGTCAGCTAAGTTCTGTTTTAGTTAGAAATGATCATATCACATATGCGTGAAAAGGCTGTTTCAAGCTGAATCCGGTATTGTGTAATGACGTACTTCTGTCGCTGAAACTGTGTGTGTGTGTGTTTGCTTGGTGGGTCCCCTCTAATTACGTGCTTTATTTTCATATACACAGTATGGACGGCTCTTGCGTCATCAAAGATACTCACATACACATGGTGAAGGGGATCCTGTTAACAGTGCATGGAGGAAGTGATGTCATGTGTGGGATGGGACCTGTGGTTTGAAGGAGAAGAAAAAAGGGAAACAACATCCCCTGCTGGATGATTTAATCTGTTGGTGGAAAAAGAAAATGAGAGCAGAGAGGAAGAAAAATAGAAAATATATAACAGCCAGATTTTTTTTTATCATCTTGTGCTTGGGAAGGAACAAGGAAGGACATAGAGATGGACAAAATAAGTATCAGAAATAAATCAGAAAGGTATCAGAACACGCCATGCATCGCAGCTGGTTGCATATGGGGCCACGTAGCTGCAGACCAGTCATGCAGACCGGACCGGTGGCCTGGTCTGAAGAATGATGTTTTCTTTCCTTTCTTGATTTCCCAGATTTCAGTCCAATCGAGCCTATGTGGGATGTGTTGGACAAACAAGTCCGATCCATTGAGGCTCCACCTTGCAATGTATAGGACTTTTAGAATCCGCTGGTATCTTCTTGGTGCCAGATACAGCACCTTCAGAGGCCTAGTGGGGTCCATGCCTCCATTGCGTCAGGCCTGTGTTGGCAACAAGAACCAGGTAGTCATACCGTTTAGGCTGATCACTATATATAATAACACTGACAGGGTCCATCCATGCTGCATCGTGAACACTGTTACTGTTCATACTGTGAGTACATTTCCGATAATACTTGTGTGAAGAAAAGTGAAGCAGCCTACTGGAAGTACCTACTGAAAGAACCTCACCTTCATCACTTTACTTGACTTCAGTGACAGAAGAAAGACAGATTTGAAACGTTCAATGTACTTTAAAGCTCTGCCTCCCCCTGCTGTCTACAACATGCACACACACTCTGCCTCTAAACTGTCAGGTTAGCATTGTCTGACTGTGGGCAGTTATAGAGGCAGTCAGGTGACCAGAACATCATCGCATATCATCATCACCAAAGTCATGGAGGACGATGCTGGTACATTGGTTGAGCCTCCTTTTAAATGTAGACATCTCTGTCATGTTTTTTTTCACATTAAAATGCTTTAATGAATAAAATAAATATTTAAATATAATATGTCTAACATAAACTACAATCCCAACATTATTAATACCTTAAATCACCAGGGAATTAAACAACTATTTCAAATGATTATTGAATAAGTTAAGAGGGAAGTCACGAATCCTTTGGCATGTTTTCAGGGATACCTAAAGGTACTCAGACTTTTTACTTCTGAAAAATAAAACTTTAATGTTTTAAGGGCTTTACGTTTCTGGCTAACTTTATGTCTAAACAATTTCAATCTGAACATCTGCCTCTGAGATGAAGAAGTATAAAGTGGCATCAAATAGAAATGGTCAAGTTCAAGTGCTTGAGTTAGTGCTTAGTTAGTGCTGGTCCTTCCAGCAGGTTACTGTGAAGCTGTGTGAGCGGAGTTAAACTATTCTCCGTAGTTCCCTTCCTAGTGCTCTTCTGCGGATTTCCTTAAAGTTCTCAGATGTCAGACACTCGGGGGGCTCATGTTGCCTTCCTCCTCCTCCTCCTCCTCCTCCTCTTCGGAAACGGGATGTGATGTAAATACACAGCAACTTTTTTTTTTTTTTTTGTTCCTCTCTCTGGAGTTTGCAGATCTTCATCTTCCAACGCATTGTTGAAGGAAAACTAGAACAGAGGGTATAAAATAAGACAAACAGGGCAGACAGTAAACCGTCAAGGAGAGCAAGTCGCCGTTAGTTTTCTCCACCATGATCCTGTGAGCTCCTCCGTCTGTCTCCGACAACAAACTTACGACCTGCCGGACTGGACTCCGAGAAAAAAAACGGATCAAACCGGAGAGAAGCTCACTGCTGTTGTGGATCCGGAGGGAAACCACGGACAGGTAAACAGCTGACACTTTCTATCTCTTTGTTATATAAGTGAGTGAAACGGGAAAGTGAAGCCGGGCGGCGAGTTCAGACTGTCTGGAAACTTTGACTGCATGACAGCAGACCTGAGATCAGTCCTCCCCCTCCTGCTGCTGCTGCTGCTGCAGACCGAGGCCTAGATATGATATCTTAGATCTTTGTTATCTGCGGGAGAAATGATCCAGTAATAAAACACAGATTAAACAAACAACACTGTCAATTCTTAAAATACCACACAGTCGGTTTCAGATCTCAGAAATAAACTGCAGAAAAACATCAAATGCAACATCTGATTTAGAATCTTGCATGTGTGTGAAAATTAGTGGATATTAGAGGATAAACGTTAATGTAGCTTACCCTGAAAAGACATAATATAAAAAACTCTAATAATTGCCAATGATAAACACCACTATTGGTAGCAACCAAAATAGTCGATAAATCCCATACAATACAAAATGAATCATAAAATCACTATAGACATCCATAGATCAGCTACTTTGAAATCACTGTGGAGAGTCACAACTAGAATAAAGTTTACAACACTGATATAGAAATATGAATATGTTACTAAACTCATGGAGTAAATATAAAACATCTATTGAACATGCAATGATAAGGCGATCAATTCATTAGTCGATCTATCTGCAACTATTTTAATTATTTAAGTCATTCATGAAAAATGCTGAATAGTTTCTCTTCTTGTAGTAAAAGTCTCGAGGAACACACACATTCATAATGAACCATAGATGGAACTAACACAAGCACCATACTCTGTAACCTTGAATATGTATTACATATACATCGTACAGTGCAGTGACGGTGCCTGGTAATATTTGGTACATTAGAAGTGCAAATCAAGGAGATAACCTTCTGTGCTGTGTATTTATTATATAATGATAAATGTATGAATTATTATAGATAGGTATCATGGTAGTGTACAGGTAAATATAGAAAAATCTATAATCATCATCCAAACAATGAATACTGACAGTAGAAATCGCAAATGTTGTTTATTAAATCAGTGATACATGTGTACTGAAGGCATAAGACAACAACAACAACATGATTTTGTGGTATTAATTTGTTAATTATTTAAATTCAACAAGTGATGAAAGTATTTCATTTTGATAGTTGGGTGTGAAAACTTGTTGTGGACTAAAATTATAGCCACCTTTAGCAGCACGAGGTTACGATGTCACTTTCTGACTCCGAACTTCTTTTAATGATAAATGGGATTCAGTGTTGTTCAGCCCCTTCAGTGCAGAAATCCTGCTGTGCCGCCTTTAAAGGAACAATCAGTGATCTAGTATCCACGTCCAAGTCAATGTTTTTCATTTCTTTTTCTTTTTTTTGTTACTGTGGGTCCAAAATACAGAGTAAAAAATACTTGTGAAAAACATTTTGAGAGTGATGTTTATCATTATAAAATTGCAAATATATATATGTATTTCACCATCTACAGTCCATAATATTAAAACATTTCCAAATGTAAGGGACAAGGCCAAAAACTGACCTTTGATCCCTCAGGCAGCACTGGATTAATAACCAACGTGACTGCATAAAGAGAGAGAACCGTCACCATCACCAAATGAAAGTAAAGACTCTACCATGCAAAGTGAAAGCCACAGTTCAACAACATCCAGAAACGCCACAGACTTCTCTGGGCCTTAGCTCATCTGAGATTGACTGACACAAAGTGGAAAAGTGTGCTGTGGTCTAAGTCCACATTTTAAATTGTTTTTTGAAAACGTGGATGTCGTGTCCTCTGGGCTGAAGAGAGAGAGAAAAAAAGGCCGTCCAGATTGTTACCAGCGCAAAGTTCAAAAGCCAGCATCTGTGACGGTATGGGGGCGTGTTAGTGCCCATGGCACGGTGGGTAATTTGCTCATCTGTGAATGCGTCGTTGACGTATGCAGGTTTTGGGGGCAACATATGCTGCCATCCAGGCGACATCTTTTTCTGAGGCGTCCCTGCTTATTCCAGCAAGACGATGCCAAGCCACATTGTGCATGTCTTGTAACAGTATGACTTTGTTTTAAAAGAGTGTGGGTACTAGACTGGACTGCCTGCAGGCCAGACCTGTCTCCTATTGAAAATGTGTGGCACATTATGAAGCGCAAAATGCAACAATGGAGGCCACGATTTGTTGAGCAACTGAAGTTGTATATCAAGAGTGGGGACAGAATTTGACTTAACTTAACTTTTAGTGTCCTCAGTTCCCAAATGCTTTTTACACAACTTTTCCCAACTTTTTGGGACTTTTCTTTTTTGGATCTGAATACTTTCTCCCTACTGCCAATTAGAGGTCAAGACAGATATGATTTAACAGACGCCTCCCAACCAATCAGAGAGCAGGATATCCAGATAACTGGAGTTAGTTTATGGTTGATATTTTTCACTGGTTAATAATCTTCTGCAGTGCTATCGTAAGCTCTGTGTGTGGGAGTGTGTCGCTGACCTCTCGACCCCATGCGAGGTGTATTAGTAATGTTTGGGTTATTTTCATGCTCAGAGCTCGGTCAGCTCAGTTTACAAGAGCAAACTCAATGGCTGACGGCAGAGTTTGACTGCAACACGGTGTGTTTTAGGGATAGTTGAAAATTTGATAAAGAAGATGCTAACAAACAAAAGTTGGAAGAAACCAAAGATACTCCCTTTATTAACCGATTTACGGCGTAATCTGGTTTCAGTGGATGAAAATCCTCTTGCATCTTTGTTCATTTCTGTGGCTCTTGAAACCAGTCCTAGTCTGACTCGTCATGGTCTTTAACTAATGAAGACCACGTGGTTTGAGTATAACCCGCGATTTGATCGACAATCGATCATGAAAGTTCATTCTTGGAATTAGATTTATTACTGACTGACTGAGTAATAATGCTGACTGATTTATAAAATGTCTGATTATTATTGATTAATTATTGATGATGATTTCTCAAACCTTTTTTGCTTGTAGCTCCTCCAATGTGAGGATTTACTTTTTTAAATCGCAGTAAACTAAACAGACATTTGAAGAGTTAACTTCACACTCTGGGAACTTGTAATGAATACTGTTTTGTTTTTTGTTTTTTGGGGGGTTTTTTTGCATTCTGACTGCCAGTAATCGAAGTCATTGACGACTGATCGCATCAGCCTCCTGCAGGTGTATTTAACAGCTTCATGTTCCTGATATGTAGCAGTTAAAACGATTTATTGTCTCACGAAACAGACTGTGAGAGCAGCCTGGAGCTACAGAAAGTCTCAGAGTGATTTCACAACAGCAGCAGTTGGGTGTTTGGCTCAGACTGTGAGAGCTGACAGCTTTGTTCAGTCACAGAACAAACCTAAAACAAAACAATGGAAGATATATTGTTTCATCCCGCTGCCACTTAGCCAGACAGGGATCATTCACACAGTTAAAGTTTTGCATTTTCTTTACTTTTTCTCGCTCGGGTTTGGGGTGTCAGGGTGTATCCATAGAGCAGTCCAGTATATGATCAATACATGTGCAGGATTGTATATGGATTACATCCCTTGAACAACCGGCATGTGACTGCTGCTGCGGCTGCTGCTGTCAGAGTTATTCACAAATTTCACATGACCACTGATGTTTAATGCAAAACCCTCCCAAGAGAGACAAAAAACAAAACACAGTTTTGTGTTTGTCTTTGACCGTCAAACCTTTACTGAGGTAAGCCGCAGCAGGTTTGTCCTCATGTTTGTTTCCTGACGGTGAAAAAAAAATCCTCTGTTCATTCTCGTAAAACTACAAAATTATTTGTAATTGGAAACATAGGTCTGCTGCACTTCAGAGCTTCGAAATCTAAAACTTATGTTTATTTTTCTCATACTGACTGTGTTTTTTCTACACCGAGAGGAAAGAAACGTGAAAAAATGACAAATGTTTTCAAAATCTATCAGACTGTAGTACTTCTCGGAGCTGTCTTGCTCTTACAAGATATTGCAGTCACTTCCTTAAAGGATTTTTATAACTTAACTTTTACATTTGATTTTTAAATGTGAGCAAATGCAAACCCACACAATCAATTTGTTGATGGAAAGCAAGGACCAGTCACGTCGCAGCCTTAGGTATTGGATGCTGTGCCCTCACTGAGGCCATCTTTGAGGACTAAAACTTAACAAGATGACATCAAACTGTCTTCGGGAGTGCGCAAGTGAGCTCTCTTCCTTTCCAGTAAAACATAATCCGACCCATCCCGATATCTATGTGGCATTAGATCCAGATCTCTCCTAAAATCTCTCCAGCTGGAGCCAATAAAGTGATCTTGAGTGCGATTTTTTTTGGCAAAGATTGATCTTGCATGTTGCATGGCAGAGGCTCAGGAGGACACGAAAACACGACGTCCTTCCAGTGAAGTCCTTGAGACATTCAGATAAACACATTTAACTTCAGGTCATTAAGTCGTCACATAAAGTCTTCCACCCTCTTATCAGACTCTGATCTGTGTTATGATCCTCTCATGAGACCTTTTTATATAAACACCACTTGAGCCACACTATTAAAGACAAACACACGAAACAGTCAAAATGGCTTCTGGAGAAGTGTTTGTAGATAGTAGCTGTGGTTCGAGTGGAAGCAGCAGATTACAGATGAGTGTAAATGAGTGAGTGTGTGTTGAGTTTCCATCAGCCGAGCTGCAGCCAGCGACTCATTAAACCATTAAAGAACCACACAGAGGATCTGTTCGAAGCACATGAAACGGAGAGGAAGAACGCTGAACATGGCTGCTGCTGAGGGGAGGCAATACAGGGCGGACACCGTCTGATTTTATCAGGCAGAACTTTATGTGAAGTAGCTTAAGCGTCACTGAACCACTGTAACTTCCTTGACGATTGGCGATTGATATTTAATCACCATTTCATCATCCTCAGTCAGTCCAGTGATTAATTCCCTTCGTATGAATATTGTCTCTCTATTATCTCTCCAAGCCCACGTCAAATGAATGATTCTTGAGTTGGACACCCTGGCATCAAATAATTCAGATGGGGCACTGGATGGGAAATATTGCCTTGCATTCCCTTGTTTTCATGCAGTGATTATAACTTACTCAGTCACTACTATTGTCTTTGCAAAGCCTAGCCTAGCTGTCTGTGCGCTAACGCACGCTACAAACAACGGACAAACTGTTGCTGTCAGAGATCTACACGCAGAATCTAGAAGATTTGGCTAGTTAGTTAGCAAGAAGGTCACTGGTTTTGAATCCGCTAGCTAGGTGGGGCCTTCTATGGGTGGAGGGACAGAGCTGGAAACTCTGCGTGGTAGGCATGCACGTGGTCGTCTGTTACTTGATCTGACTTCTATTTTGTTGTGTAAAGCTTCAGGATCACCTTGAATTTGGTTCATTTGAAATGCAGTTTATCTCCCTCTTGCCGATGTTGTTGTTTGTTGACAGAGTGTATGAACTTCGGCTGTTCTGAAAGTTATCTTAAGTTATGGGTGTACACTGCCTCTCACCTATTGGATATAATTCATGGATGGGTGGATTCAGTAATCACTGATCTGGTCTTTTTTTATGGATCTGTACAAATTCAGAGCCCCATGTAAGAAATGAGATATTTAAAGTCACAGAACTAATCAATTTATTCCAATGGCATTCACTGTTGCACGCAGATTTTAGTTTCGAGTCGTGCAGCTTCAGTTTGTGTCTGCTCAGTGATTTGTGACTCCTTAAAGAGAATCCAGAGACATATCAGCTCCTCTGCTCTCTCCACCCACCGCTGACAGAGTTATGATACCCTGCATACCTGTGTGTGTGTGTGTGTGTGTGTGTACTGAGGCATTCATATCTTCAGGGCCTGAATTTGGAGTTGAGCAGCACAGTCTTGAGTGACACGTTTGACGTCAGAGTAGTCACTGGAAAGATTTAAAAACCAGAAATGTGACGAAAATCACAAACAGTTTTATTTACTTTTAATGTGAGGCGTCACAGCAGCAGTGGACTTAATGCATTCGATGCAAGTTCAACTGTATTTTGTATCTGTGTATTGTGTAACTGTGTGTTCTGTTTAAAAAAAATACTCGATATTCAGGTCAGATTCTGCAGGAATACAATCTTTGCATCCTGTGTAAATTATAAAATTAGACAAAAACATTTCACATTCAGTGTGCGTGTGTGTGTGCGTGTGTGTGTGTGATAGCGCTCACTTTGTCTACAGTGTTCAAAGTTCAAAGCTCTACATGTTAAATCAAGCGCTTCTTACATTCTTCAGATGCCAGCAGCTCTTTAAACCATCTGCTGCTCTGCTCCTGTTCTAACCTTGCAACCATCACCTGCTCTAAGGTTACACTCCAGGTATTTTGGGCATTTTGCCGATGTGCATGTGTAATTTTACAGCTACAGGAGTGAAAGGTCTTCCTGAAAACACTGCACGAACAAGAAAGGAACCAGCAGATTCAAACAAATAATTTTACATGGCAAAATGAGTTTATCATACCACTTATGGATACACTCCAACAGAGTCGGCACACACACTGGTGGACTCGTGTCGACCCTGGTTTTGCCTATGACTTCAGCTGAAAGAGAAGGTTTTATCATCTACTGATGGGTGTCACCGTTTCATCAGGCGACCCTGACACCCATCACACCCACCAGATGGGTTTCAGTGGATCTAATGCATTGCACACTGTTGGGAGGAACATTCAAATATATTCAGTGAACGCGCCTCTGGTGCCGGTACATATTGGTTTTGATGAGCTATTAAAATACAGATATATTCTCAATATTGGATTTTTATTTCTATCAGAGCTTCCTGTTGGTGGTCAGCTGGAAGTCTTTACTGTCTCACAGTGTGTCATTAGACGCATCTGGACCCAACTGAGCTGTGAGTAAGCGAGCTTTCTGCTCAGCTCTCAGTGTGTTTTCCATTGGTTACCGTGTTCCAGAAAAAAAGGCTTTGTTCAGACTGAACGCAGCACCAAGAACGCAGCGTCTGCACTGGTGTGCAACAGGTACAGATGAGTTGATGAAATACACACCAGGAAGTCCAGTTTGAGATTCCAGAGTCCATTTACAGTGTCCTCAGCACATTATGATCTCCCTATGACCCAGCGGAGCAGCTTTCTTCTTAGGATTTTACTTGAGCTGAAACCGACACACCTATAAAGGGATGGTTTGGGTATTTTGAAGTGGGTCTGTATGAGGTACTTAGGCTTACTAAGTGTGTTACCTACAGTGCACAGCGGTCAGCACACTCTCTGCTGTGGACCAGGTCAACAGAAAAACATGCCCACCTAAAAAATATCAACAAGTGCTTAAATGGAGGCTATAGTGAGCAGATTCTCGCAACTTTACCTTGCCGTCAGACAGCCCTTTCCTTGGACCTACACTGTCTTCATCGTAGAAGTAACGCATTTCTGCTCTAAGCTCAACTATGGCATATTCCTCCACAGTAATGCCTTTTTATTTGGCTAAAACATGACCCTGTCCACAATGTACCACAAAATACCAAAAAGGTTCATGCACTCATGCATGTACCATAGATGTTTTCATCAGGATAAGGGACAGTCATTTCAGTGTGCAGCACGTCTACATGAGCACCATGTACGTCGTGAATGCAGCATTTCCATTGCTGGTCACTTAACGAAGGAAGAACAGCTAACTGTTAGCACGCTAACACTTAGCTAACATGATCTGTTACTGCGGCTATGTTGCTTGACTATTACTCACATGCTAGCAACAATCTTGACAACGACGTATTTGAATTCAGACGCGTGGTGCATTGTTGATATTTTTATATTGGGTTGGGTAATAATGACTGGGAGAGATCATGATAAACTTTATAATATATTACTCTGACTATCTAGTTTAGCATTCTTTGTTTTATAAGGGACATCTCATGTCTGTGCTGTGCTGTCGTGTTTGTTAATGAGGTTTTATTCCTGTCGACTGAACTTGCATGTGAATTGTACTTGTTGACTCGATTGAGTCTCTTTTTTTTTTTTTTTTTTTTTGATAGCAGGTAACTGTCACACAGCACAGCGCTTTATATAAGCCAACACTTTCTGGATTTCACTACACTTCTCCAACATCCAGCCTGCAATGCTCAGTGTCTGTATAAACTTTAAGATCTACGACAGCATTAATGATAATAATTTAATATTATGTTTGGTAGATTTGAACAGTGCCAGATCAGACAGCGTGAGTTTTTATGTTTTATGATCTGATATTTCTACTCTATACTGTTTCATTGTGTGTTCTGCTGTTTGTTCTCAGTGAACTCTGTCTCATTCACCCCTCAACCATAGGGAGAGAGAGAGAAAGAGAGAGAGAGACATGCAGATTCCTGTGTGTAACAATAAGAGAGAGAGAGAGACTTGGAGAAAGGCATGTGGATTCCTGTGTTTGTGTGAGAGTGAGACATGGACTCAGAGAGAGAGGGAGAGAGGGAGCTCTGGGTTGCGTTGAATGTTAGGAATGTTGAGGCTTTTGGCTCCAGTTTGTTCTGACGGAGGGAGGAGGAGATAAAGAAGGGGTGGGGAGGAGGAGAGGAGGGACAGAACGAGAGGAAAAGGAGCACAGTGGGGAGGAGATGAGGAGGGAGGAAGGGAGAAGGAGATAAAGAAGGAGAAGACAAAGGAGAGGAAGCAGAAATGGAGGAAAAGCAAAGCAGAGAAAAATATGAGTAGCATTGCGTAATTATACTGTCATCCAGGCTGCAACTACTGATCACTGTATTGTCAATATTTCTGTTGTTTATAATTGTAGTTTTTAGTCTACTAAAAGTGAAGTGAAAGTTCTATTATTATGTTTGGAGCTGTCATCGGTTTACAGTCATCATATCAAGATTAGACTTCATATCATAATTTATCACACAGCAGCAGCACATGCAGAGTGTAAAAAGATTCATCAGCTTGTGTTAACGCGTGCTTGTGCAGGTGAAGTACCTGCTTGATTCAGTATCCACTACAGACGCACAAGGGACTGAGGACGCCTACAAAGGATACGTGAGGTAGCCTTCATGCGGCCAGCCACGCACAGCTGAAAGCAAGTATATCACAACCCTCAGAGAGGAGGTAAAGGTGTCTGCTCTCACACTGCCATGACCATGTCTGTACCCCGACACTGACCAGCGAGTTTTAGCTGTATAAGCTGAGCCGAACCAGATTTGCAAGAGTAAAAGGTTGTTGCTCTATTGTTTCAACTCTGTTCGGTTTGGTTGCGCAGCCATTCTTATTCCCATCAACACGCTAAAAACTGTTTTTAAATCTAAAAAACATGAATTACCCCAGCAGGAAACAGTTTGTAGCAACGCCACATTTGTTTTTGTTACAAAAACGGTTTCTTGGTGATGATGTTCTTAAACTGGAACAGATAAAATGTCACACTGGATAAAAAAGACTTTGCTGTCTTTCTCTTTCTCTAGCTTTCTCTCTCTCTCTCTCTCTCTTGGACTCATTCTCTTCTCTTGTTTCTCTTGATCGCTTTTACTGTGCCTGTCTCTCTCCATGTTTTTTTCCCCTCTATGTCTCTCTCTCTCTCTCTCTCTCTCTCTCTCTCTCTCTCTTTCTCCCTCTCTCCGGTCATGTGATTTTGCTGTAGAGATGAGCAACAGTGCAGGAATCTGAGCTGCAGCCAACACATTACATAAAGCTCTCTCTCTCTCTCTCTCTCTCTTTCTCTCCCTCTCCCTCCCTCCCTTTCTCCCAATCTTTGCCAGAAAATAAAAAATGACCCGCTGCGTTCTCGTGCAGCTCGGCTGAAGTGAGTGAATTCACTTCCTGAAGGCCGAACAGAGATCGACGTCAGAAAAGAAAGAGTGGTTCGTGAACTGGCTGTTTTATTCAGAACTGGCAGGTTTTTCCTGAGTCTTTACAGTTCTGTGCTCAGCCTGTTCCCAGCTGTGAAGATCCCTGTAGAACAGTCTGTATGTGAATTATTTGTCACTCCATTTGATCCAGGCTGTAATAAAGAGCTGCTGCAGCTTGTGGTCTCTGTGGACTGTGGAGGTTAAGCTACTGTGACTCAGTGATCGCTCTTGTTTTTAACTCTAATCTTCATTCAAAAACACACAAGACACAAACTTTACCCCAGAAAATGACAAAACTTTGTGTCTCACTGGTGTATCTGCGTACTGACCACCTCTGTACATCATGTAAATCGCAACAAAGAGGGTGAGATCTGATTGGTTGGGGCCCAGCGTCTAGTCTCCCATGTCTCTTGGACAAGTCACCACAGTAGTGTATGATATCTTGATTAACACACAGTGACTATCTCAAGAGACAAAAATATTGTGTTGTCTGTAGCACTATACTTTAGTATTTGCACTTCATGCTACTTGATGTTTGTACTCTACACTACATTTATTTGGTAGCTGTAGTTACCAGTTCCTTCATTTTGTAAGATTTTCCATGCAACATATATGACCTGCTTCTAAAATCTGATGCTAAAAGAGATCATCATTGTAATTAAGCCATGAAGTTTCATTTTTCCCAGTTCTTATGTATCCAGCTTGTTGCAAGGTAAAAAAGAGCATATTTCAAACAGAGTTGTGAAAAATAAGTGTCCTAATGAGGCTGGAGGGTTTGCAGAATGACCTGCCCGACTGCTACAGTTGTGTAGTAAAAATGAACCCCATCTTGACCAACTGCAACAGTCAATCTTCACCTTGTCAGTAATCATACATACAGTATAAATGTGTATAATACACCACCATCAAATAAGC
Source organism: Nibea coibor (assembly GCA_023373845.1). Classification (NCBI taxonomy): domain Eukaryota; kingdom Metazoa; phylum Chordata; class Actinopteri; family Sciaenidae; genus Nibea; species Nibea coibor. The sequence goes on along the minus strand of CM041737.1, from coordinate 8,300,046 downwards.
CTTTTGCCTGCATAATGAGTATCATAAGTTCCTCTGTGGTTTAAGTATTAATACATTTGTAATTTTACTGTACTTTATTTGTAGTGGAGTTTGCAGTGTTGTATTTCTACTTACTTCTACTTACTTAAGTAACTGAGTACTATCTAGTATCTGAATACTTGCTTTTTTTAAATGTTTCATTTCAGTTATTTCTGTTAGCATAGGCAGTCTTAAATAAGGCGGTCTGCTTCCAGTTTTAAAACACTGCAGGGAAATGTTGAGACCTGACAGCTGGCTCAATTTTGGGCTGAGTTTCCTTTTGGAAAAAAAAAAAAAACGTGCATTCATTATGCTCCAAATCTCTTATCAAACCAATTATTTCTCTTTCCTATTTTATACAGCAATGCACGTACAAAATCTTCTGCATTGGCGGGCTTCTCTCTGACCACCTAAACATGGCAGATTGTATCAACTTTAAACATTAATTCTACAGTGGCTAAAATAAAATGTGCCTTTGTTTGTGAGGGAGAAGAAGAGCTGCTCGATTAATGTTTTAACTGTTTTCTCCCACACATGTCACAAATTATTTTGATAATTTAATCATGGTAACTAAAATTCTTCTACATCATGGCCTCAAGTGTTTGGATCAAGTGGTTTATCAACAGTAAGGTCTGCAGGGTGTATAGTAGCTGGTGTTTCAATGAATTAACATGAAGGTAGAGAGTGACGGCCCTGCTCATCACTGTTGGGTGTGTTTACAGGTGCAACAGAGTACATACATAGCCACAACAAACCACACCACCAGGCTTGAAACTCCAAACCGGAGAGCCTGCTGTTTAGTTGCTCTGTATTTTAACTTCCGTCTATTGTTCTCCTCTCCACCTTATCTCCCTCTCCTCTGTTTCTTCATTTTCCCTAATGTCCGTCCTCAGCCTCACCCTGCTGTCCAGTCTGCGTTCAGGTCTTCTTCTCTTTGTGTTCCCCCCCTCCATTTTTTCTCCTCTCTCTGTCTTTCAGTATCTCACTATCACTCTCTCTCTCTGTGTCTCTCTCTGTCTCTGTCTCTCTCCCCCGGCCAGCTGTTTCCTCCAGTGAGTTCATGTCCGTCATTTTGAAACAAAACTCGAGGAGAATGAAAATATCCATAAAAGTGGAAGAGTGAGACACCACATGTACTTTTAAACATAAAGTTAAATACTTTGTGAAGATACTTCTCTCACACACACTGTGTGTGTGTGCGTGCGCGCGCGTGTGTGTGTCAGTGTTGCATAACCTCTGTGAGTGGGCTGCTGTTTGTGTCCTGTATTTATAAACTGCTCTGCTCCAACAGCACTAACATTGTGAAATCACTCACACACACACACTCAGTCCTCCTCTAAATGAAGTTAAGACCAATCCTTGTTCATCTAGTGACAGTTTAAGACACACTTCACCTACAGCGGAAACATGTTCAAATGTTGGAATGCGCGAGGATTTTCCATGGAGGCAATTTTGTTTATGTAGGTCAGGATCGTTCACAGTTCGAGAGCAGATAATCAGTGAAATGTCTCTTAATATGTGCACTTTCAAAGTTTGCATGATGCACTTTGCTTGAAGGTCCAGTATGTAACATTTAGGAGGATCAGAAATTTAATTTGATATTGACAACTATGTATTCATAATCACCTGAAAAGAGAACAGGTCTTCTTATGCTGCCATGTTTTCTACAGTAGCCCAGAAAGGACAATGCCACCGTAGTCCCTCCTTCATGCTTGGGTGATGGCAGGATGAGTCAAGAAGTGATTCAGTTGGTTGCACTGCTAGATGCCACTCAATCCTACACACTGGAGGTTTCCACATGACCCAACTGATCTGTCTTTGTCAGTCAACATATTTCTAAACAAAATGACCTCTCACACTTGGTTGTTACCTTCTTTGCATGTTGTTATAGTGATCCGGGCAACATTAAACTATCACTTTTGGTTGTGTCCCATTCTCCACAATGGGAAATTAGTTCACTAAATAGTTGTAGTCATTTGTGATGGTTATTTATTGGTTATGATCAAACAGTAACCACTGCGGCTGGAAAATGAAGCCATTGCCAAGTGCCAAAAACTGCTGTTTTTAAAACGCCCACTTGAGGAGGGTTGCAGAATGAGTCAGTCTCCACATAAGTCCCCATACTGAAATCCCCAACTTCACAGCGACAACAAAAACATGCTTACAGCCTGGTACCCGTTCACGACATCTGTACTGAAGGTGAATTTTTGTATAACTCACCTCTTAATTATCAGTCCTGAAGTTATATAAAATTAACAGCGTGGCCACTTTGATTGACAGGTAGGTGCTGTTACAGGTGGCTTGTTTGGTCATTCAACCCACCTCAGGTTTGCCAGTGATCCCCATTCACATTCTGGATGCTGACCTTTGTGGTTTGATTCGAGTAAAAGTTACTTTGTTATTTTACGTTACAGATTCTCATCTTGCATTTTTTTTAGTTATGGGGCTGCTGTGAGCTACTGTAGTTCCTGTCAGCTGCATTAAAGACGTCACGGATGTCACTGATAAGTTGTGTTACTTTTCCTGTAACGAGCTCTCTTAGTTGGTTTCGGCCAAGTTCCGCATATGCATATAACCTAATATAAAACTTGACTGCAAATATTCAAATTATATACATTTCTATCTTTATATAATTTGAAGCTAATGAGAAACTTTTAGAGGAACTGGGTGTAGAAAAAAAAGTGGTCCAGCCTCCATCTTGCATTGAGTAGATCTCTTTGGATCTCTTGAGCTTGAAGCAAAATTGCACATTCAGCTGACACTGTTGATGACAGCAGGTGATAATTCGATTAATATTAAGCTAAAACACTGTATTACTTAATTTATTATGATGTATTACTTGGCTGTAAAAAAAAAACACTAACTAAACACAAATTAAGATTTAAAAAATACAACTTTTGCTTTAAATCACTGTTAGAGATTGATCATAAACTGTAGGCAACCATTCCAAATCTGTTTCTGCTTCAAGATGTGGTGCCACATATCAGTATAAATCATTAAAGCCACTATAAACAAGTAGTGAAAAACAGATGAGGAGGAGGATCCGACCCAGCTTGTTTTCCTTTAGAAAATGGCATAAGCGGATTATTCAGTGTCCTGATATTGAAAAAACATTTCTCCATTCTCTCCATAATTTTCTCAACTCGATTGTTTTTGTACATCAGACTATATATTTTTGTCAGTGTAATTACGGATTGTCTCTCCATAGACTCAACAACCAGCTCTGAACACAGCAACAGCAACTACAAACAACCACAACTCACTCTCTCTCTCTCTGTTTCTGTCTGTCTGTCTCTCAGAGATGTAGCGTGTGTGTTGGTGTGATCGGCGGACCATCATGCACCTCTTCCTGCTGCTGATCCTTCAAGCCACAGCAGCCTTCGGACAGATCGACCCTGGTACACACACACACACATGCACAATCCCTAACCCCTAACCCTAAGACGGTTCTACATAAACCCTATAAATCACATCTGAACACTCAAACAGCCATTTTAAGAAGCGAAGACAAAACATGGTTATGTGTGTCTGTCTGTGTGCGTGTGTCTTCAGCACACTGTCGCTATGCCTTGGGCATGGAGGATGGAAGGATTAAAGATGAAGACATCATAGCGTCTAGCCAATGGTACGAGACGACGGGGCCACAATATGCCAGGTCAGTGTGACTTTAGTTTTTAAATGCCTATATGGATGTTTTACCTATTCACACTGTAGATTAAGATACAGTTTTTATTACAAATCTTGAAACTAAACTAATTGAATATATATATATATATATATATATATATATATATATATATATATATATATATATATATATATATATATATATATATTTGTATAAATATTTGAGGTAGGATAAATTTTAGCTGTTGAAAGTGATGAATCAGACTTGATGAAATGAAAATGGTTCTCAATAGGAGCTCCTTAAAAATGTACTTTGTTATGAACATTTCTGACAGTGTTCATAATAAATAATATTACATTTTATACAGCGCTTTTCTAGCTAAAGATGAATACATTTTAAATATCAGTAAAAAAAACAAACAAACACAAGTACAAACCCTACAATCTGCAGACAGTCTGTATTAACACCGTGTGTGTGTTTGCAGGTTGAATCGTGAGGAAGGAGACGGTGCCTGGTGCCCTGCGGGACAGCTGGAGCCTTCAGACAGTCAGTACCTGCAGGTTTGTGTCTGCTCAGTGGGTTTAGCACTTACTAAGTTCCAGTTATCCAGGTCAGAGGATATCTAGAAGTGCAAAGTCAAAGGCCTATGAGAGGTCATGTCCTATTTCTGAATAGGAGTGAAACAGGAGAAAGTGATTAGAGTTCAGGAATTACTAACATTTCTGGACATAAGTCAACTTGAAGCTAATAATAATTTAATTATATATAATATATAATTTATTATGTATGTATATTTAAATGATATGGACACTATGCTATGCAACAGTACAAATTCTTTTGTGTGACATAAAGACATTGCAACTTGTGTTTTATTGTGTAACATTATCTTGTAGAATGACAAATAACTGAAACCTGATGGCGCCTTGATGGATCCATTTTTCATTTTTCATCTGTAATGTATTGCTATTGCTATTGCTAATGCATGCTTTGTTTATGGAAAGGATTATTATTTAAGTAGATTATGGTATTATTTAGGGAATTATTTAACAAAGATTCAAACACAAGACACAAACTCCTGTGGTTGTTAACTTGTTAACATTTGGTATAGAAGGCTCCAAACTTTAGATAAATGTATTTAATACTGAATTAGTATCTTTAGATAAACCCAGCACATGGACTTTGGGTTCTTGTTGTGTCACATGATTTGAGAGAAACCTGCTGATGTGTTGTTCAGGTGGATCTGGGCAGGCTGACCTTCCTGACGGTGGTTGGGACTCAGGGACGATACGCCAGAAACTCTGGGAATGAGTTCGCCCGAGCATACCGCCTCAAATACAGCAGGGACGGCCTGCAGTGGAAGTCCTGGAAGAACCGTGTGGGAAACACGGTGAGTGCATATTTCACTGCAGAGGTTAGACAAAGAACTGCGGGTCAACACTGGTGGGTGCCGATTGGAAAGTGAGGGAAAAAATGAAGCAGGAAGATCTTCTAAGCAGCAGAGTAGAGGAAAATTTTGAGCGGAAACATGTGACGGAGTGATAGAACAGAGTGATGGAGGAAAGAATGGGAGAAAGGGGGAAAGAAAAGAAAAATTATGCTTTTTTTTCACTCTGAGCTGCTTCTGGTCATTCACACTGGAACCAGAGGAAATTACATTTACACAGCAGCTTCCTGTTGGCCTTCGAGGTCCCTGGCAACTATAGCAACACCTCACATTCAAACTGGGAATCTCCCAGAACCAACACAGATTCCTGCTGAATAGCACAGACTGACAGAAACAAAAGACATTTCTCAAGATACTTTTTCTTTTTTTTTTTATTATTTCTGCAGCTGGTACCTCAACAAAACAGGGAAAACATTGTGTATTTTGTAGCATGAAGATTGTGTATAATTTAAAGCAATTTAAAGCAATGCTACATAGCAGAATAAAAGAATACATAAAATAATAAATTACTAGATGAATTCATTCACAATCAGTTGATAATTACAATAACATAAACTAACAAAGATATCACAAGTTTTTTAGCTAAGTTCAGCTTAGTCAGTTTGTGTTAAAACTTATTAGTGTACAACACCGAGTGTTTCTGTCACTGCAATGAAGAATCTGTGAGGTAAGAGTTAAGCTTTTAGTGTAACATAATCAACAGCAAAGAGAGCGCTGCATGATTTAATATGAAGCATTTGCCAAAATGGCATGTACTTAAAATAACACCTGCATGAGAGAAAAAAATGCTCGTGATTTTATAGATCTGTTGTGTTGTGAAATAAATGAATTCATTATAACTGTGAAGCCATTGTTCCCTTGGTGGTATTTTAAGTATATTTTGATACAGCTACTTTCACTTAAAGGCTGTTTATGCAGCTCAGCTCAAGCCTGAGTCAAACTGACACACAGACCTGCAGCTCTTTGTGCATCCATGACTCAAGGTAGCCTGGAGTACAAGGTTGACGCCCATTTGTTTTCCAGGTGATGGAGGCCAACAAAAACGCCTACGCCTCAGTCATCAACGACCTTCACCCACCGATCATCACGCGATATGTCCGGCTGATTCCGGTCACAACACTGTCGACAACTGTCTGCATGAGAGTGGAGCTGTACGGCTGTCCATGGGAAGGTAAGACACACAAATGCACATGTTACACTGTAATGCGTGTGTCCTTTAACTCGGCTGACAGTAGAGGTTGTTGATTCAATGGATTTAGACTTTTATCACTTCTCAGAAATGTTTACTCCTTCCAAGACCCAAGTAAACTTCTCAGGAAACCTCTCATCCTATGATGTCAACATAAAACCTTATAGGGGTTGTACCATTTCAATCTGTTGTGCAATAAAACTAAATCAACAGATTTTATGCAAAAAGTTATTAAAATTTGATTTTATCACACGGTTTATCTGCAAAGAAAGCACAGACATTTTATTTAAGTACCAGCAGCTGGAAGCTAATGCTTAGTCAGACTCAGTCAACTTGAGTTCTTCCAGACATCACACTTGGTTCCTTTGACAGGTTTGGCCTATCTTGTTAAGTCATTTTCATAAATAAAAGGTTTTATATTCTGCATCTATGTCTGGAGGAAGTGGAGAGGGATAACCTCTTATTCCTGTCTCACAACTGACTGCATACCACTCCTCTTTTTTATCGCTGTATACATGGCAGGATTAGATAAAGAAGAAACTCTCCATACCGTCAAACGCTGTCAGCATAGTTGACTGTTTGTGAAGGCGAACAAGTTCACCAGTGTTGAAGATTTACTTTGTCTCCGTAAGAAAGCCCACTGATCACTGCCATTTTCATTTTGTTGTTACGTGCTGGTGCGACTGGGCTTTTTATAAAGGTGACAAAAATGATGTCTCTGACACAGCTGTCAGTAAGAAGACATCCTCTCCTTTTAACTTGTCCTCTCTCTCCTGCAGACGGTCTGATCTCTTACAGCACTCCAGAAGGTCAGCTCATGATGCCGCCCGGTTATCCCATTGCCAGCCTCAACGACTCCACGTATGACGGACAGCACGAGAAAAGGTGAGTCACATACGCACGCACATCTGCGTTTCCCGTTTTTCCTCCTCTCCGTGCCTGACAGCTCTATTGTCCAACAGGAGGTTGTTCGGGGGGATGGGTCAGCTGACAGATGGTGTGATCGGCCTGGACGACTTCCTGCTGACACGTCAGTACCACGTGTGGCCGGGCTACGACTACCTGGGCTGGAGGAACGACTCGTTGGGAACTCAGGGATACGTGGAGATGGAGTTTGTCTTCGATAGGCAGAGGAACTTCACCTCCATGAAGGTTTTCAGTCCTGATTTATTCTGATTGTAGCTGCATTAAATAACTTTGCAGGCTAAATAGTGGTGGTGCATTTGAAAAATGCAATCAACTCGTACTTCCTACGTTTTTTTTCTCCTACTTTAACTTGTATTCGGCTCTCTAGAAGAAAAGAAGGCTTACATTATCTCTCTCCTCTGTTCCCTCCAGGTTCACAGTAACAACATGTTCTCCCGCAGTGTCAAGATCTTCTCTTCCGCCTCCTGTTGGTTTAAGCCCCGTCTCATCACTGGCTGGGAGGCAGAGCCTGAGACGTTCAAGACGGTGCTGGACGACAGGAACCCGAGTGCCCGCTACGTCACCATGCCTCTGAATCGCCGCACTGCCAAATCCATCCGCTGCCGCTTTTATTTCGCTGATGTCTGGATGATGTTCAGCGAGATCTCCTTTCAGTCAGGTAACAGGCGAACATACACAAACGCACACACAACAGACACAAATGAAGATTCACACTTCTTTCAAAACAACAAAATAACTTCACCTTATTTATCCGTCAGAGGACACCGTAATCCCAACCCAGATGACCCTGGTGGTGACCTCTCCTCCAGTTAATGAGGAAAACACCATGCCAACCACACCAAAGACAGGTACGACCTTTCACCCTTTCATTTCACATGAAACAATCCCCAAAGTTGAAATGACTTAAAGTCGTAATAAACCATCACTATGATAATAAAGAAACCTTTTAGCATGTCACCGGAAAGCAGTGGGTATCAACAGGTTTATATCTCTAACCTCTTCTTCTCATTGCAGCCAATCCGTCAGCCAGTGACCCACCAGATGATGGGAACACGCCCATTCTGATTGGCTGCTTGGTGACCATTATCCTGCTATTGGTCATCATTATCTTCCTCATCCTCTGGTGCCAGTATGTCTGCAAGGTGCTGGAGAAGGTGAGCGGAAACTACAGATAATGAGGTCAGGACAAATGTGGCAGGCACTATTATCACATAATAATTGCACATTAACGTAAAGGCTTGAAAGCACAATTTGTTCTCAGTATGAGAGGACGTGTAAGCTGTGGTAGAACATGCGTACCAGACTCATCCAAGCGCTTTCCTAATGTATCTGTTGTCTTCACTTCCCTGTAAGTCAGTTTCAAGCCACCTGTCAAATCTGAAACCTTTGATTGTTTTGCTTGTCTGAAAGCATCCGAGAGCAGCAGGTCTGAACAGCTGCTCAATGCAAACCAGCCAGGCCGGGACACTAAGAAAGAATGAGACGTAGCCATTTATTTTCCTTTTTAGGAAATGAAATTCAAGTGCACAGCTGTAATGTTTATTACACAGGATAAAACAAATGTGTTAGATGAATAAAAAAAAAACTGTTTGAAAACACCCAGCTCTAAAATTAGCTCATCTGATTGGAAACTACTTTCCCCGTACTTTTCCTAATCAGCTTGTGCGCTTGAAATTCTCCATGAATGTAACGAAATGTAGGTCCTTCTATGTTTCAAAGAGCCCATTGGTGACAGCAACAAAGCTAGTCAGGTTTATTACCTGCATGAAAGGGTCATTGATAAAGAATAGTTGAACACCACACTGTGAACTCATCCTCCAGGCTCCGCGTAGGATCCTCGACGAGGAGGTGACGGTTCGGCTGTCGTCCTGCAGTGACACCATCATCCTCCAGACACCTCCTGTGCCCCCTCGCTCCAGCCATTCAACAGGTAGACAGCGACAGATGCGCCTACTTTAAGGCCAAACAGAAAGCCAAGCCTGGCTTTCCATCAGGTTACATGACATATGACATAATTTCAGTTACTTAATGTCATTATTTTGCTTAAAAATAAAAATAAATAAAAGTTTTGATCAGTGCTGCTTGTTCTGGTGAACTGTTACGCTGTCTTATTTGAAGGGATGGCTGGATTATGACATATCACACACCACGTTATGTTTTTTTTGCGGTACAGTATGAGCAGCACTCAAGCAGAAACTAGAAATTTAGAGAAAAATATCTTTTTTTCAAGTGTGGTGATGGATAAATATTGCAGAACTCATAGTTCAGTTCCCAAACAACTGAGTAAACACACTCAAATATGTGACCTATGTCTCGAATTAAGTTTAACTTAAGCACTCAGGCAGTGTTTGTATTCAGTCAAACTTGACTCGCGGGGTACTTAATATTTTATGTGCTTGATTATGTCATGTTTTTTTTATTACTATTTGCTTAGGCCCGACCAACACTGACCCTCACTATGAGAGAGTTTTCCTGCTGGATCCACAGTACCAGAACCCGGCGGTGCTGAGAAACAAGCTGCCAGAACTGTCACAGAGTGCAGAGGCCTCAGGTAAACATACAAACTCTTTTTTTTTTAACCTTCATTACTTCCAGTTGAAGAAAAGAAATATGAGAATGAGTAGAATTTTCTTCTTTCTTCCTGGATGTGATTAACCATCTGGAGGTTAGACTGATTTCATTTCAGGAAACATGAACTTGAGCGGAAGTAGACTTGAATCAGTGATGCCTAAAAAATGCTCCAGATCTTCCGTGATAACATGTTTAGACATGACAGTCCCGGGGGCTCGGGGAAATACGTTTAACTGCTGCAGTGTGCCCCCTGCTGGCACCTCTACAACAGGAACCTTCACCACTTCTGTCAAAAATCTCCCGTCTGTCTAACTCCTTTTATTTCCTTCAGAAAACATTGTACAGGCTCTCTGCCTTCACACTCTGCATTTTTTTTTCTTGATGATGCTGTAAAAACTGAAAGTGCATGCGCATTCATTCTGCAGTTTTTCTCTCTTTTACCTCCCAGCCCTCTTTGTCTCTGTCCATGTTTCCTCCTCCTCTTCCTCCAGCTCTCCTCCTCGGTAATCCTCTCTATGACCTCCTTCTGCTGACTTCCTGTCACATGACGTCAGGCTGGTTGTGTGGTAAGAGCTGCAAGGTGTGACTTTAGACACTGACTAACCCTAACCCTAACCCTAACAGCTACCAGATACAGTGGCAAGGCCGAGTCTCAGTCGGACTCTTCTCATGATCTCAACATTCACATTAGACTTCCTCATTGATGAACAAGACTACAGACACAACTTAACATAACAGGGACTTCAGTGAGTTTCAGAGTGAGGGTCACATACAAATGATTAAGGTAACAAGGTAGGAAAGTAAGACTTTATTACAAACATTTGAAGGACACGGATATAAAGGAGAGAGAGATGTAAGGTGTCACAGGAATTAATCAAAACCCACAGTGAAAAGACGAAAAACCAATACAAAAACTCCTCCCGTGTCTCTCCAACAGCGTGTGGAGGAGGCTATGCTGAGCCCGATGTCACCCAGTGCACACCGCACCAGTGTTTCCATAGCAACGCACCACACTACGCCGAGACGGATATCGTGCGACTGCAGGGCGTCACTGGAAGCAACATGTACGCCGTCCCCGCCCTCACCGTGGACTCTCTGACCAGGAAGGACATCTCCGCCGCCGAGTTCCCGCGCCAACAGCTGATCTTCAGGGAGAAGCTCGGGGAGGGACAGTTTGGAGAGGTGAGCATCAATAAACTGCTCCATCTGCAAATGCTCTTGGAAAACTTTCTGAATTTTTTTTTTAATCTTTTGTCACTTAACAGAAAGATGCTAACTCCCTCGGTTGTGTTTATACCTTCCTGTCTTCTGCAGGTCCACCTTTGTGAGGCCGAGGGACTCCCAGAATTCCTCGGTGAGGGCTCACCTCTCCCTGACAGAGATGGTCGTTCGGTGCTGGTGGCTGTTAAACAGCTGAGGGCCGACGCTACCAGCCAAGCCAGGTACACAATGTGATTAAATAGCTCAGCCGTTACATTGTCAATGATTTGTCAGATGAGGAAGCTACAATAACTGCTTGTAAATTCAGCATGTGCTCAAAAACTAAAGGTGGCTTTGTTTCAAGTTTTGTTCCTCCACTATAAACAGACCACCTACGGTGCTCCTACAGTAAAAACAACATGCAGAGGCTCAGTGCTTCTCAGACTGCTTCTCAAACCTCCACGTCGGTGTACTGCCAGCCAGATGTTTGTAAATGTCAGGGTGCCAAACTACATTGATAAGAAAATGTATGCAAGTTGTATATTTGTATATATTGTCTATTTTTATCCAGCTATGGACTTTTCTATGAGTGTGCTTAATATATTAGGATGAGTCATATTTATTTATTTATTACCTGGCCAGTGCTTGTAGAGAAACTTGTTTTAGGGCACAATAGAGTAAGGACAAGCTAACTTTTCCTGTGCAGACTATGTGCATGTCAGTTTCTGAGGAAATAGATTCAATTTTAATTAATACATCAAACCGTAGAGTTCTACAATAGACTCAGCTTAAACTTAAATAAATTGCATTTCACTGTTAAAGAAGAAAACATGAACTTTTAGAGGAAAAGAGCAAAGTCATTGTTTCACAGAACTGATGCTATATATTTTGTGAATGTGACCGTTGTTTAGGCTGCCACGTAGTGACTAAATTGATCAGGAGACTAGATGCATACGGTTCTGGGTGGCTTGCCACCACAGCTAAGCAAATTTTCTTGGGGAACTAATACCCGGAAAATTGCAACTCACAGCGGCTTTTTTGGCTTCAAGTCTACTTTTTTCCGACTCATTTGTAAGTACAGTGATGGTGTAATGGACTGTGAACACGGATGAATGACTGCTGCTGATATTACACTTTCCTAATTAACTGAATGTGATTTCAACATTTTGTCTGACAGTCCAGAAACTGAAAGTTAAACGTGAAAGTGTCCTGAAAATGGGTCCTCTCCTCCCCGTCCATCTGTTTTTCCATCAGGAACGACTTCTTAAAGGAAATAAAGATAATGTCTCGGCTGAATGACCCCAACATCATCCGGCTGCTGTGTGTGTGTGTGTCGTCCGACCCGCTGTGCATGGTGACCGAATACATGGAGAACGGAGACCTCAACATGTTCCTGTCACAGCGGGAGATAGAGAGCACACTGACACACGCCAACAACATCCCTTCAGTCAGGTTAATATACCATACACACCGTGTATACATTTTTACACTTTTCTACAGAGAAGCATACATGAATTCAAAATTCTCACCTCCTCCACTGTCACGTCCTTCTTTCTCTCCTTTGTTTCCCACTTCTTCCCTTTCTCCCTCCAATCAGTCTGTCGGACCTCCTCCACATGTCGGTGCAGATCTCATCAGGGATGAAGTATCTGGCATCTCTGAACTTTGTGCATCGTGACCTGGCCACTAGGAACTGTCTGCTGGACCGGCGCCTCACCATCAAGATCGCCGACTTTGGGATGAGCCGAAACCTGTACAGCAGCGACTACTACCGCATACAGGGCCGGGCGGTGCTTCCCATACGATGGATGGCGTGGGAGAGCATCCTACTGGTGAGGAACGCGGTGAATTAGCATGAGATAGCGTGAAAAAAGAAAGACCACCTGGTATTTGTTAACTCCTGAATTTTCAAGTAAAACCAAAGCTTAACTTCTTTGTGCCTTAATGTTTCTTTGTTTGTTTTGGAATAACCTTTCTCTTATACATTATGAATGTCAGTGGATCTCATAGTTTCACGAGGATTTCTGCTGCTGTACAGTTGTGTAAAAAATGAGAGGTTTTCAGGAATTCAACCCAACCCACACCAGGCCTCTAGTTGAAACTTTTTGGTGTATGATGCTATATTTGTAGGAAGGAATTAAAGTGGTTTGCAATGACATTATAGAAATAATCTGTGCGCCAGCAACTTAGAAGGAGAAAATCCCAAATGCAGCTCTAATTCCTGATCAGGTTGACTCAGATTATGGCCCGCTGATAACACAAAACCTTTGCAAAATAAGTGGCACTGGAAACTTGGTGAGGCAGTGACTATTCATTGGGCTTCTAACATGCAGGCCCTCCAAGCTAGTGGCGCTTAAGTTAGTCACTTACAGGACAGTTAACACAGTTTTTTCACTTTATTTCTGTTACCCCCCTGCCTCCTCCTCTCCAGGGTAAGTTCACCACGGCCAGTGATGTATGGGCATTTGGGGTGACCCTGTGGGAGATCTTCACTCTGTGTAAGGAGCAGCCCTACAGTTTGCTGTCCGACGAACAGGTCATAGAGAACACTGGCGAGTTCTTCAGGAACCAGGGCAGACAGGTGAGATGAATCAAACACGCCTGCAAAGGACAGTGCAATTATAATCTGGAGTGTTATTAATCCAATAGGTGTGCTTGGATTGTTGGCCGAGTAATAGTAATAGGTTACCTCCAGTTCCTGCGAATGTATCAGCGAACTAATAATGAATGTTTGTGATTCATGTTCACTGTATGCAGGCTGGAACAATTTAAACTTTCATGGAACTGGTTTGTAACTTGTGGTCAAATAAGACTTGCTAACCAGTTCACATTTAGCAAGGCACATTTCCTCCACAAGGGGGAGCTGTTCAGTCATTCTTGTACCAGTTTTACACATGCCATTCAGTCTCATCTACAGCAATGGTTTCCAATGGTGGGCTCAGGACCCTTCAAGTACTCACAAGTGTGAGGGGTCACAAGATGATTGACATGACTGGAATCACAAAATTCTGTTTATTTTTCCAGTCGTTCTTTTCTAAACCTTTTTTTTAAATGAATTTTAACAATTTTAATTCCAAAAATTACTGAACAGAAATAATCATCAGTTCATCTAGTTATAACTTATGAGTCATGCAGTACTGCATGCTTCATGTTTAGGGGCTATCTGATCTTTTTACCTCTTCTGCATTTTCCCACTAGATCTTCCTTTATGCCCCTCCACTCTGCCCACCTTCTCTTTTCGAGCTGATGATGCGTTGTTGGGGTCGTGATATACCCAACCGGCCCTCCTTTGAGGGACTGTACCAAGCCCTGAGGCCCCATGTCAACCAGTGAGTGAAGTCTGCTGGGATGTACCACTCTGGCTTTCCTTGGCAAGGGGGTTTGTTCATCTCTGGACTCCTGTAAGATGACAAGACTGACAAAAGAAGACTGGAATTCCATTACAAGAGTAAGTCACTGCCAGAGGGAACGAAGAAACTGGCAGAATTGTGGTCAGATGGTTGGTTTGCTTTGTGGTAACAGCAGCACTCTATTCTGAGAGACAAGATGGAAGATGGAGAAGGCTGGTCAACTCAGAGGAGAAACTTTTTGCAGGATCCAAACCTTGCAGTCATTAGTGAACAAAGATTTTTAAGCTTTTCGAAGATTTCTATCATTGCTGATTTCAGTTTCATCAATTTCTTCAAATCTCAATTGACCAAAACATCTTTTCTGACCTTTTGACTTTTGACCCTTTTGGTTCTTTTTCTTTTCATGTGGTTATGGTGCCAAAGGTGCTGTAAACTTTATCTTGCCCCTCTCTTTGGATTTTAAAGATGCCATAAACTGGACAGACTCTGCAGTCTTGGTAGTTTCTCCTGTCCCTGTGGTTTTTATTATTATTGTAAAGCACTGTCTGTGTCTCTCAGTTATTCGTGTTGATATATTAACCCACACTGGAGCTAGGGCTAGGGTCAAATTGTAGTGTAGTTTTATTTTAAGATTTTTTATTTTATTTTATTTTTCTTGTTTTACATTATTTGACTTGTGTTGGTCTTTTTTGTGGATATGAATGTTGGTCAGCTGAGGTTCACATCGTGGTGCCAAGAGGCTGCGTTGAAACCTGTGTGGTTCACAGACTGAAAATGAGTCATTGGATAACTGTGGGTAATTAAGGAAAGAATCTCGATTGGAAGCACGTTGAAACTAAAAAAGAAAAAATGTGTTGTGCCCTTTTTGTTGCCAAAGAGAAATAAAAAGTATAACTGATGAAGCAATTACACGATTATATTAACTTTAACTCACCTGCATGAATGGAGTTGGCTGAACATTATACCATTAACATCTGCCATGGTGGATGCTGCCTTAAATTTGTAGCATGAGTGGTACCAAAGGGAATTAAGCCAAGATGCCCAACCCAGGTACTGCTTGTGTTGAGAGCAGTAGCTAATGCAAAGATCTAACCTCAAAGTATTAATTTAGTGTTAGGGTTTATGCCTAATCCTAACGATTAGCCAAAGGGCATTAATATTTGAAAATTTGACATCAGTTAAACAACTATTGACACAAATTAGATTTAAGACATTCAAATTGAGATTGAAATAATTGCCAAATAGGAACACCCTTTGCAGGAGCTCAAACTAGGGATAGAGATGATCTATCTTGCAGTTAGCTAAAAAGCTAGCTGCTGTAGGTTGGGCTTAGTCTTAAGGCAGTGAAGATACCGTTGCCTTGTTGGAAGAGTAGCACATGGGAAATCGCTTGCTACTTCTCTGACTTTATGTTAGATCAGGTGTGCTTTAGCATATGCAAGCTAACTACATTTTTCTTTGCCTAGTTTGGCAGTCCTATGATTAGACTTGGCCATGTGCTAGCAGCCAATCAGCGCACCACATCAAGGGAAAGGTTTGGCAAGTGGAGAAAAGACACAACATCTCTACGTTTTGGGCCATACGTATCAGAACTACTTTGTTAGAATGCCAATGAGACATGCGAGACCAAAGACAAGGCAGAAACACCTTGAACCAATGGAGCTAATAGACAGGTCCTGCCTCTCACAACATAAACCAGCCAATCAATTTTCTGTTATAGGGTGCATTTGTTAAACAATGTTTGAAATAATACTGATTTTGTACCGCATAGCATTCAAAAGAGTTTTGTTTACAGGACTAATGCAGTAAAGATGCAGCACAGAACAAAATTAATACAGGGCTATCGACTTTACTGTGGCTAATTGTAGCAATCTTAAGTAAACTATGGAAAGGAGGTTATGGAGAAAGCTAGCTAGTGATGATCATGTCGCCAATGATGACAATGAGTTTTGCATACATGTACTGCAGTATTTCTAGCCATAATGTCAGCATACTTTGGGGATCAAGCTTCAAGTAAAGGTAATTAGTCAACATTGTAACTGGGTTGAAGCATTTTCCTTCAGTCAGATCTCCCACAGGGCCAGTCACACCAGTATTTTACCTTGTCCTGTTTCATAATCATTGCAATCAGTGGATTCAAATGAAGAAAATGTTCACATTTTTCACGCAGAATTCATCTTTGGTAATCCATCAGTCACTCCTCTGTCAGAGTATAAAGTGCTCCGCAAAAGGACATAGTTTGCAGACTAGTGTGAGACGTCAGAGATGGTACAAACTAAGCTACTTAAATGAACTGTGTAAACTCATTATTCTGTAGTGATAGTTAGTGTTAGCTGCCTTGCTAACAGTTAGTTTCCAGCTGGCTAGTGTGGTAGCAGTTATCTCGCTAACCACAGAAGTTCATTAACTAGCCCTGCAAGCCACTTTGTCTCTAAGCTTCTAGCTCACTCTGTTTCGCATTGACACTTAGAACTGCACTGTAGACAAAACTTTCTGGCTTAATGCTAATTTTCATTGTCAACATGATCATCCAATGTCTAAAAGTGGTAAAGCACATATTCATTTCAAAAATATTTATCAACTTATGCCCCATCCCTTTTCATATTGCAGTCACACAGTTATCTATATGCAGTACATGTGTGCACAAGTACAAATCAACAACATTGCCATCACAGGAAAGAGGGAGGAAGACCAATTATGTTAAGTTTGAGTGCATCTTTCAGTGTTTTTGTTGTCACAGTCGTGTTTTGTTATCTGTACTGTATCTTAACACTTCTATGAGTCTGTGTGTATGTGTGTGTTTAAGAGGAAGTGAGTTTTAAGTGTTTTTGACATTCCTTTGAGCACTGGGAGTCAGTTGGGATTAAAGTGGCCAAATTATGTGATTAAATGAATGAGATGTTTTGTTTTGTTTTTTTAAGCAAGAGAAAAAGGACCGAAAGTAAGGAAACCACTAAACTCAAACTCCCAGAGTCCTTTGCTACAGTGAGCCTGTGTATTTTGTTCTGATTCCATTTGAGAGATAGACAAGTCTTTTAGTTTGATAGTGTACAGTATAAGTGATCTATAATATCTCAGTGTGTGAATGCAGATTAGGTGTGATAATTATTATTGATAATTGATTATCTATCAGAATTTATAGCTATTTCCCTGATTATTTCTGTTTGGGCAGGTGTTGGGTCTTTTCTTTTTTTTTCCAGCAGGAATTCAGCAATTTTGAACATTTCTAACAGAGATGTCCTGTTTCAGAAATGTATTGTACATAGGCTAGTAGCTGTGTATATTAATATATTGGGAGTTGGGAACTTTGTGTTCTTTTATCCCAAGTCATTTTCACTCTGTACCCTTTCATGTCTTGGTTTGTTTTTCTTATAATAAATACTCAAACTTGTCAAAGAGAAGAGCAAAGATTGTGTCTTATTTTGCACATATGGAAAAAATATTTCATATATGTGTTCATCTTGTGGATCCATAAATCATTGCTTTTTGAAACTCCTGAAAAGTCTTTATATTAAAGTTTAATATTTGCTACTAGAACTTTTAAACCTGTTGATATGGTTCAGAGTTATGGGTGACAGATAAGACTGTTTATGTTATAGATTAGTTGTGTATCACTAAGCTACTGAAGGGACCATTGCTCACAAATGCTCTTTGGATTTCTCAAAAAACTCAAAAATGAAAATTCTTTCTGATCTCTATGATGATAAAACCACATGATGAGTGACCACTACTTCCTTCTATTCCAGCTGTTTTAATCATTTCAACTCGCTATATTTAAGGATATATGAAAGAATCATCCGGTACGTCCGGTGATACCAACTGTTTATGTGATGGATATCAGCAGGGGGCAGCAGAGAGGCTGATTTTTTATTTTATTTTTTTATTCTGAATCTTGCACAGAACTTCACATATCTGTGAGATTAGGAAATAAGTAACACATTGAACAGCTGCAACCAACAGTAGCACAGGACATCATGGGCTACTGAAGGGATACCAGACCCATTTTCTACTCTGATACTGAAAAAATACTTTCCTCTCTTCTGGAGCCTCTTTTCACTTGGAACACTTTGAATGTTCAAACTAAGGAGTCAGTTAGTTACCTCTCAAGGTCTCAGCACACAAAACATTATAAATTCTGTTTTAGGGTGGATTTTCTTTCCTTTTTCCAGGATAAACAATGGCTTAGGTGTTCCAGTTTAACAACATGCTTCATGGTGGGTAGGAATGTTTTTGTTACACTGTGACACTGGTAATAAAACTATACAGCCAGTGAGTGATACAATTAGTACTTTGCGTTGATTAAAGTTGAATTAATCTGTCTTTTTCAAGCCACTGGGGTGCGGAACTCCAAAACAAGCTGATAAGTGCACAGGTCAACATGTTAGGAAACCAGCCTCAGCAGACACGCCAGCATGATCGTCCCATTGGAGTGGTGCTCTGATGAACTCTGATATTCACTCTCCGTTTAGCTCTGGTTTAGCCTGGGCCTGAGACTGCACTGAACAGCAAATGTGCTGCAAGACCAAACTCGGGGCTAAAAGAAGTTAAAAGGCTCTGAATAACTGCAACTGGTGTGATGCTTATTTGTGTGTTCATTACTACATGCAACACATTTCACATTACACACTCGTAAGTCGCTCAAATGGACTAGTTTGGATGGAAAGAGTGAGGTGAGGGACTTGCAGTCTGTGGCCTCACCACTAGATCCCCTTATTTATCAAATCAAACCCTCTTACACATGGAAACTTCAGCCCTAGTCTAGTCTTGCAATACCAGATGTTTGGAGATCTCAATGCGTACCAGTCTTGGGACTTCTAAATGCAAGTTAGTTGGAATAACTGACATGTGAGTTCACCTCAGCCCTGCAAATCTTTCTCTGCAAAAGTCCTGTTGTTTGATCTCAAACTACAAGTAGCTTATGTAGACAGATAAGCACAAATCTTGGCCATCTTACTTAACGGAGCAATTCCTGATCTCAGAAAGAGCTCACTGACGCCCTGAGTTACTGTATAAATTGGATAATGATGGTAAGGTGTAGGACAGAGCTACTCTTCACCTTTGTGAGAAATAAACTCGCAGTAATTTTCCTTGGCGGAAGCAAAGCTAAATTTGACAGAGAGAGAAAAAAAAAAGCAGAGGTTTGTTTGCAGACGTGGGCTCAGTGACTGCAGCTTTCATAAGGGTGGTTCAACGGTGGTTCAGAGCCAAAAGGCAAATCACAGGGAGATAAACAATGGTCCAGGTTTCATTTTGATAGAAGTAAAAAAAAAAAAAAAAAAACTGTTTAATGTTGCAAAGCCATCTACAGCTTCAGGTATGAAGAACAAATGACTCTTGGTTGGTCTAAAAATAAGCAACACATTGAGTTTTGGACAGCAACAAAAAAAAATCTCCAGACGTTTTAAGCTTTACACAACACTGGGCGAGGTGACCAAAGTTTTTAAAAGTGTTTTTTCAGTGGTGTGATGCTAGAGTAGGCCCAGCCAAACCCAACCTGGCTGTAATTGTCGGTGCTGCTCTGCTCCCTGTTGTCCTCTTGAATGTGTGAGGAGGTTTGGTCAAGATGAGGATTATTTTTATCCCTTCGCTGTGAATACTGTCACGTCCACAAATGTATTCAGAGGAAGTAAGCAAAGCTGAAGCTAATCTGGTCTCTTTTTCTTTTTCCTGGCTTTTTATTATCCACTAATGACAAAAATACTCACATCGCACTGTTGATACATGTCAATGAGCTGATGTCAGTGTTTTTTTTGTTTTTTTAATTTAATGTGAATTGAAACATTAATTTGGGTTGAGTAACTCAAAGTCTCATCCCTGTACATTTTCATTCCATTCTACATTCTCCACCGCCCTAAGTACAGCATAGAAATAGATGGAAAACAGGTCTAATTGCAGGTCTACTTTATGGAGTGATAAAGCTAGAGAAAGATGAACAGGGAACAGATTATTTAGGTCCATGCCATAAAGACATTTCTCATGGTAGAAATGTACATTACAGCACATATAGCTATTAAACATTTCACTAGGTGCCAAAACAAAACTCAGTGTTTATTACATTTTCATGACTCGACACACAGAATGACCTGCATATCAGATCAAGCTTCAGGTTCCTGCTTTCACATGATGTATGTATACCAGCCCTGCGTGGTATAAACTGTTGACCTGACCTGCACTCACGCCCAAAAAATTCTTTGCCAGCCCTAGAAAAATATGTTTATGATGAAGAGGGCTGCAGTGGAGGAGGTTCATTAAATATTACATAAAAATAAACAGAGGAATGTACCTCTTGGTCCATAGATGAATGATTTCGGTTGGGACACGAGCCATGTGTTCATTTATGCACTACTGTTGTGTTTGGCAGCTAGTAAATGTAGTTACTGCCATTTTAAGACTCTGTTTTGATTCTTTTTTTTTGCCAAACAAAAATGAGTTTTGATAGCTTCAGAAAATTGCATTGGAATCCAAAAGTCAGGAGGAAATGAGGTAAATTATTTCTGAGTGAAGTTTAAGTGGGTTATGTAGATTAAACGTTTAATGGTCCATGTTGGGAAATTGGGCCACTGCGGCACTTAGAAAAGAACAGCAAATAAAAAAGGAATAGAAGGTAGGGCTTCAATATATTCAAATAATAATCAATTTGTTACTACTACTCTTATCAAGGTTGGGAGTGAGTCTTAGTCTGGTAAGTCTCAGTCTAATGAAGGTCATCCTACAGGTTGTGCATAATATTCATCTATTTTATATTCGTTTGAATGACCTGAATAACTCAGATTTAGTTATTATCAGTTTGAGAGTGCTTTGCTCTACAGCAGACAGCAAACTTGAACACCTCTGTATGTCAAAGCAGCCACAGCAGCACACAGTCAGTCAACAACACAGCACAAATGGATGAGAACTACACGAGATGAAGCGGGAGAGACAGACACAGTTCATTGTCATTGTTTATAAGCATGCTGTGCAGTGAATATGGAGACCAGGTTTTGGAGTGGAAACAGGAATAGAGCAAGAAAAAATGGTTCAGAGAGGAAAGTACAGAGAGAGTACAGGTATCACAAAAGTGGGAGGAGTTGCAATTAGCAACTATGCCCACTAGTCTTTTGAATCAAGCATCAGTTAAAAACACACAACCGCTCCCACATTGTGATCTGTGGGAAGTACAGTGAAACAGCACATAATGTGAGCCACCTCCCTCTGATGTTTAATGGAAAGTGTGCTGATCTGTTCTCGAGCTGTTGGGGACCATGGTGTCGGAGGACAGGGGTCAGAGGGCTGATGTGGAATCAGGTTCTGTTGCGGTTTAAAGTGTGTTTAGTGAGCCTGGCTTCTATTAGCCACTGTTCTGAGGTGCTTTACAGGCAGGCATGATTTAAGTGTGCATAAAAGGCTACATATAGAGTAACCACTGAAAACCTGATGGACTGATTTCATATCTGACTGACCGCAGTGTTTCATTTTTCACCGATTTACTTAATGATGGATAAATGATTGTGTCCTTAGTTGTTGTTATTAAAATTTGTTTTTGTACACCCTCACAGATTTTTTCACTCACTTTGACTTTGTCAAATAATACCTCTCTGATGAAGGTTATTATGTAAGGTCATCAGACTCCATGTACTAATGAAGATGATAAAGTTGTAATTTGACCGTTTGTCCAGGTGCAACAAAGCTAATAAGAGATTCAGTGAGAGGTCATTTTGGCCCACAGCCAAAATAATTAAAACACCCTGTGCAGGTTTAATTAGATGTACAGAGCCTTTAATAAATCATCTCAAATGGACATTAGAGGACACTAAACACAAACACGCAAGCAACCACCATCTGTACCCTGAGAAATCCACAGCAACCACAGCTAGCAGCTAGCTACCACATGTAAAATAACACCAAAACCTCAGCACGTGCTTGGGATCTTTTCGGCAATGGCAACTACCAGTGACCATCTACAATCTGATTTTATGTCTCCGCCTTTATTTACATCTTCATAAATGTACATGGTAGCTGATATATATGCAATCAGTTAGCAACAAAAGATCCTGGGGAATACACAGAGCTGCAGACAGTATTAAAATATGATGTTTACTGTCCTTCTAAGTCACATGAAAAGATGGATATCAGTTTGAAACCGATGGACAGAACTAGCTTCTTAATTCTAGCCAAGCTATGTCTGATTTACATGTCGTATGTATTTGTATATATGTTTGTGAGTTTGCGAGTCTAACTGTGTCAGACTCAAGGATTTTAATACCTTTAACTGTAAAATACTGTAATTTGACAAATGGTTGGATTTAGGTTCAGTCACGTTGCTCACATGCGCTTTGCTGAATTCAGGTGTGACATCACAGCATCAAGTCTTTAACACCTTTTTATAGGCCAGCCTGTGGAGGCTTTTCTGTGCAGGGCAACAAACACGTACACAATTACATTCATCTACATTCTTGTTAACATCATCACTCAAATCACCTCTCTCTCAAACTGATGCATAGTTGACGTACGTTAGAGTATGCTATTTTGTGGCATTGCTGCAAATCTCTTCAGTTCTTCTTTCTTTGTCTTCTGCACACACACAGACATTAAACGCGATGCTGATATTGTGTCTGGTGTTTCCATGGCTCTTTATGTGTCCTGCATGCAGGAGGCCCCTCCAGGCAGCCAGCCCTCATTATGAAGCTGTTTAAACCGCTCAGATCAGGCCGACACCTGCTTCTCATTGGAAACAGCAGCAGCTGCTACCTTGTATTCCTGAAAGGGAAGTGCAGAGCGCTGCGATAAAGTCAGCCTGCCTTTGATCTTTACACAAATGTCATAAAAAGGAGCTCTTGTTCAGCTTGATCACTTTTTCCTTTAGCGTGAAGGAATCAGTTCAACTACGCACACATGTTGCTGCTGTAAACTAGCTGCGTGGCTACTTAGGACTAATGGAGGAAACAATGGAGCAATAGCACCGTATTGGTCAGAGAGAATATCCCCAAATTTAGTCTCCAAATACAAAGTCAGGAGATATGAGTGTCTCAAATCTGATTTCAGTTTGATTTCAGTGTCTCTGTGATATTAAGACTTTGTTTGTGCTTCTGTAAATCAGAGAACCATGGACCAAAACTCTTCACCCTGACATCTACTAACTAGTTTTAAGTTTTTCCGGGAGACATAAAAATCTATTTTCCTTCCCTGATTTCGATACAAACAATGAGGGATGACATTACAGCCATCACAGTGGATGAAGCAGCTGATAGCTAGCAGATGCTCTTGCTGTTCCTTCAGGGGACAATGAACAGATTCATTACAGAAGTGTGGAAACAAACAATTGCCAAACTATGTGTCCTGTACATTAGACATCAGAACGACACAGACAACAAACTGTAAACATTCCCCGGGTTCAAATGAGGGCTCACATACAGCATGTTGTTTTTCTGGACATCTGTTGTCTCTGCCTGGTCCCGCCATGTCTTTGTCATCCTCAGAGTGAGAGTCTTGATGGGATAACCTTGATAGTTTATTGTCTGTCATCGAACTGGCCTCATTCAGTCTCTCTGTTTGATCCTGGTCCAGGTGCGTTCACTGGGAGACCGCTGAGTCCAGGTCCATTGCCCACTTGCCTGGCTCTACAGTTACAAATGAAGTCGCTAAGAGGGTCTGAATGGTCATTAAATCTAGCAAGAAAGTCACCAAGAAGGCCACAATAGAGATGTCAGTCTCACAAGGACAATGCTAACATGTTAACAGCAAAAAGTTTTTTTTTTCTCTGACTTCCTCCCACGGTCCAAAGACATACAGGTTAAAAGGTGACCGTAAATTGCCCATAGGTGTGAGTGTTTATGATTGTTTATGGTTTATGGATGAGATCTCGAAAACCCTGATAAGAGAAAGACATGAATGAAATGGATGAATCGAAAAGGTACACTTGAAGCCAATGAGCTATTTGGTCAGAAGCCACAGTGCTGGACAAATTAACATGATAACCTAAAATGATCACCAAAGCCAGGATTCATCCTCTAGGGACCATGAATGTACGAACTAAATTTCATCCAGTAGTTGTTGAGATATTTCTGTCTGGGCCTAAGTGGTGGGTGCAACAACAAACCATGTAGAGCCACATCAGTATATTTTGCTAAATATTTCCCTGGTAGAAGTGCTCTATAGTATTTAATAGGTTCTTCTTGTAATTCTGCACTTCTAGGTACTGTTAATATTTTATAACGACCTACCTGAATTTGTCTGTTACTTTATGTTTTGCTTTATTGGCCAGTGGAAAATAAATAAAAGCCTGCCTTCTGCTGCAAAAGTCCACTGATGGGGATTCCTGACCTACATCATCTGACATGAGGTACTGTTAACTCCTTTGAAAGAATGGAACTTATTTGAAGTGGTATATTGGAAAATACCATGTAAAGTGTTGTATGTGGGAATCCTTGTATAAGGACAGTGTTGAAGCTGAGAGAGAGATGTGCAGCATGTGGGTGGCAGAGAGGAGGAAACTTCTCAGTTGGTAAGCGCTTCAATTTCAGCTGTTTTAAAGCATCCTGAATGCTCAGCGGGGGACGGGGGGGCGTCATTATTCCAATAAAACCAAACAAAAGCATCTTGAATGGATTGTACAGTAACTCTGAACAAGGTCTCGTGTATATGTACAGTACAGCTACAGAGGCCTACAGGTTTTACTACCTTAAACTTGACAGATAAAAAAAGAAAAAGGAGACTTCTTTCTGGCTTTTGGCAACTGTTAAACAGAGAATAGAGAAGAGAATAACCTGAAAGACCTGGAACATACAGGTTAAAGCTTTAGCCTTTTTTTCTCCAGTGTGGACTCTCTAGCTTTGACTTACAGATGAGTGTCTTAAGTTGAGAGAGCAGCTCTGACCACAGAGATAATTAGACTGAGACGGCTAAGAGGCCAAAGCATCACTCTAATTACACCTCATCCTGTAGAGAGAGAACAATGGGTCAGAACTTTACTTTTTTTGCTTTTTAAAAAGAAAAATGGATTCTTCAGCTACAGTATTTTATGACTGCCTGATAAGATTTTAAGGGATCATACTGCCGATTTATCACAGAAACAATAAATCCTTCTTCAACTCCTTCTATGATTTCCTTCCATTTAGGGACTTGCTTTATGTGAGATTTGATATTTGTTACAATTTTGTGTCCCTAGTTTCAGAGTGCAATACCAATGTCATATTTATATGGACAGCTGCACATGTGGATTTATTATTATTACATTAATTAAAACTAGCAAGATGACAGCTTTGCTAACAGCCAAACATCAAGCAAGCGCAACAACACAATATCATAGCAAACAGCTAATATTGCTTGCCATAGTAAATACCAGCTTAGCGTCTCTCTTTCAGCCACTTCATGAAGCTCTCGACAATGACAACAACAATGGGAATGACAGAGGATTATCATGTTATGAGTCAGTGTGGATTCTGGAATCAAGATTTCAAATCTGTTATTTTATTGATAAAAACATTTTTATTTCAAAATCAAGCGAACACCTCACAGGACCTCTGGGTACTGAAGTTCAGACTTTCCAAACAGTCACCTCTTTCTGTCATTTTGTGCAAAGTTGCCAGATGCAGCTGTAACTGCAACTGTAATCTGGTGTTCTTAAGCTGTTGCTGCCATTTGGGTTTGGCTGAAATGTAAACTGCAATTGCGTGAGGCCTGAAAAGTACAAAATAAAGCCTCAGCAAAAAAAAAAAAAAAAAAATAATATATATATATATATATATATATATATATATATATATATATATATATATATATATACACACACACACATATATATACATATACACACACACACACACACACACACATTTAGAGAGTTAATCCTGATTTCCGTCCCTCTAAAATCAAGACTAAAAATTCACTATTCTGTATCACGTGTACTGAAAAACACACTATTATTGTTGAGTTGTTCTATTATTGTTGAGCTCAAGGCAACCAACTCCGTCTTTTTTGTTCACTTCATAACATATCTGATGTTGAGTCCTTGACCCTGATTGAAAGGGTCAAAGTTACCTCAAAACCTCAAAAACTGACTGACTGAGTCTCTCTCTCTCTCTCTCTCTCTCTCTCTCTCTCTCTCTCTCTCTCTCTCTCTGTCTGTCTGTCTGTCTGTCTGTCTCTCGCTCTCTCTCTCCCTCTCTCTCTCAGCAACAGTAACTCCTGAGCTGCAGCACTTCAGAGGAACTCTCCAAATCGGCGGCTGTGTGTGTGGGAGGAAGATTTTTTTTTTCTTTTTCGTCCAGTATTAAAAGCGTATTTTTTTATTTTTTAATCATGAAGGAACTCTCCCTTGACGCCTTGTTGCTGTCTTTTGCACATTTATGTTTCCTCTGCAGTTTTCTGGATGGGGCTTGCGCTCAGGAGGCTGCAGGTGATGATGCGCTCCAGCGGGGGTTGACATGGCAACATAATGGGCAGATTTTTAGCATCCTGAGCCGCGGGTCTCAGTACCGGCCGTCCGGGAGAAGGCAGACCGGGTCACCCAGCCGGGCTAACCCTGTGGTCGTCGTAAGCAGCGGTAATGACACAGTCCCGGCCGCGTCCCGGGGCTCCCCTCGGGTCCCTGCAGCCAGCAGCGCTGCGCAATTGCGCACGATGATGCGCCAGCAGCAACGGCCTCAGGAGCCATCCCCCGGCGGCGACGGAGACTCTGAGCCGGTCAGACGGGAGGACATGATGGTCGGAGACGATCCGTACGACCCGTACAAAGCCTCTAACTATTATCCCTATTATAACTACTACAACTCGTACTACAGACCCAGACCCAGGACTCAGCCTCGGCATGGATACGGCACCAGCTACCACCAGCACGGTACGGAATCATAATGGTTAAAAATCTGTAATTAAAAGTAAAGTTTATCTCATCTGTAAAGGTTCATAGAAGCGGTGTAAATTTGTAAAAAAAAATTTAATATTTTAGTTTTATAAGTTAATTATTTCTGTAATGATGTCCACATAAAGGAAGACAGATTTATATTTTACACGTCAGTCATTAAATTCAGGCTTTATCTCATATAAAGTTTGATTATAGGGCCATTTAACTTAATAATTTGGAAATATTCTCTTATTTGTTAATATTATTATTATTGTTGTTGTTGTTGTTGTTGTTGTTGTTGTTATTTTAACGCACTGACTGGACAGTTTATTGCACTGAATTTGATCTTGAGCATATAGCCCATGCTCACAGGGTGTCTTAGTCAGCACTGACTGAGCTCAGAGAAAACCTGACGCCACGTTTAAATGAGCCACACCCCTTCAATTGTGATGTCATAACAATGGACAGAACAACGCAGGGAAATGATTTTGTCACTAACCCGCCATCAAAGCTAAAATGCTCCTTTAATGCACGTAGTACAGGATGCTTGTGTCAGACCACAAGCATCAGATGGAAGATGAAGCTAAACAAGCTCTTCTATTATGTGAATGGCAATTTACATACAGAACATATAACAGTGCACATAAAAATCTATGAAATATGAAGATTTATAAGATAGTACAGGGTGCCATAGTTTGAATTTCTAGATACATGAATAAATGTATTGCTTGCACTCCTGGAAAAAGACAGACCATGATTTCCATTTATACAGTAGATATGACATTTGTTCATTCTAATAATATGATGAAGGTTGGTTGTTGCTATTTTTAATATTGCTGTTTTTAGGTGAACTGCATGCTATTATCAAAACCTGAGCTCTTTTGTAGCAGTCTGAAGAAGCACCTTGCTGTCATGTCTGACATTATCACAAGATGCTGACTGGCTAACCAAGACTTATGCCTCTCATCAAAGTGAACTGAAAAAACAACCAGCACAACTGGTCAGTAATGGTGGAAGGTTACTATTAGATTAACTTCTTCAAAATATCAAAAGTACTATAAATACCTTAATTAAGTAAAAGTAATTATTGTCATCAAACTGTACTATAAATGTTTAAAGTTAATTTTAACAAATTAGATGATCATCGCTGTCCTGTGAGGACCATGTGTCTTTTCATGAGCTCAAGAAACAACAAGACAAACAAACAAAAAAATCATTCAATCAGAGAGCTCTCTTTCACTGACTGGCCCCATAAGTTGCAATGTGAATGTGTTCTGTGTTCTTGTTCTGGTCACAGGTCTCCCTGATCTGGTTCCTGATCCATACTACATCCAGCTTGCCACCTACGTCCAGAGGTTGCCCATGTACAACCTCCGCTGCGCTGCTGAGGAGAACTGCCTCACCTCGTAAGATGACGCTAGCCTGCTTCGAGACCTCTGAAGTATTGCGCACATCTCAGATTTGTTTAGTGATCTGCCTAAAGAAAACTGAATGAAGATACTGAAACTGCAGATTTTGACCAATTCTCAAGCACTAATTGTGAAAAAAACAAATAGTTTACCTCTTCCAAAGCTCTATTAGTTATAGTTTTTTCTACGGTCTGACTTTGATAAAGAGGGTGCAAGTTTGATTCCCATCACAGACCAAACAGAGAGGCTAACCCTAACCATACCATAATAACAATCATTCTTTAACCGTACTGTAGCTCTGTAGGTATTGCAAGAATCCTACAGAGCTACAGTATGTAGGTTAAGACAGTGAACAACTCTCCTCTCCTCTACTTTGCTCTACTCTTCCAGATCCTCCCGTTACTCTCAGGATTATGAGACCAGAGTTTTGTTGAGGTTTACTCAGAGGGTGAAGAACCAGGGGACTGCAGACTTCCTGCCCAGTAAACCTCGATATGCCTGGGAGTGGCACAGCTGTCATAAGTAGGTAGCTCAGCGGTTTAACATTTATATGAGTGTCTTTGTTAAATGAACTGGTTTAGAAACTTTCTGTCTTTACTGTGCCGGCGTTGTTCAGTCATTTCCACAGCATGGATGAGTTCAGCTTGTATGAGCTGCTGGATTCCCACTCTCAGAGGGCGGTAGCTGAAGGTCACAAGGCAAGCTTCTGTCTAGAGGATACATCCTGTGACCCGGGATACTACCGCCGCTACGCCTGCACCTCACACACTCAGGTACACACACACATACAAACACACATGCAAACACATACGCATTAAGATTATCCTAGTTTAGCACATCTCTGTTCTGGATCTACCTGTACTGAACATGCAGAAATTGACCTGGCATATAACTTCTCATCTGATTCTAAAAACCAACGCAGAGTCAAGCCAAAACCAAAGTGAAAAATATAATAAATAATAATGTGAACATTTGGTCCGTAGTTATTTGAAATCTTTGGCTGACAAAGGCCTCAACAGCATATACTGTAACAGCTACAGGAGCGACGTGGGGCACTGAGTTTGATTACTGTTGAAGGACTATGAGTTAACAGTTTGAGTCAAGCAGAGAGGATTATGTAGCTCTGGTTGACTCTATGGTTTTCTTGCGGTTGGTTTGTAAGACAAACAACCATTGGTGGAACGGACACAGCGAGTTCTAAGCTGTAGTTTCCCCGGTACACGCACCGCCTCCTGGAGCTGCTTTTAACTGCCAGGGTGGGCTTGGCAGAGTGGACAGGTCGGGTCTCTGAGGATGACTCGGTTTTGGCACAAGAGTGACCCAAGTGTGGTTCCCATGGACATGCAGTTGTTTTTGTGGCTTTAGTCATACAGAAATGGGCGTGGTTTCATCTAAACTGGATGACAGACATGGAGATGCCAAAACACAAAATAGGAAATTATGGATTTTCATAGAGATCTGTACACAGTCAACACCCTAGATATTATTATATCTTACATTTACATTTAGTCATTTAGCCGACACTTTTACCCAAAGCAACAACAGAGAAGGGGACAATCAGTGCAATAAGAAAGTATGAGTGCAGCAGTAAGTGCTGTGGCAGTTCTTAAAGGGGTAGATTTATCATGCCCAGTTGTGGTAGTGTTAGGACAGGAGGTAATCTCTGAAGATCTGGGTCTTCAGGAGTTTTTTAAAGGTAGAAAGGGACGCCCCTGCTCTGGTAGGAGCTGGTAGCGCGTTCCACCAATGGGGAACAACAGGCCAGAAAAGTCTGGATTGCGTTGAGCGGGCAGGTGGCAGAGCCAGGCGCCGTTCAATGAAGGAGCGCAGCGGTGGTGAGGTAACATATGACTGTATAAGGGCGTTGAAGTAGGTAGGTGCAGTACGGGAGATAACTTCATAGGCGAGTATTAGCAATTTGAATTGAATGAGGAATTTAATATTCATTGTAATGGTGTGCGCACAGTAAGCTATTGTTTGTGTATGTGTGTGTGTGTGTGCACAGGGTTTGAGTCCCGGATGTTACGACACCTACAACGCTGACATTGACTGTCAGTGGATCGACATCACTGACGTCTCTCCTGGAAGATACATCCTCAAGGTCTGGAAGATACTAAATGCCTACTAACCATAAAAAATCACTAGAGCACCAGCACCATCACCATTTGTGAGGTGTTTTTAAAGATTTACATCTTCAGCTGAGAGCCACCGACAGGAATTGAGTTGTTGTACTGTATTATGTCGTGATGTCCTGACAGGTGACAGTAAATCCTAGACAGCAGGTTCCAGAGTCCAACTTTAACAACAACGTGGTTCGTTGTGACGTCCAGTACACTGGCACCGCCGCTCACGTCTCTGGATGCTCATTGTCATCGTGAGAAACAATTTCTTCTTCTTCAGATTTGTGAAAGTGAGAATGAGAATGAGATTCTAATGAAATAGTTTACTCTTACACGGGGCGGCATGGTGCACTGTTGCCTCACAGCAAGAAGGCCTTTCTGTGTGGAGTTTGCATGTTCTTCCTGTGCCTGCGAGGGTTCTCTCTGGGTACCTGCTGGCTTCCTCCCACAGTCCAAAGACATACCTTTCATAGGTTAATTGGTGATTCTAAATTGTGCGTAGGTATGAATGTGAGTGTGAACGGTTGTTTGTCTCCATGTGCCCTGCGATAAGCTTGTGAATTGTTCATTGTTCAGGGTGTACCCCTTCTTCTTCAATCAAATCTAAAATAGGTTAAAAGCTGTCGGAATAATAGATCAAATTCATGGACAAATATTTTTAACTGACTGAATTTTCAACCTGTTCAATTTAAACCATCCAAATTAAAATACCACCTATTTTAGATGTATACGTTGTGTGAAATTATGATCTCTCTTCCAAAGAGACAGAGCTGTGATTGTACTGGGCTGTAAAAGCAGTAGCTGTTCTACAGACAGTATATGACCCCCAAAATGAATCCTCAATAATAAGCAGGCCTACAAATCAGCGACCCATTTATCTATTTGTATGTTAAAATAATCCTATAATTATTCAATTTAGACAAGCACAGAGACATGGATATGTGTAACTTTGTGCTTCCTTTTTAGTATAACAAGAAAGAGAGAACAAAGTCAATACTCAATCTGGAAACATGACTGTACATTATCTGTCAATCTTTAATGATCAATACTTTCTATCTGGATGATTTTGTTGTTCTTTAATTTCTCACAGCTACTGAGAGAGACAATAAGAGCTTGAAAAGAAGAAGAAGAAGAAGACGAAGAAGAAGAAGAAGAAGAAGAAGAAGAAGAAGAAAGCTTCAAGTTACGTGTAACTTAAATAATTCAATTATAACCAGATTAGAGCAACAAAGGATTATTAAAACTGTCATAAAACACCTGAACCAGGTTCTTTTAGTCAAAATAAAGCCTGAAGTCAGTGGGTGCATGAACTGATTAACAAAGCTGGATTACTAATATGTTTTTTTACTGAGGCAATTCATGTCAGTAAGAATACACTAGTACAATTTGGCATTTCTGGTTTGAGTTGCACCAGCTATTTGTATATCCATGACTGAGTGTGTGTGTGTGTGTGTGTGTGTTAAATAATTTCTAAGATCTTAATAACTAATAGCTAGTCTGAATTAGGTTGCACCATTAAAACTTAATAAATGTCAAATCTAGTAACAACTTTAGTGATTCATAAATCAGTTGCTAAACATATGTATCATCCAATCAGAAGTATCCTATATAAGTGTAATCAGCTAATAATAGGATGCCAAACATATTAAAGTTGCCTGCCATTGTAAATGTATCACTGGTTTATTTGTATACATGGAGATGTGTTTCAGAGTTTCAGAATTCGATTTGATCACTGGCAGAACCAATTTGAGGATATAATAAATCCTCACTATACAGCATCATACATCAGCGAGTTAACATTGCTTTTGCCAGTTAAGCTAGTTAGCTATGCAACAATTACACCAAATCATCTAATTTAAAGGTCCAGTGTGTAGAATTTAGTTGGAGAAACTACAGAG
Source organism: Nibea coibor (assembly GCA_023373845.1). Lineage (NCBI taxonomy): Eukaryota > Metazoa > Chordata > Actinopteri > Sciaenidae > Nibea > Nibea coibor. Next base: position 8,267,475 of record CM041737.1, on the reverse strand, counting down.
GCTGTGAAACTCATAGAAAATGCAAAAGGTCCTACGAAGAGCAAGTGTTTGGTTTGTCCCTTCTGGGCTGCTGTAGAAAAGATGGCAGACTCAATGGAAGCGGACCCCCTCCCTCTGCAGATATAAATATAACATTTTTTATTTTCAGGTGATTATAAACCAATGGAAACAGAGTTATGAATATTATATTCCATTTCTGTCAATAGCTCCACTTAAATGTTACACAATGGACCTTTAAAACTAATAAGAACAACTAATAAGATATATGCGTGTTGCAATACCTGATTAAATTGTGTGATCCATAAATCCCCACCTTGAAAACACTTGCTAAGCTAAGGTTAGACAAAGTTTGAACTTACAAACAAGTGGTGCAACCAGATCCTGGTACTTTACTTGAGTATTTCAATCAGGAGACTTTCCACTTTTCCACCATTACACTCCAGAAATGTTCTACCTTTAACTCCATGTTTAACTGAGAGCTAGAGTTACTGGCTACTGATTATAATTTAGGCCTGCTCTGCAGATTTAATTGTAAACATTTGCTGAAGGAGTCTCATTTTGACCGGGAGGCTTTTGAATAACCAGTTTTCTATTTTCCAAACAATTACACATAGGGCTAAAGGTCAGAGAGAGCAGGGGCAAAGAGCAATTTGTTAGTAATAAAGGATTCAGCCTTTATATTATAGCAGCTGTATATTTTTTTTTCTATAGGTTTACCTTCTAACCGTCAGGGGAAAGTTTTTGTGATGCTGACATAACAAGTTTGTCCTCTCATTCAACAACTACCTGTTTTAATGGCAACAAAACTATTTTATTGAGCAGACTGTTGTCGTGTTTTTTTCTGATCAATGAACTGATAAAACAACCTTCTCGTGATCACAGAGTAATACGTTTGTGCTGACAAATAATTACTCGCATGCTCTCTCTGGGCATCCATGAACCTCTGTTATACAATATGTGATTTTAATGTTAATTTAACGTTTTTAATTTGACACGTTTGCACAGCGACCGTTTCTGGGCATTTTCAGAGAAAATTCACTACAGCAGTTTCTAATTTTAAACTTCCCGCAAGGTTTTATTTTATTATGTCATTATTGGTGCTGTAGAGTAGATGTTTTGTTTTTTTGGTGCTAAAGGTGGTTTTCACTTTGTGTCATTTTGTGTGCCCAAACTGAATGAAACCCAAAAATACTCACCAGGATGAGTAATGTGTGTGTTTCTGTTGGTGAACGCAGCACAGAGTGTGTATACCGAGTACACGATGTGTGTGCTCGGGGTACATGACAACCATTAACCACACATACCAGAAGAGCTGTGTATAGGCGAGCTCATATCACATGTTATGAACCTGCATTACTTCTTCATATCACATTAATAAAGTTTGCTTGAATGTAAACAGTGTCTTGACTTACTGCAATCTGTGATCGGGATGTGGTGGTTTATGCAGAGCTGAGGTCAAGAAGTGCTACTGCAGAACAGACACCTGCATCGAAGGACAGGAGAATATCGTTGGAAACCATCAGAGGAACTGTTTCAGCGTGCCTCTCCAATGCAGCAATGATCTGATTCGCTTCAACCTTGATGGCATCTTGTCACGCAATGAGATAGTTTACGTAGACATTGGAATAAACAGATATCCATGATGCCTGGACGACATATCCTAATCACTTTGGTGATCCGTTGTTGGTTTATGACAAAATAATTTAACAGCACCAATTACTCACCCTTACTCACTTATATTAAACCTCACCTATATTAAACAGACTGAGTATGATTAAAAATGATAGAATGATGAAAAAGCCAGACTAAGACTGCCAACTCAAGGCCAACATGATATATTTTGTGATTTTAATGTATCATATGGGCAAAAGATTTGTAATAGACTATTTCTTAAAATCTTGCTGTAGTGCATGGCCTGAACAGGTTTGAGTTGCTGTAGAACTGAATCATGTTTGGCATTTTTCCCAACTTATCTGCATAGTTTAACTTAACAAAACTTGAACCTTGTATGATTTTAATTGATTTAAATGTGAAGACGTGAAACTTGTCCTGTCCTGGAACTTCCACATGAAGATGCTGACTGTGGCTTTTACTAGACTTTTGGTAAGTATTACAGCATATTCAGAAGGCATACTGTCTGTATCCATAATACATAATCACATATTGTGTATTTATACTTGGTCTATAAAGCTGATTCTAGTTAGTGACAGTTTCAGAGTTTGCCACTAGATGGCAGTGTTGAGGTTAAAAATGAGCAGATGAATGTAAAACCACACTGGAGCAAAGCTGAGGCACAGAGGCTGTTATTATGGAAACACAGAGTACATTTATAGACTCGTCTGTGGTGAAACTTCTGTGTTTTTCTCCCTGACAGACTAAAAGTTATGTAAGTGAATGCATGATGTCAAATATCTGATTATAGACGGTGAATCAAGGCCTCTGACACTGAATCTAGTGTTTAGATATTAATACAGTCACACACAATATTACACACAGGACAAGAACATTTATTCAAAGAAGAGGTGAATGTACGCGGTGGGAAGATATATTGCTACTATTATTACGCCTAATGGAATAATAAATATCATATAATATCATATAATGACTGCTTTCACTAACTGTATTTATTGTTATTGGTGGGAATGCAAATAACTGTTCAATCCAAACCCAGAATTCTCCAAGGTGCTTTACAGGGAGGTGTAAGAACAAGTAAGTTTGATATTAATGAATTAAAACATTATTAGAGATAGAAATATTATAATCACTGGCAGTTTATTTGCGTATCATTCATTCATAATCATTATTTTCATTCTCCGGGCCAGTCTAAAACATAATAATGGCTCAAAAAAAAAAAAAAAAAAGAAAAGAAAGAATGAATTATGATAATAATGATAATAATAAGAATTTTAAATGAAATAAAACAGATTTAATCCGTGCATTCATTTCGGAGTACATAGTGAGAATAAATCCTCCTCTGAGCAGACGTTTGATTGCAGGTTTTATTCTAAGGATAACGGACCGATCTAACGGCTCCACTTCCTCTGTCTGAGCGGCTGCCCTCCTCGAAGATCGTCTATTGAGGCGATGACTCAGCAGGATCAAAGAAAAAGAGAGAAAAAAGCAAAATCTCTGAGTCTGAGACAGACGGGGGCGTGACACAGCCAGAAACTGCAACTTCAGCTCCCACTGACCATAAGAAAAATACAAATATTGTTCCGTATGAGCCTATGTGAACATTAGGTTTTTCTTTTGTTTTCATGAGAAACATTGAATATGTTAAATTATAAGCCAATAATCTGTTGCATATCTCAATGCACCAGGTTTTAATTATTGACTGAGTGTTAGCAACCTATAAGGTAACCAAACTATGGTGGAAAACTAGATATTACATATACATATGTATGAAAATAAACTAATTCCAAAGTCGAAATTATTGGAGTCACATAATTCATTTACCATATCACCACATGTAAGAGAGTGAAGAAGAAATCTTAAAAATAGGACATAGATAGTAATAGTGAGGATTAAAAACATTACTTTAGTAAAGGTATCAGAATAAAATATACTTAATGTAACAAAAGTAAAAGTACTCATTATGCAGAATGTAATCTATATTAGATTTCAGAACATTGGATTCAATTCATTGATGCTATAATTGATGTATGACTTTAATGCAGCTGGCATTAAAGATAAAGCTAATTTTCAGTTATTTTATACTGCTGGGTAGCTATCAAGCTATTTTATATTTAAAATCTATGTAGTAACTAAAGCTCTTAAATAAACATAATGAAGTACAAGGTACAACATATGCTTCCAAATGGCTGTGGGCTAGAAGTATAAAGTAGTGTAAAATGGTACTTATGTACATATTTATACCAAAGATTCATACACATAAAGCTTATGTGCGCGTAAAGTTAAAAATAGGAGTGTAGTCCTTTCCTTCGTGCTAAGAAATGTGGTCCTCAGAAATGTGTCCAGAGTGAGCCCTGCTCTCTTTTCCCCCCTCTGTGCTGCCCATATGTCAAAGTCTTTGTGCTTTTCAAGACAGCGAGGCGACACAAGGAAAAAAAACAGCTGGATCCAAGGATCAGTCCAGCTAGCTGTATCCTCACCTCAAGACACCTATTTCTCCTCGTCTGCCTGACTTCGACAAGGTACCGTATCGTTAAACTCTCCTTTAAACAGAAGAAAACAGCCCTTTATCTCGGTCCGGGCTCGTTTTTTTTTTACCTGAGCTTTCTGTTTTGACCTAATTTTCCAACTGCCTGGCTAGTCGGCTAGCTCCCACATTAGCCTCCTCTGGATGCTGATTAGCGAGCTAGCTTAGCGTTAGCTGGTTAGCCTCCTGCTGCTTCACGAGCGGATTAAATCAGCTGTCAGGAGAAAGGAGAGGACAAACCAGCTGAGCTCAGCCCGCATTGGGTGTTTTTATTCGGGAAACGGGAATAACGTAGCTGCATTAGCTGCTATCAGTCTGCCTGATCTGTTGACTAGTAATAGCATGACTTCAAATTACAATAAATTACAGACACATGAAGCCAGCATCACATCAGAAATGTTTGACTTTGATCAGCCTGTGAGTGTTTTTCTTTCACAGGCAAGGACCTGACATCATCATGATAATTATTTAATAATTATATTCACCTGAAGTTCAAACTGCTGCCATCATTAATGGAGCTGTTACACATTCCTCACTTTATTACTTTCACTGCTCTGCTTGTCATTTTAGAGAAATAGTCGAAACAAGCACCAGAATGTCAATCAGAATATTGTTTGCAAAACATGCAAAGTAAAAGCTTCATAAAGTCATTTTTATTAGGTTTGGAATTATAATTTATATGACACAAATGATAAATGAGGAAATACTGTGATCATATCCAGGGTTATGGTAGAATCTCACCCAGATCGTATTAATCAATAATCACGCTCCTAACACACGTGACACACACGTCAGTCAGTCAGTATTTAGTTTGTCTGCTCTGGGTTACTGTAGAAACACGGGGTTTCAACATGGCGGCCTCCATGGAACAGGACCCGCTCTCACTCTAGATATAAAAGGCTCTTTTTTTTTATTTCCAGGTGATGATACATGCATGAAAACATACAAATATTATATTCCCTGTCTGCTTTATTCTGAACATAGAGGCTCCCAATCTTACACACTGGACCTTTTACTATTTGGTTTCATAGGACGGTAAGCGTTTTACAAATGGACTTATAATGTCAGTTCTTAATGAAATGTGGATCCAAAGACAGTGAAATAAGGCAGTGAACCCAGTGGGTTCCGAGTTAGACTGTCAATTGTCGTAACTCTAATGGGATTTAAACTGGCCACCGTCCAGTCTGCAGGTCTTAATGCCTCTAATCAGGTTTCCATGCAATCTGACGTACAGCCTGTAACTGGCTGATGGTGAGAATAGCATCATAGATGGCTGAGGTGGCGGAGAGAGCTCAGAATACGTCGACATATTCATTCAAGCTGTTTTTTCTTTGTTTATTCGTCTGATGCCGGCATTTATAACTCTCCTGTTCTGTCACTGTGTGCGTACTATAAACATGCATTATTGCCGGACTTTAGTTCTCATTGAACATCACGCTGAAGAGAAAACATCATTGTTATCAAAAATGTACAAGGCTGCTACACAGAGACTAACTTTTAGTCATTTTCTCTGTATCCTTTTCAATGACATCCCTGTTTGCGTCACGTTTGCTTTCTTGGTTTAGTGAGTTTGGTGAGCTTTCCTCTGTTCTGTCTTCTCTCTGTTTACGCTGATTGTTTTAGTCTCTCGGGCTTGTAGAGATGTTTTGTCTCTGAGATTTCCCCACAGTTCTTTTAATCGTATAAAACATTCAACAGAGACATTTCTTTCCAGAAACTTTTTGCCCGTTACTCTGGATAATCCCGACATCACTGTAAAAAATGTTTATGAACGGTTGTCAGAGAGGGCCGCGATAAGAACAAGGTCTCTCGTTCCAGAGAGAGATGTTGCAGTTTGTGTCAGGTTTTTGTCAAACTAAATCCTCCCCATGAAAGGGAGATGCCACTTTGGCGAAGTAAAGAAATATGTTTTATGTTGTTACACTCATGCACATACATCTATGATTAGGTACAGGCAAGATAGCTTTAATTTCACTTTAACAAATAATCTAGATCTGTCCGCTCTAAAGAACTTTTATCGGTTTCATTTTCTGTGCGTCCAGGATGTATCCGATGTACATGTTTTGTCTTGTTAGCTAGCAAACTAGTCAGTAGTCCGTCCACTGTCTCAGGTTTAGAGTTGAGACAGAGCTCAGAGCTGATAACCCCTCTGTGAGTTCAGGACTGCTGATGTGAATCAGACAGACCCAGGGTTGCTGGTAGATGAATTTTCCTGGATTCTTCCTTCCTTTGATCAGCTTTGACCAGCAGTTTCACCTGACCTCTGAGGGAAATGTGGAGAAACATGTATCTAATTTCACATTGTAGAAAGAGTAATAGAATCCTTGTGCCTTGACTTTCCACTCCAAAACAACATTTCATCCGTCTTGATTGTTTTCGTGCCTCAATGCCTGGAAGGATTTGGGCCCGTCAGCTGTTCACATAAACAGAGAAAGCATACATCTTCCTCCTGCTCCTTCTTCTTCTTCTTTTTCTTCTAATTTTTTTTTTTTTTTTGACTCAGTCTTATTTTTGATGTCGGGTTTCAGGCCTAAACTGTTGTTATCAAGGATGTTCGGCTCGACTGTTTCTCAAAGCTGCAATCAGAGGTTTTATTTTGACCGGTTTAGTTCTGTGGTCACTCCCACACAGTCTGAAAACAACTCGGCTCCTACATGAAAGCTTCACAGTTTGCTGCTTTCTGAGCGTCCCGTGGCCATGAATGGAAGTTTTGCTTATTTCAAAACATAAAGAAAACTCTGCGAATGGAAAAAAAAACAATCATTAACACCTCTGGCCAAGACCAAACAATGGCAGCATTGTGGCTGTTATTTTGTCATTTAAACTCCATCATCTTTCACTGATTACTTTTGGAAAATTCTCACTCTGAGCGAGGCATTTACTTTAACAGCACAGCGGTGTGGCTCTGTCGCTAAGCTCTCTGTGGAAGATGTCGAACAGAAAAGCTAGTGGCTAGTGGTACAGTAGTGTTTGTATGCAGTTTGTTCCAGAGAACAGCACCACAGTAACTAAAAGCACCCTCAGCACATCTGGATCTTATTGTAGGTACGCCACCTGATGACGTCAGTGCTTTGACTGGACTGGTGTCAGCAGTGGTTGCAGTTATAGCAACTCCTTGTTGTTCCTCTAAGGTCTGACGCTAGCAGCGATTTTCATCATTGATTTAATCTGTGGATTATTTTTTCAGAAAGCAGTGAAAACAAGTCGGCACAATTTCCCAGAACCCAACACGCTGTCCTCAAATGTCCAACCAATAGTTAAGCCAAAGATATTCAGTGTATAATTATGTCGACCAGAGAGCAGCAGAAAATCCTCACATTGTGGAGGAGGGTTAGCATTTTTTGATTGATTAAAGGATTTCGATTCAGTTTCTGATTCAGACTTATCGAGTGTGCACACTTCAGCGACATCCGATGGTGTCGTGGCGCATTGCAGCCCCCTCCAACTTACCCTCCCTTTGTAGACATGAAGGAGAGACTATGGTGGCCACTAAACATCAAACCTGCAACACTTCCTGTGTAGAGCCAGCGTTTAGGTTGTCCATTCCGGGCTACTGTAAAAACATGGTGGTTCAACATGGCGGACTCGGTGGAGGAGGACCCGAGGTTCTTTAGACATAAAAGTTTCATCCTAAAGTAAGAAAAACACAACAATTCTAATTTACAGGTGATTATACACTAATTAAAACATCGTTATTAAAATTATATTCCATTCCTGCCGTGTTCTGACACACTGCACCTTTTGTACAAGTGAAACAATTATGTGAGTATGAATTATTGCAGATGAAATTCAATTTATCTATTGTTTAGTAGTAATGTTGATAGCAGTCTGACTCATAAAGGGTTATTTAGGCTGATATTGCAAACAATCAGAGAATCTTGAGATTTTTTTTATTTAATACAATATTATTTTTTTAACATGAACAGCCATAGTTAAAAAGGATCTCTTAAATTTGCTTATTCAAGAACTGCAGTTTCCATACAAACAGAAACTCAGCAGTTATCAAAGTTATTTGCTGTGGCTTTAAATCTGTGTGCACGGTGAAAGTCACGCTGTTCCCTGATTAGTCCTGATTATCCTGCTGTTTGTTGCCTTTGATCAGAAGAGCTCAGGCAGTTTGTGCACTTGACAGTTCGGGGGGCTTTAAACCGTTGTAAAACCTAGAGTATTATTGAGCAGAAAAGGATTTGATTTCCTTCAAACGACCCATTTTACACGCAGCCCTTGTTAGCTGGTAAGAGTGAAAATCCTCCTTAACAGGGAAGTCATATTTGTTATTTCCATAGTTTCCTCTTTATTCTCTGAGCAGCGGTTTGTCATCTCAGTCAGAGAAAGTTCAACAAAAACACAGAGAACACTTTCACACAAGGACTGTTCTCAGTTTCCTGCAGTTGCTTCCTGTGTTTTATTCCTGCTGATCATATCACTGCAACATTAATACCCAAACGTGTTTGTCGTTATCATATTTACGGATATTATGTGTCTCCATAGAAGACACGAACAAAGGGTATTATGGCTTTATGGTTACCAAAGTATCTGTGTTGACTGATTTTATTCAAGGTCAGAAATGTTGAATAGCGTACAAAACATTTGTATTGTCATTTTCCTATGTCATAGCTTTTTTAACGTGAATTGTTCCCACAGGAGCCACATAATGTATGTCTGTAGAAATAATGGTATGACATGATGTGTGTTATTGTCTGCAGCTGGTTGGGAGGCTGATGATGTGGTGTGAAGATGGAAGCTCCTGAATACCTGGACCTGGATGAGATCGACTTCTCTGATGATTCAGTGGTCAGTATGATATAAAAAAGCCAGCAGCTACTGCTACAACTGCTAACTACATCAAAATAACATTACTTCTGACTATAGCCGCCATTTCTCTTAGAGCATACAACTACCCACAGTGATGTGTCAAAACTTGACAACCCACGCCTAATCGTTGCATAGAACACTGACGTTCAGCCTCTGTGGTGCCAATGTAGACGCTGCAAAAGTCATTTATACACTCAGTGTCCAGTTTATTAGGTACAACCAGCCCATGCCGTCTAAAAACAGCCCTGCCTTTAATAGATTAAAATATTAGAGAAACTACAGCTTTTAAAATAACCACGACACCTCTCTAAGACAGTTTGAAGTTAACTTCATGAAGGATTTAGAGAGGCTGCATGAGTTTTAACTCAGTGTACAAAACTAGCCAATGTGTGAGTGTTTATCTGTAATTATCTCTACTTAGAGCAACATTGCTGCTGCTGCAATTAACTAATATCTAAATATAACTGCACAGCTGCACAACCGCTGAATACAACTTTCTGAAATTTCTTCCTTTCGGTCTTTCTTTCTCATCCTGCAGTATTCTGTGACGTCTCTGAAGAGCATCCCAGAGTTGTCCAGGAGAAGTGATGGCCAGGCTGAGGAGAGGCCAGGTAACTAAGTGTCATAGAGGCATAGATTAGTTTTTTTCTTTACTCTCTTTTTATTAAGTTGTGAAGTTGATTTTAAATTTATAGCACACCTCAGAAATACAGAATTTGACGTCCTCGTTTACTTTTAATGCGCCTGAACTTCAGTAAGTTTCATTTATCATAACTCAACTGATCTTTTATTATCTCTACTCCTCCTGCAGCTCCAGCCATCAACTGGAGTCGTGGCGTTTCCTCCCACAGCGGAGGGGGAATCAAACCAACGGGGCTTGCTGAGGTTCACAGTAAATTTCGGCCAGTGAAGAGAGTGTCCCCTCTCAAACACCAACCAGAGACCACCGACTCTGATTCTGATGGTAAAGTTCAGGGCCAAGTTCTCGGACTGGGTGAGCCGGTTGAGGCCAGTAAGGATGACCCGAGCTCTGACAAACCGACTCTTGCATCCACCTCCTCTGATGGGTCAGGAGGGAAGGCTAAGGGCCTGGGTAGCAGCGTTGGTGTCGTTGGTGGGAACAACCCTCAGGCCCTGTTTGGGGAGTTGGAGCACTACGATCTGGACATGGATGAGATCCTGGATGTGCCTTATATCAAGTCCAGTCAACAGATGTCCACACTGCCCCGCGTGCCACACGACAAGCGCTCAGTGACGGGAAGCAACCTGGGTGGAGGCACCCTGGAGAGGAACCGAGGAGGAGGGCTGAAGAGCTCTGCTTTAGCCCACAACGAGCCTCTGAGTCTGGGCAGCAGCAGTTCACAGACTCCGGTACACGCAAACAGATTCTTTAATACAGTTTATTCGGATCTGTTCTTCAGGTTTTGGTAAAAGACAGCAATGCTGCAACAAAAGCAAAAAGAAGAAGACCACACGTCAGTAAACATGAATACAAAAAAACCTTTTAGTTATGTAAACATTTGTTTATAAGGAAAACTCAACAGGACGGCTTTAACCTCCAATAAACATGTGCCGTATTACATTTAGGCTTTTGTTTCAATGATGAATGTGTTTAATAATAATAAATATGAGCTGTTCTAATAAATTACGTAATCTACTGTAATGTTATTAAGTGGAGTTGAAAACTGACCCAGCTGTAAATCATCTTTTCTGCAGTATTGTGTTCTGTCTCCGGTAAAGTGGTCCGACCTGAGGAAGTCCAAATCCATGGATCCAGACCTCCACCACCTCCACCGCTCCCCAGCTGGAGGAGGCTACCAGTCGGACTTGCTCTCTTCCGGACTCCTCAGCTGCTCCTCCTCCCTCTCTTCTTTCTCTGATGCAGGTACAACCTAAAAAATCTTGTCAGGTTTTCTTCTTTGTTTTACCCTTTCTTGTTGGAGAAAGACCCTGTACACATGCTTTGTGTAAAGGCACGATATGAAGTGATATGACTTGTATGAATCGTGACTTCCAGACAAGCTGGTGTCTGCACGTGTCTATCCAGACTCCCAGATACAGAGGCCAGGCGTGGATCCTCCAGGGGGCCCAGGGATGATGTTCCCCATGCCAGGATGCAGCGTCGGCAGGCAGGATGCTTCCAAGTCCTGGGTTCCTGGACAAGGAGGAGTAAGTGGAGGCAGCACTGTGCCAAGGGGCTTTGGAGGAGGTGGAGGAGCAGGAGGGGAGGTTGATGAGGAGACCAAGAAAAACCAGAACATCATCAACATTGTAAGAGAAGGACAGATCTCTCTGCTGGTAAGTGCGAGGTCATCCTACTAAAATGTTCTGACCAATGGAGGAGCAGTAGGTGGCTGATACTACTTACCATCTTCTTCCTCACCTGCTCCCTCTACTACTTCTTTATTCTTCTCCTGGTGGTCCTGCTTCTTTCTTTCTTTCTTTCTTTGTTTCTTTCTTTCGTTCTTTCTTTCTTTCTTTCTTTCTTTCTCTCTCTCTCTCTCTCTCTCTCTCTCTCTCTCTCTCTCTCTCTCTCTCTCTCTCTCTCTCTCTCTTTCTCTCTCGTCATACTGCAGCCTCATTTAGCAGCAGACAACCTGGAGCTGATCAGAGATGAGGACAGGAACAACCTGCTGCACATCTCAGCCTCTCAGGGTCATGCTGACTGTCTGCAGCATCTCACCTCTCTGATGGGAGAAGACGGCCTCAACGAACGCAACAACCAGCAGCTCACCCCTGCTGGACTGGGAGTCAAGGTTTGTATTTGTGTGTGTGTTTGTGCACGTGCATGTTGGGGACCTTTTTTGATATAAACACTGATCTTGTCAGGTCCAGTAGTCCTCATGGGGACCAAAGACCTGTCCTCAAACGCCTCAAAAGGGTGGGTGAAAAGTCAGTCGAGGTTAGCTTAATGTTGAGGTTTAGGCTTGAGTTAGTTGCTTGGCTGATTGGTTGGTCAAGGGTTGGTTAAGGCTTTGGGTTCAGCAGCTAGGCTGTCCACGGTGAATGATATTACAGATATTATATACAGATATTAGTGTTAGTTTTAGAAGGAGTTGTTGGCTGTGTGTTTCAGCCAGATCCGCCCTCAGTTATTAATATGAGTGGATGTACATTGAGAGTCAAATCTCCTGTGTAATTGGTTACACTAGTGTTGACATAAGTTTGCTAACCCGTGGGAATGTCTCCATACAGTAGTTCACTGTAGGATGTAATGTTGAGCAGACATATCTAGGTAGGTATTAGCTTTTTATTAATGTATTCCTTCAGTGTTGTTACAACTGATATGAAACAGTTTGAATGATCATTAACAGTGTGACTGGTTACTTATTTACTGTAGAACTGCTCACTAACACAGTGTCTGTAGAAATATGTTAGAATACTTCTCATTTTTACCAGTTTTGACACATAATTTCATTCAAGCATCAACTTATTGACACAATACAGGATTCCTCATAAATAATGCTTACTTCTCTAGCTGTGTGATTAATAAATGGCTTCAGCTCATGTGGCAGTGGTCATCTGTGATGTACTTTTCCTGTGTTCCGCTGCTAAAACAAGCTGCCCGAGGCTCTTATTCAGCTTAAAATCTTTTAAGAAATCAGCTAAATCTTCTCCACTGTGTACTTTCAGGTGGAAATATCAATTCAAGAAGAATAAAAAAACATCTGGAAGCTAACAGGGGCATGCAAACATTTGTCTAGCTGTTGGCAGCTGGTCAGTGAGGTCATAAAGTATTAAGATGGAGGTTTTTGATAAAATAGTGCGAACTGTTACACAAATTCTTTTTGGCCGCAACAGGATGTTCAGGAATGGATGTGAGGAAAGCGAGTGCGGTAACGACTGAGTAGCTCTTGTTTTGTCTGCGCTGTATTGGAAACCAGGCACTTGACTGGATGCCAAAAAGGAAGTGTGTTATCTAGAGACAAGCTGGCAGGCTGAGCCCTGATTGGCTTTTATCAACAAACCTCATGTTTACTCACTCAGATTATTGGGATGACGGGTTTCCAACGGCCTGGATCATGAAACATGTTAACCGTGTGTGCGTCTGTGTGTGTGTGTGTGTGTGTGTGGTGTTTGTTGCAGAACGGTCATCTGGAGTGTGTAAGGTGGATGGTGAGTGAGACAGAAGCCATCGCGGAGCTGAGCTGCACCAGAGAACATCCCAGTCTGATTCACTATGCTGGCCGCTATGGACAGGTAACACACACACACACACACACACACAGACTAACACACACACATTTAGCATCTGAATTGTGCACCAGTAGTGACTACTAGAAGTTGACAGGAGACATCTCAAGCCACTGGTGTACCGTCATGTTTGTGTAAACATGCTGAAACGTGTGCTGTACGATGTGCTCTGTGCAGCTGTTTATGGGACATATAGCTTAAGTGTCTGACATGCTGGGTGGGAGTGTGTGTTTTTGTTGAAGAAGACTGGTTCATTTGCTTTAATGAAGGAGGGTAAAACGCCGTCCTTTCTGTCTGTCTCTGCAGGAGAAGGTCTTGTTGTGGTTGCTTCAGTTCATGCAGGAACAGGCAATCTCTCTGGACGAAGTCGACCAGAACGGAAACACTGCTGTCCACGTGGCAGCTCAGTACGGACACCTGACCTGTATACAGGTGTGTACTGCTGGGGGAAAAAAGCAGTTCCTCTGTTTTCTGTCAGCCTGTTGTGCCTGTTATCGTGGACAGTGGATCATTTGACGTTCCTTAGCACCATACGTCATGCAGGTTCAGAGCTGGGCCCGATGGGAGCAAAAGATTCAAAATGGAACACGGTTACTCTCTTACTTTAACAGTTTGTTTGTTGTTCTCACTTGACCTTCCATCAAATGTTGTGCAGAAGACATGATCACATTACATAATGGGCCAGATGTTCCCCGAATTGTCACATAAATCCACTTTGAGTTTACAGACTAATAGAGCCCCCAAGATGTTGTCCTTGTAATTCTTAACCTACAACTCAATGAAACAGAACCACACATAATGTTATTATTTGAATACTTTAACTCTGTAAAAGTCCAAATTAAAGCCCATGTTTTAGTGTTTTAGTTTTTTTCCAGGCTTCAATCCAGACGTTCTGTTTTTCAGGAGCATCCTGTTCCAGTTACTCTGCTCTTACTAATCAAAAACATTGATTTATTCTAAAACGCTAAACTAAGCACCGAGTCTCACAATGTGAAGCTCATTTTCCTACAGTAAAAGCAGACTGTTTTTTTGTATTCTGGTAGGTGGCACACCCTGCTGATGGAGAGGGGGATGTTATCAGTCTTGTCTGCTTCCTGCTGGCTGGCCTGGCTGACAATTAAAATACTGATTAATGATCCATTTTAGATAAAATAGCTCCTTTTTCTCATTCAAGTAGATCTCCACTACAGGGAGAGCATTTTACTACACCGAGGCAAAAATACCAATAACAAATGTTTGAATCCTGACTCCTTAGAAACAAGCATCAACATGAAAACTGAAATCTTGCCAAGAACCACCGGTCAAGGGAAGTAATGATCTCAGTCTCTGTGTCTGCATCCAGACTCTGGTGGAGTACGGCTCAAACGTGACCATCCAGAACCAGCAGGGGGAGCGGCCTTCCCAGAGTGCCGAGCGACAGGGACACACCACCTGCGCTCGATACCTGGTCGTCGTGGAAACCTGCATGTCGTTGGCCTCACAGGTTGTTAAACTCACCAAACAGCTCAACGAGTAAGTTAGAATTTTTACTTTGAATGTTTAAGTTTCAGATTTTTGGACTGGATGGTTTGTCGTAGTTTCCCAGTTATTGTTATTAGTTATTGGTAGTCCCCAACAAAAATGTTGTTTAAAGTGGGGAATGAACAATGTATCTGCCCTGCTGCCTTTAAATTGCCTGTAATTTAATAAAGTGAAGGAGGTTTTCCTACAGTCTAGAATCACCAAATTATCATCTCAAAACTGCCTACTTGCACCTCTTGGCCATTAAGTTAGCAGACAGACAAAAGCAAAGAGCATTTCAAAGACAGCAGAACTGTTTGTGCTGGTTGTAGCACTGCAATGAAAATACGCTGTGTGTGTGATTTTGTCATGCAGACAGGCAACAGAGAGGATGACTCTACAGAAACAACTGCAAAGACTGCTAGACCCCAACAAGGCAGAGGGGACACCTTCCAGATCACCCAGGTAACACACTCACACATATAGCATCCTCATTTTTTTACATGCATTCTCTTCAGTGGTACCTCAGCTTTGACTCCATTGAGTCTTAAGTTGTGTCATTTTATTTTATTTAGATATAAATTAAATTTCTATACCATTATAAACATCCATTATGACTCCGATTGCTCAGTTGTGGGGTTTAAATTAAAACCAAAACCAAAACATACACCTTTAATGTGGTAAACAATAGTACAATAACATAGACTTAAAAGTAAATGGTCATTTCTGTCTCCCTCTCTGGAGTCCAGCTCGCATCAGCCCTCAGTGGAGGCGTGGCCAGAGATGATGTTGACAGCAGAGGGGACTCCAGGTGACGGTCAATGGTTGGTTCGTCAGGGAGGGGTGGGTCCAGACTCCGTGCTGCGGCAGCTGCTGGGGAAGGACATGTCGGACACAATGTGTCCCAGGGAGAGGCTGCCTCCGGCAGGCAGCCTTGCCAGAGAGGGCCCTTGTGGCCCTGGTGCTTCTGGGCCCCGTAGGACAGGGCTTGTGGAAAGGAGAGAGCTCAAACTAGCGAGACTCAAACAGATCATGCAACGATCTCTGAGTGAATCAGATACGGATGGTTATCCACCAGAGGAGGGCAAAAATCAAGGAGCTTCGGCTTCAAATACACTGCGGCCCGATAGGCCGTCCCACCTGCCAATTACAGAGGAGGAGCCGGTGTCAAACCACCTTAATCTGGTGATGAGGAAGCACCTTCCCCCTTCTTCCTCCTCATCTTCCATAGCTGAGAAGAAGCTGGCATTTTCTGTCAGCGGGTCAAAGTCGATGGACAGCGTTGGTTACAATCCATCTCCCACCTCCAGCGACCCTGAGGCCGCAGACGGTAAAACACCAGACGCTTCGGCCGACTTCCATGATGCCACTAATGGGCAGAAAATTGCCACCAGCCCCAAGAGTGCTCTGAAGTCACCCTCATCTCGTAGGAAAACGTCTCAGAACCTCAAACTGAGGGTCACCTTTGACGAACAGGTCCACAAGAGCACCAATCAGGAGGCAGAGCAGACCAAAGGGCACCATGGGAAGGAGAGGACTCCAACAGGAAGCTCTGAAAGCAAGAGGCCGTTTGGGGCATTTCGCTCCATCATGGAGACACTAAGCGGAAACACAAACCATAACAACAACAACAACAACAGTGGCGGACAGTCAGGCTCTGCTGTTAAACTGTCCACCTGTCAGAGCTCGCCTGGCAGGAAGTCAGAGAATAAAGGCAGTCCAGGAGGAGGAGCCAGGGGAAAGAGCAAAACCAGTAACGTTTAACCAACCAGTGCCTACTGAAAGGCAGAGAGCACATAACAAACAGACCACTACAAAGAGCAAATGGCAAGAGGCAGCGAACATGAGAAATTCATAGCCAGTAACCTGAGTGACACACACTCAGTTTCATGAATATCTCAAAACCTAATGCACACACATGATGTGACATGAGCAGAAGCTACTTTCTCCAATGTAGCCACGATCTCTGAGTATAAACATCCATAAATCCACTTTGAAATCATATCAAAAGATCTTTGAAATGTATTCAGATGAATACCAAGTTAGAGACACCAAGTATCATGGTAGATTTAGTGCCAAATTATGCGATTATGATTATGTAATACATGTTCTAGGATAACATGACATTTCATCTTGAGCTCATGGTGTAGCTATGCCATAAGTCAAGTAAAGAGAGCAAACCCAGCCAAGGATGTGAGGGCTTTTTCAAAGGACGAGAAACAACATGAGCCAGTTCACAGTAGTAACGACTCAATTAGATGCTTAATAAAAATTGGACTTAAAGTGAACAAATCAAGTATCTGATTGGATCATCTGAACATCAGACTAAGTTATATCGACATATGTACTGTATATCGACAGCCACAGTTTGTATATTTGAGCCAAACCACAGAGGTGGAAAAGCTAACTTTGCTTAATTTTTGTCTTTGCTTTGGCTGCAGTCTCATCAGCTGATTACAAACAGACCAAGTCTTGTAAACAAAGAGTTTGTTTATTGGACAGAGTGTTTATGACCTGGTATTCTGCCAGCTTGTCCCCTTTTAATAAAGGAAACTTGAACTTGTTTATTCAAAGTCAAATAGCAAAAGTGGCTTTGAGACTGCACAGAATAAAAGCATACAGCGTCTGTTTGACTGTGCGTAACATCTGTCCTCTTTTACCTATAATACCTAGTTGGTATTACCACCACAAACATATACATGTTTATATACTTAATTAGTAAAATATGATCTTACTCAAGGTCAGCTTTTTTCTGGAGCTTTAAAAAGTATCTTATGGCATAGTAGGTTTAGTATGTCAGCTCCAAAAAACACAAGTAAACCAGGTGTTAAGATTATTTTGGCAAACTGCGATTCAAACTGCGAAGGTCAAGTTTCACACTTGGAAAAATATTTTTGTTTATCCAGTAAATGAATTTTAATGATAACAGCAGTGTTTTTTCTTCTGTTAATTCTACTGAAGTTTTTATACTTGCTAACATGAAGTTTCTCATGTTCTTTGCCTCAAACGTTTGACTTCCCGTGTGTTTTTATTTTATTTTATACAGTTCAAGGATTGAAAGACAAAACCAGAAACTGTCTTAGCTCTGTTAGTCTGTATAAAATGGATCTGATGCAGTTTTTCAGAGACAGCAATCACTGCAAATTGAATGAGAAGAACCTTTGTGTTGAATGAAACTGAAGTGTTTTTTTATTGACATACCGAAGGAAGTTTTGTGTGTGTGCGAGTTTGTGTGTGTGTGTGTGTGTGTGTGTATTAATTGGCAACTTTTCACACATTTTTTTTTTAGTTTTGTCACATTTAGTTAACTTTCATTGGTCTGCTCAAGCAAACCAAAAGAAAAGTGTCAAACCTTAATCACGGAGATTAACGGTTTCTGTTTCTCTGCCACTCTGTTACTGTACTCTGAACTACACTAAAGATGAATATTAGTATTTATGTTTATGCACACAGTTATATGATTTGAATTTTTTAAAAGTGTGGTTATAATCATGCACGTGGTTAACGTGCACCAGCACAACAAATCGTTTTAAAACCACTGTATATATAGTAGTATTTAATTTTTTTTGTTCATCATATTCCACACCTTTTTTTTTTTTAATTCCCATGGTTATTATCTATGCAGTATTTTTGGCATGAAGTAGATTATAGTTGTGTGACGTGTTTGAGACGGGGAGGTTTATGGATGCACCTTCTACAGCGGCCGACAAACAGGCGGATCATATGAACTTTTTTTGAAAGATGAGAAGTAAGAAACTGAAGTAAAAACTTGTCATTCCAGAGATTTTATACAGAAGATTGTGAACATTGACAAACTGTCTCAAAGCTTGAAACTAGAAGATGAAGGCTGTTGTCTGATGCTCTGATCCGGTGTTTGAATGTCATTAAGGCAATGGCAGTGGAAATTAATGTATTTATTAAAATATAGCAAAAACAAACAAAAGAATGTATAGCAGAACATTTTTATGGCTGTTCGCTGTGCCTCATGGCATGTCCACAGATCTCTTCGTGGATTTAATTGAAGTTTCATTTGACCGAAACATAGATGTAAGGGGAGGCACTTGACTGGCCTGTCTCCACCTCTTACTTTTACCAAATATTTACATCTCTGTGGCCTGGTAGTTACAGCAATAATCACACAACACTGATGTCATCTGTAATTTCAATGCTGAACACAGACATGAAAGTGTCAATAGTGGCCCCAAGAGGCTGCAGTGTTCATTACACCTCACAATTTACCATGGTTGGGCAGACAAAACATGGTCTAACTTAGATTTTTACAGTATGGGGGGAAAACGTAATGATTTTTTTTTCCTGAGGGTGGTGCAAGCGGGAGAGTCAACGGGGGTCACTAAAATCACTGGGACTCAATCAGCAGGTCTAATGTCGTGAAAGTCGTCAGTTGTCAGTCAAGTGTTAGTTGGACTGACTGTTACTGTATCTTTAAAAGAAAACTCTCAATCTTTTTTGGAAAATCTGTTTCGTTCATAGCATGTGATTCACGCCTGTGTTCAGTTCTCACCTCTGTGACATATATAACTTAGCACAAAGACTCGTCGCTTTTAGCCTCGCCACTAACAAAGCAAAAATTCTTCTGCTTGCCATTTCAGTTTTATTGCGTGTCGGCGGGGTGAAAACATCCCTAACAGAAACACAGATTACAGCCTCAGCTCTCTAATTTGGAGCTTTTGGAGAAACTGGATCACATCTGTTAAGTTTATGATGCATGTTTACGTTAATATAAATACTGTGCTTGGTTCTGATACGGCAGAATTTTTCTACATCTATAGTTTGGATCAGAGAGATTCTGCTGTGCAGTTCACTCATCTGTTTTTTGGGATTTTTATTTTTATTTTTTTTGCAGTTTACCACTCTTTAGTTTTACACACAGATGATGATGATGGTGGTGGTGGTGGGTGTTTTTGAGGCAGTGGCCTGGTAGAATTTCCCTGCATCCAGTATGCTGTTTAAGACTGGTTAATGTCCTGAGTTGGTTGGATGAGACGTTGCTCAGCAGTTTCATCTCTTTGCGTCCAATAGACATACACTATTTGATACACACACTGATGCTGGTGATGATGACGTGTTTCCGTTCATCCCAAAGGTGTTGGATGAGGTCAGTCAAGCTCTTCCACGTACAACTGGGGAAAACATTTCTTAATGGAACTGGCTTTGCACGTGGACCATTGTTGGACACAACTGGTTCTGTGTTTATGTTCAGTGTGATCAAAGTTTACAATTTGACCACAGTAAACTTGACAAGAATAACCCATAACCCGTTGTCCAAGATGTCCACATACTTTTGGTCACAGAATGTATCTCTGAACTGGATGCATAGAGATGAAACTGGAATCAGTCTTCTCTTCTGATTATAGATTTAATGCAAAGAGCTGAGTGGAGGCCGTGGTTGTTTTTTCTTCCATATTTACTTCGCACTCAGTAATGGATTGGTACAAACAGAGCTGCAGAGTTGGTAACACTTTATTTTATGGATCTGTAATTTTTCTCATAATTGTCCTTCCTTTGAAGAAATAACTATGCTTTTTCCTAATCATGTGGGAAATGTAGACCATGCTCACTTGGTATCAACGTATTTAATTAATTAATTGAGCTTCTTTCTTTTAAGGAAATTTGTCTGGAAACCAACAACTAAATGTCTAAATGATGAACTAATGAACCAACTACAACATTCACTTTGTTGAATAAGGTAATTAGAGACACCATTATTAAAACAGACCCATAAAATAAAGTAGCCAAAAGTGTTGAGGTTTTTTCTGTTCGCTGGAGTAACCAGGAAAATGTCCACTCTCTATCGCCTCAAAATATGACTTGCTACCAAAACAGTCTGTTTTCTGTCTGTCAATGATTTTCTGAAATGCAGTTTATTTTATTTGAAGTGTCTTCATTGTAACCACTCCTTCAGGATGAGGGAATGGAGCTTGGCGTTGTTAACGGGGGCATCTACAGAGAAGACAAACTGAACTCTACCTGTTTGACCTGTTTGTCGTATTTTTAATGAACTCTTCAGATGGACAGTGTTGCTGCATCGACTCGATGTTTACTCTCAATGCAAAAAAAAGAAAAAAATGAATGAAAGAGATGCACTATCGGTGAATCTTGGAGATGTCTGAACTGAATTTAGTTTTAGTTTTTTTTTTTTTGTACTAACCAGCGTGTACAGAGACAGACAGCTTCTGTCCTTCTGTTATTGAAGCTGTTGTGAAGACAAACTAAAATAAAATGTTACTTTGAGCAAATAAATGCTATTCTGTTTTTCTTTTAAACTGAACATGCTGAATAGCTTCATGATCAGGGCAATATTTCATAAATGTTTGAACTCACACATACTATTCTGGATCATTCATATATCCTTGCTGTAGGTCGTGACTTTATTTTTGATAACAATGAAAAAAAAAAAGTTGATGCAATGGACGGCAGCAGAAAAACATGTTTTTGCCACATTAAAACGCCTACAAAAAAATCATATCTTAGAGCTATTAAGAACATTTTCACCACTTTACCTTGATGTCAGACCGCCTTTTTTTGACACTAACACATCTGTATTCCTAGACGTGAGTCCAACTATATCATACCACCTAATACATCACACAAACTATGAATAAGTCACTCATAAAATGTCCAGACTCTCCCTCCCAATTTGGTTGTAAACAGGGCTATACATATTTAAAATTTTTCTAGTTGAGTTGACAAAGCATACCTCATTGAACGAGTCCGATGCCATATTGAGCAGCACCGAGCAGCATGATACAAGACCCACAGATGACAAAACAGATGTGATGTCAGTGTTGGTTGATCGCCAGGTAGGAGTTAAACCCTAAACAAGAACTGAACGAGAACCAAAAAAGCCACATATGAGATACTTGATTGATTGAAGTTTGAAGCCAAGTTTGGCAAACTTCAAGCTCTTTCAATAATGACTGAGGCTGTCTACTTTCAGTGAGACCTTCTCCAACACTGTCAGAGGCTCTCCGCAGGTCCCTCGACCCCACTTTTGACTACTGCTGATCGAGATGGATGTCATGTGTGAATTGTGCTCTCTGGTAATTTAATGGACAATACATAACAGAGCGTGTATTTATTTCTGTGTGCCTCAGTGGCATCAAAAACAGTCACTTAACGGGGCAGGATTTATGGTGTTTGGGTAGCAAATTGGCCTTTGATGGTTCCCACGCAGGGTCGGCTGCTTCCCCATGGAGCCTAATGGGGTTTGCTCTAATAGCGTCCCTCAATCATGGCTGCAATATGAAACATGAGCTTGGTAGCTCACAATTAGCAAAACAACACAGAGATACGAGGAGATGAAATGTGAAGAACGCTGGATTTATCAGGATTTTCCAAACACTTCCTCGCCAGTTCATGTAACAAAAAACAAGAGCTATTTGTTTTCTTTTTTCCCACCCGCTCTCTTTCTCTTTCCTTTTCTTTCAAGGGGGGGGGGGTGAAGTTAAACTGATAAATTAGACCTCATTTATTGGACAACAGTTTGAGTCGATACCCAGGGGCCTCTGCTCTGCAGCGTGGACGAGGCTCTGGAGCCACTAATTGGTTTGCTTCATGTGGATGGAGGGGGTGTTTGGTGGGGTGTGGGGAAGGGGGCTGGTGAGGCGGGCGGGGCAGTTGGGACGAATGCTGCATTTGGCCGGCACTGATGCTCAAACACACACACACAGAAGCAGTTGTCTCGCGGCGGATGTCCACGGCACACGCCACGAAAACGGACGAGACAAGCGCTTGATTTGACAGCCGGGGCGGAGGGGTGGGGTAGGGGGGGTGGAGGAGTCATGTATAGATTTTTGTGTCTGTTGTTTTGGCTTATTTGTGTGCTTCTTTTACTCAGTCAATCAAATTTAATTGACACCGCTGGGCTGGGGCCGGGGGCCCCGCGGCATGCTGGGATGACAGGCCTTTAATGCCAAAGAGAGGAGAGGAGGTTCTTCTGCCTGTGAAGGATGTAGGAGGGGGGGGGCGGGCGAGGAATTGAGGGCGGGGAAGAGGGGGCAAAGGGTGACAATTCCTCAACCCGTCAACATCATTAATTGATGTAACAACAGCGATGATGGATACTAATAAATACAACCTTTAAGAAAAAAAGTAATTAGATGGCGTCCTGCTCAAACCGTCGCCCCTGATTCTAGACTGGCTGATAAACACCATTTGTCTTCCACTGAGGCCTTCAGACGGACACGAGGCATGATTTCCATGCAGATCAAACAGCATTTGCATTTTGGCCTCAACAAAGAAGACAACAGTGTTCTCACGTCTTGAGAAACAACTCTTTCAGTTTGTCTTCCTACAAAGAGCCGGACTCTCTCCTGGTCTCAGGATGAACCTGTTGATATCACAGCATGAATCTTGTTGCCCTTTCATAGAACATCCAGTCAGAGTGTCCAAGAAGTTGAAGCAGAATTCATGGCAAGATAAATTGCATTTTTGCATTATGTAATTTATTAAAGACTGGTCGTTTGACAGGCCGCAGCTTGAATTGTCTGCACACACCTACATCGTCTTCACAGTTCCTCAGAGAGCGGTATTTTGGGTGATATCAGGCTACAATTAAATCTCTACTTAACCTTAGTGCCATGGAGTAGTTGCTTCGTCCTGTCTGATCAATGTAATCCTGAACCGGTTTGCTGACATTTGCAACTCTGCAACATTCTTTTTCCAACTTCAACCATCTGAAAACATTAAGTACATCATCAGCATATTCATTGTATCCAACAGAAGGAAAACCATCCAAGATTGATCAAGAACTTTCCCAACTGTTGACTTCTTCAAGAACCAAGATTAGATTAAAGGTGGTGAAGATAGCTTTAAGCATTGCAATGTCATTACTGCTCTGGACATGGACGCCATGATGAGTGCGATCTAACCATGGCAGGAGAACCCGGTGAAGTTTGAGAAGTTTCATGATACCCTGGTTAGTGAGACTCTCCCAAAGCCTGAGTGGAAGGAGGAGGAGGAAACTCATTCTTATGTTACCTACTATGTACTTTATTTCTATCCTATATGTAGAAGAAGAGGTGAATATGAAGAGATGCTGTAGGAGTTAGACAGTGCCAGAACCTTCTATCTCTACCATGGGTTTGTCTCTTCCCCTCTTCCCACTGGAAACACGAAACACATTGACGCGTGATGACAATTAAAAATAACAAATCCCGAATCTGACCTTAACTTGCTGCAGCACAACCCAGACCTGAATATACGACAAGTCCTGACAACGAATGAGCAGCTCTAAGGCTGTTAAACTTGATGATAGATTTTTTTTTTTTTTGCCATATTCAGTAAACAGAGCCTCCTAAATATGACACACTGGACCTTTAAATTACATTTGAAGAAGTGACACAGCTCTTCATTTAAATGCTGAACACAAATGATAATTGAAAATGCTTTTAAACTGCTTTAAACTGAAAGCTGCTTAAAAGCACCACTTGAAATTCTAGATGGTGAGCTGGTATACAATAGAAAATGCATGCTGCATTCACAGATATTTATTGTACAAACAAACATATTAATTACTTACAGCTGGTTGGTTCCTGGTGTTCAGACTCTACGTGTTTATATTTGGATCACGGGTTGTGCCTTTAAGTCTGTAACATCGTTCATGTTTGTATTTTAGTTGCTTTTATTGTGCCTGTGTTTTATGTTTCAAAAGTCATTTCAGTTTCATATCTGTGAGAAGAAAGTGACCA
The DNA here is from genome assembly GCA_023373845.1 of Nibea coibor. Taxonomy (NCBI): domain Eukaryota; kingdom Metazoa; phylum Chordata; class Actinopteri; family Sciaenidae; genus Nibea; species Nibea coibor. Next base: position 8,243,097 of record CM041737.1, on the reverse strand, counting down.
CACAATCATTTTTCACATTAACAGGTTCTATAATGCCTCATTCAGTTCTAATCTGACAGCTCAGCCTGTTAGTGAAGTTCAGTGTTTATGTCCTGAACACAGTATTTATAATTCAGCAGTAATATTGGCAGGTGAACAGATAACATCGATACTCAGAGACATATTGTAAGAGGAGTCAAAGCTGAAAATTACCATCTGTTGCAGTTATTACACTGGAAACTGATGGAGCTCTGTGAACTGAGAGCAAGAAACGTTCATCATCAATATGACAGAGACAGTCAGACGTTTTACATTATCCTTTCAGAGTTTTACTCGAGTGTGTTTGCACGGTGTACATCTGTACTGTTCTTTGTCTTGACCTTCAGTCTAACAGCCACATTAATTTTTCACGAAGCTTCGCTAGACATTAATCTGCAAACATGATAAGCATAGTTTAAACATCATTTCTTTTCTGAACCCAAAAAAAAGAAATCCAAACTTTGATAAACAAAATATTTAATAAACTTCTTCAAACACAAAAATATAATATTTGTTGAGTTGATGTTTTGCTCATGCATTTCATTCTTGGATTTGTTTTAACATATTTTCATTTGTATTCTCCAGATTGACTTGATTGATTTGACTTCTCATTCGTATATTTTTACTTGCTAAACCTTACTCTTTTTTTTTTTTTTTTTTTTGCTTTATTCATATTTGTTTTGTTTTTTTGTCGTTGTTTTTTTGCTAACAAATAAATTCTCCAGAATATTTCATGTCTCCATAACAATAATATACTGTTTAATACCCAGGTTACACACAAGCAGCAGATTAAAATCAATTATTAAATCAAATCTAATAACTTACAAGTATGAAAAAAACATTGACTGGACTAGGACTAAACAAATATACAAGATAAAAGAAATCAAGAAGACAATTCAGTTACAACAAAGTTTTTATTTTAAACCATGTTTTTAAAGGGATTTAAATATATATTCATTATTATATTAGATTAATTGCAGTTAAATGTTTCCTGATGTAAAGTGAGGAGTAAACTGACAGGTCTGCTGGTCTGTAGATCCTGTGCAGGGTCAGTGGGGGGCAGCATTGCAGTTTTTAACCTGCTGTAGAAGCATCCGGACCTCCAGCAGCAGCAGTTTTGCTCTTTAGCTGCCGTTTGGCATTTAGCTCCTCTGTCACACAGTCGATTTTGCTGATTCTGAGCATGAAAACAGCAGCAGTACCTTGTTAAAGTGTTTGTTTGGCCTTCAGACTGTTTGTCCCCAGAGGACAAACACACAGAGAGCACATATCATGAATAACCTGCAGTAAACTGCTGTCTTATTTTAATTTGCCTCTGTAATTGACAGCGGGCTCAGTTTCCTTCTGAGTGTCACCCTGGAGACGAAGCCGATTGTTGATGATGTTCTGTAAAATGTTAGAAATACACAAGTGTTAAACTCAAAGAGATAATTGATTTTGTTCCCCCTTAATTTCCTAGAAGTTGTTGTTTGCGTGTGTGTGCTGGCAGGAGATTTTCAGCAAAGATGCTTTTTAATAAACTGCTGCTTTTCTCTCTTTACACAGACCTGTATTTACATTTCCACATCAGGGGAGAATGACTGAAGGGGGACGCGACACAGTTTAAATCTGTCAGCCAGCCTCTTTGAGTATCGAGTATTGAGTTATTTTCACGTTTGCGATAGCGCTGGATGAGCTATTCAAAATCTACTTTTAATTTTAGACTAAATGAAAACTGTAAAAAAAAAAACAAAAAAAAAAAACACAATACACAATACAAAGTTTGCCAAACTCAAATTCACTTGATTTTTGTGCTCAGTGGACATTTAAAGTACATACAGTCTAGAGTTTAGTGGCATCTAGCAGTGAACTTGCAGATCGCAACTAACTTAACACTCACTCCTGATGTAGATATAAAATGATTAATCTAAGGCAGGGGTGTCAAATATACAGCCTGGAAGGGTGGGCCAAAACTAACTCACCAAAGGGTCCAATCGGGCCAACTGGACTTGTGTGTGAAATTGCAGCAACATAAAAAAGTATATATATTATACTATATTATTCTGTACCAAAATACATATGACATACTGTTGACAAAACTCACTTCTTAAGGCTGATTATCATGTTTTGTAAAGGAATACATCTCTCTTTAACTCCAGCGATCATGGTAGGTGATGTTGCAGTCCACCAATGAGCTAGGTCCTGCTAGGTCTTTCCTCCACCATCACCAAGTACTTGGCCCTGGTGGTTTTCTGCTAATAACTTTACAAAGAGTATGATTTAGGCCTACTCTATATGGAAAGTAACATGAGATAACTGAAAATGACTTGATAAAACTGAATTAATTTGAACTGAATTGTTCATTAATTGCAAAAGGACAAAGTTTGGAGGTTTTTTTTTACTCAATTACAGGAAAAAAACTTTTTTTTCTTTTGCAGTTAACATGGACCAAATAGACGAAACCACCAAGAGCTGAACACATTTGGTGTTTTATAGTGGAGTTTTCCTTTAAGTAGACCCCATGCATCAGAGCATGGATCCTAATGTCATAAAACTTTGGGAGTAGAGAGGATTTTGTCTGTCACTTATTGTTTTGCGAGGAGACGACAGCGGAGACTCAAACCTCTGATCGCTCATTCTCGCTCAGTCTGTTATCGCCTCCTGAATGAAATAATAGTCAAATAAAACTCTCTCATTTTGCTGAGGGGTCCCACGAGAGCCTCTTAGGGGCCCCTGAGGGTCCCCAGACCCCACTTTGGGAGCAGTCAGTCGGGCCCACGTTTACAGGCTGCGGTAATGATGCTTGTTTGTCCAGCGGTCTGTAAATCACACCGACATTAGAGCTGTCACAGGATCCACTGGAGACACAGCAGACCATCACTAATACCCCTGAACCCTGGAGACGCTTCCCATTGGATCTATAACACCAAAAAAACAAAAAAAAAAGAACACTACAGTCAGCCTGCACAGGAGATAAAAGTAGTTTTAAAGCAATACAGACCATCTTTAACAGGAACCTCTGGAGATATATAGTTTAAACTCCCTAAAAGAGCTTTTAAACAGAGAAGAAGAGGGGAATTTATTTGTGGTAAACTTGTCTTTATTTCACTCTTCTACTAATGTCACTGCTTTGGTTAGCAGGTCGGTCATTCAGTGTTGGGGTAATCTTATCCTTCGGTTGACTGTAACACCTGTGATTGTTTGAAGCTCCGCTGTAAAGGAATAGTTCAACATGTTGGAAAGTTTCTTAGTCTTTGTGTTTGTTTGTGTAGGTAGAAGGTGTTCCACAGAGATACTCTGCTGAAGCTGCAGACCAGGGAGTCTCATTTCCTGTTTAAAAAGAGTAAACAGTTTGATTCTGTTAAGACGGGATTTCAACTTTTTAAAAATCTCTTTATTGCGATTATTTCGCAATAAAGAGAGTGAGAGACGTTGACTGTCGAAAGTTCAGAAATACACCTACCAGTATCTCTAAAGCCACAGTCACACCACATTATGGTTCAGCAAAGTTCAACCACATGGTCATTGTGGTTTTTAAACACATTGTTAATAGTTTTGATCATTAAAAGGAAGACCAAGGCTATCTAAATATCAGGTGGTGGATACACCATTGAATGGTAGTTGGGTTGGGGGTCGTGGCAACAAGCTAAGGTGCAGGACAAGATGTGTGTCCACGTTTTGAAGTTGCAAGATAAGATGGAGATGTTAGCAGGAAAGCTAAGGTGGTCCATTGTATAGGCTGTGGCTCCACGTGGTGTGGTGTGGTCCACCTATGATAGACCGCTGATGTAACTGTTACTGTGTCCAAGATGTGATTGGCTGCATCCAAATAAGGTCCATCTACATATTCTGTCCAAATAATACTAAAGGGGGGCATCACTATGGAAGAAAATTAGAAAATTTCTCCCTTTCGGTTTTAGATTTTTTCTCAAAGGAGAACACAGTAAGTGATTTTAGAGCACATACAGCATGTGTGCAATGCAGCCTTGTGCACTTTAAATAGAATTGCCCCAACCTGTGGCTCTTTCCACGTTCTTTTCCGTGATCAGTCTCATGTATGTGTGTTTGTAAGCCAAGAAATTAATATTAAATACAACTACCTCTTACTACATAGCGAGAAGTAGAAACATATTTTATCATTTTCTCTGGCTCCTGATGATTCCAGATGATGGGAAGTCCTTGCGGTTAAACACTGAATTGACATTTTCCAGGTCTACATTCATACAGCCAAATTTGAGAGCCGAATCTTTGGAGAGGGTCTGTTTTTGATCATCTATTAGTATCCTTTAATGATCTACATTTAAGAATAACTAAACCCAATCCCACACTGAGGCTTTACACAACAAACAACCTTTAAAACCAACAGTGCAGAAAAAAAAAAAACTCCTCTCACAGGACTGAATCCTCCTGCAGAGCCTCGCAGTCTCTTTGATTCAACAACCTCTCCACCCTCAGCAGCATTTTGTCTTTATTTTCTGCAGTGTTCTTCATTCATTACAGCAGCTTTACTGGAAGGCGAGCAGCTTTTATTGGCACTGCTGCCTGTAAAATCGGTGAGAGTCGGCCGAGAGACTAACCTTTAAACTGAGAGAGAGAGAGAGAGAGAGTGAGAGTTTGTTAGAGGAAAGATGGACGTTTAGACAATAAACAGGAAGCAGTACACACACACACACACACACACACACACACACACACACACTGTCATTATTTCACACACACATACAGAGAACTGTAGATAGACATATTTTCAGCACTCCGCGCTATGTGTGTGTTCTGATATTTATTGGGAAGCGACGGCTCCTTTAACCTCACCCATCGACCGCCCAACGCTCCCATTAAGGCTGACTGGGATGTCCACAGGGAGAGAGAATGTGAGAGTGTGAGTGTGTTTGTTTTGGAGGGGGGATCTTTAAAAGGCAGTAGGTTGTTTCTTGGAGTGTTTATGGGCTGATCTCTCGTCTGAATGTTTCTATGTGTGACTCCATAGTGCGTGTGTGTTTCTAGTGAAGCGTATACAGTGGGCAGCGTGGACTACATTCAGCTCATCAGAACAGAAAACTAGCTCCTTATTTCAGTCTATTATTAAAACTTTACCTACTTTTATATGCCATTTTTTCATTGTATATGTATAATTGTAATCTTACAATCACACTTCTCATTAAAGGAATAGTTCCAGATTTAGGAAAATATACTTATTCCTTTATTATAAGAATAAAATGAGAAGACTGATATCAATCCCATGAAAGCACTCAAAGTCGCAGTTTCTACTTGAAAATTTCCATCGAAATCCATCAACCCCCTAATACAAGAAGAAGCAGTTATCTGACATTACACTTCCTTAGGATATTATGTAACAGTGCTGTGCTAAGAGCTGAATTGTGTGTACACTTGTCAAAGAAACTGTGTCATGGTCTTTTTTTGTGTGTTTAGGTTTATCATTCTTTCACCTGGAACATCTGGAGGTCAAGTTAGAAATATCAACCACGTAACTAATATTAATTCTGACCTTTGACTTTGAGTGGAACACAGCATCACGGCAGACCTGAGGTCAGGACATAGTTAGCATAGCTTAGCATAAAGCATGGAGGAGAAAACAGTTAGCCTAACACATCTAGTTAATTTACACATACTATCGCACTTGTTTGATCAGAACACAAATGTATTTATTTTTTCTAAGCTTACTGTAACATGTTCATGCTAGCATTAGAACATTGTGGAAAAATGCTAAATCTTAGCAAAGATGTTACCATGCTAGTCTCATAAATACTCTAATGCTTAACAGGAGCATATTATAATAGTAAATGTCATGTGAAAAATGTTGCTGAATGTTTAACATGTCAAAATTAGGTGTGAAACAAGCAGCAACCTCTGTTACTGTGAGAAGCAGCTAACCGCCAAGTGCCAAAAACTGCAGTTCCTCAAACGGCCACTTGAGGCTGGCTCCAGAATGAGTCAGTCTCCATAAGTCCCCTTGTTAACGTCCAACTTCATAGCAGAAATCAACATGTTTACAGCCTGGTACAAAAAAAAAAAACAGTTTTGGTCTCTGTAGCTAATTTTCCCGTTCATGACAACTGTACTGAGGGTGATATTTTTCACTCACCCATTTAAATTATGTTAAGAGAGATTACCTGGGAGGCATAGGCTTAATCAGCATTGTTAGAACTCATTTGGCCAGGGCTTTAACATAATGAACATTCATTTACATTTTACATTTAGTCACAACCAGCTTAGCATATTACCATAACATTTGCACCTTGCTAGCCTGTTTTCAGCTGTAACATAATTATATATGTACAATCTTTATTGTAGGCTGTAATTTACAAAAAGCTGACATTCCGTGATGAATATAAAAAATAATAACAACAATAATAGTATTTTGTGGAATGGCACTCAGTCACAGTTTAAGTATAACCACCTGGGTTTCTCTGTCACTTCCCCGGGCAGAAAGGACAGGAGTTGTTCTTGCTGGACTGCAGCCACACTCTGATGCAGTCTTTGTGGATGGTGTGGGAGCAGTTCAGTGGGTGGCGGCTCTCTGGATCCACGTGGTTCTGACACATCAGGCAAAGTTTGCGTGCCATGACAGCTTGACCTCCACTTGTTGCTGCTCTCTGCAGGGGAGGTGTCGGCCTCTGGATGGGGCCAGGGGGCGTGGGCCGACTGATGGGCCCCGGGGCCAATCTCTCATTCTGCACTAGCGTGAGGCCGACCTGCTCGATGACCTCCTCCATGGACATGCCAGCGAGTGTACCGCGGGAGCTCTTTACCTGCTGGAGCAGTGACGTCAGCTGAGCCCTGTTGCACTGAGGGAACCGAGTCCCCAGTTTCTCCAGGACCTTGTCTAGTTTCCCGGCAGAGGTGGCTGCAGCGGGGGGAGGTGGGGAAGGAACTACAGGGTGTATCGGCTGAACGGGAGGGGATGGGGAGAGACTGGGTGGGGGAGTCACTCTCAGTGGTACTCTGATGTGGGGTTGGAACTGAGGCTGAGGTGGGAAAGGAGGCTGTATTTGATGCGGAGGTAGGTGTTGGGATTGGAAATGATGGGGGGGTGGTGGGTGGTGGTAGCGGTGACGGTACTGTGGATGGTGTGGGGGCTGGTACTGCTGGTAGAAGTGTGGGTGTCTCTGGGGAGGGAGGGGTCGGTTCACTGGGCTTAGAGGAGCAGGAGGGGGCAAGAACTGAGGGCGGACCAGTGACTGCATCACCTGATTGAATTTCAGGTCAGCCTGTAGGAGCAAAGAAGAGTTGATGTTAAAAACACTAAGTTGAACACCTTGAATACTGATATTTCTGAATAAAATGTCCTGAAGAGTGGCTTCTAAAAAAGTATATTTTTGATTATCAATTAATTTGTAATCATTTTAAATCAAACATTTCCTAAAATAAAATATGACGAAATGGCGCGTCAGAAACATTTGGGTGACGTCACGCATACTCTTTTCCTTCTTTATACTGGCATTGGTTGTTGCACTTGATGTTTTGCACGGATGTTTGACTGTTAGCAAAGATCTCATAACAAATGCACGTGCACAGCTGTCTTTGTTTAGTATAGCAGTACTGTACTCTAAAACTGGAGGTGCTAAATCGCAAAAGTACCGATTTCTGTGCAATGTTGCTTTAATAAACAGTTACAACCATAGAGGCGAAAGCTATCATATCATATCACATGGTAATATTCCAGCCAACTGAAAGCCAACTGTGCGAGGTAAATAATATATCCGCACATTTGCTGTGGAGTAAATGTGCTGATATATAATGGAGTAATCGTATAAACGTATTATTCTTAATCCTTTGCTTTGCTTCATTTGCTCATTTTTGCTGTTTTCGGTCCCGACGTCTGCCGTTCTGTACATCAACACTGTCCGCGCGCGATACCAAAAGCCCGCTTCCGTCTTCTTCCACTTTCCAGGGGACGCATAGCCTGTAACGTAAGCGCGTTGTGTCACACTAAAAAGAATCTGTGCGAAACGTGAACTAAATTTAATTTACTCGAGGAATCGCTGCAGCCCTAATCCTTACAGCTGATGGACAGGCAGGTCTTACCTGCGGGACCTGTGGCAGAGACGGTACGTTGATCCTCGGGAGGGACTCTAACTCGCGACCCTGCTGGAGCTGCTGCAGAACCTCCTGGAAACGGCTCTGAAGCTCTACCTGGTTCCTCCGGACCAAATTTTCTGTCTTCTCCCATTTCTGTCTCTCCTGTGGATACTGCTGCGGACATTCCACCCTGAGCGTGTTCAGGTACTGCGCCACCTGGGACAGGTAACCACAACAAGGTCAGTGCGGCTGCAGGGTGTCCTACCATTGGTTTTATATCACATGATTTTGGCTTAAATAATACTAATACTAATACTTGCAGTCTGTGATGACAGTACCTCTTTCAGCCAGGCCTCGATGCGAGCCATGGCGACGTCTCTCTGCTTTTCCACAGCAACAATCTCATCCTGTAAGGCGAGGAGCTCGACCTCCTGCGCCTTCCTCACTCGCTCCATCTCCTGCCTCAGCTCTTCCAGCTCCTCCTGCCACCTCCTTTGCTCCTCGCTCTGCTCCTCTGTGAGAGCAGTTAGCTTTCTCGAGCTCTCCTCGAGCTCTTTGGCCAGCCTGGAGGGAGGAAATGTTTTTTTTCTTTTATTTTTTACAACAGCAGCACTACTGAAGTCAAACTTCATGTGAGGACAGAACTGTATTTAACTGATGTGTTTTACATGTGACATTAGTTTTTTCTTTCTGCCATTGTCCTCTTTCCTTTGTTGCAAAGTCTGAGTTTAAATTATACATACAGTCTTTTCATTCTTTTATTTCACTGTGTTCTTGGTTTTTACCTGTTCCTCTCCTCCTCTGCTCTGTTTTTCTCTGACATCATTTCCTGTTTCTTGGCTAAGAAGTTCTTCCTGGTGGCCTTGGAGTTGTTCAGCTGCAGTTTAACTCGCAGAGACTCCAGTTTGTCCAGAAGACCCTAAAACCACAGAAACAGTCTGATGGTCGAATACACTACAACACCACACCACGCCGTGCCGAGTAACAGTGTGTGGTGTGCGTGTGTCTTGATCTCACCTGGTGGTGGCGGGTGGCCTCTTCCTTCTTCTTCTGCAGTTGTTGTTTGTCTTTCTCGTGCGACACCTCCTGCTCGTCCTGCTTCCTCAACAGACTGTCATATTGCTCTGTCAGGGTGGAGGTGTACTGCAACATGGCCGCCACTTCACTCTCCCAGTCGGAGTCCGTGTTGACACCCAACTCTTCTGTTGTCCTGTCCGTCTGCACAGCCTGCTCCCTCTGCAGCAGGTCTGGGAAAGGAAACAAGGAAAGGACAAAACCAGGAAACATGAGGGGACAACTAATTATGTGAGACCAACAATGATTTCAAGGCGCATGGGTATTAACTGTTTTTAGTGACAAAAGACAGGCTGCATCACAGATTTTAAGAGGTCAGTAAGATGGTTATGTCACTGCTTGATTTGTCTCATATTATGTCCCATGAAGCAATCCTAAGTTTCTCCCCTCTGGGTGGAGATTCACGTACAGCAGGGTAAGAGATGATTTTCTTTTTTAAAATCTTTTTTCAGACTTGAATGAATAAAACTGGTGGGGAGGATAGTGATTTAACACATGCTCTACACATCTGTTAAATATTTTATGTGTATATTTCCCCCTTCACTTCGGGGATAAAAAGTTAGAGCTGAAGTTTAAAGGACATGTGATATTACATTAGTATTATTATTGTTAATGCACTGACCTATATACAGTATTTTGATTAAAAGTGGGGCAATGTTATTATACACTATAAGTGCTGTTGTACTACATTTCCCTGTGCGTCTTGCTTACTTATAGAATAATACAATAAAATGTTTATCTATGTTTAATGTATTTATAATTGAGCTTGACACACAGTGTCCGCCTGTTAGCTTATAGTGACCACAGGGGGCTTTTATTATGAAATTAAACTGTCTTCCAGGTTCATGGCGTGTAGTCACATATTATGGGTGTTGTAGTTTGAAAGAGCAGCCTCGTCCTGAGTCACTAATGTCTGTTGATAAACACGTGAGCACCAGTCTGAGGTAACACAAACACGCATGGCTCATCTCTCCGACAAGTTTCTGCTTACAAAGAAATCAGTTTCATTCATTTCGGGTAATCTGGAGCTTGTTTCGGAGGTTCCTCTCCTGTATGGGTGCGCTGACATGATATTACCTTCCACTGTGATGTTTGCTAAGGCCAGCTCCAGGTCCTCCTCTTCCTGCGTCAGCTGCCGGACTTCGTGCTCTTCCTCTGCGGCCATGCTAGCTGTCGCCCCGTCAGCGTCCATGCTAACGAAACTACAAAGCTGAAAGTTGAACCCGGCTCTGGTTTGACTTTTCTTTCTAACAAACACAGAGTCTTCGCTCCGCAGCTACCTAACAACTATCTCAGCGGCGACGCAAACACAAGCGTTAGCCACATTGGCTGTAGTTTGACTTTACTGTTGCCGCCAGTGATTTTCTATGAACACGGAAACGATGATCGTGTGTCGCTGAAAATGATCCGTCTGAAACAGCACAAAGATCGTCTATGACATGAAACCTTCTATGAAACTTTATTGAACATTGCCGAACAGGACAGTCACAGTAGAAATATTAAATTACAAGTTAAAGTGCAAAAGTATTATCAGCAAAATGTCAGTGTTATATCATATTACTGGACCATTAATACTGCAAAAAGGTACTTTAATGTTGCTTTATATACTTATAACTGGATGTTTCTATATCACAGCATAATATTTGATAGTTTGATCACGTGTTTTGATGCTAAAGTAACTAAGTAGTGGAGTATAAAGTACAGTAGTAGAAGAGTAGAAATATATACCAGCTTACACTGCTGTACAGTACTTGTAAATGTAGTTCAGTTCCACTGTTGTTTAGTGATACACGTACGTTTTTCACCAAATTTCAGAAAAGTCTGAAGTTGGGAACACTGTATGCTGACACAAGTGAATACAAAAGCAGAAATAAATGAGCTGCTTGTTAAAGCAACTATAAAATAACAAAGCAGCCTTTGTCCAAACAGAAAACATGTAATCAATGGCATGACTACATCATCAATCATCATCATCCTGTTATTTTATTATGTTATTATGTGATTTTGTGTGCCATGGAAGCTGGTGTGGTGAACACCTCCAACGAAACAGCACCCCACCGAAGAAGAAATCTGTGACTGCAGCACTCTTTGCAAACATGTTTTCATACATAACTTTTGAACACCGTTACAGGGAGCGGGAGGTCTGAGGATTTTCCCGCCTGCTTGACTGCTGCGTGCAAGAGCTTGAAATAAAAATACAAAATCATTTTTATCCTCATTTAATAGACACTTTTCACGGCAACTATTTTCAGATGCAATAGTGGACACCAATTAAGGCCCGGTTCCATTCAGGTCAAAGAGAGTCAGGGTGAGGCCGTGCTGCATGTCTGGGCTCGCTGGGAAGTCTCTGCTGCACTAAATGGAACAGGGCCTTCATTAGCATCATTGAAAAGACCTGTGTGGACCCATGCCAAAAAAGGTCTACTGTTTCATTCTGACAAATTTGAATAACTTTGTACTTCTGTTTGTAACTTTTATGTAGTTTTGTACTTGTAAAGATCTTAGCCTGGGTCAAATTTCATCTATCTATTCAGCGAATTGTTTTAAAGCCTAAAAGGGCTCATTTTTTGTGTGAAAGAATCGTTGTAAAGTGTAAACTCCTGAAGTCACAACAGTTTCCCAGACATTTCTCACATTATTTCGACCTGAAATAGGAATGAGCGGCGGAGTGAGACCTCCTCTCTTTTCTCTCCTCTCTGGTTTCCATCAGGAGTCCAGCTAGTCACATGACGGAGCTGGGAATACCTCCTGACTCCCCGCACCTCCTCTCCTCCCCTCGCTCAGTCAGTCGACTGTTTGCTCTGTCTTGTCGGGGTGTGTGTGTGTGTGCGCGCGCGTGTGTATATGTGTGTGCCAGTTAGCTAGCTCGCTCGTTAGCTATCATCACCATCAATCGCAGCAGGAACGACGCGAACATGGCGGACACGGCCAGGCACCCTCCACCGGAGCACACCGACTTCCAGGAGCTGGAGGACGGGGAGGACCTGTTTCTGGAGCCGGCCGCTATACAGGAGGTAAGAGGGAGGAGGAGGAAGAGGAGGTGGAGGTGGTGGTGGTGGTGATGAAGGGAGGCCATGGCAGGCAGGGCGTGATGCTTCCAGCTGACAACAGATGGAAACTTAAAGGAGGGGGTCTTCGTTAAAGAGGGTTAATTTTCTGAATGAGGTTTGGTGTGTGTGACCGTTTTATCCATTCATGCACTGTCATCATTCAGCAGAGCAGCCGTACAAACGCTTTAGATGCTGTGTGTGTGTGTGTGTAACAACAGTAACGATGGCCTTCAAAGCGACACTTACAGGAGCCGAGGAGGATCATATTTGCGCAGACGAAAACGCAGCATAGGTGTGTTCGCTCGCCGTCAGGTGACAGTCACACAGGTGCGGATGATGCATTCAGGGACGACTGGAAAAAAACAAAACAAAAGAGAAAAACGACCAAAAGTGCAGTTCAACAAGTTTCCTCTTTGTTTTCATAATTTAAGACAGTTGTTGGTGTTTTATTTGCTTTTATTAGACACAGTGCTTTCTGTGCTTTTACTTTACCTTTAATGGTAGAAGCTATGGAAAGGAGCAAAGAGCCAGACAATGTTTTAACACTGCACATAAAATCATCAAGAGGTTGCCAAATATTGTAATATAATCGGGCAAACGTCAGTTAAATGCCATTAGTTTCTTATAAATAAACATCATAGCCTCAAAAGTCTGACTAAAACGGAACACTACAGGCTTCACAAAGGTAGATTATGTTGCTGGAGTATTGTACTGTGCACAGTCACAGCTTAACCTGTCTCGACTTTTTCCTTCTAAGAATTACGGAGGACTACAGCCTTCTCATTTCTCAAATGAACACAGTACAACACCTTTTATGTGTTTTCGATTTTACTACCCAGCCCGGCAGCAGATCCACCTGTATTTTAAAACATGGACAGGAAATGTTGCGTATTTCTCTCAAACCTTTGTGTGAGGAAAATCAACTTTTACAGGTCGACAAAGAACTTTGATTCTGGTTGCGGGTTAATAATTTAACCTTAGGTCAAAATGTTCTCCGCGCAGAGCAGAAAACAAGTTCTCAGGACGCCGCAGATGCAAACGTACGGCTGAACAAACGTAAACATGTAGCTGCTGAACAACTATATGTACATGTACAGGGGCTGCAAGTGTGGCTTCCTGTGTCAAAGTGACACAGGGCTTGTGTTTGGGCACCTTTTTGTTGTTGTGGTTGTTGTAGCCATGATGCAATTGGCACCTGTGCGTTCTAACGTGCCGTGTAATGCTGCCAACAAACCATCATTTTCATTTTCTTTCAGAAACATGCTGAACGCTGGTCCAATACTGTATTTTTTAGGACAAGAACAAACAAAACAAAAACACATGGGGGGCTCCAGAAGATTTCCATGATGTATATTTTTAACTTAATATGTTCTCCATAAAGACAACCAGGCTTGTTGTAGCAGAACTATATGCATGACTAGGTACCGCCGGTGGTAAATTGGTATTGTACGGTCTACAAGACAAATCACATCTTTCCAGAGCAGTAAAATCTCACAGTGCTGTAAACCTCTGCACTGTCTTTGCCATCTGATAAGTCTTCAGACTCAAACGACTCAAATTTTCATTGTCTCATCGGTACAAGTAGCAACATATACCAACGCAGCCCCAGTAATAGCTTCAGTCTGAACGACTGGACAGGTGAAACCTAGACTAAAACCCACACAAGTGCTTCTTTATATTTAACCTCCAGCAACAACCGCAGCTGAAGTGACGCGTCATGTTTTTGATTTAGGTGAACAAGAGTGAAAGTCAAAACCAGTGAACAGTTCAACAGCATAAAACAGTTTCTTATTTGAAAAGTTCCCTCTTAAGTGTGTTGTAACTTCAGCTCAGAAACTATCTTGCCAGGCTGCGGTAACACACACACACACACACACACACACACACACACACACAGAGGCCTGTTTTTCTCTTTTTGCCCCGTCAGCACTTTGGATTTCATTCCTGGTGATGATTGTCTTCCTTGAGTGTCACAACAGGACTTGTAAATGACCTGTGTGTGTGTGTGTGTGTGTGTGTGTGTGTGTGTGTGTGTGTGTGTGTGTGTGTGTCAGTCATCCACTTCCCCTGTGAGTAACAGAATGGTTCTGGGTGTGTTTTCATGGCTGACACGCTGCTTCACAAGGACCGATGAACAGATGAAGGATGTCAAACACTTTAAGGTGGACCGGCGTTAAGTGCAGTCCTTAATAACCTCGGACTCCTTGTGTTTCCTCCTTTAGTGTGTCAGTTTGCAGGACTGTGACACAGAAACTCTCTCCTGTCAGTCTGTGAGATCAACATACATTAAGTTGACAGTTTATCAGGTAGAACCTAGCTGAAACCGAGGCAGTCTCACGTAACAGTCCTGCAATAAATCCTCCAATCATGAGGTTTTTCCATTGGAGAGGTGTTTGGTGTTAGACCGACAGCTGTTTCAGACATAAATTAGGTCTTCAACTTGGGGTTTGTTGAGTATGTGGTCAGATAAGCCAGCAGGGCGCCCTGGATAACAGTTGTACCTTTCTGTGTTTTTTAGTGTCACTCTAGTTCAGCTCTCACATGAATTTCCTCTGTCTTGTCCTCGTGTTCCCTTTTTACACTGATATTTCCTGCAGATCTTCTAGCTCTGCTTGCTCTGTCTGTCTGTTCACTACTGCAGACTGAAATATCTCATTGACCATTAGATAGATTCTCATGAAATGCAGTGCAGACATGCACGTAAGCCCCTTTAGATGAATGAATTAACTACTTCTGATCTGTCTCTCTTAGAATTATTCAGGACTTCTGATCTGGATTTGGGCTAAGTGACCGGTTAAACTCTTGGTTACATGTCGCTGGTTGTTGTAGCTGTTTCCAGTTTACGTATGTGGTCAATAAGAGATTTGAATGTTTGTTATTTGATCAGTGCTTCCTAAGTGCAGATATCAGTGCCAGTTTGTTTATTCACTCTTTGTTGAATTCAGATGCGTGCGTGCGTGTGCGCGCGCGTGTGTGCATGCACAGTGTTTCCTCTGACCTCTTCATGCGTTTGCTGAGTAAGGAAGGAGGAAGCTCCTTATTATCATCACTCATTTCCTCTTCTCTCCCTCCACACTCCGTCCTCCATCCTCTCCTCTTTTCATCCGCTCAGCTAAAATCTCTCTGTCGTCCTCTTCCTCTTTGCCCAGTCGACTCCAGCCGCGTACGCAGGCTCAGAATTTGCTTTTGAAGCAGCAGGTGAAGGTTTCATTCAGGTCTGTGTCTTGCGCTTGTAACAGAAGCTCAACAACAAACGGCCAGTTGCAAAACACCTTTCTAACAGTGTGACTTTTCTGCAGAGTGGACTTGAAAATATGTTAAAATGTGCTCTGAAGTTATAATGTGAGTGGCACCTTTTCTTCGGCATGTAAATCTGGAAAGTTAAATGGGTCAAATTCATAAATGGGCGCTTTTTAAACTGCAACTGTTAACAGATGCTCTGCAGTCTTCTACATCCACAACATTTTCTTCGAGGGTGTGTGTGGGTGGGCGTGTTAGTCATAAAGTTGCGACACACTTTACCCATGTGATCCAGTAACTGTCAACCGCTACATGCAGATGAAGAAGGCTATCCTCGAGCTTCTGTTCCTTCTTTGCGGCTGTGTTTGGAACTCGTCTCGAGGGTTAGTGCCTCGCAGGACAGCACGTCAGCAGAAGCTGATGCAGGAGCTTGAAAATAAAGAAGCTGCTCTCACATCAGGGTCCACGTTTGACCTTTCACCGCTATGAGACGAGGGATTTTACAGCTCTGGAGAGTCGCAGTTATTTGAATCGTCTATGTGATCGTCGTGTAAACAGCTGAAATACAACATTCATGCTGCACGGTGATCTACCAGGAATGTGGGCTATATTTGATCAGCTGACACCCAATAAAGTTGCACGACGTTCCGACAGAAACTGCCAACTTTTTTTTTGTCAGACGAACCAGTCTTTATTATAACTATTGATTGCTGATCAACAATGCCTTCTGTAGGTCCTATTAGGGCAAAAATGCTGTAGAAAGTCCTTTTTAATCACACAAATCCAGTTTTTCTGCATCATTTAATTGGAATAAAATCCACACACTCCCTTAGTTTCCTGCTGAAACTCTATTTTTTTTGTTGCTAACTCAATATGAGTGATTACACCGAACTTCCTCGAATGTCCGACGTCTCATTACTGATCCGAACTGTGAGTCTCTTTGCCTGGAAGAGCCGTGACTGTTGCCGTGACGTCACGTGATCGGTACCACGCTGCTTGCTGCTGATCGATCAGTTTTACCTTCAGTGTTCGTGGAGCAGCTGGCCGTTTCCTCGCTGGCAGGCAGGAAGTTCTGCGGTTCAGCAGGATGGATGACACAAGCTGCTGGAAGCGGTTTTTTATTTCCTCCTCCTTCTTCTTCTTCTTCTTCTTCTTCTCTGGAATATGTTGAGTCTGCACAGCTACTGTACAGATGCGCCTGCTGCTCTGCCTCCACTTTCCTCCTCCACTGCCGCAAAGGGGTGAAAGTTAAAACACTCTGAGGAAGTGTGTGGAGGTGAAATAATTTGGAATAATGATGTTCAAATGACAACGTGCACGTTCAACCACTGTTGAATATTCACTGTGGGGATGTGCTGCTTTTAATTGCCTTACCTTGAAGTACCTTTTAAAGGGGTAGTTGTGTTTTTTACAGTGGGGTCACATGAAGATCTTATAGTCAATGTTTTACCTGCAGTAGATGGCCGTCAGCACATTCCCAGTTTGAAGTCCCAGCACAGAAGCTGAGCCATGTGCTGCTGTGGACAGGATCACCACAAATGTCTCACTTCCAAAATATCAATATCTGCATGCTGTATTAAGAATATTTTCACCAACTTTATTTGACACTAACCATAGAATTTCTGTATTCCTACACATACCCAATTTTTTTTTGGAACGTCCGTAACAATAAAGGTTAAAAACCAACAATAATGCAGGGAGCCTCTGAAAGATTTGAGAATTTAACAAGAATCTCTTCATAATAATCCATGATATTATTAGTATCGATATTAACTTTATATTACTTCTAAAAACTTGTTGTCTGGTTGCCCTTGTGTGTGTGTGTGTGTGTGTGTTTGCAGTCAGGACCAGCCAGTCTACCTGCCGAAGACATCAGTACCAACTCAAACGGGCCCAAACAGGATTCACTGTTTGACGATGATCCGGAGGACCTGTTCGCAGGTACAAACACACGCTGTCATTGATCCCTGACACTGTACTGTGCGACGTGGACACATTTACAGCAGCGCATTGAACAGTGAAGGAAGCTGACCGAATGTGACGTGACACGAAACGTGTGTCGTTTTGCGGCTTTCTCACACACGCACACACGCACACACTCACTCCGCGTCTCTTCCCGTCTGTCCTTCCGCAGAGGCAACCGAGGAGGTTTCGTTGGACAGTCCAGAGAGGGACGTCCTGCTGTCCGACGGCCCGTCACCTGCCATCACCCCCATCACCCCTCCCACCTCCGTCATCACCCCTCGCCTCGGCCTCGCCCACGACGACATGTTCACACACTCCTCCTTCGACGAGGTGACTGAACGCACGCACACCACTTTATTATTATTATGTTACGCACATTGCTTTTCATTTCGCTTTGATCAGATCCTTGGAGGTTTCATTCTTTACTTTTAAACTGGGGGAAAAAAACTTTTATCTCACTGAAAATGAAAACAATTTCAAATTTATTTTGTAGAAGTAGATGTCGGTTTTAATTTTATGAGGTTAGTATAAGATTAGATAAAACTTTAATGATCCACGCATGGGAAATTCACAGCTTCTTATCTAGCTGAAAAGAGCCATTATAAATCACGACAAACGTTGCTGTAGGAAAAAGTGTCTTGTTCCCGTTTTCTGTAGATTGAAGAGGAGGAAGGCGGCGATTCATTCGACATGCACATATCGGTGTCTGACCCCGAGAAAGTTGGTGAGTAGACGCTGATTTCACACCCCTACAGTCCTGGAATACCCTGGATTATCCTGGAGCAATGGGAGCTGTACTTCAGGCAGAATAAGATCAGAGAAATCTCATCAGTATGAGACAAAAGGGTTTTTTTTAATCAGCAGTCAGCATATCGTCATTTAGCAGGGAGTCTTATGTTTTCCCATCAGCCCTCCTTTCTCATTGTCCTGGAGATGATGTATTCCGTCACCTTTTCTCTGTAAGCAGAAACTCTGAAATGGATGAAGTAAGATGCAGAGCAGGCAGTGACAGCGCAACGATCTGCTCAGTCATACTGTTCATCATCGTACTTTATTATCGTGCTCATGGATTATTGATGTAACCACTGAAGCCCTGCAGCCCTGCTAATGCCCTCTGCAGTCTCTAATGCGTAATTACAGGCAGGTCACAGCCTCAAGTGTTGGACAGAACAAACAATGCGCTGATGATTTAGTGGTTCGGAGCTAAAAACGTCAAGTCTGTCCTGAGAGTTATTAACCATAAAGGTGTGAGCTGACTGTACAGGACTTTTGTTTTGTACTCAGCAGGCAGTTTAGCTCTTAATTACTCAGCTTGCTTGACGGTCCCTTTATGTAAATATGAACAAGGTCACACAGAGACAGTAAACAAAACTGTTACAACACTTTCTCCAAGAAAACACAGTTAACCAGTTTAACCAGTTTGATATCTGAGTTTAGTGTTAACTCTGTTTGAATAGGGAAACGAATGAAAATGCGTGTGTGTGTGTGTATTTTAGTGCTTAGTGATGTCAATACCATACGCCAACACTGATGCGACAATGAAAAACTAGTCATTGTCTGTGACACTATTTTTGTGTGTGTTGTGTGTTCCAGGTGATGGGATGAATGCATACATGGCCTACAAAGTGACGACCAAGGTGAGATTTATATGAAACTGTACATTTTATACGATCTTACTTCTCTCACATTGGTCTAATATATAAAGACAAGAATTTGTTGCTGTGACAATAAAGAAAATCAGAACTACATCAGGCGAAAACGTTCATTACAGACCTCTGCTAGATATTTACCACTACTCGGATGAACGTCTCCAAACCTTATTTGAAAGCGTTGTGGATGTAAACGCACTGCCTTGTGCCAGCGACTGCTCAGAAAGTTATCTGAATGTTAGTTAAGCTGCAACATTTTCAGTGAAATCAGACTGATGATTCAGCGCCAACAGAGACAAGAGATATCTGCGCTGCTGCAGGGACAAACACAGTACATTTTCTTATGATCTGTCTGTCTGAGAGATACATTTTAGTGCCAAAACGTTCAGAAGAGATGTGTTTTGTGAAAAATGTGTCTAATATTTATTTCTGTGACTTTGGAGCGAAAGAATCTGTTAGTCTCCTAAATAGGAGCGGCAGTGGTTAAACCCATGTGACACAGACATCCTATCTTATCTTATGCTTACCTACAGTTAGTATGCATGTGAACACGTTTGGGGGGTTAAGTTAATAAATTTCAGCATTTACTGTCAGTGGTAAAGTAAATAAGTACATTTACTCTAAATATTTTAGGTAATTGTACTTTAGTCTATTTTCTGCTATTTTAGACTGTCCTACATTTCAAAGGGAAACATTATACTTTTCACTCTACTACATTCCATTTACAGCTTTAGTTACTAGTTACTGTGAGGATTTATGATGCACGATACGATCAGCAATTAAATTCTGTTGTGTGCTTAAGATAAGGCTGTATTAATGCCAGGTGGGAATGAATACACAGCAGAATATGAAGTAATTAAAATCATCTTCACCTTTACCAGCTGCAACATTCGAGTGATGAACACATTAGCAATGCTACTACATGAAACATGTCGAGAGCTGCTGCGCTGATGTTTTGGTGGCCATATTGTATTGAGTCTCAAGTATTAATGTGAGCATTCATAATGTGTTTCTGTTTGTCTTGTAATCAACATACAGTCCTGTACTGTCTGACATTTGAGAAGCACAAAACCTCTGCATGACCTCAGTTTTATTTACTGTTCTCTCCCTCTCTCTCTGTCTCTCTCTCTCTTTGTGTCTCACGCCCAGACCTCCATGTCTGTGTTTAAGAATAATGAGTTTTCCGTAAAAAGGCGTTTCAGTGATTTTCTGGGTCTGCACAGTAAACTGGCCTCAAAGTACCTACACATAGGCTACATCGTCCCCCCAGCACCGGAGAAAAGCATTGTGGGTAAGTAGATAAAGTCCATGTCACACTCTCTCCACTGTTCCCAAACTTCCAGACACACAATAGTAAATATTCATAAATCGTCTGCAGGGATGACCAAGGTGAAGGTGGGGAAGGAGGACCAGTCGTCCAACGAGTTTGTGGAGAAGAGGAGGTCGGCACTGGAGAGGTACGACGTGAAGAAAATAACAAATACACAAAAACACAGCTGCAGGTTCATTCTGAAGGTTCTCTGTAACAGAGATCTCTTCTTAATAATGAAACCTGTGGCTGTAGCTGCAGTCACCATCCTGTTGCTCGCACCTCGTAGGCCAGCGACACAGGACTGAACATTGTAATAAACGTTGAATGGTGGAAGGTAAATTACCCACTGGACCATAAACACCCCATCAGCCAACACCACCAAGCAACTGACGTCCAAGCCAAGCCACAGCCAGCTGGCTAAACCCGATTTAGTTACAGTTAGCTTATTGGCCCATACCTGTCATTGCTCTTGGTTACTGGAAAGCAGTCAGCCCCGAAGGTCCTTGATGAATTAATTGTCTGCATTAACAAGGAAGCTAGTGTTAGTCAGTTAAAACCGTAATATCACAGCATATTTGACATGTTTTTCAGTGGTTTAGCTTTGACTTTGAACTTGTGTTGTAATGGGTGTGGCCAAGTGTTGACACCAGAGGGAAGTGGAGGCACCTGAGTGTGCATAAATGTGAAAATCTGTCCTGAGTCTTCTAATATATGAATAATAATGATAATAAATTAAAGGTAACTTCCTTTATTTAATTTATTTCTATATTTTTTGTCACAGTGGACGCAGGGGCAGCTCTCTAATCTCTCCTATGTGATGCATTCAAGGGCAGTCAGACCTGACAAATGATAACGTGCTGGTTTTAGTTTTTCAAACAGTAAACACGATAAGTAGCTTTTGCAGAAATAATTTGTTAGATGATGTTTCTGTTATATGAGACCAAATATTTTCTGGGATTTCCACTGCTGTAATGTAGTAATGAAACAGAGATTATTATTTCCCTGCATCCTGCAGATTAGTGTATTTCTGGCTTTTAAAGTGACACAAACTTTTTTGTTTGACCTAATTCAGTATTTAAATCTTTATTGACATATGCACAGAGAACAAGTTGTATTTGAAAGCATGTTTGTTTTCTGC
Organism: Nibea coibor; assembly: GCA_023373845.1. NCBI lineage: Eukaryota > Metazoa > Chordata > Actinopteri > Sciaenidae > Nibea > Nibea coibor. The sequence goes on along the minus strand of CM041737.1, from coordinate 8,221,632 downwards.
TTTGTGCAAACCAAAGGTTTATTTATCTATAAACTGTTATAAATATGGCTGAATTCCATGTAACCCTTTGTATTATTTATACATGTGCGTTTCCTTCTTTGACTATAATTAAGTTTGCTTTAATTGTGTGTTTGGTCGTGTGTGCACATGTGCATGTGCACAGCTGTGATAAAGACTATCTTGGTCAGTTACAGGGTGAAAGGTTAAAGCACAAATATTAGATACATCATTATCACAACACACATGTTCATGTAAGTGTGTGTGTGTGTGTGTGTGTGTGTGTGTGTGTGTGTGTGTGTGTGTGTGTGTGTGTGTGTGTGTGTGTGTGTGTGTGTGTGTGTGTGTGTGTGTGTGTGTGTTCAATACCGAGGCGGTTGGGGAAAGGTGGGTGGGGCTGACATTCTGCTGCCCTTTGCCGATGGTGTTTGATTGACAGGAAGGTCAGCCAGTGACTGCTGATGGATCTCAGAGCTGCAGAACTCCACGCTGATGGACACACATTTTAATTTTTTTTCTTCCTTTCTAAAAGCTGAATTAGGAAATTTGAACATGCGCGCCTTCCGTCTCTTTCTCTGCTGCCTCGCATCAGTCAGCTCAGTGACTGATGCAACTAACTAGCAGGTCTCCCAACAGCAAAGGTTTCTGTTGATGAGTTTCTACTTTTGTTCTGTTTCAGGTATCTGATGAGAACGGTGAAGCATCCCATCCTGCTGAAGGATCCAGATGTCCTGCAGTTTCTGGAGAGCTCAGAGGTAAATAAACGAATAAATAAATACACATTTTACAGGAAGATTATAAAAAAAGAAAAACTAGGACATCACTCCAGTTTGACTTAATATTCCCACCACGCCCAAAGAACATGAACGTACCTGATCACGTGTTGGCGGCAGTCAGTCTGTACAAGAAGGACACAACAAGCGTGTTATGAACAGGTTTCCCTACAGAAGTGATGCACTGTAGTCAGCCGTTGACTACAGTGTGCATTATCAGCTAGAGGCTTCGTCTTCACACTGTTACTTTAACAACTTTGACCAAAGCGTCTGCTTTTGTCTGAAGCAGGCCTCAGCACCAACACTTAAAATTCGTGGCCAGGCCGAATGTGGTTGCCAATTTGTCAAGTTAGTAACTGTAACTGTTGAGCCCTGTTGAGTCTGAATTCCTTTCCCATTTCTGGGGTTTTAACTTTCACCTGGACACTAGATCACTGCATAGGAGCTAAGTGTGGCAGATTTGGTTGTGAGATGTAATTTGCAGTGCAAGGTTTGGATCAGGCCTGACCTAATCATTTTTTGTCCCTTTGTTTTTTTTTTTTGTTTTTTTTTTTAAACTTTGTACTCTAGCTGAACTAGCAATAAGACACCATGATGAGACTCCACATGGTTGAATATATGGGTGTTATAATTGATAGTTACTATCCAGGATGTATCTAGTCATCATGCTCGGGCTTGGACCTACATTAATTACTTAATTTTTTAAATTGCTGCACGATGTGACGTTTTCAGTCCAAAAGTAACACAGATGACTGATGATGTTTTGAATCACATATTTTTGAAATATGCTTAATGATGATGGTGATTAATGATGTTGATTTTATCTGCTGCACAGCTGTCCTCTACACAGAATAACTGATTAAAGGTGAGGCAACAGAAACGAGCCGTGTTTGCGTCCAATTGACAAAAGTCAAATAGTCACTCTCTTGTAGCTCTCTTTTTGGTCTCTACCTACTCCTGAGGGAAATATCTGTCTCATTAGCTGGTAAATGCTCCACTATATTCACCAGCTGGTTGCTAACTGTGTCTGGCTGCTGGTTGATGCTAAACAGGAAGTGCACAGCAGGAAAATTGGAAGATAATTTGACCCAGGATTGCTGCCACAAAATCTGCAAAAAAAAAATATTATGTCTCTTTGTTTAATAACCTTGACTGCCGTTCTCCAGTGTGTGACTCTCTCTCACACAGAACACCCTCTCTTGTAGCAGCACGGATTGTTCAGAGTGTCAATGGTCAGGGGGTCACGAATGATCCATCCTCTGAGGACCATTAATATCCGCGATAACGTCCTCGTAATCTGACCAGTAGTGTTGAGATGTCTCGCTCTGGATGAAGAAGTCGGACACACACATAGACTGACTAAACAACTAATAGACAGTCTTAGCCTCTGCCTCAAATAGGGTAAAAGCAAATAACCGGCCCCCAAAAGAGGCCAAAAAAAAAAAAACTCTGCCTGAGTTTCTCTTCACTTCTTTTTCTCAACATGCAGCAAAACGTCCTGACAAGGTCAAACCAGCGATTCCACGCCTGCAAGCAGAGCCTCTAAAAACTGCCTTAGGGTTTAAGGGCCTGCGGCGTTTCCTGTTTCCTTGTTTTATCGTCTACTCTCACTAAATTCTCTGTAACATTTCGTCTTGTTGGTTCAAACTGTCCAACTTCCCCTGCCTCCTCCTCCACCACCACCTCCTCCTCATCACCCTCTCTGCCATCTACCTAACTGCTGGTGGGATTGTGTTGGGAAGGAGCCGGCAGTCGTGAGGTCCAAAATAAATGGCCTTGTGTCACAGATTTAACAGATGAATCACTCGGACGCTTGACCGAGCGTGTCGGTCCGTCCGGCCCGCTTAATGAAACACAACCAGAGGAGGAAGGAGGGAGGGAACGGTGCAATTCAAAGGCTATTTTTACCCCCCGCCTCCACACATTTACCCTCGGTCCCCCATCAGCGAGGACCCCGGGGACCGAGCCGTCCCCCGGTTGCTCCCGTTCCTGTTAAATGAGATTGGAGGGTTAGGGAGGCGGCGAGGGTAAATCTCCTCCAGCATCAGAGGAAAACCCTGTGTGTCCGGGAAAAAAGTAAACTTTTCCAAAATGAAGAAAAATGAGCCTATTTTCAGATGGACGTCCAGGCGTTTTCAGAGTGATCCGATGGGTTCTGAGTTGGTTTTTGCGGCTGTTAAAGTTGCTCGGCACATAAAGCAGCTGCATTAAGTCTGATTGGAAACGTGGGAGACATTACAAACACATGGAGAGGAGAGAAAAGGCCAAAGCTGGGATAGATTTAGAGGCAGAAGGAAAGATGAAGCAGAAAATGGAAAAACAAAACAAACAAACAAAAAAAAAAACAAGAAACTGAACACCACATTCAGCAAAAGAAAAAAAAAATTAAAGGAAAGAACAATCATGGCGGTGAAAAAAAAAAGTGGACAGTGAAGATTTGAAACAGAGACAAAGACTTAGTGGGAAGGATGAACAGAACAAACGGATTAAATCCAGACAAAACAAAGATGGAGAGATTTTTTTTTTAGATAAAGATTAAAAATGGAAAATGAAAGAGCTAATTAAAGAGAAAACCGGTCTGGGCTGGATAGAAATGTAAATTAAATTGAAAGATGAAGGAAACAGAAGCTTGGATAAACAGATGTTTGTAAAAAGGTTATTGGAAGCCATCAGAAAACGAGTGAGCGACAACGAAAGAAAATAGATGCAAAGAAACAAAACAACGGCAAGAAGTCAAAGAAGGGGATACAGAAAGAGAAAAAGAGTTAAGTCATAACCAAATGATAAAATGAAAGAGAGAAAGGAGGAGAGTGAATATTACAGTATAATACGGCCATAAATCCTCATATAAAAGCTGGGCCTGAAATAATGACCAACTACAAACATAATAATAATAATAATAATAATAATAATGATCTCTGATAAAGCCCAGGTGGAATTATCAATTACTATAAAAGCTCCCCTGGTAATTTTAATAAACATGTACACTTTTACAGGTTTGCCATATTTTCCTGAAGAAGTTGTAAATGACAAAGCTTGAAGCAGAAACAGGTGGGATCGAGCCCCTTAAACCGCTGCATGTGAAACATCGGTGCAGGAAGTGTTTTAGTCTAACTGATCGAAGCAACTGGAAATAATTATTCAATAAAAAACAGCATTGAGGTTTAAGGGAGAACGTATATGACACAGCAGGTAAACAAGGAGGAGGTTTGTCAAATCAGCACATCAGAAGACGGGGCGTCTTCATCAAATGTCCGTCTGTCTCTGTTGTCCAGTTGCCGCGGGCGGTCAGCACTCAGGCTCTGAGCAGCGCTGGACTTCTCCGAATGGTCAACAAGGCTGCAGACGCCGTCAACAAGATGACCATCAAGATGAACGAGTCCGACGCTGTGTGTAAAGGAGGGGAGATGGAGGGTGGAGGGGAGTGATGGAAGGAATGATCAAGGAAGAGAACAGGGAAGAGGAGTAGAGAGAATGAGGTCTCAGTAAGATTGGATGAATGAAGGGAATTATAGGAGCAGAGGAAGAAGGAAGAAAGATTAAATAAGAAAGGATGGAAGTGTTGCAAACAGTGGGCCTTGGTCAGGAGGAAGGTAAGGGGAAATGAGGGAGATAAAGATGGAGAGAAGATGGGAAGGAAAAAGGGAAGGCAATATGCACTAAGGAAGTAGTGATGGGGGGACGAGAGGAAGAAAGAAGGGTGAAGTAAGGAATTAGGGAAGATGGAAAGAAGAGAACAAAGCATGAGAAGGTAGGAAGAAAAGAAATAAGGGAATAAGGAAGTAGGGATGAGGAAAGAGGATAGAAACAAGGCAGTAGGTATAAAGGGAAAGAAGGACGATTGGAAAGATGACAAAAACAAAGATGGTTACTGAATAATGAAAGATTATTTTAGTTATGACACAATTTAGCTTAGCATCAACTGACACTCGGACTGAACTGCCATCTGTGTGTGTGTGTGTGTGCACGTGTGTGTGTCAGTGGTTCGAGGAGAAGCAGCAGCATTTTGAAAATCTGGACGTTCAGCTGAGGAAACTTCATGCCAGTGTGGAGTCTCTGGTCTGTCACAGGAAAGGTACGATGCCCAGTGTGTGTGTTTGTAATTATTTCCAGATCTCTGAGGATCTCGTGGTTACTCCCAGGGATCAGGTTCAGTTATTAGTTTTCTGTTCACATATACAGAAAATACAGTGTCGCTGTCGCACGAAACTTTACTCTAATCAGTTTCCATCCAAATGGTGAGAATTTTGACCCAATTCTCAGAAAATCCGCAAAAGAATGAATGAATGAATTAATTCATTCCAACCACTGCTTCTGCTGATAGGTTCATGCCGCCCGTTGTGTTGTGTAACTCACGCTGAGCCACTTTGGCGACCTGAGAATGAGACTCAGCAGATAAACTGCAGTACCTTTCTCCTGTATGACTGACCTGACCTTTAAGTCACACGTGTCACTAAGTAAATTTCCTCTGTCGTCTCCTCTCCAGAGCTGTCGGTGAACACAGCGCAGTTCGCCAAGTCGGCAGCCATGTTGGGGAACAGCGAGGACCACACGGCCTTGTCCCGAGCTCTGTCCCAACTGGCCGAGGTGGAGGAGAAGATCGACCAGCTGCACCAGGACCAGGCCAACGCAGACTTCTACCTGTTCTCCGAGTTACTGGGTGACTACGTCCGCCTCATTACCGCCGTCAAGGTACGACTGTGTCGGCTTCTTACTCAGTCCTCCATTTTTGAGTATTTCTAGGACATTTATTGAATATTAAACTCTGTGTGTGCATGTTTGCAGGGTGTGTTTGACCACCGTATGAAGACGTGGCAAAAGTGGCAAGACAGTCAGTTGCTCCTGCAGAAGAAACGAGAAGCTGAAGCCAAACTGCAGTGCACCAACAAACCAGACAAACTGCAGCAGGCAAAAGACGAGATCAAAGAGGTGAGACAGGCTGACAGACAGACAGACATGCAGGCAGACAGAGAGATGCATGAATGGCCAGAAAGATAGATGGTTGAATATAGACGGAAACAGTAATGACAGTACTGTGGTTAAATTCAGTTAAATCTTTGATTTAGTCTCATATATATCGTGTTCAGTGTGCACGCAGTTGCTTAAAAGAGCCAAAATCAATCAAATAAATCCCTGTAGATTAATAATGGTTCATTAGTTAATTTACAGTGAATGTGCACGCAATAATGGAAATGTGCCAGATAAAACATTAAAAACTTTGAAATAAATTAAACGGGATATAATCTTTCACTTTCACTAACATTTATGCAATAATAAATAAGAAAGTGGTAATAAAGATGATGCAGCATTGTTAGACAGCAATGTAATATTAGTAAATGAGTAATAATAGTAATATATGTAAAAAAAATATTTTTTACATTTTAGCATCCAACAAGTTTCAGAGCGTACATGTGTATTTTAAAAACTAGCGAGTCTACAACTTTGCTAACAGCCGAGCTAGCATTGCTTACTAGTCCAGCAACAGCAAGAAGCCCAGCTCGGCGTCTGTCTTTCAGCCTTTTATTTCACGAAGCTCTCCTCTGAGCCCGGCTTCATTGCTCGCTCTCCTGGCTCTGCTTCCGGTGCCTATTCTGGCAACAGTGGTGTACACATTAACTCTCTTTGGTGACGGTGAGACCAAAAGCACTTAATTCAACACGTGGACACAAACACAACTCCAAATGAATGATGATATTTGCCTTTTATCAGATTAAAAAAACAAACCGACGTTTTGGAGGGCAATGAATCACATCTGCCACTTAAGACACTAATGTTGCAGGTTATTGCTCTGACGTCTGACGATTGCCTTCATTGCACCCTATAATCATGAACATTATTGTTCTTGAAGCCTTTGAAAAATGAACTGCGCACTTGTTCATTTTTTTTTTTTTAGCATTTTATGAATGTAATTATAATACATTTTATACGCTTTATGGCTCAAAATCTAGTTTTACTTAATCAAGTTAAATGTTGCTCCCGGAAATGACTCTCCATTCTCTGCGGCTGTTGGTGTGTCCAGTCAGATAAAACAAGCGCACCTCCACTGCTCAGTCATGTGAAAACTTTTTTTTGGCGTATAAATCTTGTTTTCTTTCAGTCTGCAGACTTCACATGAACTCAGTACGACAAACAAGAGCAGGAGAGAGTAGAAAAGTACTTTATTAGAGCGTCTGTTGAAGCTGTCACCACACAAATTCATCCTCTCTCTCAGGATACAGCACACACACACACGTACAGTGGGCATGGTCGGGGGTCTGGTATTAGAGCAGAGGAGCTGTCAGATGTGGGGTGTTGGGAAGTGGGGGAAGCTGTCAGAAGCTGCAGACGAGGACAGATCGCAGTAGAGTTACAACCAACATTTATTTGGAGCCGACATGAGTTTTGCCGCCTGTCAGGAGTCGGGTTTTGGTTCACGCCTTGACAACAGCCAACAGAAAACACACAGAGGCTTTTTCTAAAAAAAAAAAAACAAGTCAAAAAAAAAAAAGTCAAAAGAGTTTTACTTCACGCTGCTGCTGTTGGAAACCCGGTGAGCCTCTGCTACAGACAACACGTTACTGCTGGAGACCAGACCTCTTCACACTGTACACACATTCCATGATCTGAAGGGAAAGAGTGACTCTGTGCACATGGACCTTTTTTAAAGGGCCACAAGAAATTTGTGTAGGAGCGATTGGCCGAGGCAGGGGAGGTGGGGAGTGTGTGAACGTCCTCCTCCTGTGAAAGCAGCAGAAACTCTTCAGCCTTCTTCTTTCCCGCCGCCTGCTTGTGTCATGACGTTTTCTTTTTCTCTGGACAAACATGTCTGTTATCCTCCTCACGGTAACAAAAAAATGAGATAGGTTTGAGCGAGCGTGTGTGAGACCAGGTCCACGCTGAGCAAGCTAATTTCCTACTCGGACACATGCGCACAGTTACTACTTTACTTTTATTTCCTTCTCTCTACTTCTACAATTCAGAGGCAAATGTTGTACATTTATTTGTATTCAGATGCAATTTGTTTATATTGTCATGCTAATACTTTTGTACTTTAACCTAAAATTTCAAAGCAGGACTTAGTAACTTAAAATGTTTCTTCAGTAGAGTAGTAAATTCAGCCGGTGAATTAAAGTAAACACAGCAAAAAAATTATAATCATCTTAACTGAGGACTGTGGTTCAGCACTAAATCAAACTTCCCACAGCTCAGAGGTGTAAAACACAGTGAAAACACAGTGGCATGTTTAGGGTCTGTCACATTATTGAACCACACTGCCCCCTGTGGGCACCAAACAGAAACAACAGCCAGGGTTGCTGTTGCTGTCTGTATGCTCCGGACAGTTTTGTGCATAGAAATCCTCCAAAATGTGTCAATAAAAGTCATTTTATCTTCTAAATGACAGACCAGATTTGCAGAGCAAGAGGGGAAAAACATAGAGCTCTAAACAAAAACGAAAGAACAAATAAAGGAACAATTTCCATATTAATAGAAATGTTTTATAAAATGTTCATGCCTCTTGATCGATGATCTTGGGGGCTAGAGTAGCTGTTTAGACTCATAAAAGTTCTCCTGGCACGCTCCGTCCTCAGATACACTTCTAACGACTGTATGTCATAAGTCATATTTACAAAGACGGTGCTCATTATTGATGTAAATGTCTACATTTGTTCCTGCTCACAGAGCTAGTACTTCAAGAGCAAGAAATAAAATAGAAAATAAGTAAATACAGTATAGTGCTGCTGTCTCCTGCCATGCAAGGTCTCCACCTAGTGTTGGATGTATTTTTAAACCCACTGGGAATTTTGAGTTTGAGTTTTGAGCCTTTGCTGTAGCTCATCAGTGTGGTGTGCTGAGGCCAGAGTAACCTCAAATTAGAAATCATTAAATGATTGTTATTGATGATGTCATTGTGAGCTGGCTCTACAACTAGAGCAAACCACACCATTTCTATCACTCTCTCAATGTCTCAACTCAAACTAAGCCTAAATAGAATAATAGAACTTCATCAAAATGGAGACTTAAAGGTGATATCTGAACATAGAACAGCACAAAAGAATAAATATTTACTTCAGATTGAGTTTGTACTCAGGAAGTGCAAAGGAAGCGCTTGTTCTCGGCTCTTGTGGCTTCAGAAATAATAAGATATCTCACCCAGGTAACGCCTCAGCTTTAAACCGGCTGGTTTCATGGTGTTTCAGGGAGGACTTTTCCTTTTGGTTGGTGATTTTATTTGCTCATGTCTCTGGATCTTCCTCTATGATTTTGGAAGCTCTGAACATTTTTTCCTGCCTCTTAAATTTTGTTGCATTTTCCTTGCCATGCCTTCCTGCAACCAGGAGATTGAGGAGGTAGGACTTGCCCCGTCTGTCTGTCTGTCTGTCTGTCTGTCTGTCTGTCTGTTTTTCTGTCTGTCTGTCTGTCTGTCTGTCTGTCTGTCTGTATGCACCTCTATGTCCACCTGCCTTACTGCCTGCTTTACACTCTTTAGTTGCCTCATTGTACTGTTTGGTTCTCATATCAGTTGTTTTGTTGAATATTTTCATGATGCCATTCATTTGTTCGTTTCTCCTCCTGTCAAACAGTTCAGAGTCACATGAATTAGTTTGTCAGATCAGGTCAGAATTTGTTAAATGTTCACTTTGGAATATTAAATCACACACCAGTCCAGAAAATGTGTCCAAATTCTAACGTGAAACTTAAAATCAGACAAACCCTTTCATGTGACAGATCATCAAGTCAGACAAAGTTTTTATTTGCATCCACGCGGCTGATAGAGCCTTCGGTCTTTATCTATGAGAACGTCATATAACCAGGGATTCAAACTAATGAAATTCACCATTATTTCAGCTCTTTAAAGACTCGTTTAATCAGGCAGTTGTTGTGTTCAGTTCAGTAAATAGCAGTAACTTCAATTAACAAGCTTTCTCTAAACTCCAAGTATTAACACTGTTCAGCCAGTTCATTACAGGGATGGGAATACATGCAATGTTCATTACTTGATTCAATTAATTAATCAGTTGAAGTATCAAATCTTTTAAACGTTTTTAGAGACCCAAAATTTGAAATCACTATCTGCTTTGAACATCCAGTATCACTCGGGCCAAGTCATACAGTGTTTGTTTTGTTGTTGCTGAATCTTTAAAGTCCAACATCTATAAAAATCAGGATTTGTTGAGTTTACAGCTAAGAATTTATAAATCAAATTATCCTCCTTGCTGGGAACAAGAATGAAAAATGCTGATTTGAAATGCAAATCATAATTATTGTCTTCCTTTGTGCATGTGTGTGTTTCAGCTGGAAGGGAAGGTCCAGCAAGGAGAGAGAGACTTTGAACAAATCTCCAAAACAATACGCAAAGAAGTCAGTAGGTTCGAGGTGAGATTGATGGAGGGATGGATAAATTAATGTTCATCTGTCAATGTGAGGTACCTGAAATTCTCTGTATATTAAAACATAAAAATATATGTTATGTATACATGTTTTTTCCAACAGAAAGAGAGAGTGAAGGACTTTAAAACGATCATTATCAAATATCTGGAGTCACTGGTTCAGACACAACAGCAGGTAAACAAAAAACAAGATTATCGCTATTCTTTTTATCTTTACATTGATATTATAATCAATATACTGTTATGTATGTATGTAATTTAGCATAATTTAGCATAAAACTATCGTTTTATGAAAGTCTACAGCTGCCAGTATTAAAATGTAATCAATTGAGTAGACTGATAACGATTTCTTCTAGAATTAGGAAATGATTTATACATAAAACAAAAAAATACATAGAACATAAACCTCAAACATAAATTACCATTGCCTTGTGAGTCTATTTTGCATTCATAGCATTTAGGAGTGCACTGAAAATTCTACAGTGAGTGAATTAATTTTATTTATATATATATATATTACATATTTTCACACATCATTTCAAAATTCACAACACATCACATGCACACAAGGTTCAGTTTGGTTCAATGATTACTTTTAATACTGGCAGCCACAAACTTCCGTAGTTTCAGATATTTTACGTATAAGATTTGTAACTAAAGCAAATCTTTTTTTCTGTTTCTACTGCAGCTGATAAAATACTGGGATGCCTTCTTACCCGAGGCCAAGGCCATCTCATAGAGTCCACACATACACAACAGACAGTCCTGATTGGCCCTGGTCAAACTACTCTACCCATAATGCACCTGTCCTCCTGGGTCACCCTCATCCTCCAGTTTATGCCCAGAGTGAAGAAGAAAAGTGAGGCAGCGAATCAGAGGGACTTTTCTGCAGTTTAAAAAAAAAAAAAAAAAATCAAAAACGAAACTCTCTTGAATTCACAGTTCACCTTCTGCTCTTCCTCTTTTCCTCCTGCTGAACTCTGCTGCGTTCACGTCCCGAGAGAGTCGCTGTTGTTTTCCCGACTGATGACATCCCAATTATAACAACAACAAAAAAAATCCTGTATGACATGAATGCAGCATGAGTTATGACCCCTCCTCTGCACACAGACACATTCTAATACGGTGTCACTTGGTGAACTTGCTTTTTCAGCAGACATGACATGAATGGGTGAGTGGAGAAGTGTGTGGAGGGTGTTTGACTTCATTTTTAAGGCTTAACCTCACCGTTCTGACCTTTTTGAATGTATGGAAGCACGTTCCCACCACAGGAAGGAAAAAGACAAAAAGTTAGAAATGATCAAAACAAAAGCGGTTCAGGTCAGAGAAAGCAATTCTATTAAATCGTTGTATTCTGCTTAGACATGCTAAATCAGAGGACTCAGCGTTACCCAGATAAATGTTCCCAAGATCAAGAATGATCCGTCCCTCTCAGATTCATCATAGTGTTTGTGCCTGGCATAAGATTTCTATATTTAATCATTCCTGGCTTTTCATTTCGTCTTGTTTTCCTGGCAAGAAAAGGCTTCCATACATTTTTCCTAAATAATACAGTACCCATGGCTGTAGCTCTGGAGAAGGTTGAATCACATTGAGAATAATGCAAAACTGTAACTTCTACTAACCATTTCCTTCCTCAGCAACAGAATTTGAAGCTCTCTGATTGGATGTGTCTTGCTGACTTCTCTCCTGAATTTGCCTTGCAACCTCTGATTTTCTCTTTTTCCACTTCTTCTTTTTTAAATTTTTATCCAGCACTATCTGTTGTTATGCCAACAGTGCTAGCAGCTTTGTTTTTTTTTAAGGAACAGAGCAGCAGGTAAAAATGGGAACTTTTCTCCACTAAAAAAAAAATCTCCCAAATAAACCTTTAAGTTGGAATATCTGTGGTTTTATTTTGAAGTCTGGAACGTGAGCTGTGAAACTGATCCGGAGTCAGTGATGAAGGACGACTGACTGCATCCTTCCCTGTTTTGTGTCTTGTACTTCCTGTCGCCTGTTCAGTCCTCTCACTTCCCCTCATGCCTTTCAAAACAAAAGACCTTATTTTTGTTGCTGTATGATCGTCAGTGAAGGCAACGCTTTTCTGTTCCCACCTTCTTTGAGCTGATAAGAACGGAGAAGGAAGACCGTCATTTTCTGGTTCAGTTCACTGCTGCAGTCAGATGAAAATAAGATACCAGTATGTCTAGGTATTGTTAAAACAGTGTGTCGCTAAGACTTACTCCACACTTAAAACACTCCTGACGGGGGTTCCAGATCTAGTTTGGGAAGCAGCTCTGTGTTCAAGGAAAAGCCTTTAATAACTTCTTCAGTCCAAAACTGGAGGAATCATTTAGATAATGTGTTCGATCATGCATTTCAAATCAACAGTCATGTCCAAAACAAGATCTGAGCAGCAGTTCAGAACTTAACATGAAAACTTTGAACAGAACCTTGATGTTTTTCTTCTCTCGTCGCTCTTCCACAAAGAGGAGAGGCTTTGATATTTTGAATTTTGGTTTAATAAATTTAACAGGAAATTAAAGATGGCTTCATGGCATCTTTAGCAGTTTTGGCAGCTTGAGGTGTTAAGAAGCAGTTTTCACTGCAGAGGAAGGACTTTCTGTTGAAGGAGGCTGAACTGAAGCCAAAATTCCGAGCGTCCGAGTAGTTTGAGGTGTGGAGGAAGTGAGTGACTGTCAGGTGACAGACTGCGTGTCCGTCCAGAGAGCAGCCTCAGACTGTGAGGATTATTTTTACAGGCGGTTTCTCTTCCTATTGATCAGTGTGAGGGCTGCAGTTATAAATACTGAACTGCAAATTTTACTCTTCTTGATTTCATTTTGTTGAATTTAAAGCACATTTCATTATGAGAAGATCTCACATCCTGAATGTGTCAGAGAAGCTACAAATCTGACATTTTTCATCTCTTATTAGATTCAAGTTGAAAGTAAAACTGAAAATATATATTTTTTTTCTTTTTTAGCCCTCATACTATCTATTCCTCAATCTTAAATCATATTACACTGTGTTGATTGCTACCTTTTTTATTTTATTCAATGTTTTATTCCACATTTTTGCCACCCAATTAAGTGCAATGGTTGAGATTATTTTAGTTGATTTTATTTTTATTTTTTCTTTTCATTTTCATCATTGATGAAATGCTTTATCTGGACAGATTTTTTAAACTCTTTTGGTTTTGACGTGACATTCCTGCAGCGCGGCAGAACAAATGTTTGAGAACTTTAATTACAATAAAGGAATGTATCTCATCAATGGCTCGACTGGGTTATTGTCATTCAACAGTATAGTATATAGGATGAAGGCTGAGAAGGCTATGAATCTTTTTTTTTTTAAATGTTTTTAACCTTTATAAAAACTAACATTTTAAATCTTTTACTTAGTGTCTTATTTATATTATTATAATTATCCCACTTACATTTTATGTATGTTTTCCTCTGCTTAATTTTTGTTGTGTTCATATTTTTATTTCCCTCATCTTTATAGATGTATTTTTACTGTATACAGTATACAATCCCATATGTTATTTTATATTTACAATTATTATTGTGGGTTTTCAGTCAATAGCAATTATTATAATAATTATTAATAATCAGTATAATAATTATCTGATCTAATAATTATTATTATAAGTCTCACGTTCTTATCCTGAAAATGAAAACTCATGACACCAGACTTTTTTAAATTTTACAAACTAAAATGATTTTTTAAGAACAGATAAAAAAAAGACATGTTATTATTGTGTGTACTGAAGATGTTAAAAGATCGTTTGTGCAAGATAACATTTTTTTTCTAGGTACACCGGGGGCTCTGTGAGAGATCAAAATTATCAGAGGTGTTTGCCCATCAGATCAAGTCTCATAGTACAAAAACTGAAGGTCAAGAACCGTCGTTCCTTCTTGGATCTTGGAACGCATCCTTAATTACAGGTAAGACACAGTTTCACCCACAGGCAGACGGCCCTTGGCTGCACACCTGTCCTGTTACCTGTCCTCTGTCACTGTAATCGCCTGTGTGTTCTGTGAGAAGTGTGGCTCTCATCTTTTTTTTTTTTTTTTTGTCCAAAGAGTCAGTCTGTCAGAACCCCATAGTGATAATGAGTGTTGAGACTGGAAAAGATTCACACAGACTGTCAGGAGGCCTCACATCAGCTCTGCATATACTACACACACACACACACACACACACACACACACACACAGACTGAGCATATAGGCAGAGTGCTGTCAGAAAGTGGGCCGTATGTTACTTTGCATTGTGGTTGTCACAGGATCGACTAGCTGTCATATTCAGCCTGCAGGTTTCTGTGGAAGATGAACAAATTCATATCTGACTTTATTAAGAGACACCAGAGCAATATTTAGTGCGTCCACACAGTGTGTGTGTGAGTAAATTCATGCCTTACAATATCATGCAGTCCACCGCAACCTACACACTCATGACCGGAGTCGAAACAGCTTCTTTCCCACACTATTAGCATCATAGACATAAGCATTAATTCATTTTACAAATGTGGAATCATTTCATAAAGTGACTTTGATTTTTATTAATCCCAAATTTATACCCAAAAAGACACTGGTTTTATAGTTCAAAATGAATCATCTCAACAGTGCATTGGTGTAATTACATGTGTTTAAATACCGCTGATTGAATCAATTATGTTATCGTGACTGTAGTCACAATGAACACACAACCAACCAGTAACACCACAGCAGCTGCTTAGCCACCACAAATTTCCAGCGTTCCAGCGACCACATCAATGTGTACGGAATCCCGGGAGGGACATGAAGAGAGAGGAGGGAAAAAAGTACTTGAACTGTACTTTTGTGAGATCATGCAAAACTTCAAGACATAAGTTAGCAGTCAACTAATAATGGCTAATTACATTTTGTTTTGCAACTGATAATGTCCATATCTATGTTTTTATGTCTATGTTATGCAACAACAGTAACTGAAGCTAGCAGCGTCCTATGCACAATGAAAAGGCTTGTAGGTTTATAGGGACGATCTTGGTTTTTAAAAATCAAACAATATTAAACACATAATGTTTTTATTATTTTATTTTAGTTGAATTTTAATTGGCATGCTTCCCTTCCTTTACAGTCTCTCTGCTGCTATACAGCCTTACCTTTATCATCTTACACACGCCCCCTGCTGGAGCACGAGGCACAGCCTGTTGCGATTTTTTTTTTCAGGTATCAAATATAACATTTATTCCTAAAATCCATAAAATGCACCAGCCCTATAGCTTTTGCTTTTGTGTATCAGACAACAAGTCACCCTCCTCTTTAGGCACACTATAAATCCTCCCCGTTCATATAGTTTTCCTTTTCAAAACATACAGGACCATTTATATTTAATGGCTCACACACTGACTGTGGTCTTCCTGTCTCTTTCAGCTTGAGAATAATGTTGGTAAACCTGCATCCTTAACCTCCCGCTATCACTTAAACTGAAGAGTAATGGTGCATCCACATTTCCAGCTTCACCTCCACCTTTAAGATTTTCACTTTGACTCCAGAATAATGTATCTGCATCTGTTTTCCTTGCTCACTCTAACCTCTTGCTCTCACATGACTCCAGAATAATGTAGATGTATTTATTTTTACACTCTCTGCCTCGACCCCAGTCGCTATCAATCTGGCTTTAGAATAATGTAAGCACATCTGTTTTGCTCACCCTCCTAACCCCTCAATTTCCCCGCCACTTCAGGATAATGTAGGTGCATCTATTATCTCCGCTCACACCAGCACTGCTGTCTCCAACCCGTTTTTAGAATAATGTAGCTGCATTTACAACCACAGTCGTAACCACCGCCCCCGCCCCGATCCTCTCACGCTATCGCTGCAGAGTCGGGAAATAAATAAGACACTGCACAAATGAGCTGAAAGTGCAGCTCTGCTTTAAGCTCCGAAATCGTGCAATGATATTTATTATTTTTGCTTGTCATTGACACCAAATCACCAGACTCTGAGGTTTCTGTATTCTCTCCATCAGCTACTTTAACTTTCTCCTCATTTCTCCGGAGATACAAACCCAGACGAGGTGCAGGGAGGGAGGAGAATGAAACAAAAAGCACTTGGTAGCAGATAACAGTGTTGTTGCGGCGTAACACCCAGCGTTTATTTATCATATCTCCAAATGGCGGTGTAGCTGTTGTGCTGTGGTCAGGATACAGTGACCTTAGTTGATCAACTACCCCCCTCAGAAGCCTGATAAGAGGGCTAATATAACAGCAAGCAAGGGGGGGAAGGCTGTACTGTAATTATTTCTACGCTGTCAGAGGGGGAACAGACCGTAGCCCCCTTGCCGATTCAAATCTGAGGGGAAACTAAAAGGAGGAGGAGGAGGAGGAGGAAGAAGAAGGGCCACAACAACAACAACAACAACAACGCCAGTGAGACAAATATCAGCCGGCCGCCGCGACACGCCTGAAATTGGACCAGTTTGTCATGCACAGGGCTGCCACATACACACACACACACACACACACAAACACACAACTGAAAGGCCGGACAAGACTTAATTCAAACTTTACTGGTCATACACAAAGCCGAAATACTCGCAAGAAGATGTGCGAAAAATTGGTCGGAACATTACACCATCGTGTCACATGCACACCGTGAATGAATGCTTAAATCTAAATGTTTTACCCCAAACTCACATGAACTTACAGAGGCCAGAGAAGAAAGCAAGCCAGAGAGAGTTTTTTTTTTTAAGGCTCAATAACAATAGCTGGTCACTATAATAATGAACATGTTACCCATGTAGAGTTTGGCTTGTTGTGTTTTTAATAGTTTTTGGGCAACAGTGGAGCTCTACCGTGCCTATAAAGTAGTGGCAATCACTCTTTCTGTCTCTAATCCCAAACCAATCTATCCCAGTGTTATATCTCACAGTTTTGTGAATGGGACGTGGATGTTGACATCCCCTGTGACCAAACTAAACCTAACGGAAAGTTTCAGCAGTGCACGAACTCTTGTCAACTATCAGCTAGTCGTCTTGGTCCGGTTCTTCGGGTTAGGCCAGGCTCATGTAGTCTTACTGATGTTGAAATATCAAATACAAGAGACCACAGCTGGAGAGATCCATTAGATCCACTGCATGGGAACATCACATTTTCCCACAGAGTTACAACGGAAATGGACAAAGATTATGCTGACATTGTTCAGTGTTCAGTTAGAACAACTAACTCAGTGAGTCTCAGTGACGTTCATGCAGCCACTTGCTGCCCAAATAATAACTAATGCTGTAGAAGGGTCTATGTCTGTGGATATGCAACCATACTCTGTGGTAGAGAGTACAGGACTCTTTGCTCAGTGTGTTTGAGCTCCTCTAGAACGTGCCTGTGTGCGAGTGCATGTTAGTCTGTTGTGCCTCCCCTGTATAAACAAGAGAAAGCTGCAGTTGTTTCTGGAATTATCAACTGCACTGGCAGTCACACTCACCTCCTAATGGATCTTTAGGGCTACAGAGAGCCACTTAACAATGGCTGCCCAGTACATCACTCTGGAGACAGAAATGAAAAGTCCAGTCCTGCAAACTCGCCCCATTTGTGAACAGCGCAGAAGCGAGCGTCTGGCAGAGAAACTAAAGGAGGTAGTTTTAGAGTGGAAATTGGAGAGGCCAAGGAAAAGTATTGCGGTCAAAACCAACAATGCAAAAAATGTTATCAGTGCTGTCTGTGAAGCTGGACCGGGTCCACCAGTGCTTTGTGCAAACTATTAATTTAGCACCACAGAAAAGAACAGTTGGCCAGCCAGGTGTCCCGACTCATGGCAGGGATCAGAAAGCGTGCTGCTGCGTATATTTTTGCCGAACAAGCAGGCGATGCTGAATGTACCATTCACGTTCATTCAAGATGTTCCTCTCCGCTGGAACTCCGCTACGTCGTGATGGAACGTTACTTAGAAGAGCAAGGCACAAAAAAGACATTGTTGATTTATCTGACCAGGATGTGAGACTGGCAAAGGGAGTAACTGAGGTCCTTCCACCTCTGAAAACTCACAACGACGAGCTCTGAAACTTCATCTTCAGTTGATGAAGGTGCTTAAGGACGTTGTCAGAAAAAAAACCCTGCAAAACAGATACTTCTGATCCTGAATTTAGAATCGAAAACAAACACCGTCTCTAAATCGGGGTTTTTATGGTGGCCTTTTGCTCTCTCCCTTCACTCCATGTAAATAACATAAGTGCATAAAATGTTCATCACTTGGTGGTGCACCGCTTCAGCATCACTCAACAGCATCCAGACTTTCTGCTCTTGTTTCCCTCACTACTGTTTGATGCATCAGTAACAGTCAGCAAGCAACCAAACTTTCCCCAAAACACATAATTACAGACAGCAGCAGTCATTTCTGAGCAGTTTTTTTTTTTTTTTTTGAAAATCTGTCTGGAACTGAAATTCAAACCAAGTTTGTTTTGACCTTGAAAACAACAAATAAGAAATCCGAAGCTGCTCTGTAGCTGCCGCAGCATATAATTGTTGAGAAACCAAAAAAAAAAAAAGTGTCAATTGTGGCTTTTATTGTGAAGCTGGGACGATGTATGGGCCGTTGTCGCTCGGTGATAGATGACACGATACCCAGCTTTCCTGATTTCGCAAATTTCTGTGAAATGTGTCCTGAGTTCATGAAGGCGAGGAGATAAGAGACTGGAAGAGGTTCACCGGCCAATAGGATTCATCCATTTCTGCCTCTTATCTGCTGATAGAGGAAGACCCTCTCTCTCCTTTCCTCTCTCCTCCTTCCCTCATCTCCTTTCAACTCATTTCCTTTTCTTCTTCATCATCATCCTTTACCTCGTGTCTCCTTCTCACTTCTTTCCTTCTCTGCTCTTCTGTCATCTTCTGTCATCTTCCCCCTTTGTCACAAATCTGTTGTTTTTCTCCTCTTTCTTTTCTTTCCCTCCATTCTTCCTCATCTCACCCCTGCTGTTTTTCTTTATCCTCCCTCAACTCTTATTACTTGTGACCTTCTTCTCCCTCTCGTCTTGTATCCTTCTCTTTTCATCTCCTTTCCTTCCTCTCTTCATTCTTTCCTTCGTGTTTTCCCTTTTTACTTCTTTGCTTTTCTTTCCCCCTTTGAGTTATTACAAGTTGTCTATTAGATATGGCCTAAGTTATGGTCTTTATTTGTCACATCAGCAGAGCAGTTACGGTGAAGCAGTTATTGACGATGAAATTCTTCAGAAAAATCAAGTAAAATGAGAAAAAAAAGTAGTGCAGGAATGAAACTACCCTCCGTCTCATATCGGCAGATCAAAAGAGCTGATTTTGAACTACTGGAAGCGACAGGGAGATAGACAACACCACAGAGGGTGGTGAAAACTGTTCAAGAACATCTACAGTGAGCAGTGCGGGAAAAAGGCCCACAACCTCGATCACCCCAACCACAAACTGCTCTGCCCTGCTGCTGTCTGGAATACGGTACTCTTAAACTCACTGCTGTCACTTTTCTTGCACTGCATACACTTTCCCTGCGTTAATGCACCTGTTTATTTATTCTTGCTGTGGTTGTAGCGCATGGTATCATTTGAATATTGTCAACATATTTTTTTTACTTTTATTTATTCAAGTGGAGTTTCACTGAGAGCAATTTCCTTCCTCCTTCCGTGATCACATTCATACAGTTGCACATTCACAGCTGTAAACCACAGCCTGATCCACTGGCCACTGGACAGCTCTGCTGGAACAGTCAGGGTTAAGGGCCTTATTCAAGGGCACCTTGAAGGAGGGGCAACCCCTGCTGTCCAGATCCCATAATGAAATGTTTAGGACTGTTTAAGACCCAGAATACAAAAGACAAATGTGTATTCTTAAATGTTTTTTGCTTTTTGTTTTTTTTTTTTTGCTGTGGTGACTTGCAGTATAATAATCAATGTTAAAACCTTTAAATGAAACATAGTAAATGATAGAGCTGCGCTGAATAGAGTTGGAGTGTAAAAAAGCCACAACAACGGTAACTGAACTTTTGCAGTATTTCCTCAGTGTGCTGGCACAGATCTTCACTGATTCACTCTGTGTGTTTTACTGAAAAACAGGTTCGAACTGTTTGTCTTTAAAAACCTCAGAGGCTCTCCGCAGTTTCCGGTAAAACTGCCAGCGCTGCCGTTCATCTGGCTGAGACACTAGATCTTCTTTAAAACACTTCAACCCTTTTTTTTCTGTCTTTTTGTTTGTTTGTTTTTTTTAAGATCTCTTAAAACAACATTGATTGTTTCCCAGAATGACTTTCTGTCGCTGCGGTAATGATTATGCAGATGTGGCACAACCTTTCCATTTGACGGGCGGTTCCCACAGGGGAGGCGGTGACATGGCGGCTGCAGCCACGGACCGACAGGCGACCGACATGCCCCTTCCCCTCCCCTCTCCTCCACCCCGCCCGACCCTTCTCCTTGTGCTTAGTCTGGCCTTTTCCTGGATGGTGGAGGAGGTGATGGAGGAGTGGTTCTGTTCAAATCAGCACGGGAGCTGTTATCTTAAAATGAACGATTCTATGATAACAAGCAACCTGAAATGCACTCTAGCACTGAAATGACAAAACTTCATTCAGGATATCATCAATTGTGATTTTTGCACACACACACACACACATATATAGATTATTATTATTATTATTATTATTATTATTATTATGAGTTTTATTATTATTATTTAATTTTTAAGAATTGAAGAATATACTACAAGAAATATTATTCAGCACAGTGTTGGACAGACAGATCAACACTTTCATTACAATGCAAATTTATACATTTTTTTTAAAATATTGATTCTTGATATATAATGTATGCCAAACTATTCCAATCAGATATACCTGCATACATTTCTGGGTCTGTTAATACAAGACAAATTTTTGGGGATTGTAATGAGACATTTTGGCATACATGTCTAGTCTGTTATAATTATGCACATTTAGTAGAGGTTGTTCACTGTTCATGACAAGTTTCTCTACTTGCGATATAAAACAGACATTATTTATCAATTCATGTTTGCGTAACGTTGCGACACCTGAGGCAATAAATCAAAAAACAGACTTTCTAAAGAAAATATTTGACATGTATCAAGCAAATGTGTTTGGACTGTGACAGAGTTAAACCTCCTCTCAATGCCTCTTGGCTTCTCGCTGCTGTTCCCTCCTCCAATGACACACTGATTTATTCTCTCTGATGATTGGCCTTCTGCCGTCTCATTGACAGCAAACCTTCTTCATCATATCTCCACTTTTCCTCTCTTCCTCCTCCAAATCATTTTTCCTTTCATATTAAGTTTTTTTCCCCTCCCTCTGCTCTGCCACTGGATTTTATTTGACAGGAAATATTCCAGGCGATGTGGTGTGGTTGTAGATCTCGGGCCGTGGCAGACAGTATTGATCGGGCTGATTTGCATACATAAATCTATTGGCTATCTGACACTTGCCAATATTCTGGGCAGCAGGGAGTGGCGGTGCTGAGTCGGCCGGGTCACATTATCATTGGTGATGGAGCTTTGATGAAGTGTGACAGCGCTGCACAGCTGCTGACTGACTGGCTGAAAGGCTGCACTGTAAAAAAAAAATCATGGGTCAGGTTTAACAGCGGTGTGCGGCTTTTTAAGGATATATTTGTCAAGACATGTTGTTTTTATTGCCTGATGATATATTTTTAAAACTTTAACGACAACTAATTAATCAAAGTACTGTAATGAAATATTATTTAATGTTATTTCATGGACATTAGGATATATTTTATCATAAGTTGTTGATGAAAAGGGTATGATGAGTATTTAACCAGTCGTCAGGTTTTTAGCTGCATTAACATGGTAGCTCTGTTGGTTGGTCAGTTCAGCACTTTGGTCCTGATTAAAATATTTCAAATATATATATAATATTTCTTTTTTTTTTTTTTTACATAAATTCATTGTCCCCAGGAGATCAATGCACATTTTTTGATGATCAGTTGTGTGATTGTTCATCCAAGAGACAAAATATCTATATATCTATATATAACAACAATCCTATGAATGCTGTGAAATTTGATTCACACATTCATGCTCCCTGTATACTTACTGTATATATCAAGTATCATAGTAAACAAAGCGCAGTGTTAGAAATATGCATTTAGTCAAAGTCACAACTAAAACAGAACATTTTAAGTTTGGTCACACACTGTTAATACTTGATGTTGAAGCTGCACGGAGGTGGTGGTCGAATGTCAGTGGAACCAGCAGTAGGACTAGCAACTTCTCTTTATGGGGAACCATATTGACGATACCCTTTAATACAGAATGTGCTGATATTGTAATAACATAAAATGTAGTCATGTTTAGTCTACACTGCAGAGAAAATCTTTTTTTTTTCTAAATTAATAAACAAAAGATTATGGACATTATCTGTAAATTAACAAAGTTGTAAGTTAGGATTATGCCAATAATGTACAGAAAAATAACATAACAATATTATTTATACAGTATTTCTTCTGCTTTCTTAATTTACATACACTTTTATGTAAAATGACAACAATTGTATGCAATACATTTTGGCTCATTATATGCATGTTTATGTCCACACCATTAATGATGGTTTTCTATGTAATTTGTAGGTAAATCTTATTCATTTTAAATTTATGCATGTTATACATTCTAAGAATGCATATTAGGCGTGATATTTTGAATGCAATCTCATTTTCTTCTTCTTCTACACAAATGTAGCAAATCTTCATTACAAAGCTGCACTGCTCTCTTGAAGTTGAAACCTTCTGCATGATTTGGACAAAAAAGTAAAATGAGTAAGGACAAAGTCACGAAAACGGTACTTTACATTGCATTGTCTGTCAGGATTTAAGCTAGTGAAAATATTGTTTTTGTTCTGACTTTAAGTGGCCTCTTTTGAATCAGAGATCAATAAAAGTGAGAATCCTTTTTTATATTTAACAGGCAGAATCTGACATGTTGCTGTACCTGGCAGTGAGCCTAGAAGGTAACAAACTCCAACTTGACTTAAGGACAAATTGGGCCGTTTTCATAAACAAAAACACAAATCTTCTCAACGTGAGCTCTGCTGTGGAGCTGCAAAGAAAAAAAAGAGACAGGTCAGTTTCTTTTTACCATCGGGGAGTTTTGCTGTTAGTAAGATTTGTCACTGAAGTCACTTCAATTCAGATGACTACAGACTTGGCTGAGATCAGATTAGATGTGTAACCAGTTATAAATAATACAACGCTGTATGACATGTTCATGTGCACGAGGTCAACCACTGCACCTTCGTGAGCTGTTTAGTTAAAGACTTGACAAACATATTTAAAGTGTTAAGTCTTTGTGGTCTGTACTGTTCTCACGTGTGACAGGAGACTCTTGAGGGAACGCAACCTGCAAGTCACCTGTGGTCCACCTTGCTGTGCTGTAAACCATAAACCACCGGTAAGGATGTTTTCAATAGTCTATACAGTTACTTTACATATTCTGGCTGTGGTAATATCAGATACAGCTCAAACACATTATTGTAGTGAAGGCATAAAAAAACATTTAATAGTGAAATATGTGTAATACTTTTGAAAACTAATGAGATAACATCATCACATGAACAACCAGTGGTGGAAGGTAGGTGTTACACCGCATTCTCTGACTCTCACTTGGACATGTTTTTATTACATATCTTTATTTTGATCATTTTACTGGACCTAAATCTGTAAACTTATTCTCCAGAGAGCAGGAATGTGGTCAGGGAATTTCATACAGTAACAAAGGTTTGGCTAATTGCTGAAATGTCTCACTCTGGACCAAAGTTACAGACCAACAGACCAACTGACCTCTTAAACAAAGCAACCTGCGCCTCACTGTCCCAGATTTCATACGACCATAGACCCGTTTTATTTGAATAATGTATGGCCAACGCCTGGAGGTTGTTAACCACTAACCTACTTGATAGCAACAGTACACATAGTGTATACTACTACAGTATACTACAACTTGGGTGAGTGCATTTATGCACATCTTTATGCGTGTGTGTGTGTGTTTGTGTGTGTGTGTTGTGAAGCAGTGCTGCCTCCAGTTTCTTTGTTTCTGTCGGAGGAAAAGGTCAAAGCAGCAGAGAGAATTAATTGAAGAGTGAGAGAGCACAGCTGGCTCTGTCAGACCAACCAGGCCTGTGTGTGTGTGTGTGTGTGTGTAAAAGGGTTTCATGAGCTGCATTTGTGTACCTTACTCAGTCAACAACCTCATAAAATGTAATTTTTTGCAGTGAATGTATAGAAATTGTGTTAATGTAGATTTGATAACTGGGTTATTTAAGATTTGAAAGGGTTCCAACTACAGATAATATTTGTATTTATTTTCTTTTTATAACCATTATTTATTATAATATCCATGAATTATTTAGTGCATAAAATATCAGACCGCAGATGATACCAGATATCCTTCATACATCACCCGTAAATGTTTGGTATTTAAACTTCAGAAATAATTTCACTGGTTTCTTGATCAGAATTTTCATGCCCATGTAAGTCAGTGAGTCAGTGAAGTTGTGAATTGTGAATTGAACCCGCACCACCCACCTGTCTGCCTGTAGGATGCTTGCACAAAGTCGAGCTTTGATTAGCCTTTATGTGAACTGCGATGGTTTCTGGTGGTAAAAATAATTCTGGTACAAAGCACGGCAGACTAGACAAGTGGAAAATGTTGCCCTCAGAACACTGTGCCATATTAATTTGTAAACATGGTTGTATTTCAGGCCTATATATGCAGTATATATAAAACCTAAGTGGAAAAAAAAAACAAGAATTGAAGTAAAACTTGTTCTAAAGATCAAACATTTAGATGAACTATGGACCAAAAAGGGCAAAGTGGGTGTTCAGCATATCTGTCTGTGTGTAAAAGTGCATATAAACTGCACTATAAACACTAAGAATCATTTAATGGGGTATTTTT
Organism: Nibea coibor; assembly: GCA_023373845.1. Taxonomy (NCBI): domain Eukaryota; kingdom Metazoa; phylum Chordata; class Actinopteri; family Sciaenidae; genus Nibea; species Nibea coibor. Next base: position 8,196,592 of record CM041737.1, on the reverse strand, counting down.
ACATCAAAGATATCTCAATACTTCTTCCACCACTGGTGTGCCTATGTGTGTGCATGCCTTTGCTTTTCTACAGTATTTTCTGTGTACCTTACCTGTGTGTATATGCTCTTGATTGTATGTATACATTTGTGTGTGTGCATGTGTGTGTGTGTGTTTGTGTCTGCGTGTGTTTACTCCCTCATTATCTGGCCATGTTCCCGGTGTTGTGTCGTCGTGGGAACGTACCGTGACAACCTGCTGCTTTCGTATGCAGGAGACCAACACTGATGGCGGAGCAGAGTTAATAGCTCTTCTGTGGCAAAGCTCTGATCCTTCAACAACCCCCAAACACACATCACCGGTACCCCCCTCTCCCCCCCTCCCTTCCACGCTGTGATACAAACACCGAGTGGCACAATTTAATGAAGTTCTGTTCTTTAAAGCAAGTGGCGGTTTGCAGGGTTGGAGGGAAGGGGGGGGGGGGGGGGGGGGGGGAGAACCTCCCTGCTCCTTCAGCTCATCTGTTTCTTTGAATAGTTTGCACGAGCCGATCGATGCGCCAGTTTTCTCCTGGCCTTTCAGCGCTGTCACCCGTCATTGAGGGATGCAAATTCACGTCAGAAACTGGCCTGACACTTTTCCTGTCGGGCTCGGCACTCGAAAACGCTGCAGCTCAGCAATAAACGGGGTGAAGGCCTCGTCTCTCAGAAGGCCGACAGAGAGAAAGAGAGACCTTTTCCATCAAAGTTTTCTCTCTCCGTCCTGACAAGATAAGGATGTGAAAGGACACTTGGTAAAGTTCATCTGTTTCTAGATGGAGAAGCAACAAAGTCAGAAAAAAAGGAATAAGTTCTCTGATAGTTGACTGTTGAGATGGGTTCAGGTGAGAAATACATATGTATGTATACATACAGTACGTAAGCCTCCGGTGGTTCAGTCTACTTCCAGTCAAAAACATACATATAAAGTACCATCAAAAGTTTGAACACACCTTCTCATTCAAGTACAGAAAAACTAGTAAAGCACCTGCACACCATCACACCTCCTTCTCCATGCTTCACAGTGGGAACCACACATGCAGATACCATTTGTCCACCTTCTCTGCATGTCAAAAAGACAAGGCAGTTGGAACCAAAAATCTCAAACTGGGCCTCATCAGACCAAAATGCATATTCAGACTGACAAAGAAGGACAAGGAATGGACTTTGTATTGTTTTCTTTTAGTAGTGGTGTGTTCACAGTAATTCAACCATGAAGGTCTCTCAGATGAGTTTGCTGTTTGAACTCTGTGAAGCATTTATGTAGACTCTAATCCAAAGTGCCCCTAATTGCAGATTTCTGTGACTGGTAACTGTAATGAACTTGATGCAGAGGTAATTCTTGGTCTTTCTGTCCTTGTGCGAGAGCTATTTTCATCAAAGTATTAGACTAGATATAAGGATACATTAAGTTCTTAAAATGTTTTATTGAATATAAAACATCCAATAAAACATCCAAGCAAAACAACTTCTAACAAAACAATTAAAACAATTTCTTCTGAGAAAACTGAAAAAAAAAGAAACAAGTAGAAACATCCTGTGTCGAGTCAAACTTACAGTATTTAATTAATTATAATAACATTCAGTATCAACGCAAGAAGTTATGTACGCATGTACCATAACTTCCATAGTATGTACCATAGTTGCAGGTATTGTACAAAGGGAGAATTGTAAAATTGTTGGTATTGAGTTATTGTTGCATCATTTAACATAACCTGGGATATGCAGAATAGTCCGATATTGATGTTCTTGTCTGGTGACATTGTTCGGCAGATTGCAACACGAGTCGAGGATTTGGGGCTTCTCAGCTTTCATTTGGTGCTGTTACTACTGACACTGATCGTACTCTGTCAGATATTTTTGCAGAGACAAGAGAGAGAGAGAGAGGGAGAGAGAGAGTCAGAGACAAAAGACAAAATGAAAGTGAAAGACCTTTTCTAGGAAGTTTGGTCAGTCGATCCTGACAGAATGAGAATGTGAAACAGCTCTTTGTAAAGTTCACCTCCATCTGCTGGAGGATAAAACTGAGAAACAACAAATTAGGAAAAAAGTGCAAAAGTAAAAAGAGCAAAAGAGGAAAAAGAGAGTAAAGAAGACCTCATAGTCTAGGTAGGAAACATAGTAACTCACCTCACATACTCTGACCGTCTATTTGATTTCATGACATTTAAATGCTTCATGACTAAACTCAAGCTTTATATTTCACTAGTACCGCTATACTTTTTAAATTCTCTCAGTGTTGGGTACTTTTTGGCTGGAGCCCTTTTCACAGGACCAGAATTTCTAGCAGACCAATGTAACAGATGCAGAAGTTTTTAGATAATACTGTCCGTATTCCAAAATTTTGGGGGGGTTTTGGTGTAAATTTGTGAGGCACGTATAGTTGTTCAGCAAGAACAAGATATCCACCCGAAAAGCAAATCTGTAAAAAAAAAAAAAAAGGGGGTCATAGACACATGCTGCTGCATGACTAATAATTTATCTTTTAATACAAACTTCTTACATACAACTGTCATATTATGCAGGCAATAAACTCTCAACCAAACCTTAAAGTTTTCCTGAAAATACTAACTGAGGTTATCAAGGTAGCTCATATTAATGGATTTTTCTGCGTATGGTAAACATCTGTACTGTACTATCGGTGACTAAAATCTTACCAGAAGCATTCAGAAACATTTACTAAAAAAACCCTCACTGCCCCACTCATCAACTCCTCCATGTGACCCCCTTTACCTGCACTCAGAATGATCTCACAGTTACATAGCCCCTAACTTCCTCTTATCCCCCGTGGAAAGAAAACTCTCTGGGAGGAATACCTGGCAGAGGAAATAGGATAATGGGAGGACTTTTTGTTCAGTGTACTTCCTCCTGTTGGCCCACTTTAAAGTTGTTTGGTGAAGTGAAGTTTCTCTGAGAAAGACGTAAAAAGAAAGAGTCTGAGAAAGATTCCAATGGAAAGAATAACACCTGTGTTTATTAGTTTGCCAGTTGAAACGTTAATGCTCCCCAAAGTCTCTTGACTTTTGACACTTTTGAATCTGATATACACCTTCCAGACTGTTGGGGTAAAATGTGCCCTTTCCTTTGCCAAGAATACATTCTGACCTGCTGGATGCAAGGCATCTACTTGTTTGCAGATGATGTGGTTCTGTTTGCTTTATCAACTCTGGCACGCAGTGAGGCCGTTTGAAACTGAATTAGAAGCAGCTTCACCACATCACTACTTTACTTCTTTCTGTCTTCTCATTTTTTTCTTCTCTTTGATCTTCTGATCTTCTTCATCATTCTCTCTCTTCTCATCTTCTCTTTCCTCCTCCTCCTCTTCCTCTCTTCACCTCATTTCATTCATTCTCTTTTTCCATCTCACCTACCCTCCTTTAACCCTCATCAGCTCTTCCTTGCCTTGACCTTCACCCTCTCTCTTCTCTCTCTGCATGTCTCTCCGTGTCCTATCTCCTTGCTCCCTAAATCATGCTTTTGTTTTTCTCATCTCCTTGCCTCCTCGCTTCTCCGCTCTCATCTCATCTTCTCTCCACTTTCCTCTCTCTTTCACACTTCACCTCCTCTTAGCGCTTCTTTTTCCCTCCATCCCCCTCCTCCCCCTTGCCTCCCCTCTCTGCCTTCGGCTTATTAAGATTTCAAAGATACAAATGGCGGTGGGCTGATTGCTTTCAGGGAATCTGCCTTTAATAATTACAGGTGGAGAAGCTCGGGGTAACGTTGGCGGGGCAGAGACTAATGGAAAACTAGATTTTTTCACTGAATTAGAGTAAGGAGGGGGATTGATCCATATATTGACAAGCCATCAACGGGCCGTAGATCAGGAGAAGTGCTTCGGACTTGTCGGAGAGGCGGCAGCAAACTGGCTCTGATGCTCCGTGGCATCTCCATGCGCTTCCTGTAGCCACTGCCGGGATGCAAGGAGGATCAAACCCACCTTCATCTCCAGGACTGTGGAAGGAGGACAGGATGGAGGCTGCAGAGTTAACCTTTTTTTCTAATGACTCCCTCCTCCTCTTCTTCTCATGGAGGACCTGAATCAAAATGTAAATGCCGGAGCCACAGAGGGAGCAGGGCTTTGGGATCTGCTCGTATTGATTATATGAAGTGAGTCGGCGTCGCTCTGTTCAACAACCAAATGTGTTTTCCCCCCGATGCTCTGTGACAAGAATTACTCAGCTGGCTTTGGGCTCTGTTGCTAATGACATTTCTGATTTCAGAGTCCACACATTCACTTTGGCATAAAATTCAAGGATTGGATGTTTTTTCACAATCCTCTAAAAGATGCTTTTTTTTAATAATGTGACTCAACATTTATCATATTAGTCAATAATGAATATTTCAATACCCAAGAAATTGTGAATTTGTTGGTGGGAATAGTAATCTCAATGAAGAAATGCATCCACACACAGGAATCTGTGCAAAAATCTTTATTTTGTAAGCTTTGGTCAGAGTCCTAAGGAAAGGACAGGTAGCTAAATAAGTAATTAAATCTGAAACCGGATGAGCTGTGTTTGTTTTGTTTTGTGAAATAGTAACATGGAAGAAATATAATATGAATATAATATTAGATATCACATGTTATATATGGCACAGTGGTGCAGCGGTTAGTACTGTTGCCTCAAAGGTTCCATGTTCGAACCTCAGCTGGGGCCTTTCTGTGTGGAGTATGCATGTTCTCCTCATGTCTGCATGGGTCCTCTCCAGGTACTCCGGCTCTCTCCCACAGTCAAAGACATGCAGGTTCATTTGGGATTCCCTTATGTGTGAATGTGAGTGTGAATGTTTGAATGTGTCTGTGTTCTCTAGGGGTGTGTTCTCCTCTAGGGGTGACATGGGAGGCACTGCCGCTTCACAGCTGGCAGGAGCCTTTCTGTGTGACGTTTGCATGTTGTGTCTGCATGGGTTTTCTCTGGGCGCTCTGGCGTCCAAAGACATGCAAGTTAATTGGTGACTAAATTGGCCATTGGTGTGAATGTGAGCATGGCTTCTTGCCCAATGTCTTGGACTGGCTCCAGCCCCCTGCAGCGCTGATAAGGATAAGTGGTTATGGGCAATGGATGGATAGACATGTTAGATTATATCAGAGTTAAAGTAACACTTGGAATTAGTGAAATGGGTCATGAAAGTGTAAAAAAGCACAGAGGGTCAATTACAGCTAGGTCCTAGTTTGTTAATTAGTGAATTAATAGAGGCACCTGCTGTGCAAGCCACAACCCCCCAACTGTTAGGTGAAACCATGACCATGACCTCTGACCTCTGTGTGAAGGAGGGAAGAGTACTTCTCTGATTTCCCTGTGGAGATAAATGAAGGATCATATCATTAGTGCAAGGCTTTAGCTCGGTTTACTAAAGAACAGATTCAAAATCTGTATCTGATCAGTAGGCTTGTATTTTTCTTGAAAAACTACAATTACTTATGAGCAAGTAAAGGAAGATGATTTTGGCGGATTTGTGATTTTGTCTAAAATTTTGCCTGAAAAGAACTTTCATGCCCAGGTTGTATAATATAATTTCTAACTGATAAATGGAAGATTGAAGCTAGCTCTAAAATGACTGTACCTTCACCTAAAAGAAATGTTTTTTTAAGAACATAAACCCTCTCCATGTCTCTCAAACTGCACTGCAGCAGCAGTAAAACCCCCACAGCTTCCATTAAACCTCGGTTTGCAGAACAGCATGCAGTCTGACCCCCTCAGGAGTTCATATATTTTACTGTAAACACTGATGTTAAAGCTCAACTTTAATGCTTTCTGGGATTTTTTTGGTTTCTGTCCCCCGAACGGAAATTAAACTTTCACGCTTTTTGCTGCACAGTAAACACACCACATACAGGACAGGAGTTTGTGTATTTTAAAAAGTCCATGTGAGGTAATTTTGTCGTCTCGGTGTGTGTGTAGGGGGGTTGTTTCCTGCCAGAACTCTTGATTTTTTTTCTCATTTTTTTGGGTGGTATGATGTGTTGTGTTGTGAGCGCTGTGTGCTGTAGCGAGGCGATGCAGCTGACCGATCCATCCATCATCTGCTTGTAGTCTCTCTGCTACTCGCTCCTCAAACTTGGTTTTTGTTTGGAAACCATTCATCATATTCCTGAGCATGACACACTGGCCAAAAGACATCCCAACCACAGCTGTGTGTGTGTGTGTGTGTGTGTGTGTTTCTTGGTATGCAGTCATGTATTTGTGCTACGCATTAAAACAACTCAGTACCAAAAAATCAAAAACAGACACAAAATTGTCCCGATATTTTTCATATGGCTGAATTTATTAAGGTGAAGGTTAAGATTCTTGGAAAGAATTTTCTATTTTTCATCTCAACAATCATTGACTGTAACGTCCCGACTGGACTGAACAGAGCTTCCATGTTCGTGAGCTCATGTTATGCAGCTGGAGTTTTATTATAGTGGCGCTCAAAGCTTCTAACACCAAAGACAATATCTAAAACATCTAAACAGGTAGAGATTACATTTATCTGTTCACATAAAAAAATAGATACAAAATACAAATACAAAGGCAAAATATTTTCAGTTGGCAACAGGTGGGGGCTGCCTCCACATAAAGCTAACACAGAGTAACGTAAGAGTTCCGTACGTAAGGTTTCATTGAAACCTTTACAGGTACTAAAACTCTCACTGAAATCCTGGCGTCCATTTCAAAAACATTCCAACATGCAACATTATTTTTGAGCATTTACCACTCAAAACAATTAAGTTCATATTTATCTGCATCAGGAACACAACAGGAAGTCCAATTTTTTGTTATCCCAATCAACATCCAGTATTATGTTACCAATAGAGCTCTCAAAGTCCTGATTATCTCATTGCTAACAGATAATAAATTGTCCACACCATGCAACCTTTTAGGATTTCGGGGGCTCTGAAGACTGTCACCAACAATGAAAATTCACATGTGATGCTCAGAAAATTAGATTAAGATAGTTGCTAGTATGATACCCTTATGTGTATTTTGCATAAGGGCCTTTTGTTAATTAAGGTTTTCTTGTAGTTAGTTAATAATTTATGCAATAAACATCTAATCATTGTAAGTGGACAACATGCTCTAAGCCAGACCTGATTCATATTAACTAGATATATCATCCTCTTTTTCTGCTTTATTCAACTTAAATCAATGTTTTTGGCAGAAGAGTTTGTAAATTTGTAGTTTCACATTTAACAGAAGCTAAAACAAAAAGAAACTTGATTTGAAACCATAATTTACTCGCAGAGAAATGGAGCAGAAATTCGGACACTGCAATTAGTTTTTTACCTCGAGACAGGCCAGACCTTTTTATCTAGGTCTCTCTCTCTCTCTCTTTCTCTAACTCTGGCCTGCTTCCCGTACATCTGCGGACTCAAAGCTACAAATGACGTGATTATGATATATCATGTAACAGAGAAAGTCTCTTTGTTTCTGCCGTAAAAGAAAGAAATCAATACTGGGGCGGTGCGGATCCTTCAGGGGCCACGGCGTCTCCTCTGGACTGACCAGGTACGGGTTAGGCCCGGCCGGGGGTTTGGCGGGCTCAGAAATGCTGATTCTACATTTAGCCTGACAGTGATGCATGTTTCGGCCTCGGCGTCCGGTTAGCCCGGTACCTGAGGGTCCGGCCGAGGAAGATCAGCTGCAGACCAGGATGAGGTTAAGGATGGAGGAGGAGCAAAGGGGGAGGCCAGAAACCCGGAATTATTTTTAGAGCCAGGAAAGTCTGGGAGGGAACGAAAGATGAAGGAGACAGAGGGAGTATTTTTTATGAGGGTGGGAGACGAGGGAGTTGAAGAGAGAGAGAGAGGAGAAACAGATAATTCTGCAAGAGAAAGACGAGCTGTTCAAGATTTCAAATGAAAGTCTCCAACAATTTTTATGTCATTTCATTCTGGTGACACCTTCGGGAATAACTTGCATGTCATCCCAACATTGTCAACATTTGATCACATGGTTATTTTTGCTCAGTTTTCACTTCTTTCTCATTTTAATAAAATAAAAAAAATAATATAAAATCTAAAAATATATATAACAATATCCTTGGTTCATCAGTGTCACAAATCAGGCACATGATAAATAAATAAAAGTGAAACAAAAAATAAGATGGTAAACATTAAACCCATAAATAAACATCAGCATGTTAGCATGCGGCTGTGGACAACTTGGACCCCATGTAAGAGATACTGTATATGTCCTAAGACAGTTTCTTTTCATCACACGTTAAATATGTATGTGTATATGAATGGAGAGAGGAGTATCAGTGGTGATGCGACATTATGAGCATCAGCACATCAAAAAAAAACAACATAGTGATTAGATGATTAGCTCTCTGTGTCTATAAGGTAACCCAGTCCCAGGCAGACCCAGACGTGAATTGTGAACTTGACCCTACAAACTACAGATTGTGGTAGGTCCATCTCATAATATGAAACATTTAATAAGCTTAAGCTTAAATGAGTGCAGTAATATGTCTCATAGAAGGAGTGTGCTGTTGCTATTTCACCAGCAAAAGACGTGAAAACACTACAGCTACCCCTCTAGTGAGGAAAACGTCTATGTTTGATGATATCTTGTTTGTTAATTTCTTCAGCTTGCTCTTGCAGGTGGCGCTGTGTTTAGGCCGCGTGAGAGAACTAAAAATCTCTTTAGGTTTTATTTGAATTTGCACTTTATTCCTGCTTCCCCTCCACACACACACACTCTGCCCCCCCCCGTTTGTGATGTTGACCTCTGGCCTCTGACCTCTCAGCGGAGCGTGTCGAGGGTCATCATTAGACTGGTCCAGAGCCTGTGGGAGACATCCAGCTCTGACACACCGCTCTGACTCTGTAGATAAAAAGATTTGAAGGTTGGATACTACTGAGGGTCGATGTATTGAATTACCATTACTGTCTGTTCTGTAATTCACTTGCTGGTTTATGGACTTTGCAAGTATGTTTTTCTAAGTCAGTGATTTTACTAGTCAAGATTATTTGACGGATGTCATTTTCATTTTAACTTTACACTGTGTTTACAGGAGGCATACAGTGCATGTGTGTTTGCACAGGATGATGAGAAATGAAATTCTGATTGGCACAGTAAAAATGCTCCAACACCAGGCTGACTTGAGACTGCTTACCTCTCTGTGTGGTCAGAATTTGGAGTCAGAAAATATTTTGATTATTGCAAGTTTGTGATTTATGCTGTCTGAAATGAACCACCTTTTTGCTGTCTTTCAGCAAAGTTAATGACAATGAAATCTAAACTCTAAATTAGGGATGAATCAATTTGATTTTGATTGATCCGTACTGGCTAAAATAAATCATTCTTTACTGAACTCTACAGTGTTTTGTGAGTGTCAGCCTGCAAGTGTTGCAAAGCTGCTCTCCATTGTTATAAACTCCTAGACTGAGTTACAAGAGAAGACATGGCATTTTCAGATTTATTAGTTTTGTCCATCATCCTAAACAACATCACAGTTTATAGAATCACTTCCTGCCTTAACTTTGACCTATTATACTGACTGTAGTTTACATTATAAAGAAGAACAATGACTCAAGTCAACTCAAGTCCACATCTATGCTATTTTACAGTGCTGGAAAAAGTACTCAGATCTTTTACTTAGTGTACAAATACAACCAAAAGTACTGCATTCAAAATCTTATTTGAAAAAGTGCAAAATTATTAGCATCAAAATATACTTACTATACTATATATATAAAGAAGCAAAACTAAAAGTTTGCAGAAAGCCCTATTTCAGAAGAACATGTATTATATTATATTAGTGAGTTGTTATTATTATTGATGAATTAAGGTGTACACTTTAATGTTGCAGCTTGTAAAAGCTAGAGTTCATTTTTTTGACTTCATATTCTGCTGGGTATAACCTATAGTCAGACGAGTTTAATAGTTGATTTATATTAATGTGGTAATAATCAAAATCTGAGAACGGACGACAGCAAATACATGTAGCAGAGGAGAAGTATAAGTAGCATAAAATGGTAGCCTTAAGTAGCTAATACACACACTATTTAAAGGGCTTTAATTGTGCAGACACGTTTCTCAGTACAAAAGTCTCCACGAACAGATCAAGATGTTGCGAATAAAACATCAGAAGTCGGACTAATATCATACAGACTCAAAGTTTTTCCCGCGTGTTTCCAGCTGGGAATAATGTCGACAAATAAACAATGCTGACAGGAATGTGTTTACAATAGATAACAACAACAAAAAAAGTAGCATTTGTTAAACTGCTGGCAGACTGTGCAGCTGGCCAAAAGTTAAAAATAAGGCAGAGGTCCTCACAGAGAGCGTGTAAATCCTCACACAGGATGGATGTAGCTGTCGTTATTGCCGTTGTTGTTGTTGTGTCCACCATTCCTTATAGAGACAATGGTGTTAATGAGCCTCACATATCAACCACGGCACACTCCATCCTCTGTGTGTGTGTGTGGGTGTGTGTATGTTGGTCAGGGGCTGTATATCTCAGTGTGAAGGGTTGGTTTTGCTTGTATTTGTCTTTAGTTGTCTTTTGAAGCAGCTCAGACTCCGACTGAAAAACTAATCCACACTTAGACAAGATCAGTAACTGACAGCTGATAGCTTCGCTTCTTTCATTCAGCTGTAACCAAATCAAAAACTATTTATGGAAACTCGGTTTTAATTTAGCGTATTACCTCCCCAAAACTCGACACTGAAGTCTCCTTTTATGGACAAACTTTATGGCATTTTTGACGACAGCACCCGAATTCTCCGACCTTGGACTGTAAAATTACAGTTTCACCTCTCGCTCGGTCTGAAATCTCTGATCATCGGGCAGCGCCGGAGTCGGGTGGGGCGTCACGGTGCGTTCACTGTCTGTCAAAGGCAGGATGTGGTAGAAATTCTCTCTTGAAATCAGGCTCAGGTTTGCCATCTGTCAGCTCTGATGGCCTAGCTATCGATCCAACGCTTGGGTCACACCAGGACCCTGACCCCCCACATCACTGCCTGACACACACAGACACACACACACACAGAGGTAGGTTTAGGTATGTGACAGTAATGTGACAGTCATTTTCCCTTTGTGATGGCTGTCATTGTCAGCCTGCTGAGCAGCTACACAGCCGTCGCTCTGAACCTTTTTATCCAACACTCGCGTAAAACCCCAACAACCTCCATCACAGGCTGATCCACATGCTGTGTGTGCCTGTGCGTGGGCATGCATGTGTGTGCTGTTCAGTCAGACTTTAGGGTGATAAAATACACAGCAACAGCTAACAACAGGCAAAAATAAATTAAATATAAAAGAAAAAAATTGGGTGGTTTTTTTTTTTTTTAAACATGACAAATTGACAGCTGCAACTCAGGAGTGTACGATAAGTGTGTGAATGTAGAGTGATTATAGGTCTGGACGATAATTTAATGTCATTGTTTGGCATACATGTTCAAGTATAGAATATATAGCTCTAATGTGTATATGTTTACGGCCTGCACTACTAACAAACCACTACTGTGAACTGTTCTTTTTCATATGATCCAATGTTTTGCAACCCCGGCAATCAGAATAATAATGCTATCACATCATCTAATAATGCGATCACAAAATATGTAAGTTCAGGCCTGTAAAAATAGGACTGAAATACTTCAGAAGAACTTCATTTGTAATGTTATGCAATGTAATGTAACTGTTCCACCTGTTCGTCCTCCAACAATGATGGGTTCTCTCTGCAGGGGTTAAGTCAAAGGCTACTGGACCTCCATCTGTTGTCTTTACTTGTGCCCTCTTGTCCTGGAGGTTATTTTACAGTGTCATAAAATTATCAGTAAGCAAGTAGAAGAAATAACAAAAGGAGGCCAATATTCTCTAGGATATCTTTGTATTTCATTTTAATTTGCTCCCATGTCCTGTTGGACAACTGGCTTTGCAAATTTAGAACGTAAATCATATACCTGTTCTTTTAAATGCCAAAATGATGACTCTAGTCATTGTTGCCTGATTGCCCTCAGTCTCAGTTAAGCCTTCAAACTCATAATCCTCCATTAAAAGCTGCTGCGGTGAAGAATTGCTCTCTCTCTATTGCCATTTTTGCAGTTCTGTGAGATGGATGATCATGGTTTCCTTTCTCTACTTAAACGCCCTCCTGGTCAAGATGGTTACGCACAGTAATCAAGAATAAATCAATCCAGGGTGGTCTAATCAGTCCTGCACGAGTCTTGTAAGAACCAAAACAGGCGGATATAAAGTATCAGGATGAACTAAGACAAAACACGTCACTTTATCTTGGAACGGGTCCCTCAATTTATCAATATGTACTCATTTACACCTCATATACTTTTACGTAGACTGTATATCTGTATTCTACATAAGCATAAGCATTATTATCATTGTATGGTATATAAGTTCCTATTTTTTAGTTCAGTTTCAACTTAAGATTTTTGTTATTTATTGTAATTAATTTGTTTTATCTGCCTCTTTAAGTAATATGTGTATTTGTTACGTGTGTTTGTGATGTATGTTGGAGTTGGCTGATAGCTACAATTTCCCAAATTATAAATTGAGGTGCCAAATGTATTGCCCACGGGCCTGGCTTTCTACTCCAGACCACTGGATAACTTTCCATAGTGTAAAACTGCGCAAAGTCATCCATTGGAAAAAAAAAAAAAACAACAAAAAAACATTGAGGTTGTGCTATCTGAGAATAAAGTAGCAGAATACATAGATTTTACCTTCTTATGTACAGACAGGTTGCCACAATGTGTCAGCTAATGTTTAGCATTTAACAACCAGTGGAAAATGTCTTTGTCAAAAAGTGAACAGAAGTGTTGGTGTTGTCAAAAATTGGGCCACTTCCTAGTTATTCCTCGAGGTTTGCGTACTTATCATGGTGAAAAATACAACTTGCAAAAACAACAGAGAACAGAGAAGATAAATGAATGGTTGCTATGTTTGAAGAAACAGCAGTCTGTTTTTAGTCGTAGCCGTGAGATCAGCGATGCAGCTGCGAGAGCTAGCTACGTTACTGCTAACGAAATAGCATCAGCGTCAGAGGCATACTCAGGCCGAGGTTGCATTACACTTTCTCGCTTTCTGTCATTTAATCATAATCTATTATTACCTGTCATTTCTAATTATTTTTTTATTGATGTATGTTCCTTACTGTTCAACTTCGAAACACCTCCGTAACGCTCCTTCCCTTCTTTCAGCTGGCTTTCAGGGTTCAATCCAGACTTTGAAAAACACTTAAGCAGATCAAATGTGCCGTCCAGCAGCTGGGATATGCAGCAGAAGAAACAGCAGACAGGAGCACATTGAACTGGAATTGGTACTCAATGAAGAGTCACTTTAATGAGAAGAAAAGCTGTTTTTTCCTTTTTCCTGTTTACCTTCAACTGCAGCTGATCTATTCAGGTTACTCGTCATTGACAGTGTAAAGCTGATCTCATTTTTCACTTAAAGTTTACAACACTACATTTTTCAGCTTTTCTTCAGGTGGTTCTGTAGCTGGAAGGTCGCAGGTTTGAGTATTTCTTCTATCCATCTCTGTCGAATGAAACAAGGCTCCGGGACGACCTCTGACCTCTGATCCCTCTTTTTAAGGTACGCTCTGTTTTACACTTGGTTAATGATTAAACTCTGAAACGATTATTCATTTAAACTCCAGGACACTGCAACTCTAATTAACTCATGAAACCAATAAAATTATTTGACTGTAGGACTCAAAAACATCTGAAATTTAAAAAAAAAAGAAAGAAAAAGCTAACTGCATTTTGTGTCACTGAAACTGAATGAGGATGGTACATTTTACAGAATACCTTCAGGACATAAATGATTAATTATGAAATTCTGTGAAGACCAGACACAAAAACTTTACTGACATATTGAACACAACCTAACAGAGTGTCTAACAGTGATATGGATACTATTGGACTTTCTTTGGAAACTAGGTACTGAGACAATTCTCAATTTAAACAGTGAAATCCAATGAAATCCACCCTACAAATGACATATATACTAGATACAAATATTATCCACAGACACCTGTACTAAAGTAATAGATTAATATTTATTATTAATTATACTGTAATGGAAATTGTTGCAGCCCAATACTCTCCAAATTGTGTTGGAGAAGAAAACCCAATTAAAATAAACAAGCAAAAAATATCACCATTGGTCAGAAAACATCAAGCATCAATATGACAAACATTTTCCATTGAAACCAATGTTGTTAAAATTCTCACCATGTGGCATCAAAACTTTAAATCAAACATACTCCAAAAATGTATTAATGCTCATTCATTCTTGTGAACAATAAAGCACATTGATTCCCATTCCCATACCCAAACACGACAACACTGCTCACTGTGACCATGTTAGCCAGTGACATTAGCATTTAGCGTTTAGCTTAAGGCACCTCTGTGTAAAATTAGCACAGCCACCACAAGTTTCACTGTGCGTGTCTTTTCAACATTTCAGTAAGTATCCATATAATTCTACTGACATGATGCCTCAGACCGGTACACTGAGCTAAAGGAGATCCTAAACCATCTTCACGCAATGCCTCAGACGTATCAGAGTGATCTCTTCGAGACTTTAATATTGAGTTAGTGGATATTTTTTCATTACGATAATCAAACTGATGGACATTAAGGTAAGGTACTTTTAACAAACAGCATCAGTATCTGCGGCTGTAAAACATGCACATTGTGAACAAAATTCACAAAACGCTCACACACAAACTAGCTGAGATGTGTAAAATAAAAATCTAAGACACACACACACTGTCTCTCTCTCTCTCCAGCTAGAGGACGAGGCAGCAGTAGGTGGGCGGTCCAGTTTTTCTTCTTCATTAGTGTTTGTGCCTGCAGGTGTTAAATAATATTAATGACCTCCAGCGTCACTACTTACCTCTGCGCTCGGCCTCGCCTCAAGTGATTTTATCGACTCCCGACTCCTCAGTCAGCGTGTGTGTGTGCGCGCGCGTGTGTGTGAGATTATTCTGCTGCGATATTATCAGGAACTTTAATAAGTTGATTAGCAGCGAGGCGCTATCTGCTAACTGGATCTAGATGATGATGTTGATTGGACGGAGCGCACCGCCATCCATCTTTCTGATTGGCTAATAACTGAAATCCATCACAGTTTCACCCGGCTTTGGTCATGGGGTGTGTGTCTCTCAGTGTGTGTATCTCGTTCACCCCACTTAATCTGCTTTATTTCATTTTCTTCTTCTTCTTCTTCTTCTTCTTTTTCCCCTTCTTCTTCTTCGTTACCACCCTCTACTTGTTTGTTTCACCTTCGTCTCTCTCTGTTTTCACTTTCCCTTCCCTACCGCCTCCTGTTTTGGTCTCTCTCTGGTCCTACCTTTAAAAGTATTTTTGTTCTTTTCACTTCACACTTTTTTTCTCTCCTCCTCCTCTAGGTTTAGAGAGCAAGACCTTGTGATATAGGACACACACACACACACACACACACACACACAAAGAGGGTGTTTGTTAGTCTTTCAGAGCAGAGAGTAAAACTTTATTTCAGTTCAGACGGTAAGAGGGAAAGAAAGAAGTTACAGGAGAAATGTTAAAAGGAGTCAAAAAAGGAATAAAGAAAAAGAAAAACAGGAGAATGAGGGAAGGAAAGGAGTGAGAAAAGAATGAAGGAAGTTAAAAAATTAAGGGTGGAAATATGTAATTAAGGATGTAGAGAAAGTGATGAAGAGTAAAATGAAGAGAAAGACAGACTGAACTCTATGTAACACACTCAACAGAAAGAAAAGAAGAGGCGTGTGTGAGTGTGTGTGTGTGTGTGTATTGATCGGCAGCAGTAACCACATGTTCGGCCAGTATTGATATTCAGGGTCACTGAAGCCAACAGCTCTTTGTTCAACACACACTCGCACACAAGAGTGCCCACGCTGTTAAACACACAGTGGTAAAACATGACCAAATACCTCACACAGCAAAGAGACACGATAAAGTGTTCACACAGTAATGAGAATATGAATAAAACAGACAACTATATTTATAGAGCAGCTTTCTAAACAGAGTTACAGTTCTTCTGGAGGCCGTCCGCACTGTAAAAACCACAGCAGTGGTCATTTGTTCAAAGTAAAATAACATTGTGAAATAACATTGTGAAAGTTTGTTGGAACCCTACAAGACATCATGACGTTTTTATGATTTCCTGCCAAGTGTCTAATGAGTGAGTAATGACTTGTGTCTCAGAAGCAGAGGTGGAGGTAATGCGTTGTTAAGGAGTAACTTGAGTAACACCACATGTGAATCTTGCTTTCACCTTTTCACCTTGCTTGCAGGTGACACAGCACGTTTCTGCCCGCACACGCAGCAGCGTTGTGGCTCGTGGTCAGAGGTCAAACAGATTTTTTCAAAAAGAGAGGCAGCAAAATGAAGTAACTTAGCTTAAGTATGTAAGTTACTCTTTAAACACCATTTAAAGGGCCGAGTGTTGTTCCTGTAAAGCGTTATTTTAATAAATCTTAATTTTCCGTGTGCTGTTGACAATGCTGCATAGGTTGTGAGGATGTTGAGACCTCAGATGAGCAGCGTAGAAATAAGTCTGAAAGACCAGCCGCCATCTCTAGACTTGCATTCTGCTCTCTCACAAATCTGGACTCTTGGATAAATCAGGGCTTAGTTTTTTGCATTGGATTTACTCTGCATGAAAGAATCGGGGAAAACCAGAAAACTTAAAACCAAACTTTGCCTAGACCCCAGCTGGGCTGGACTTGAACCCAGAAGTCGTACCTGTTACTTGCTGATAGAGGGCTATTTTCCAATTCAGTTTAGATCAAACACTTCTGTACTCTGGTTATGCCTAATAGCTTTGAAAATAACAACATGGGGGTGTTGGTCAATCGTAGAGCATCTGCCCCATGTACAAAGGCTCAGTCCTTGCCGCAGCAGCCCAGGGTTAACCTGCGGCCCTTTGCTGCATGACATCTCTCTCATCTCTTCTCAGCTGTCTCTACACAATAAGGCTTCAAAGAAATGTATATCTTTAAGAAAATAGCGACAGGGACGATCGTTGAAGTTGAGCATAGAGGCTACATTATACATACAGTATGTTATACTCCATTAAAACAAACTGCCCACAGTGGTGCTGATGCAGTATGTTGTGAGGCATTGCTGTTGTTGAAAGAGGGTGACGCATCACTCCATTAAGAAAAACGCTGTGCGCATTTACGCACGAGGCACAGCAGGGTACATCATTGATTATTTGACAGGATCAGTCAGGATCTAATGTTGTGGGTGCTTCTACACGTAGCGTTTATCCGTGAACACTATGCACTATGTAACTTTGGGCTCCAGGTACGATCATCCGTGAGAAGTACATAACGCTTTACGGCACTAAGTCAGACACCACCAACTATTTCACTGATTTTGGTGAAAATGGATCATATTTTATGGAGAAACTGTCCACAATGACAGTGGTATTGCACTCTAAAATTGGGGGTGCTAAATTGCAAATATACCAATTTTTATACCATGGTGCTTAAATAAAATATTTCCAGCAGTTACAGTTTTGTAGCTTTAATATACTTGGGATGCAAGCAAATTTAGCCCACCAGACTTTGTTTACTTGCTCAGATTTGAACCTTTTCTCTGTACAACATTGTACTGTACTGTAAGATAGTCACTTTCATAGAATTGGCTTTTTCTTTATTTTATAAAGCATCTACAACAAATATTAACCGTAGAATCAAATCGTATCGTTCTTGCACTGTATTGATTCGTATTGAATCGGTCTGTAATAAAAGGATATCGTTTTCGAAGCGAATCGTAACCTGTGTATCTAGATGCGTATTGAATCGTCTATCACAGAGAGCTGTGCAACCCTAATCTACATGTTGTGTTTGACGGAGAAATTTTAAGGATCACACTACTCTCAGACACACAGAATCACACTAAAGTGCATACAAAAGACAAAATTGTGTGTGTGTGTGTGTGTAACATGCATTCTTCTAACTTGCTCTAATTAATTCCTGCCTACTATTCTCTGGCTGTAATGTTCCCGCACCTCACTGTCTGACACACCTGTTGACTGGCTGAGGTGTGTGTGTCTCTCTGTGTGTGTATATGCGTGTGTATGTGTGTGCAGGCATGTCACTCTGAGTAATTAGTCTTTGGCCTGAGCAGAGAGCCAATACACTGTTTCCACAGCCGCTGAAACTCTTGAGACTCACCATCTAACACACATACACACACGCACACACAGATGCAAGCAGTAGCAGGTTAGATTAATGTGTGTTGTGTTTGTCGTCCCGGAGGAAAGCAGCTCACTTAATAAAGAAAAATAATTCCTTTCCTCTTTCTCTAGATTCCCTTCACTTTCTGGGAACTGTGTGTGTGTGTGTGTGTGTGTGCGTGTGTGTGTGTTTGTTTGCTTGGCTGAAAAATGCTCTTGTTAATATTTTGGATCAACATGTATTATATTATTTGGGTTTTACTCAGCCTGCTATATCTTACTTTGCATTGCAGGGACCTACTGTTTTTTCTTTTCTGTTGTTGTTTCATGTTACTAAAAACCAAAATGTCAGTGCTTGGATGATTTAAACACCTTTACTAGTAACCGAGGAGATTATATATGGAGATGTGAAATGCTCAGGTTCAAGATTAGTTGTCATTGCTACAGTTAAACAAAATGTCTCTCCTGTGGTGCATCAAGCTGCAACATAGAAGCATAACAAATACAACACAACATAACAGACACAATAATAAATAAACACAATAATTGCCAAAACCTGCAGTTCCTCAAACAGCCACTTGAGGCTGGCTGCAAAACTCAACTCAATCTCTAAAAGCCCCCATATTAAAACTTCATAGTGTAAATAAACATGTTTGCTGCCTGGTCTGCATGTTCATGTCAACTGTACTGAGTCTGAATTTATATATATATATATATTTTAACCAACTGTTCAAATTAAGACTTAAAATTATGCATAATTAAGGGCATGGCTGTTTTGATTGACAGGTGCGTACAGTCTGTGGTTGAAAGTTTACTCTTAATCTTGAAACCACTTGTTGACAAAACAATCTCAGTAAAATGCATAATAATACTATAATATATCAATTATTTTTTTTTCACTTTTTCAGTTAAAATAGAAGTCGACCTGGAAGGAAAGTGAAATTAGAGGGCTATTCTAGTCTGCTCAGCTCAGATGCTGTGTGCTTCCCTTTCTCTCTGCGTTCTCCGGGCTGAGGTAAAGTTGACATCTCCAAACGGTGACGAGTGTGCTGCTAGCATCTCTATCAGACATTTATCAGTGTAGATGTTGATAATTTATGCTGTATTTTTCGGTTTCTCTTTCGCTAAAAAAGTATGGGAACCCCTGATTTTGAGTGATAGGTCCTTAAAATGTAATCAAGTAGACAAATACAGACGGTATTTGCTTCAGGGCTCCTAAAGTGCATTAATCCAGCTGTGGTGATAACAATATCCATTTTAGTAAAACCAGGTCCATGTCAGGCCCGGGTCAAACATCCCTGGATGATTTAAACCAGGTCTTCCCAAAGGTCTCGCAATGATTTTTATTTCTCTTCACTGGTTCACCGTCCAATTCAGCATCAGATTCAAGACTCTTGTGGTCACTTACAGCTCTGCATGGTCAGGCTCGTGCCTACATCAGAGATCTACAACCCGCAGTTCTCTGAGGTGCTCTGGGTTTGTTGGTTGTTTCTATCATGCTAACCTGCTGCTAATATTTACGAATTCATGACCAAAAACTTTAGTTACTTTTTTTCCATAGGCTATTACAAAAATCTTCCTCTTGATTATGGCTGCACTCTGTAAGCATAAGCATAACATCAGCATCATTGCTGAGTGTTTTTCTTTAGGATGCCACACACAAACACACACACAGTCCAGTTGAAGGAGAGTTGTATCATCATTTAGTCTTGTTTTATTTCCTCTGTTTCCTCATTAGAAGCAGGAGATTAAAGCTGCTCGGCCATTGGTCTTCATTTGGACCAACACACACATTGATAATGGGCCTGAGTGTGCGTGTGTGTGTACATCTCCCAACATGCACGCATGTCTTGTACTTACTGTGTGAGTTTGTATGGATGATTTGTTACGTGTTCAAGTGTGTTGGTGTGTGTGTGTGCATGTGCGTGTGTCAGGTGACCGCCTTCGTAATTAGCCGGGTCAAGCTAATTGACCTTGTGGCGTGGGTGCGAGTTAGCCGCAGATTGCTAACGTTTGTCGTGCTGTGACTCTGAGCAGTGATGGATGTGTCTGAGAGCTTGTTACACAAACCAACAGAAAAACCAACAAAACCCCGTGAACCACAGTGAACCTGCAGGACTTTACTTGTTTTTAGTTATAAGTGATTGTCAGGGTCAGACCACCAGCAAACACCCAAACACATCTGTCTGTTTTCGAGTGTTTTCCTCCAGGCAGCCTCAAAATGCTGTTGGTTCCCTGATTTTGTCTGAACCTTGAATTATTAAAATATCAACCAGAAAACTGCTTTTTTTAGAAGAAGAAGAAGTGACTGAATTGATCCTGTACTGCAGGTATTTAGAGCAGAATTCAATAAATAAAATGAATGAATAAATTGACTATATTTACATTTAGGGCTGTTGGATGGAGGAGTAAACATCTGAAGATATGTGTGAAGCCTTTTCCACTATTTTCACAATTTCTTTGTAAATATACAGGGCTGAAAGGTGGCTGTAGGAAAATGTAGTTTGAGCTTTTATAGATGGTGAAGTACTAATGAAATATGTTTTCATGGCAGCCTCACAGACATTAATGTACATTTCTCAAAGCAGTCCTGCAATATTAGTCACTAAAGACTGGCCAAAATGTAGCTAAATACGTTAGTGAAGCTTTAAACTGAAAATGTTTTCACTCCAAAGCAAATGCAATTCTACTGGTGAAACATATTGTCTTCTGTGGTAACATTTTGTCCTGTTCCCTATAGGGTGGCATTAGAGGTAAGCCTCAGCCACAGAGACCTGGACCTGGATAAATGGCTGAAAATGGATGTATGCATGCAAATGAGCAGGACCTGCTCCTTCTGGAGGGAGGGACAACACCTGAAGTGGCAAGTAGTGGTGGTTAGTACATTTTCAAGTGCTGCGGGTACACATAATTTCCAGTGTATTCTATTTATGCTGGAGTTTCTGGTCACTTTATTAGGTGAATGTACATTTAAAATGTGAATGAATGATTTCCTGCTGTACATTCAACTATATAAAACTGGTAAAGCAAAAAAACAAAAACATTTTAACATGATGAATGATTTTTCCTTCAAAACCTACATAGTTTACCTCCTACGGACCTATGTCTGCAAGCTTCCAGTCTTCTTCTTTCCTACCATTTGCTGGCTCATTACTGTTTATAATTGCTATAGTTTATCATGTTTAAATATTAAGGTACACTACTTTTATCCATGAAAGGATTTTTTTTTGCAGCTAAATGTATCTTCTGGAGAACGTTTGCCAGCAAATGACAGAGGAATTCTGCTTGCAGATAACATGAAGGAGCAATACATTTGTTGATTACCCACTACCCACAATGTAATGATACAAGGTTGGTTGAAAATCATAAAGTTTCTGAATACTTTTTAAGCCTCTGAATACAGTTGTTATTATTAGTCATTATTATTATATCCA
Organism: Nibea coibor; assembly: GCA_023373845.1. Classification (NCBI taxonomy): domain Eukaryota; kingdom Metazoa; phylum Chordata; class Actinopteri; family Sciaenidae; genus Nibea; species Nibea coibor. The sequence continues at coordinate 8,175,003 of CM041737.1, read as the reverse complement.
AATTTTTCATGTGCATGTAGTTATACATTGGATCATATTTGTGTGAAGTGTCTGACACTGATTCTGTTGTAGAAACTGTTTCCCTTCTAAACATTGAACATAAATTTGGGATCAGAGCAGCGCTGAAGTTGCCTTCAGCTAACAAGCAGGATAGATTTGTTCTCCGGATCCAGTCCTGACCTGTGATCGGCCTCCTCGCTCCATACAGATCCACTCTGAGGCAGCGGCGGCGGGTTATCGACGCCTCGTGGCCATTATGATTTATACCGAGAAACATCCAGTCAGCCGGCTGCTGGCGAGCCTTTTTACAAATGATGAAACGATAAAAACAGGAAGTCATATTTCCTCACAAAGGCTTTTTTTTTTTTTTTTTTTGAAAAATTAAGACAGAGCGGTGGAGATGGATGAGGCTTTAAAGTGACGGCGGTGGTCTATGACTGCTACTGAATGGGCCGCATCCTTAACAAATGTCCCCATCACTCCTGCCTGTGTAGTGAAGCTCGATCGCCCGCTCCCCCACTCTCGCTCTCCCTCTCTGCAGAAGATGGATGTGTGTGTGTGTGGCCTATGACAGAGTAATGTGTCCTGGCATGCTAGTTGGGTTTATTAGCAGAAACTAGTTATTTCTGGGCCCCCCTGTGAGTGTGTGTGTGTGAGTGTGTATCAGCAGTGATAGATGCAGTGTGGCTCCAGTTGATTTTGTTCATTTGTCAAACGGCTGGAGAAAGGGTTAATCAGCTCTCTCTCCCTCTCTTCTCTTTCTCTTTTTTCTATTTTACATCTCTCCGTCTCTTCCTCTGTCGCAGCTTCTCTTCTTTCGCAATTTGTTTCTTCATTCTCGTTTATTGTGTCCTTCCCTTTCTCTTTGCCTTTTCTTCTCTTTCCTTTCCCCTGTACATTTATCCCTCCCTTCTCTATTTCATTATTTTTCATCTTTCCCTCTTTTGCCTTTCGTGTCATCTTACTTTTACAGACGCAGCGGCACCCAGAAAAGTGATAAAAGTGCACCTGTGTTAGCATTTATGCACAAACAGCTAGTACAGTATATCCAGGAATTTCACTCAAGAGCTTCTGAAGTGTGTGCGTGAGACTTTGCTTAAAACGCTACCTTGATGAAAAGTTGTAAGACATCTGGCTCAAGCAAAAGGTTATTAAGGTGGTCAGGTGTGTACTTATGAAGTGCAAGCGAGTTCTCTGGACCAGCCAGCACTGGAAGCCAACACTGGTCCAGATTTGGCCCATGACTTCCCAGCACAGAAGTCCTCACTCATTTACAGTAGGTTAAGTTTTGTTCCAGTGCTATACAACCCTCATTCCAAAAGAGATGCTGTGCAAAATGTAAATGAAAACAGAATACTAGTGCACAGTTTCAGAAAGCACTTAAGCTTATCGGTTTGAACATTAAACATCTTGTCTTTAAACTGTATCTAAGTGAATATAGTTCAGAAAGGATTTGCAAATCATTGCATTCTTTTTTCCATTTGTTTGACACAGCATAAAGAATGGGCGACGTACATGTGACATCCCATTTCTGAAGAGCAGTTTTGAAGGTCGAAATCTGTGGCTCTGGTAGCTGCCATGTTGGTAGTCCTGGCTCTGCCACATCCCGGCTAATCTAAACATTAATAATAATGTTTGGGTATTCAAATAAGCCATCTGTAACAATGACCACGTCAGTCAAAGCAACCACACTGTTAATTATGGTATGTTAATTAATAATTATTTGATGATAGTGGTGTAGTGAGTTCTTGAAAATTCAGCCTCAGTACAGTTGTCATGAATAGGGGAATTAGGTATAGAGACCAAAACCAGTTTTTTGTACCAGGCTGCAAACATGTTTATTTCTGCTGTGAAGTTGCACATTTTAATATGTGGACTTATGGAGACTGACTTGTTCTGGAGCCAGCCTCAAGTGGCCATTTGAGGAACTGGAGTTGCATTGCACTGACATTTGGCATAGGCCACTTGGCTTTACGCTGTGGCCCAACTTTTTTAAAAGTGGAGTTGTCAAGCACAACAGGCTGTTACAGTTGACTCAGCTACACAAACAGCTGTCTCATTAACCATCTTACCATCTTATTAACCAGCCAAACTATACTCGCAGAAAATTGAGAGAGATATCAGAGAATTTTTTTTTGTTTTTTAGTGCCACCATAATAAAAGCCTATTATTATTATTATTATTATTTGCACATTTCATTTATATACTTAATATTTTATTATGTTTTTATAACTTAAACACAGTCCGTTTGAAATATGATCTGAGATCAGTCTAAAAATCAAACACCATGACAAAGTGAGAAATGACAATCAGAATGAAAACAGTGATGGAGAGGAGGAAAAGCATGTAAGACAGAGATGTAGTGATAAAGTCCAAAAGGAAGTAAGAAGGAAGTGAAGAATAAGGCGACACGTGGGAAAGAAAGGGTAAAAAAGATAAAAAAGTAATAGCCCGTAAAGAGAGGGAAGAAAAGGAGGATGAAAAGATAGAAACACACACACACACTCATCCCCTGCTATCCATCCATCTCAGCTTGTGGAAATAAGGGCTTCCTTGTTGTCAGCTTGTTATTTTTTTCCCTCCTCCTCCCTCGCTCTCTCTCTTTCTGTTCATCGCTGCCTCGCTCTCCCTGCGTCCTGTCGTCCGCCAGCGTTCCGTCATGTGTGAAGGTATCGATTTGCCAGCGTTTTAACCATCAAACTGCAGCTCCGCTTTTTAAACAATATCTGACGGACTGAGGGAGGGAGGAGGATGAGGGAGGGGAGAGATGAAGGAGGAACCAAGGAGGGGTGAAAATTGGAAGAGAAAAGGGAGTGGAGAAGAAGGGATGAGTAGAAGAGGGGTGACGAAGAGGCGGAAATTATGAGGCTTCAAAGTGGGCAACAGAAGAAGGAAGTAGTGGGACAGAGGAGAAAGAGGAGAGATGAAAATAAAGGAGAGAGATAAGAGCAGGATGAGGATGAAAGAGTGAGGAAGAAGAGCATAAGTTCACCCTTCTCATTCAGCTATAGAGTCCTTTTCTTGAATGATAATATGCAGAAATGCACGCGCGAGAGAGAGAGGATGGAGGAGAAGACTGGAGGATGGACAGAGGGAAAGGGTGGAGGAATAAAGAGGAGAAGACAAACATGTCTCCTTTGAAGCTCCATCACACTGGCCTCACCTCCGAGGGCAGACAGAGTCATCAAAGCAGAAAATAGAGAAAGAGGGGAAGAATAGAGGGAGCTGGTTTGAAGAACAAAATAGATGGACGGATGGGGGAGGAATAAAACTGTTTTTTTTTTTAAAAAGAGAGATGTAAGCATTCAAAGATTTGAAGAGACAGGCAGGAAAATGTGACAGACAGAGTAGTTTATAGAAAAAGACAGAAGACCAAAGACACAAAACAGATAGAGAGAGAGAGAGAGAGAGAGAGAGAGAGAGAGAGAGAGAGAGAGTGATTAGGAAAAAGAAGGAAGCCATATCAAAATGAGGGAGGATGCATCAGTTAAATCAAAAAGAAGAGAGGGAGACCGTGGAAGCCGTTGGGATTTAAAGAAAGAGTAACAGGAAGAGTAGGAGATAGAGGGATTTAAGAGAGAGAGATAAAAGAAGAGACGGGGACAGATGGAGGAATTTAAATGATGGAAGCGTTCAAAGAAAAATGAGCAGAGAAAAGAAAAGCAGAGTTGGGCGATGGAGCGATTGGACGACAACAATCTGACTACTGAAAAAGACAGAGACGGAGTGATAGAAAAACGAGTGTTAGTCCTCTTTATGGATCGCTGTTTGCTCAACCAAAGTTTGGCAACATTGATCTGCTGCCAGCACTGCATTTATCACTGTGTGTGTGTGTGTGCGTGCGTCTGTGTGTGTTCGCATTATTCTGTTTCTATTTAACAATCATGCCAATAAAGTAGAGTACATTTAAGTGTGTGTGCGCGCGCGTTTGATCTCCAGACCTCCTGCTGCGAGTTCACACACACAAACACACACTTGTCCGCGGGGGTGTTAAGGCCATTCAGTGGAGCATCTCGTCTTACTGGTGTGTGAAAACAATAAGAGAGATGGAGGAGGACGAAAAATCCATCCATCCCGCTGAGAGAGGGAGAGAGAGGGAGAGAGAGAGAGCTCCATCATCTTAAAAAAACCCTCCTCTCTCTCTGCTGGTAGTTTCAGTTTTAACAAGCGCGTCGTCTCTGATCCAAACAGCTGAGACAACATGAAGAGTTCAATCAAAAAAAAAAAATCTAAAAATCGATCTATTGGAGGGGGGGGGGGCTGTGGTTCAAATCGACGCCATAATATTATAGGATAATTCCTTTCTTTTCCTGTTTTTGTAGTTTTGTCCATTATTTTGATTAGTCATAATTTTTCAGCCATCACGAGCCATCGGCTTTCTTGCTAAGCTGAGACTGAGACCTGAGAAGCTCAACTGGTCAAGCAACACAGGCAGCCCTTTGATTGTTGACCGCCGTCCATCGCGTGCAAGTCTTACGCCGCACGTCAGCAGCTTCCGTCTTGAGTCACTGTCACACCTGGTGTGTTCAGCCACGGTACTGCTGTGGGCCGTTTGACAGCGCCACAACTCAATACACTCTCTTTCACTACAGGAACTTAGCAACCCGTAACCTGCAATACACGTAACAGCAGAAATTATCTTCCAATCTAAAACTTAAACATTAGGATAATTAAATTAAATCAAAAGAAGAGAGGGGCTCTTCAAATGAATGATTTGAAGATACCCCAGACCGGCACACACCCTGCTAACCAGCTGTCCAGACAGCTCTGTCTCCCCGGACTGGCTGCTGCCACCAAACACAAATGCCCCGTCCAGCTAGCTTTCTTTTTTCTTCCTTTTTTTTTTTGTGTGGAACTGATGTTAACTGTCACTCTTCCTCACTCTTCGTCAGTACTTTACGCAGGCATACAGAAGATACATAGATACTTATTTTTTAGTTAGCATTAGGTATACCTACTTACTGATGGACATCATTCAGCAGTTTTTTTCTAGGATAGCAAAGGCAACGTCCTCTTAAATAAAGGCTGCTCAGCCTGGTTACGTTGCCTCTTGCCCAGCTTCCGTTCTGACACCACACCCCTTCTGCACATCCCTGCGCCCTGGGACTGAGAAACTCCTCTTCCTAGTGGTCCAAAACGGTACAAACACTAACACCCCAAAGTGCTCTGAGTTCACAGTCAGGGCAGCCCGGCTAGCTAACATCAGCATTAGTTCACAGCAGTTTACCTTACTGTGTATAATGTATAATGTGCAGGGCAGTCAGAGGACATCAGAGGGAAAACCTCTGAGGGAAAAAAAGGGTGTTGTGAAGTATTGCATACTTATTGAGGGTGATTGTGTCTGGAGCACGATGTCACATGGTGTATGAACAGATGTACGAATGTTGTTTTATGTCAGAAAATTTGCACAATGTAGCTTCAATTTCAGAATTTTCATTTACATAATGATCTTTCTTTACGAGTGACAGAAGCCACCTGACAATAGGCAAATACCACTGGCTTAATTTTGTGTTAACTAAATATGCAGTAGTCGTGCTTGTTACTGTTTGTAACACAAACTGTTTATCCTTTGCTTTTGTATAAATGAAGAGCGTAGCGTCTTCTCCATGCACCATTACACCACTGAGTGAGCAATACACTGAGATTTCAAACACTCATCACTCACTTTTAATCGTCATTTTGTATCAGCGCTGACAGGTGTAGGGGTTGCAAGTTTTTCAGTTGAGTTATATAAAGGATAAATTTCAACTTAAAGTGAACAGCCTATGATTTTGTCTTTATTATATTTTTCATCATCATGTTTTGCAAGAGTCAATTCACCATGAATAGCTATTGCTTTCTCCAGTGTTTGAGTATGTATGAATAGGGTGTTACCCAAGTTAAGTGCGACCTGAGGCATATTCTTATGCTTATGCTAAAACTTGCGCGTGCAGCTTTATTGAATGTGTATTGGGGTGTGAGCGCTGCCAAGATTTATAGTGCTCAACTCTAGCTGAATGCATCCAGTCTGACACTGATGAAGGACTAAAGCTTTCGCTTCTGACTGAAGCTAATGCTTTGGCTATTGCAGCGTCCCCAGATCACCTCCAGCTGAGGACGAGGATTTGTTGCCCCTTGTCCACGCTGCTCATAAGTTGCTTAAAATTGTTGCAGGGAGAGAAAGTTGTTGAGTTTCTGCCCAAACCTGCTGCACAATACAGACCTAACCACTGCCCGTGAGTATGAAGCGAGAGGGGAGGGAGAGACCCTCAGTGCTGTTGACAGAAGAGCCGCTCAGCATGCATGGGAATGAGGAATATTTGAATATATTTTTCTTATATTCTGTCTGAATAAATAACTAAATTTAATGCAAGCTGATTTTTAGAAATTAACTCTGAAAAGCTGCTAAATCTGGCCAGAAATTCGCCAAGTTGGCAACACTGAGAGATGCACTGCCCAGGTAGGTTAGGAAGACAGACAGACTAGAGGGAGATGCACTATAAGCTAGCGCAACGACTTAACGTTACTGTCATCTGCTGATGTCAAACTTGGAGAGGGGACAACACAAGTTTACCTGATGGGTGTTCCTGCAACTCACTTTCATGATTTTATTCTCCTATTCTCTTCTCGTTGAAGCTGTAGACATTACCGCCCGGCTTGGGAACACTTTGGAAAACCTTTGTCACTGCATCACTCTACCCTGCAAAGCCACATTTCAACAATATTCAGAAACACCACTGACTTTTTTGAGCCCGAGCTCATCTGGAATAGACTGATGTAAAGTGGAAAAGTGGACTGTGGTCAAAGTCCACATTTCAAATTGTAATTTAAATCATGGATGTCATGTCCTCTGGGCTAAAGAGGAAAAAAGACCATCCAGATTGTTACCAACGCAAAGTTCAAAACCCAGCATCTGTTAGTGTTAATGCCCATGGTCTGATGGGTAATTTCCACATCTGTGAATGCACCATGAATAATGATTGATAAGTACCCCTGCAACATATGCTGCAAAACCGGACGACAGATGACGTCTTTTTTAGGGGCGTCACTTCTTATTCCCAAGCTACATTCTGCATGTCGTATATCAAGATAGAAGTGGAAAGCATTCACTCCAGCGTCGGATCAAGGTGCTGGTTTGGCTGTCAGGAAGAAAATAGCAGTGAAGAACAAATAGAAAATGTTTCTATTCTCTGATGTGGCTGTTTACAGCTCTGGGTTAACCGGGGATGCAACCATCTAATATGGATCTTTTCTCCACTTTTAGTATCTTTTTTTTTTTCTCCTTCTCACCTCCTCTGGTTTCTCGGCCCTCCTCTCGTTCTTCATGTCTCCCTCCCTTGCTCCTCCCTCTGCTCCGGCCTTCACTGCTAATTAGTTTCAGAGGGAGAGGAGAGAGAGAAGGGGGGAAGGACAGATGAGGAGGAGAGAGAGACTAAAGAGAGCACAGCGAAGAGCAAAGAAAATGGAGAGTTAACTAAAAATCATTCTTACTGTTTCTACAAATGCTACTGCAGTGGCTACTGCTAAAACGACTGACGTGAACTGACTACTGCTTCTTCTTTTATTACATCTACTGGAGCTTGACGGGACAGGGTAGCTTCACTACTGCTACCTACTGCTACTATTAAACTGAGGCTCCACTGATTTTACTCAGAAAAATCACACACTAGTCAAAAAGAAGTACGACGCTGCATGTGAAAATGATTCTTCTCGAGCGAGCTTTGTCAAGTCTGTGGAAACAAACCTGATGATGTCATAGTGATGTCATCGGGACACGCAGGCCGAAAGACAGCAGCAGTGAGACAGCACAAAACAGAAAAATGACCTCATATACAAATATGTCTTATTATACCAACATTTATGAAACAATTAATTACCAGAAAACTAGAGAAGTATCCTGGTAGATTTAGAACAAAACAGCAACTGCTACCAGTCTTTGCACTTTTACCCAACTATTGTATAACTTCTATCACTTTCACTTCTATTACAGTACAGCTTTTACGACAAACACTCCTACAATTACTGGTACATACAATGAAAAGCCCTGCTACTGTTAATACTGCTACAAGCATTACTTCTGCCTACTACAGCAACAGTTTCTTCTTTCATGCCACCACTAATGGAGCTTCGCCATGCCTCATACTCCACAATCATCAATCACAATCCAAAAACAAACACACCCTCCTAATTTGACGGTGGATTTAAGAAAAATGCCCCATCTCTCTCTCTCTGCTCTGGCAGTGCCATTGCACCCACGTCGGCATCACTGCCTGTGCTTCAGCCCCAGCACCCACCCACAACCTTTGGCGATTTTACAATATTTGTTCAGAACTCCTCAATATCCGTATCATATCTGTGCCATCACATCGAGATCAAATTAGTGTCAGTCTCCGGTTTGAATTTCATCATAGCAGTTAGTTAAAGTTTATCTGTCCAGGAAATCTCCCTGAGAACGCCCTGACAGCACAGGGTCAGATGTGGCATACTGTACAACTTATGCCATCACACATAAAAGTATTGTGCCTCACATATTCACAATTAAGACACAAAAAATAAACTTTTTACTTTTTAAACTTTTTAAAATTTTAAACCTTTCCCAGCTGCTGGAGTCTGTTGGCTAAACATGTGATGACTTTCTGTGAAATGGCAATGTCACTGTCAGCTACCACTTTGATCCAGAATGATTTATCTAAACAGCTGTTGGCTGAATGAGCCCTGACTTTTTGAGTCATCAGCAGATATAAATGTAAAATTTGTCCAAAACTTGTCGGTGTATTTACAGTTTGGTTTTCTTTACAGTGAGCATGATACACTGTATTTGCAGAGCTGCCATATAGGTTGTAGTTTTTACATTGTTTTGTTGGACCAAGGACCATTTTAAAACTAAGCACGTAAGTTGATGAATGAACAAACATTTTATACAACCAGGGCTGTTAATGCAAAACAAGAAAAGTAAAAAAAAAAAAAATGGAAAAAACTAAAACAAATAGGTACTTTTGAAAAATAATGACTAAGACAGGAATCTCTCTCTTCTCCTCTCAGTTAGGACTCTAATTGGACAATGAGAGGTGTCTGAGGGGCCCGCTGAGGGTGTGTGGTGGGTGCGTGTGTTGGCAGCATGTATATCTGTGTGTGTGTATGTGTGTGTGTGCGTGTCAGCATTTCGATTTTCTCGCAGCATCCCTCTCTCTTTTCTCTCTCCTTGTGAGGAGGAGGAGGAGGAGGAGGAGGAGGAGGAGGATGTGTCACCGCGGTTACGGTTGCAGGCGGTGACAGGACAGCAGCTGCTCTCTCTCTCTCTCTCTCCACTCCACCCCTTTTTATCTCTCTGTCTCTCTCCCTCCTCATCGGTCCGGATGAACGAAACTCAGGGGAAATCATCACTATGTTTACTCCGACCCCCCTCCCACGCCACCCACCATCTCTGTCCCATAACCCCCTGCTGCCCGAGCCCCTCCCAAACCTCCCACCCCCATATCTCTGTTTTCCGCCCCATGATGGTGGTTGTTAGACAGATAGACAGCAACACCCCCTACCTCCCCGCCCCTCCACTCTCTCTTGTAAATTTGTGACCTCCGCTAGCATCCGAAGAAGAGAAGAAGGAAGAGATAGAAGGGGAAAAATGGCCGACAATTGGCGGTGATGTGAGGAGGGAGGAGGGGGAGTAAAGGCCAGACAATTGGTGGTGAGGGATGCAAGAGAGAGGGATGAAGGGGAGAGGAGAGAAAGAGGCCTTGAGAGGGCGATCAATGCGATGTTCACCTGCCGTCCACCTCCCCAATTTAAAGAGAAGGAGCACTAACGATTTCCCCGGCGGCTCCTCCGGACTGATGGAGCCAGAGAGGAGAGAAGGCGCAGAGAAAGTAGAAAAATTAGGCTTCAGCACAGCAATGCATATAGATGGGAGAGAAGCGGTTGGAAAATTAGCTTTTAATGGTGGATTGCATGTAGTTAAAATAGAAACAAATGCGGAAAATGGCTTTTAATATGTGTGGGTGAGTGGAGGCAAAATTAGGCTTTTAATGCACGAACGCATACAGATGGGAGAAAGATTACTGGACAATTGGTGAAATGCATACAGAGAGAGGAATTTGGATTTAATGCAAGAATGTACGTAAGAGAAAAAGAGTGGAAAATAAGCTTTTAGTGTAAGACTGAATATAAATAGGACAAAGATCACTGAATGAAAAGAATGAATACACATAGTTTAGAAGAAGTAGGTTTTACTGTAATTAATCCAAACGGAAGATTCACTGTAATTAAGAAAAAAAGTTAATTTATGAATGAATACACAAACAAAAACCGCTGGTACTAACATGCAGAGAAAATAAAATAAAAAATAAACTTTGCATAAAAAGACATGTTTTATTTTCAAAATGCAAAAGCAACAGGCTCGCTGTGACGGTGCATTTAGAATGAAGCAAAAGAAAAGTAAATGCGCAGATGCTGGAGAAAACTACGGTTATATTTAAAGGTACTGCTGAAATCTTGGGGCTTGGTAACATCCAAGCCCCAAGGAAGTGCTTTGACTGACAGGTGGGTACCATTACAGGCGACTTGATTGAGCACCCGTGCATATTACAGCCTGGCTCAGGTCCACCAATGCTCCATGTCTTTGAAGATTTTTACATTAGCTGCGAAGCGGCAGAGGAAGGTAAGATGACGACAGCCAGCGCCTCCACACTTTGAACTTCACCACAGAAACCTGTGGGTGATGTCATGGATGCGCCGTCCATATTTATACTGTCTATGGTCAAAGGTAATGTGTATCCTGCTTGATTATTTATGTCTGTTAAGATGGTATTAATCAGAAAATTTTTAAGGGCTGTAAGTACAGAGATGATTCTCATCTCGTCATAAACTGTTTGCGAAATCTTTTCCAGAAACATCAGTCAGTCTTTTTTAAAAGACACCTGCCTGCCAGTCATAATGAGTATGAGTATCCATGAGCATTATATAAAGAACAGTACAGAATAATGTCTCCATGTATGTCGATATATATTTGAGCACAGTCTGTACCGTTCTACTGTGTTAGATGTCAATATGTCTGTGTAGAAATGTCAGCAGACTAATTCCTGGGCATTTATAAGACCTTGTGGCCTCAGCGATTCAGAATTTGAATTGACTGTGTGTCATTGTCATAATATCAAAGCTACAATAAGACACACTGATATATCTGACCGCCCCTCCTCCTCCTCGCTCTGCCCTTGGCACATGTGACTATTCATGTTCCCGCTCTCCTGCTCCGACCTGTCAGCCCTGTCAATATGATTATTCCTCTCTCTAATTGCAGTCAGAGAAGGAGGAAGGACGAGGTGGAAGAAAAGAAGGAGAAGAAGGTGATAATTGTCGCTGTAGAGAAGGGCGAGACTCCCCATCGTCACAATCGGGTCAATATGGCCGACATGGTGACGGCGGTAAGGAGAGAGAATCCACTTATGATGGGAGTGTCGTTACTGCGCTGGAGGTGAGGAGACGACAAGATGAGAGAAACAGGAGATGTTTCAGAGCAGTTTTAAATCCACGACCACTTTTGTACAGTCGGCCACTGGGAGCAGAATCACTGCTGGAAAACACATCCTGCAACAATGTCCAAGTTCTGTTACTTTACTGATGTTTTACTCAAACCTGGAGGTGTAGATTAGAGTCCTGAGACTTAGGCACAAATATGAGAACTGCTTTTGTGTTGATAGCGATTTATTTTTTGCTTAGTTCATATTTTTCTGTTCGTTGAATACATGTGGTAGCATCACAAGTAGCTAAATAGATTGCAAAAGAAACACAATGCACAGTCATATGTCTGTAAAGGCAAAATTAGAAGCTAAATGTATGGTTAAATGTGAATTTTAAGCCAAAACTCTTTAATGACTTTCAAGATGAAGCTTTAAAGGCTAAAACTTAGTGTAACCATTCAAGTCTCAAGTTTTGAACTGGTAAAATGTCAATCAAAAATATAGATATGGCTTCAATAGCCTCATATCTTAATATTAGATTAATTATTATGTTTCTATAATGAAACAGCTCACATATGTTAAACAGTAGTTTAGTAACTTTTTAATGTATTAGCACTGCCACTTGAATTGCCTCAAAACTGCTCTGACAAATAAATGTACTTTGTAAAGTGCGGTGCACTTTTTAGAACATTTCCACTTTTAAAAGGCTGAAAGATCTGAGTTCAAGCTGCAGTAGATTTTTTTCCCTCCAAAGTTTTTGGATTGATTTTCAACCTTCGAGGCACAGATAGAAAGCCCTCCAATACAAACATGTGAGAATGATTTAGTTCACTTAGCGCACACAATTCAAGCACGAACAGCATGCTCAGTGCAGAAACTTCAGTCCTCCAGCGAGGTCCTACTGAAAGTGTTCGGGCCGTGTGGTCACCCACATGGCAGCGTTTAGACTTGGCTCCTGAAAAGACACACTGGGTCACGCTTAGTCCATTAGAGGAACTTGCATAGGTTTTGGGGTTCTGGATAACTCATTGGTTAAACTTTTTTTTAAATCCTGGACACTTCCACAGAAACTCGTATATGACATTAGTTGACAAGGTTTTAGCCACGCCAGAAGCTCCACTGCTTTGCGCCAGACTGAAATATCTCAACTATCAGATGGATTCCCATGAGTGTAACAACACTCTTCAACATTCCCCACAGGATGAATCCTACTGACTTTGTTGACCCCCTGACTTTTCCTCTAGCATCGACAGAGTTTTTGAATTCTGACATTCAGAGTGAAATATCTAGATTGTTAAACTGATTGTTTTTGTTTTTACCACGAGGTCTCAGCTCTTAAACTGGTGAGTACATTGTCATTATTGGCGACGACCTGAGCTGTGATAGAGCAGGACTATCCTTTAATATCTGACTGAACGCAGCCTTCCGTTTGTGTTGTGGTCAGTTGAGCTTGTGGTTGTGTGCAGGTTAGCTGTTAGTTCTCAGGGCTGCTCTCTCTGTCTGATGATGTGTTTGCTGCTGACCTTTAAACAACTCTGTCCCATCATCCTTCTCTTACAGAGGCCTGCAGGGAGCGAACACACACACACACATAACCACACACACACACACACACACACAGTTATACAGAGAGAGAAAGGATAGACAATCTTGCAAACACACACACACACACACATGCATGTAAATAGACTCCTGCTGGCATGGGAATACACACAGTATACATGTAAGAATGTGCACACACAAACCCACACACACACACAGAAGCATCACTGTCTGAGGTTTGGTGGTAATGAGGCCTGTCATCCTTCCACACAGCCTCTCTCCCTCCCTCTTTCTCTTTCTTTCTTTCTTTCTTTTTTCATTGATCCACTAACAGATCCCCAATATAACAACTAGCAGTCGCTGTGGGAGCCTCCCTTTCCTCTCCTCCTCCTCCTCGACACGCATCCCACCGGACCATTTAAAAACCTACCACCACTTTCTCTCTCACCTCCTCCCTCTCCGTCTCTTTCTCTCTGTGTCTCTCTATCGCTTTCTGTTTCTCTCTTTCGTCCTCCGGAACCCTCTCTGCCCTCCATCTCTGGCTCTCTGCTGGTTCGTAGGGTTCAGACAGTCTTGTTATATCGGCTGACAAACAGAGCGGGGTTTCTCTGCAGCGTGCTGAGGAGAGGTGCTGGATGTTTAAGGATGTACTTTGTCCGTCTGTGCGTCCATCTCACCTGGTGGTCCTGTGGAAAAATAATACAACAAGAGCCAGAAAATATAGACTCAGCTGAGATGTTTCAGACAGTAGAGAGGACCAGAAAATGACATTTCTCAGAGAGTTTGCGCCACTGTTTACCTTTTACATGCTTGTAAGTTTATAATAACCTTCACTAATCAGGTCCACTAATCAGATGATCGGAGGTCCTCCAGTCTGCATGAACCCCTAAATTGCTCCCAAAGGCTGCGCAATCGGCCTGTGAATACGTCTGAATGGTTAGCTCCTAAAACTGATGAGCAGTTGGCACCTTGCATGCCAGCCAATGCCATCAGTGTATGAATGTGTGTGATCAGGTGAATGAAATATATAGTGTAAGAGTGCTTTTAGTTGTTGGAAGACTAGAAAGGCTGTATAAGTACAGTCCATTTACCTTTTACTGCACTCAAAGAGTGGACAGTATCCAGCAATCACTGATTTACAGATTTACAGAAACCCAGAATAAATTAGTACAAGTTATAAGTTTAAATGATGATATAAATGATAAACTCTAGTCTCCAAATGACTATTGTATTGAGATGGACTTAAAACATCCTTTGCAACGTGTCCTTTAAACCTAGACATTTTGACACCTGATGTTTGGTGACATTCAGTTCAGCAAGTCTCATAGGTTGTTTTGGCAGATATGGAAATTCTCAGCCTTCTTGGCATGCAGTGTCTAAATGTTCAATAACACAAATGTACCTTTTGTTCAGTCTGACATGCATGCAGCTTTTCTCATGCTTTTGACTGAAGACCATTTGGTTTTGTCTTCCGGGCTTGACCATGCGTACATGATTGACTTTGTTTAAGAAGACAGTGAATAGCTCGCATTACTTCACTTAATTTCACGTCACTTCATCACTACACTTTTTGTTATTGACCTTTAAAGGAAAACTCACTTTGCAGCAGCCATTTAAAATATGAAACAAGAAGCACAGTGCATAAAAACAAAGTATAAACCAACAAACAGAAAAACAAACCAAAAACTAGATACAGGAAATTAATAACTAATAATTTATGGCTTTGATAATCACTTTCATAGTAACTTAAAAAACTCTGAAGGACTGGCCAGGGACCTTTGTTGCTCTCTCTGCTTTGTTTCGTGTTCTCTCTCCACCATCACTATCTAATACATGGATAAAATGCCCCAAAATTTATTTTTCAAAGGAAGCGCATCACATACGTTTCCATCCAAAATCACTATATAGCAGCTTTCCAAGAAAAGAATACAGATTAAAAAAAAAAACAGTTTCCAGAGTGTAAAGAAGAAAATGGTCTGATCATTTTAAAATGAACAGAGCTGAAGCTCCTCCACAGCCTCGGGCTGCTGCTCACCTTTAGCTGTTCTGAAATAAAAAGGAGTCAGAAGTGAAAATCGGGATTATTTTCTTAATTTGTGGAGATCTGACTTTTCAGGGGAGCAAGTGCGTCGAGTTGACGGCGGGGATACATTTCACTGTTTTCTGTCGACTTCCTGTCTTCCTCCAGAGATTTCTGCTCCGCTCTGACCTTTGTGTTTGGAGATGTTTTCCTCCCCTGTGTGTGTGTGTGAATGTGTAGGTGTGAGTGTATCTGTTTATCTGTTTGTATCTTTGTGTGTGTGTGTGCGTTGTAGAACAGGGGAAAACAAATCACCCGCTGTAGTTCTCATTAGCAGCAGTTTTGTGTCAGCGCTGAGAGATCAGCTGTCAGCTCTCGGCCTTCCTCTGCAGCTTCACCTTTTACCAACGATAATTACACCGTTTAACGCCAACGCTACTCAAACAGCGGCCCGCAAAACCCACAGCTTGTTCGAATGAGAGACAAAAGAGTGTTTGGATTATTTCCACACACAGCAGGTGTGTAAAGCGAGAGCAAAGCAGAGTGACTTCAGGATCTGGCATGGTGTACTGGTTCAGTCATGGCGAGTTTGCTCACTTTGTTCTAAGTTCTAAGCATAAATAGGTTTCATGTTTCCATCATTTTTTGATATGATTACATGTTTACATGCCTCGGTATTGCATTTGTATTTGAGGCAGCATATCCAGGTTTCTCAAAACCAGCAATATGTTAAATATACTCAAAACCCATGACCAGGATACTAGTCATCAGCTCTATTTATGTTGAGTTTAATGAATAATGTAATCATAAAATAATGTTTTTTTTTTTTTTATCAGTGCAGAGAATTACAAATGACTGCGGTTAGCTGTTTTAAAACTATAAACAGTGTAAATATGGACGCTGTATCTCAAACAAACTATTTGTAATGTCACCCCCATCAGTCAAATGGCCATGCTGTTTTTTATGCATACCTTTAAGGGTCAATATAATTTGAACAGGTGAGTTCTATAAAAATTCACCCTCAGTACAATTGTCATAACGGTGAAATTAGCTATAGAGACCAAAACTGTTTTTTGTACCAGGCTGTAAACATGTTTATTTCTGGACAGCAGTTGGACATTTTAACATGGAGACTTATGGAGACAAGTGTCCGTTTGAGGAACTGCAGTATTAGGTCTACTTATTTAGAAAGAAAAGAACTAGATTTGCTCTATTGAACTGAAAATTGACTCAAAGTCAGTCATGTGTTCAAATTAAACACATCATTAAATATTCATTTTACATCATGCTTCAATGCCAAATTTAAATTTCTACTTATATTTACAGAAAAGCTGGTGGATGCTGTAGTGTATACATTTATAGTTAAAAGTGTGACATAGCTAAAACACGTGTCCATGATAATCTGCAGAATTGTCCAATGAGAATGTAACATAACATTTTATTGGTCCAGGTCATGTGATACACACAGTATTTACCACTGACTGATGACTACCTGAATACCAGGTAAATATAACATGCCTAAGTGATATTACCTTTCTTAGAGAGTTGGCAAGGATGATCTGATATATTAAACAAATTGTACATAATTTCAAAAAAAAAAAAAACATAGGTAAGACAGAGCCAGGCACCAAAATAACTGGACATTGCAAGATTGTTTTGCAACAGCATATTATTTATTGTAGAAAATACACCCGTTGGCACTCTTCTTCTGCTGTTTTTATAAATAATGAAAACGGAACATGTGATATATCTGTTAAAGAGGTTTTAAATGTTGCATTAATATCAGTGAAATGAGTCATAACGTTTCTAGATTATTTTGCTACCATGACTGTTTCGATTTAATTGAAATCACGACATTAAAAAGAACAAATCACAAAAGATTAACAGTCAGAAGAGTTCACTGATCCGGTGACAGTCTGCACACATAACAAATATGAACATTTCTGAGGGACAGCTACAGTATTAGTACAGTAATAATAACCACAGAATATTTCCTCCTGTGCAATTTGTGCTGTAGTTTCTGCATACATTATATAATGCATAACGCATCAGGAAGAAAAGACTCATTTAATCAAACATGGAAACAGAAATCTTCAGTTTCAATGATGGAATGATAAAAATCATCATAATAAAGTGCAAAATGGCATTTGACACTTGCTACAAAGGTTTTTGCATACACTTGTTAACAGTTATTGAAACTGAGATATGTCGGTGATTCGATGCATAGAAGGTGTAAGCAAATTTGGCAAATAAAGAATGATTTGGCAATAAGAGACTAATAAGGAGCTACATAGTTCTGTAAGTGCAAGTTTCCATGATACACATCATGTTTGGATCACAGTTCATTATTTAGTTTGATATGAGTTTGGGGATAACGCTAACTGGCGCCATCCATCAAATATGCAAGTATGCTAACATATTAAAACGGTTAGCATGAACCACAGTGAACCTGATAAACACACAACTGTCAAACTGACACCGCTCTTCTCTGCATACAAAGAGTCACAATTGGCTGTAAACCTCATATCTCCAGATGTTGATGTATATTGGATGCTCATGTTGAATAAAATCCACATAAATAAATAAATGCTGTATTTCCACAGCGTGAAATGTGGTCTTCTGTTGTTTCATTCAGGTTTATGTTTTTTAAGTGACACAACCTGAAATCATGTCTCAAGGCTCATGAAACCTTTTGTTTAAAAAAGCCCACTAAATATTAATTTGAGGATTGTAAAGTTGCTTGAATGTGGAAAATTCATCTAGGTACAAGAAAGAAAATGCCATTTTGCAGATATAAGGTTTTCACCTGAGCATAGAGAATGATTTGACATGCCAATGTTTACTATCTATGATGAATTTAACTTTGTGTCTGTTAATCTCAATCTGATCTCCAAGCCAAGTCAACGTTGTAGAGTGGATTCAGTTGGCTCATTTGTCTTTTTCTTTGTCCCGTATACCCTATTTTACAAAGTTTTCCCTCCCTTCACAGACAGATGTTCGACATCACTGTATGATATGTTCTTTAAATAACTTAATTAAAATATCTGTTTCCCATCTGCATACAGTAGAAATCGATCAGAAGTCACATTCACCTTCAGTGCTTCAGAGGGAGTGTTTGTTAGCATGCTCTGGCTTACAACTACATTTAACATGCTAACATTTAGCCTCTGTAACGCATCACAGTTAGCATGTGAACATGTTACCATTAAGAATGCAATGCTTTATGCTCGTGTTAGCTTGCTGATAGGTGTGAGTATTGAATTGCAATGCATTTTTGGTACCAACTAACTGAAAGATGGAACTGAATACTTGGTTAGATTTTTTTGTCTTGTTTTCTATTTGATCAAATCTTTCTTGATTTAAATCAAAATTTCTGCTAACTTTTTATTGTTGTATTTTTTTTATGACAAATAATTTATGGTTAGACAAAATGACACAGATGAGTTTGAAAAGTGTATAATTTGTTGAAGAAAAAATAATATTTATATTAAATACTGAGAATAGCATTGTTTCAGTATCAATACCAGTATTATATCAGTCCTGGTATTATAAAATCTCCAACAATACCCAGCCTTACTTGCTAGCATGCAAGTGTTAGCATATGAAATTTGATTTTGACAAACTGCAAAAATGGACTTCAGATCGATTTCTAGTATGTCATGATAATATACTGTCTTTGCTGTAATTTACCAGCCCTCCACCTCCACTATGAACGGCTGTTTGACGGGGATCCTGCCACTGTTGACGATCACACACTCGGTGTATGGCAAGTTCCTGTCGTTGGTGTCCTGAAGCTCGATGGTGTGAACCACAGCCTGCCAGATGGAAAAGATTCATATAATATCAGCAGGTTTTTATAAAGGAGATCGTCAGCACAAGGAACAACAAAACACTTTGTCACTGAAATGTATGACTTGATCCACTGATGAAGGCCAAGAGGTTAAGTTGAAAGTTGCAGTAAGTAGACTTCATTGTCTTTGTTCGATTGGTGAAGTGCCGTAATTAACTACCCAGTACAGCAGCAGATACTGATTAAAATTTAAATGTATGCAAAAAAAACAACAAAAAACAACAAAAAGAAAAATAAAACTCATGACCCTCGTTAGCCTTTCCTGAAAGACTAAGGAAAGAAGTTGTCTTTAAAAGAGGGCGGGACTTTTTTAAATCTCTCCCTACCTGACCTGAACTGCTTCCTGTGTGGGAGGAGCCCCTGAATCTATACAGGAAGTCAGCTCACTCGTGGCAAAAATGTCTAAACAAAGAAGCAGGCAGCTCTCATGTGCATGACCTTTTCTCCTCCCTAGTTTGGACTGTATGTTTTGATTTTTTGATAGTGTAAAACTGAGTTTAGTAACATTTCTCATCTGTCCTCAGACATGTCTGGAGCCAGACTCCACAAGCAACAAAATGTCTTAAAATGTCATGTCTGTCAATGGGAACCTAACCACATGTCACAACAAACTTTCATGGAGCAGATTTATGGAAAATGTCTGAGGGTCCACCCACCATCCCGTCCAGGACTTTGCCAAAAACCACGTGTTTCCCATCCAACCACGGTGCTCTGGCAGCCAGGATGAAGAACTGTGATCCGTTGGTGTCCGGACCGGCGTTGGCCATACTCACCTGGTACATGTACACACACAAACACAATTCACGTTATCATTTTGACCAGTTATGCTTCGATTTCAGTCACCTTTTCACTGAAAAGGGCAGAAATATGTAGAGCTTCAAAACATTTTAGCTCAGTGTTCATGACACAGTTGTGCTCACCCAGCCTGCTCCGAGATGCTTCAGTTTAAAGTTCTCATCTGCAAAAGTTCTTCCATAGATGCTGTGACCTGCATAGAAAAAGAATTTAGTCACTTTCTGTTACTGACAAATTGTGTATAAAAAGCTAAAAACAACATAAAAACTGCCTTTTTTTTTTTAACATTCTGCAACTTTCTTTTTGCATCTTATGTCTTCACAAGAAATATAACATGCGTACAAACTATTGCAGTAATCTTTGTGGCACAAATGGTTCCTGTAACATCGACTGATGTGTTGACAGCACTGCATGCAGTATTTTGGTGAAAGAATATGTGTGTCTGGCACACAATGAGTATCTGAATGGAAAGCAGAGAAGTGGATTATACATGGATGATAGTGGAGTTTGCTTTTCATGTGCGAACTCACCAGCCTACAGAAAGTGAGTGTTTGATATTCAAAAGAGCAACACATTTAAGCAGAGGATCGCTTTGAGTCTCATTCTCACCCCCAGTTCCGTCTCCTGTTGTGAAGTCTCCTCCCTGGATCATGAAGTCCTTAATGACCCTGTGGAACTTTGTCCCTTTGTAGCCGTAACCTTTCTGCAGAAACACACAGACACATGCAATGACCGCTGCACAGCCACAGTAAGAGGGAACCAGCAGTCTGAGAGGATGAGATGGACACAGGAATCACGTTTGCTGTCCTCACTCATCATAACAGCCCCATGCAGGCGAGGCGTAGGTGAACTTTTTCACAGAAATGAAGCGAACAAACAAACCAAAAAAAAAAAAAAAACACCCGGTGTGAATCACTTTATTTTCTTTGTCAATTAGAGAATGACCGGCGGACCACACAGCACCCTGTCAGGCTTTAAACTGAGTATCACTGATGTAGAAGGTCACAGCAAGACGACAAGATGCAACAAGAGACTGAACAACAAAGATTAAGATGCAATTAACAAAAAAAAAAATAATTTTAACATCTCAAATGTTATTAGTATTATAAAGTAGCCAAGCATTTTGACTTCAGAACTTTACTTTTACTTTAGAACAAATATATATGTAGACGCTGAATAAATAACAGAAAGACATGAGGAATATGCAACATGTATATGAATTAGGAAAGGGAAAATATGAAACATTTGTGGAGGATAGAAACTTAAACACTATATGTATTGATGTCAGAGTTTCTGTGTGTGTAGACATCAGCCTACCTCTCCGGTTGCCAGGGCAACAAAGTTATTGACAGTGAGAGGGACGACCTCCCCAAAAAGGCCGATGACGATCCGCCCCACCTCGTGACCCGCCACTGTGATGTCAAAAAACACCTGGACATACATGTGCACACACATACACACACAAAGACAGTCAATCAATCAGAGGTGTAAAATGACAGGAAACATTCACTTGAGCAGTCGTTGTACTCCTATATACTACTCTAAAGCAAAACAATGATCCATGTGAGAATCCAAGCTAAACCCTTTGAATGCAAAACTTGGAACAAAGTTTGTCCATGCTGTATTTCTTCCACCACTGAAATGATATTTTTATCAAATCATATCCTGACAAAAGTCAAGATTAAATTTGCCCACAGAGATAGGGCAAGCAAATTTGATCACTAAGAGTGGGATCTGAAGTGCTTTCTGGTTTTATGAACGCACACACACACAGCAAGTAATGGTCTACAGAGTAGAGCTGATGGATATCAAGAATATATATATATATATATATATATATATATATATATATATATATATATATATATATATATATATATAGCTCTACACTGTAATATGACTTGTGTCTGAGCAGCCCATACTTACTGCAAATACTTAAAGTATGATGTTGACTTCACTGAAGTCTGTAATATTTCATATCAACGTTTCATCGACACTATTTCACAATAAAAACACGCGTGACAGGCCACGATCTATTTTATGCTCTAATAACTGGATATTATTTTATATGAAACCATCTGAATATTGTGTGTGCGTGTGTGTGAGAGAGACAGAGAGAGTGAATGGCCTGCAGGCAAACCCACTAAGTCTCATCTGAATGGACACGTGTACAGCTGTGCGTGCGTGTGTGCGTGTATTAGCGCCCATATTCTAGAAAGCTCTGTGGGCTTATGCGGTGAGACAAGTCTGTGTTCCGTGTTCCGGTCCTGGCCTAACCCCACCCCCTGCTGAGACCGGACTCTTCGTTGTGCGCGCGCGCGTGCACGTCTTCCTGTGTACCTATGCACGGTCCGGCGGCGCGCGCAGCAGCTCGCCATCAACGGAGGAGAGAGAAGACAGGGGTTTGGATTCATGCAAATAAATGCGGCAAATATCATCACCCACCTTCTCGGTGACTTTCGGTCCTGACCGTGGAACCACGCCGGATACCGGCTGCAGACAGGCTACAGAGAGGACGAGGAGAGCGGGAGGAATAGACCGGAGCTCCATCTTTAATCATAGAGACCGACCGTCAGGCCCCTGCTGGGAGTAACGGAGAAGAAGAAATCACTGCGAGTCACAGCTGGGAGGCTGGCCGGGAAACAGCGCTCCAAACTCGGCTGCATAAGCAGACCACTCCCCCTGTGGGCTGACCCTGGAACAAAGTCCCGCCCACTGAGGAAAGGAAAGGAAGGGAAAGGAAAGGAAAGGAAAGGAAAGGAGAAAAACTAAGGAGAGAAGATGAAGCCAAAACAAGGGATGATATACAGTATGTAGAGAGGAGAAAGTGGTCAAAACAGAACATTATAGATTAATGCTGAACACCTTACTATGAACAATTATGTGCAAAGTAAAGTAAACAAAGCAAAGTATGTTTTATATTTTAGATCACAGTAGCTAGCTTTTGCTTGGATGACAACTTTGCACGGTCTTGGCATTCACACGGTAGTCCCATGAAATGGTTTTCCAACAGTCTTGAAGGAGTTCCCATATACAGTATGCTGAGAACTTGGCAGCTTCACTCTGCATTCATCCTGAACCATCTCAGTTGGGTTTAGGTCAGGTGATTTTGGTCATTGTTCTGATGAAAAACAAATGATGGGATGAGACGTCACTGCAGAATGCTATGGTATCCATGCTGATAAAGTATGCCATGAATTTTTAATAGATCACCAACAGCGTCACCAGCAATCTGAAGGTGATGACCTGATTCAAGCACTTCCTCCAAACAGTTGAGTTGAGATGTGTTTGCTACTTGAACTCAGTGAAGCATTTTTGTGGGCTCTAATCTGAGGTGCCGTTAATTGGCGATTTCTGTGGCTGGTAACTGTAACCCGTGTAACTGTAACCCCTGAAACCCCACAGAGTCACGTTGCGGCCGCGACACTGTTTTGGTCCGTCCTCTATGCAACTTCAAACCCCAACGTTTCTGAATTGGTCATTTTCATTGGTTTAGGTGCTCCCAATATGCTACGTAGTTAATTTGTTTAGCTGTTTTTATGACTGGCACTTTGCACGAGGTGTTTTCTTTTGGATCCTTTATGCTTTTTCTGAGTTTGGCTTCCGGACGAACTGACACAAGCTAGTCACAGGCGACCATCAAAAATAGAACAGTGGGATTTTCCTTGTGGAGCCCAACGGAGGCCAGTTTCTGGGACACTTCTGAACCGGGCCATAGTGGAGTTGGTGGGATTTGAAACATTGACTAGAACAGCTGCATATTGCTCTGGTGGCCGCAGCACAAACGCAATGCTGCTTATCCGTCCCCGGTGGAATTTGGGGGTAACTCTGCAGGAGGTTTCCGCGTCTTTTCTCTTTACTTAGTTGAGTGGTATTTGACATAATGTGGATTACTACAGATAGAGCTGTTCAACACAACTGATGGTCTCAAACATTAAGAAATTAAGACTCCCTCATGAAGCCGTTTGAGAGAATTTCAAGAGTATGCAGAGGTGTCATCAAACCAAAGAATGTACATGTTAATCTATAATGTAGTAAAACCCATTGAATGTCCACCAAAACAAATATTGTCACATTTTCATTCTGTTCATTAGAGAGAGAAAAAACTCAGTGTTGTTGACACTGACACTTAAGTCAGTGGTTGGGGTCTCATGGTGAACATGAAGGGCTCGTGAGACAGAAGGAAAAGCATTCCTGCTGAAAACAGATTTGCTTCTAATTTTAGTCAAACCTTCTCTGGATAAATAAAGGTTACCAGTCCTGTTTGTGTCGACCTTTAACATCCTGAGCTGATAGAAACACTAACATCTGTGTGTTTGATCATTTGTAGTAACCAGCAGAATGCCACACCTGTCAGAACAAGCGCCGCTGCCGGAGCACAGACTGACACTGAGAGAATATAAACACAAAACTCAGCTGTTGTGTCTGTTATTAAGTCAAATCTTAAAGTGGGCGCAACAAAAACCAATGTTTTAACAATTTAAGTTCTTGCAGTTTTATATGTCATGAAGTGTTTGTCCATAACAGTGACCCCTGTCTGCTGGAGGAGCAAATATCTCCAAGACATCATTCCGAATTCAGTCGTTTCACACAGATGCATCCCTCATGTAAACATGCTAATATGCCTGATGACGGCAGGAATTATCAATGCTTTTACTTCGGAGGAGACATGAAATACTGCTACATTACAATCACAGATCTGTGGAAAACTAAAGACTTCAGTTCAATAAATACTCATTTATCATGTAACAATGAGATGACCGCATCATAATTATAGTGATGAATTTGTAAATATTTTGTGTAAAATGAAATAAATTTATAATAAACAGTGTTGTTGTTTCTGTCTTTACAATGACTCCAAATCTCCAAAACTTCAAATAATGATATCCAAATGGTATCGCTATTGTTCCCATAGCACTACTAGATTACATAGTTCTTTCCAGGAAAGAACTACAATGTGGTGGAGATGGAGTATTGAGTACAGAGTATTGAGTATTTCTCTAATCTTAAAGTAATAAGACGACATAATATGTAAAATAAACAAAAATCATCTTTTGTCCTCTAATGATCCTGCATCTCTGTGCACTTGTATTCTTTCTTCATGATGGACAAACAAATGCATTTTCCAGCATGCAGAAATCAATAATCAGCTGCAGCAGTTAGTTTTTAACATTAAACAGAGGGATAATGAAGTCCATACAGTCGGGTATTACAGCTTTAAAACACTGCATTAAAAACACCTCCGCTCAGCTCAGCTCGCCTTCAACTGCAGGAAATAAAGCTGAAAAAGAGAATATAAGTCCCTGCTGAATACATGTCTATAGAGATGAATTATAATAGTCAACTCGCTGTGACCTTAACACCACAGCCTGGACACACACACACACACACACACACACACATTCACACATGGTTATCGGTCTCCTGTCAAAGCAACCCGTCCATTCGTCTTTTCTTCCCGCCATCCTCCGAATTAATTAAGCAGAAATGTAAACGTTTTAATTGAATGTCAAAGCAGGACCTTAACAACATGCTCCTATGTAAATGAAAGTGGCACTGCTTTAAGCCTGTATATTTATATATAAACAAGAGGCTCTCACACCAAGGTTACGGGGGGTGCTGGGTGCATTTATTTGTGTGTGTGTGTGTGTGTGTATGTATGTGCAAATGAACGAGGACATGCCAACGTTTTAATTGAATTACCATCAGTTATGTGCTAACTAACCCTCATGGATTTAAAACCAACACGCCCTCATTTAGCACAAAGTGGAAATGAACCCATTCAAATATCTGAATATAGTTGCAGAATAGGATCTTAGGACATTCAAAAAAGCATTAATGTGCATTTATTCAACTTGTCCGGATCACTTTATAAGCCTTTTGTCTCGTACTGGTGTAAACAGACCTAAAGCAGCATCAGAATACATGAATAATTCAGATTAAACTGGCAGAAATGGTGTTGTAGTATTTGGGGGTACCTATTTTATTAGATACGCAACCAGAGATGACAGGAAACAAAGACACATTGCTTCCTGCTTTGATGCTGGATGTAAATTCTTATTAATAGCCACCAGGGAGCAGCTTCATTGGCTGCAACAATAAGGTCTGATTCTATGGAGTCTTATGGGGAAATTACCCTACTTCCCCCATTGATTTATGACCTTAGTAAAGTGTGTCCTCAAGAGTTTATGCTCTCCATCACTAGTTTTAAGTCTTCTCAGTACAGTCTGATGTTTATTTTTCTATAAATTATGGTCCTATTTAGAGTAAAATAGATGATAAAGCAGACTATGCTTTAGATTGTGGCTAACTTGTGATTGACAAGTCATACTCAGTGACCGACCTGCACAATTATTTTCATAAAACTCAGATCACACTGTTAAAACTAGACAGTGCTAATCAAACATGATCCGGTTCCATTAGTGCACTGTGGATTTCTCACCTGAAGTGTTTTCAGAAACAAGCCAGGCTACCTGCTTGAAAATGGTCAGGAAGGTGATCACAACGCTAATGACAAGGCTAACATACTGATGCTCAGCAGGTAAGATGTTAACCATGATTACTATCTTAGTTTAGCATGTTAGCGAAGAGAATGGGTGTGTGAGCCAAAATTTTATGACAGTCTATCCAACAGTTGTGGAAATATTCAGTTTAAATTAAAGTGGTGGATGGGCCGACAAACATTCCTATTCTTAGAGCTGCTAGCATGACTAAGAAGTCAAAACCTGCAACTTCAGGGAAAAAAATAGGTAACAATATATAGTTTATTTCTCTTAACTATTTTATTCAGATGTAAATATGTGTATGAATGATTTTAGGGCTATTTTTTGGTCAGTAATCAAGTTTAAATCTAAATCTGTTTTCATCGTTTTGAGGAACTATAATCTCAGTTTTACTGTTTATGTGGAAAATAAAGCTCCTCTGAGTGTAAACAGCAGCTCTGCAGTGTTCTCACATGAAGGAATACACCGCTTTGCTAAATGAACTCTTGTTAATATTGTGTTTTTTTCTTTTCCTGCAGCCGTCTAAATAATTAGCTTTTGTTGTAGAAAATGATGAATTTGGGCAGTTAATTTATTGATCGGCCGGCTCCTCCGATGTGCTTTGCTTTAGAAAGCCATTAATCAATGGATGAAAACACCTAATTCTCCTCCTGCTTTCTTTTTTTTTTTCTTTTTTCTTTTCCTTTCTGTATGTTTTCTGTCTCCAAAAGAGGATCCCCAGCCACAATATGGAGAAGAACGGTAATTATAGACTAATGATGATGATGATAATGAGGTGGAAAAATAATAGTTTATGTACATTTAGAACAGGGAGGCTCATGCATAAAAATACATAAAAGCAGCTCAAATAACAGTTAACATTAAAAAAACAAAGATTAAAGCCACAAAAAAGATCACGCTGTCGATTTATAGGTAGTTACAGTGATATTACGCCTAAAATATAAGAAAAAAAACTTGAGAAATATCAATTTATACATTTTTAGTAATTCATTCATATCAAGCTTATTTCATGCTTGTATGACTTGTGTTTAAACATTAACAATATCGTTCTAATGATCAAATCAGACCAGTTTAACTAAATTTACCTTCATGTATGAATCCAGTCAATCGGTGTCTCCTTTTATTTCACTTAAGCCATATCGGATTTTTTGTTTAATTTCACAAGCAGAAGTAAAAAGATTCAGAAACATTCACGTAAAGGACATTTAAGGAGGCATTAAAAGATTTAAAGATGAACCTGTTTCTGTCATGAGTTCCTGGTGATGACAGAATGATTATTTCATGCTCCATGACCTCTGCTTACTGATCACATCTAAATACAGTAATTGTTATATTGTCAAGTATATTGGACGTATTGACTTTAGCCGTATGTTGAAAATTTGGGAAATCGTTTAAAATACTACTGCACTTTAGAAATCAGATAAGTTACACAAAGCTCCACTATAATTATGACGTGCATTTTATAATGTCTTCAATGCAAGAGCAGCATGTAGGTATATATAACCTTTTTTAGCCATGGCGACATGGCTGAGTGACAAACATTAGATATATTTACTCTCATTTGCTCTCTGACCTCCACGGATTTCTTATCTTATTGCAAAGAAAATTTGTTTGTCTAATGACACAAAATAAAGACTGAAGTTAAACAGAGATATTTAAAAGTTTATTCTCACTGACTTTCGGATGAAAAGCACAACATTTTCACAACATTACTAAACCCCTCTAAAGTCATCAAAACTAAAAATAACGTGACACGGCCTCGAGCAAGTTTTTCTGTGACTTTGGGTTGAAAGTTTTAGTTAAAGATGTCATCGTTGCTGACATAAATCTAATGTGGCGTTATTAAAATGAGTTACTGTGATGCCATAGATGTGACTCAGGAATGCCAAGCAGCTAAAAAGATCAGGAAAATGACTAAAAAAGGAACTAATGATGTATAAGTGGACTGAGAGCCCATTCCACTTCCTTTAATGTCAAAAACTGTTTTTCCTAACAACTCATTAACAGGATTTAAAAAAAAAAAAGATCTATTGTTATTTTACAGTACAGGATTACGCAATACCCTGCCTCCAATGGACAACTGTAACTGCTACACATGCTGTATATATCTTAGTGTATTCATCTCACTCTGTTCATCTCGTTACATATTGTTTATATCTCAGCTTAATGTATTCACATGTGTTTAACCCATGGAAATTCAAAAGCGTTTCTT
The DNA here is from genome assembly GCA_023373845.1 of Nibea coibor. Classification (NCBI taxonomy): domain Eukaryota; kingdom Metazoa; phylum Chordata; class Actinopteri; family Sciaenidae; genus Nibea; species Nibea coibor. The sequence continues at coordinate 8,146,649 of CM041737.1, read as the reverse complement.
TATCCCTCATTTCATTCATATATCACTTCTTTTTGCACTTCTGGTTAAATCCAAACCTCATTTCATTGTCTCAGTACTTGTACTTTGAGCAATGACAATGAAGATTAATCCAATCTAGTCAATAGAATGCAGCTACAACGCCCGGCATGTAAATATAAACTTGTACTAAAGGAAGAAAATGAACTATTTTTACAAAGAGGATATGCAGTTACACATATAGTATATACATATACATATATGTATGTATAGATATACATAAATATATCTTCACAGCAAAACAAAACCTTAAAATACCTACTGGTGGAGCCAGGATTTGAACTCCCAGCCCTGTGATTCCCCAATGGCTACTGTCGACCCTAAACTTGGGTTTCAGCCAATCAGACGGCCTGTTGTTGCCCCACATTCCTCTGCGCTGAAAAAGTCGCTTTAAGCCGACAAGAGTTCATTTTCAGACGCTTATGTTTGTGTTTTTGTTCGTTATCAATCTACCAGAGGTCCCGAGGATGACAAATGGGGCCTGTCAGAGCGACGCCAGTCATAACAACACTCGCGCGCGCACACACACACACACCCACACACATTTACGTTTTTAGGCATTTAGCTGATGTTCTTATCCACAGCAGCTTACAATGACTGATGTATACGCACACTGTATGCTTTACATGCCTGTGTGTGCGTCTGTGATTGCGTGTGTGTGTGTTTGCAAGAGCAGCAGACGGGTGGGAAAGCTCGGGGTTGTGGATAACAAGTCAGACCCAGAAACACAATGAGCTCGGCTGTAATCTGTCTTATCTGCACACACACACACATACGCATGCACGCTGAATTGAAGTGAGAGGTTGATAAAGAAGCTGAGGTGAGCTGACAGCAGGATGACCACCTACAAGACAGCAACAGTAATAATAAATGTTGTAATGACAATCTTAATGCTGCAACATTGACAAATGGGTTCAAAGTTCTTAAGAAGATAAATAATTAGAAAGAAGAAAAGACTCCAGCTAACACCCTCTCCCACAACTACTACAAGTTAAACAGAAGGCAAGTTATCTTTACATTTTCATGGGAGGAAAAATGTCGGTCCCAGATTTACTCTTATCTGGCAGCTTCTTGCTGATTTACTCACTTTTTTCCTCTTCTTTGATTCTTTCATCAGTGTCCTTTTCACCTCTACCATTATGTCCACAGAGGGTGCTAAGCCCAGTTACATTATCCACTTGCTCAGCTCCGGTTCTAGCACGACATTGGCTCTGTTCTCCGTTCCTTAAACCTCCTCTTCTTCCTGGCGGTCCAAAACACCTGTGGTGCGAACACTAACACTCTCCCGGTGGTCTGAGTTCAATGTCCAAGCAGCCTGGCTAACAAACTGAGCTAACATTAGCAAACAGCAGCTATACTTTGCAGCAGTTTACATCACTGTCCATCAGGAAACCGTGCAAATCACATGGAGTTGATGCGGAGCAGCTGGAGGACATCAGAGGGAAAGCAGAAAGCAGTGTTTTGGCATTATATATGATCACCAAAATAAGCGAAATAAAGCATTACATATTTCTCAAGGATAATTGTACCATAGTGTAGAAACAGAGGCACCATTCACCTGATTATAAGGTATATAATATGGTAGAAATGTTACACAATTGGGCTTTACAAATGTAAAATTCTTTTTACTCCACTGCATTTGTCTGGCAGTTTTAGTTATTAGTTCCCAGCTGGAAAATGCACCATCGTAAAACTTAAAACAAGCAACAGTTTTTTTTAAATAGTTAACTTTTTCGAGACTTGTGTTTCACGTGGGACGACCAAATTTGTTGTATCTACATCCCATAGCAGTTACTGTAGTTTTTGTGACCTAACCCTGACTAAACCATAACCATGGTGGCTAATCAGAAAATGCAATGTCAAACTCCCCCGTTTATCATTTAATGGATCAGTGTGTAGGATTTAGTGGCATCTAGAGGTCTAGTTACTGATTGCAGCCCCCGCTCAACCTCTCCTTTCAAGTGGCTCTGAAAAACACAAAATGCCCTATCTCAAGTCAGTGTTTAGTTTGTCCACTCATTGCAGCGCATCAAACCACAACAGTTCTTATTTTCAGGTGATTATATGCTAATGAAAACATTGTTATGAATATTATATTCTGATTCGGTATCAGAGCTCTCTAAATCTGACACACTGAACTTATTAGGAGCATCTTTTCCTGACAGTCCTTTTATTCTTATATGAATCGATCAATAAGAGAGATAAAATACAAACAAAGATAACACTGACCCAGTGTTCATTTACTCTGGACCACAGTTGACTTCACACTTTCTAGTCAACATTTAGATTTGCTGCTCTGGCTCTGACATACGCACACACACATAGCCATGTGGCCATATGAAATTTGTACTGTTAATAAAGATCATTTGAATTGAACTGAGCTGAAGAGAAAGAAGAGAGAGACACATGGAGAAACATAAAAAGCCAACTTGTAGAGAGGGAAAACAGAGAAAAAGAGTGGCTGGAGAAGTGGATGGAGGGGGAAAAAAGGGGAAAGGAAAGTGTGAGAGTAGAGAGAGAGAAATAATACGTGTGAGAGAGACTATAGGAGATAAGGGAGAGAGTGGGGAGGGGTGAGAGAGAGAGAGAGGGAGAGAGAGAGAGAGAGAGAGAGAGGATCGCGCAGCAACTGCTCCTGTAGTTTTGGCTCCGGAGACGCGCAGGACGCAGCGAACTGTCCCGGCTCCCCTCGATGGTTCACCGCAGCACGGAGGAGGGACAAACCTTCCACCACTGCCCGGAAATCAGAGCCCAGGAGCCGCCGTACACGCTCTGACAGCAGTAAGCATCTTCTGCGCTTCAACAACTTTCACATAAAAAAGAAAGAAAGAAAAACAAAACAAAAACGCAGAACCCCGGAAAACTCCGTGAAAACCCAGCAGAGCGCCCGCGCGCCTTTCGCCGCCGAACGCTGCCTCTTTTCGGCCACGGATAGCACGCTGCACCGCCGATCTGACTGGACCTAACTGGACCTATTTATTCCGGCTGATGAAACTTTTACTTACTGCCTGGTTTACACTGTAAACTCACCCAAAGTGTGCGTGAGTGGGCGCTCGCAATTTTATTGCTTTTATCTGGTGCGTTTTTGCGCTTGGCGTGCGTAAAATCCGCGCTAAAACATCCGAGACCGAGACAGCGGAGACCGAGCGGGGTTGACGCGGAGTGTCAAGCCAGGGTGGAATCTGTTTGTACTGAGTTTTTAATGGGCTGTAGAGTTTATACACATTTTATGCCTCCGAAATAGCGCTTATTCACGTGTTTTTTTTTAAATTTCCACATGGAGACATTTTTTCTTTCTTTCTTTTTTAGGGAAAAGATGAGGAGTAAAAAAATAATAAAATACTTTTAGATGTGAAATGTATGTAAAAACGCTCCTGCAAGTCTCAGTTAGAAGATGAAGAGGCTGGAAAGGCACAAGATGATACTTTCTGGCTGTGTTGGGGACTCCTATGTTGCCCTAAATCCTTTAAAATGTACCATATTTGGGTGCATCCTCTGATTTATTTATTCAGAACACAAACAACCTGTCCTTCCATCCATCCTAAACTCATCTTATGCTGCATGTTGAACGAATTTAATTTATATAATCTAACATTTGTTTTAAACAGACACACGTGAGAGTTGATGTTCAACTTTCTGCACAGAGCAAAATCTGTATTTTCATTCAGTTACATCCTGCAGGCTGAAACAGTGAAGCGTGTCAGGCTGAATGAACTGATCAGGATCATTTGAAACCCCTGAAACTGTTAGCCCATGAGCTTCTCTTATTTGTAATTATTACCACGAATATAAATTGAAAGCAGGATGTCTCTGTGTGTAATTTTCTCCTTAAGCTTCAAGTTTCAAGCCTGAAGTATAAAGTCAACATGATTGAACACGAGGAATCAGACAGACAAGTGAATGTTTCAAATGTAAATTCAGTGAATAAAATAAAATAAAAGTTAGTAATCAACATACAAAAAAAAGTAGTAAAGCATCACTTTAAATCCTAATATTTAGAAGCTGGGTGTTTCATTTGAGGCATATGAATACTTTATGTTCCTCTTCATGCATAAAAAAATATGAATGAAACAAATTACTTGACATATTGAAGCTATTTCTCATTATTTTGATTTTGATTTTTTCATAATCCACCAAAAGTTTAGAGCTAACTAAAAACACGATCAGGCTCAGAGGAAGATGTGGATGAAATGTGCAAGATGAGGCCAAACGCGTCGTGTAAATTTAAGACAAACAAACAGCATCTGATGAAGCGTAAAGGCTGAAACAAACGCCGCCTTTTCCTGTGTTCATGTGTGAACTGTAAAAAGCTGTGAATCACGCTGAGATCAGGGGGCTCAGCTGAACGCCGAAAAGTGCCGAGAGTTTAATGTGAGTGATGAGGCTCGATTCTGTGTTCGATATGTGATCAGCATCAGTTTCACACTTTTCGAGTAAACTCAATACAAACACACTTTCAAATAGGTTCAGTTGTTGGGTCTTGGTCTCAGTAAAATGCCTGAAAAGTGTTTGTTTTTTTTGTAAATGTGGAAATACAGTGACACGTTTGAATCTCTTAAATAGGATAAATCTCCCTAAAACAGTAAAACTACACTTCTTAAACATGACTTGCCATCCAGATTGTGAATGTTCTGTCTCCCTCATGTTTGTAGTGAATATGATGAAATAGAAACCTAAAACGTTTGACCCTTTGTCTGTCCCCTACATGTCTACATCCAGCCTTGACCTCTGTATTAGTGTGTGTATGTGTGTGTGTGTGTGTTTTGATGCTGATGATTGACATCCTCATCCTCTCTGATCTCTCCAAGCAGACAGGGTGCAGCCATGCTGAAGCCAGGCGACCCGAGCGGCTCGGCCTTCTTGAAGGTGGACCCGTCCTACTTGCAGCATTGGCAGCAGCTCTTCCCTCAGGCGCAGTTAAAGGCTCCTCTGGCGCCGCCACCTCCACCTGACCGCCTCTCCATCCCCGTAGACAGCCTGCGCCCATCCCGCCTACACAGCCACCTCCTGGCCTCCACACACTGTACCTCCTCTTCTTCTTCTTCTACATCCTCTTCCTCAGCTTCCTCTTCAGCAGCGGCAGCGGCGGCGGCAGCTGCAGCCGCAGCCCTCACCCCGTCGTCCTCCATCTCCATCTCCACTTCAGCGGGGATCTCCCAGCTCCCTGTTCCCCAGCAGATCGCACTCTTTGGGCAGGCGTTGGCCCCCATTTGTGCAGGGCCTGGAGGACCTGGAGGAGGAGGAGGACCTGGTGGTGGAGGAGGAGGAGGAGGACCTGGTGGTGGAGGAGGAGGAGGGGGAGACCTGGTGGTGGTCGTCCCCCCGGAGAACCAGCAGGGTCACAACCCAGCAGCGGGGCTTCTCCATCAGGCCAAAGAGCAGAGCTGCGGGGGCGTCAGCGTGGTGTCGTCCAGCGTGAAGAGCAGCAGCAGCGGAGGAGTGGAGGAGGGCAGCAAAGGAGCGACGGCCAGGTTCAAGCTGACATCGGAGGAGCTGGACTACTACCTGTACGGACAGCAGAGGATGGAGATCATCCCACTGAGCAACCACACAGGAGAGGTCAACAACCGTACGTACACACACACACACAGATACACAAACACACACGTTCAAACTTGTCCCTACCTGTGGGGTTTACTTAGAATGGCGGAGAAAAGGTGACAGGAAATGAGAGGAGAGAGAGAGGACGACAAAGATCCTGCAATCGAACTGGATGCCACAGTCGCAGTATATGGTATGCATCTTAACCACCGGGCCACCCGGACGCCCCATTTGACTTTACATACACACAGTTAGTATAACACTAGTGGATCATTTATTGCGTCTACGAGATCAGTGATGACTTCTGACCTTCGGTTTTTATGTTATATTTTCCTCATAATCTCATAATGTCTGATAATTCCCCCTAAACTTACGTCTGCAGTGCTCAGTAGGGATGTTGTTGTATAGTTCTGTCCGTCGGTAATAACTTTACAGTAATTTAATCACTGCTGCTGCATATTTCTATCATGTTACTTTAATCATTCTGTGAAAACTCTCTTTGTGCGTCGCTAAATAGTGACTTTATTCAACTGTAATGAATCTCTCATTGCATTACAAAATTATTTTGCTAATATCATAGGGAAAAAAAAATTCCATCATATTTGTATGCTATACTCACAGAGAATGTAGCGTAACTGTAATTCATAACAGCTTCTATATTTTTTTTTTTATTCTCTTAAATACATTTATAATATTTTATTTAATTCTCTGTGCTTGTTAATTTTTCTTTCAATATGTATCTAATCAAAGCTGCACAAAATTATTGCCAGGCCTTAATTACAGCTGCATATGAGCTTAAAATCAATCATGTCAAATAAAGTAGGTGAATAAGAAATGTATGATCACGGGTGGATTTTTCCCACCTTAAAACTAATTTTTCACAACCACTTTAAAATTCAAACTACGAGATTTATTTAGTCATTAAAACGTGTGTGTGGCCTCAGCTCATATGAAGCAGAAGACTGTTTATTAAAAAAAAAAGTTGTGTGAAGCGGTGCGTCAGATGTTACAGTTGGTTTGACAGCTGCAGGGTTGGACAGTAGGAGCTGCAGGAGGGTCAGGGGTCAAGGGTCAGCAGCTTGGCCAGGGGTGCAAACACACAGAGAGAAGCAGCAGTAGGCCTGCAGCTCAGTTAATATTAAATAGACTTCATTCAGATTTGATGAGGAGTAATCATCAGGACCTCTCTGCCTTTCCACGGGCATTTGACTTTTTGTAAAACTTAAAAAATATGTATATTACTTTTATTTTAGGAGAGTTTGCAGCAGGGGTGAACAGTTAAACAAATCAAACGTCTCGTCAGAACCATTTTTTTTTCTTTCGCTTTTCTTTCCTCTTCTATTAAAATCGACTTAACTAACTTGTGAATTGTTATTTACCAACCTTTAATAACCTTCACATGTTTTGAAACCCGCAACAAAATCACAAAACCACGTTTTTATTCCGCGTTAAATTGAACAAAAGCCTTTATTACTTTTCTACCTGCTGTGCGTGTGTGTGTGTGCGTGTGGGCAGATATTGACAGCGCCGTCATGCGTAAAAATCACACACACACACACACACTCAAAGACACTTAGACACACACACACCGCCGTCTTCTTCAAAATCTCCTCGAAGTGGCTCGGAGGTGCGTTTCATCCGTAACGTCAGAGTGTCCCGTTACAGTTAAAAACGAAGCCTTCACATGCTCAGAGTTGAAGCTTCAGCGGCCCGTTTGCTCGGACCGGAGCTGGCGGCACCACACGGACTGCCGCTGCGCTCCAGACACGCCGGACACGTGGAGATGAAAGTTAAGTCTCAGGTCCGGTAGTTTGAAACTGTTTAAGGCGGATATCTCGTGTTTGAACAAAAAAGAAACGACAATGAAAGAGAGACCTCAACGCATAAAGTTGATCATTTGTACGCATACGTGCGAGTGCAGCGTCTCTCAGCCTGATGGGATATAAATGTCGTAGAATTTGTGTCCTACCATAATATTTTAATAATAATATTTCCGCAAAGTTTGTGTGTCTTTATTCTAAATATGATTTTCTCTATATTTTTGTCTAACACTTTGGAAGTTAATCTTAGTTTGATGGCTGTCTCGAGCTTTATGTATTTTTATTAACAGTGTATATAAATGTGGCTACGGTTCTTATAGTATCTCCATAATATTATGACTTCAACGTTTCTCATTGAGCTCGCTTTTCATTTTTCCCCTCAGCGATGTTTCCGGACTTTAATAAACTATATTATCGATGTGATGCTATATCATCTTATTGATGTATTGTTTTCCTATGATAAGCCTTCATGCTATTTGTCAGACTTCTCTACTATTAAACTTTTACGGTGAATGTGGGCCTTTTAAACTTTATTTAATCTAGTGCTGTATTAACTAGGATATTTGGATGACTGTGCGGATCGTGCTGTTTGTTCCGTCGTTTTGTCCTGCAGCGGTGTCACCATCCTCCTACAATAAAACTAGAAGCCTAATATAAGTTCATAGGTTAACACTGAAGTCGTATCTTTGGAGTTTATCATGAAGTGTCGCTGTTTATGGTTTCAGGCACTATGGCAGCGATCCTAAACACCAGTGAGATTATGTATGTGGCCTATGTATGTATAAACGTGTGTGTGTGTGCGCGCGCGTGTGTGTCTGTGTGCGCTCTTCTCTGTATATTCCGCGGTGATAAAACGGACCATCAGCAGTAATCTGCGTCGATACGCGCCGGCAGGGCCGATGAGGGATGGAGGGACAAGCAGGAATTAATTGCCGTATATAGTTTTGTGTTTGTGGAGGAGAGAGAGGGAGGGAGGGAGAGAGGGAGAGACGCAGAGAGGGGAGGGGGATCGATCCGCCGGCCACCGGCCCGCTATTTATCATCCCAACACGACCGTATTGAGGTCTCTGGGGTGTGTGTTTGAGTGTGTTTGTGTGTGTGTGCGCGCGCGCGTTTGTGTTGGGGGTGTGTTGGGTGGTAGATAAAGCAGTCACACACACACACACACACACGCGCGCGCTCACTCATGTGTCACCGTCCGACCTTGATTATTAATTACACCAATAACAATTCAAACAACAATAATGGTAATAATAATAATAATAATAATAATAATAATAATAATAATAATTACTCACCCACATCTGAAAACTGAAATGACCCAAAGAGTCACATGTAGTTTATCTTTGAATCATATTTTTGTATTTATTCTACATTATTATTATGGTTACTGTGACGTTCTTCCATATATTTCTCATAGTTTCATTAAGTTTTGACATGTTCAGTGTCATTAAACAGTTTAACTTAAAATTTATTCACATGAACACGCTCATATTCCAAGAAATTTGGAAATTTACATTCTATTACCGGTTATGTTTTTCTAGCCCAGTTATTACTTTATATTTTATGCAAATATGTATAGAAAAACTCTATATAGATTCAAATAGTATAGTTATACAGCAGAATTACACTGGTTGTAAAACCTCTTGAAAATTTGTGATCACATAAATAAAATTAACTTGTTGCAAAAGGTGTCAAAACAAGAATTAAATCAAACCGTTAATAATTCATTAAGTGTATAATTTGGTGAAAGTATTTTAGCATTGCACTTACATAAAGTTGGCAGACATGTGAGAGATGGACTGCAAAAACATTGGATACTACATTTCCCATAGTTCAACTGCATGACATCTTTTCATTTGACGCTCTCTCCCTTGTGCATGCGTTCATAACACAGACTTTCTGTTATCAATTTATTATTTTAAAGACCATGAACACGTAACCTTGATGACATCATTATGACATCATTGTGGTTATTTTGTCAGACTTGACAAAGCCCTTCTGGAAACACAGAGAACATAACACTGACTGAAAGTCCTGCTTGTGACGAGTAAAATGACTGTGAAAGCCTTCTTTCAAATACTCAGTACAGTAGAGTACAGAGTTTGTGACTATACTTCTTAAGTGGTTTGATGGTTCTGAGTGAATTTAGCGATGGGGCTGAGCGTGATGAGAAATTCATTATTTTGTGTATGAAAAGAGCTGTCAATCAACTGAAAAATGACATCAGCTTCCAATCATATGGTTTGAGTTTTCCCAGGGATTAGGGTTAACCTTAGTTTACATCTAGATCACACACAGATCCATAAATGATCAATTCTGCCAGATTTACACTGTTGCCTGGGAAATCAACTCAGCTGTTACATCCTCAAAATACAAGCAAAAATAAATAAACGTATACACAGTTACCTAATGATTTGGAGAAAATCATTAGGTAACTTTGCAATATTTAATAGCTACAGGTTTAATGTCTTTGTATTTATAAAAGTGTATCTATGTCATTATAGTTTTTTTTCTCAAGATTGAACACAATAACCTAAAAACCTAAAAAAGAAGTCGCATGAGATCCACTGTCTTAGTTTTGTTTGAGTATAAAGTTCAAACCTGTTTAATATTCTGTCCAGTGTACCAGATCTCCTATCACTGAGCAAAAATGGGGTAAAGCATAAACTGTCTGGACTTTTATATTCAATAAATTCAAAATTTACTTTGTTCTTATAGAGAAATAGAACTGGAAGTTATCTGACAGCTGGGATGTATTTTGTTCAGATACAAAAAAAAACACAGATCAATTCTTACAAATTACATCTGGACTAAATGTCAGCTGGCAGTTTTATTGTAATTTAATAAAACTGCTTGCACACACACACACACACACACACACACACACACACACACACACACACAAACACACAGCTCAGCTTGTTAGATTCCAGCCGCTGTTGTTCACGTTCATGTTTAATGTGGGATAACGAACCCATGTTTGACATGTTCATACTTGTGTCACACATTAATCCCCTTGCTCTCCGCTCTTCACACATACACACAGACATAGTGGGCCCCTGACAGCCATCCAGAAACAGTTAATATGTATAATTCCTGCATGACTCCTGTCCTTTATTGTAAGGTTGTATGACCATATCTTGATGCTTCTATGTTTATTGCATTGTTACGAGCGCCACAAGGCTGGTGTTCTAGAAAAAAATTGCTTTATGTTTATGCTGATGTTTTAAACTCAAAGACTGCAGCAAACACTTTTTTGTGCAGCTCACTCAGTAAAAAATGATCTGCGATTCAAATAGTTGTTGAGTCCATTGACAGCTGATTTCTTGGTTGAAAAAAACAACCAAGCCAACTAGAGCTTGGTAGGAAGGATTAAGAATGGGGACGTCATGTCATCTTCCTGTGCCAGAGCCAGAAAAATGGATAAGCTGTACAGGCGGTTATAAATCAACCCATAGGAATAACAGCTCTTTTAACATTGTTATTTATTTCTTGAACCAATGTGACAAATGTTAACTATCCTAGCAACCACCACCATGCTGTGCTAATCTGTCACTTATTCTTGATACTGTAAAAACATTTGCATATTTCTTGTCATTTTTTGCACTCTCTATCCTAAGTTTTGAACACTATTCAGCTCTTTTAATCTTAAAATGTATATATTTCTTTTTTTTTTTTTTACTGTAAATTGATATTTCTATTTCTCACCTATTTTGTCTTATCTTTATTGTGACCAGTATGCACCAAAATACCATGGCAAATGTGAAAAACTTACTTTGCAGTAAATCAATATCTGATCGAGATTTTGGTTTACAGAATCGCCAGTTTGTGGCTAGTCCAGTGAAGGAAATACCTGACCTGAAAAATCACACTGATACAAATATTAATTCAAAATCTAATATCATCCATAATTGCATCATACACAATATTACAGTGATAGCTGTAATATTTCTGTCTTTGTCTATCATCATGTCACACATGATCTTCCCATTGAAGTGGTCCTTGTGTACACGTGATGAATGTCACTGTCATCCGCTCTCCTTTTTGCTCTGTTTATGGTCTCCACCACCCCCTGATTCAAATATCTGGGGCTATAGCTCCTAGATGTTGTTTTCTTCACCAGGCAGTCACTAACCCTGTCTGTCCAGTGTTTGGTGAAGAGCAGGTCGTGGCACAGTGGGTGTATCATCAGACCTTCTTTGCTGCCTTTACCATAAAACCATAAAAGCAAAAACTCAGAGCTAAAAGAGGCTAAAGTGCTCTGTAGAGTTTTTTTCAGTGTAGGTTTACAGAGTAAAAGCGCAGCCTCTCTGTGTGGCCCGTCCTCATCTGGACTCACAGCTGTGTTGGAAACAAACACAGCTATTAATATCGTTAGTCTTTATGAAGTATGATGGTTTTTGTTGAGAAGAAGCCCAGGCGTTTGTTATGGAGCCTCAAACTTCTCGTTGTTTGGTGCGTGTGATGGCGGCAATTCAGGAAATGACACAAACTGTATTTTACTCTTGCAGTTAATAGCTCTGGATTAGAGTCAGATGACTTGAAATGTGTAAATGGAAAGTGGCATTTCAAAGTCTCAATACATGAAAATTTACTTCTAAGAGATAGAAATGTTTAAAAATCAAGATTTTTAGGCTGATAGGGCGATATTATAAAGTGCCCGCAGACGTTTCCACTGGAAACGGCGTCCGGCGCTCAGAGATCAGAGGCAGAGCGGAGATGTCTAAACACTGGCGATGGATGTAACAGAATACTGAGTTTGAATGATGGGTAGCGAGGAGAGCACGCCATAACAAGTTCACAGCCAGTTCATCAGTCTGAAAGAGAGGAAAAGAAGAACGCAGAGGAGGAAGAAAAAATAGGTTTAGTGAAGAAAGTAGACAGCACTTTAACTGCAGCGTAGTATTCTTTTACTGCGCTTTTTCGTGTCGGCGTTAGTAGTCAGCTTAGTAGTAGTGCTAGTATTTACCATAATAAAGACACGTGATCTATCTATCTATCTATCTATCTATCTATCTATCTATCTATCTATCTATCTATCTATCTATCTATCTATCTATCTATCTATCTATCTATCTATCTATCTATCTATCTATCTATTAATGAAAGCATATTTAGACACTATATTTTCCTCTGAGTATAGCAGTAGTGAAAGAAGTACTAGTAGTCAAGAGTACTGTTTGTGTTGTAGAACTACGATTAGTTTACTTTAATTTACTCACATTCAGTATGTTCAATATTATTTGAGTTTGAGTTATAAAAATCATGTTTTTCTATAAAAAAATTTTTGTTTGTTTTGTTTATTTTTAGTTAATAAGAAGCCAAAGTTCTCACATGTTTAATGTTATCTAAACATATGCAAGTGCTTAAAGAACTTTGGCCCAATAAGAAAATTAAATTGGTGAAATTATGGTTTAAATTAGGAGCCATTTGATCAAAGAATAAGTAAGTGAGTTTCTACTGAACTCATCTCCCATTCATCTGTGTGTAATTTTATCAGTTTGTAGTAGCAGCTGCGGTATTAAGTGTATTTGTATTTGTGCGTGCGTGTGTGTGTGTGTGTGTGTGTGTGTGTGAGAATCAGATCAGGACTCCAGTGTCGTTATGAGCTAAAAACACATGTATCATATCTCACAGAGCTCAGTTTGAGTCTGGACACCTCATCATCTGTGTCGTCTCTCTGCGCTGTGAACTTTCTAATGAAGCCCCAGCGCTGTGAAAATAATCTGTGTGTGTGTCGCTGTGGCTGGACAATCACAACTTCTACAGCCGATACTGATTAGTTCAGCAGGGAGTGCATACCTCTGCTGGTATATATGCAGATTAGATTAATGAATGAAACATTTCTTTATAAGAATCGAAACAAGAAACTTACTTATTCTTTCCGGCAAAAACTTTCGGGATATGGTCACATTTTGGAACTTTCTGGGAGTCTTTAGAGAGTGGTGAAGGAAGTATTTGGATTCTGCCTTTAAGTAAAAGTATAAACACCAAACTGTAAAGAATACTAAGCAGGCATGTGAAAGTAGGTATAATTAAATATGCTAGCTGATGGTACCTAATACTTAACACAAAATATTATCAGTGTTTTTATTACTCATGTAAAAGCAGTTGTAGTGGGTTGAGATGGAGCTCATTTTAAACTATTTTGTAGAGGACTGCTCCTAATTATTCTGTTTATTATTAATGATTCTGCTTAATATTTTCTTCATTAATTTGTTATTGTAAAATTATAGTTTTTTCAATCAACAGAGCAAACCTTATATTATGTAAATATATGAAGACGCTTAAATAATAAAAGGAGAGGTGGCACATTCTCACATTGAAACTGAAAAACATGAAATGTTTTTAAAAAATGAATACTCAAATCAAATAATCAAAATAGCTGCCAATTAATTTTCTGACAATGGACTAATTGGTTAATCTACTAATTGTTTCAGCTGAGCTTTTATTACCTGTTGGGTAGTTTAATTGATCTCAAAACATCTTCTCTCATAAACTTTTCTTATGCTTTCTGTGCAGAAATCTTAATTTGTAAAGTAACTAGTAACTAAAGCTGCCAGATAAATGTAGTGAAGTAAAAAGCATGTTCCCTTCTAACATGTAGTGAAGTATTAGTAGAAAGTGGAATGAAAAGAAAACACTGGAGTAAATACAAGTACCTCAAGTAGTAAGTATGATATTTTACAAGAGTAAATTAGACTTAGATACTGTAATCTGTTAAAGTAATTGTTCAACATTAGGAAACTATCATATTTTCTTTCTTTTCAAGAGTTATCTGAAGATATATACCTCTGTCATGTACAAGTACAAAGTGGTTATCCTAGCTTAGCATAAAGACCTCTGCCCAAAGTTCAAGTAGTTCTACCAGCACTTATAACTTCACTCACCTCACTTAATAAAATATTATGTCATATTTCTTTATTCTGTACAAAAAGGAAATGTAAATATGACAGATTGTAGCTTTAATGGGGAGTTACAGCCGGACCCAGTGACTTCCTGACATGTTGACGTCTTACATGAATATATGTACACTATGTTGCGGGTAAACGCAGTCTTCTCAGTGACTTAGTTGGCGTGGTTGGAGCAGATATTGAACTCTAAACTGAGATTAAAATGAAGTTTATGTCAATTCAATAAAGTCCAGGATCATGGAGAATTCAGCCTTTTGAATTTTTCCCATTTACTCGACCGTGAACCTGTGTTACATTTTGTGGTTTATAAATGACCATAATATGGTTTAATTTACTTCTATCAATCATGGTGTAAGAGCAGCCGTCACTCTCTCAAATAGCGGATATTTAATTTTGGGAAAAACAGAAAAAAAACAACATTAACATCCTGTTCCTCTCAGCCTCTCTGCTCTGTGTGGCTCTGTGGGAGTTTTGTGTCCAGATAATAATCTCTCATTATGTTGCTACAGTCAATTAACATCCATTACTGTCAGACTGCATCTCTGAGTAAATGTTGACACTCGCTAATTCCCAGCTATACGCTGCTCGCCACATTTAACCTGGAAAAACAAAGACCAGAAAGGACTCCCCCGCCCTCATTTGGACTTTTTTTTAGGACGGTTTCAACACATCAACTCCGTGATCCTCGACTTTCCTTTCTCACTTCGTCAGAAGGTTATTGTATGACCAGAACGCACATTTTTTCTAAAGATTTAAATAGTGATTTAAAGCCACCTTTGACTTCAAGAAAGCGCTAATAAAACAAAGTTCACGCCATCGGAGAGTGCAGATCAACTATAGAGAGCTCCAGTAAAAGAAAATAAACAATATTTAACCTCATTCATCATTCTAACCACACAGCTGTTACATAAAAAGCAATTGTCTTTACAAGATATATTCAAGGTGTCTTTAGGTCCTTAAATGTCTTAAAATCTAAGATCAATACTACTTTTATTTTCTTCAATCATCTTGGATCAAGAGAATTGCTGCATTGAGAGACAGACACACTTTGATGGAAAGAGAACAATAAATCATGCTCATCGTAAAATGGCAAGGATCTTGCGTGCATGCATAATCATAAACTGAATCAGAGTTTTTATTTTTAATGTGTTTAAAATGACCTTGTTTTTAAATCATATGCTGCATATGTATATTGTTTCATATAAATGTGGATGTCGTTTGTGTGTCTGTAAAAGGTAATAATCGGTCAAATCTCCCTTTCTGTCTCCAGGCTGTGACATGTGTGCAGACAACAGGAACGGCGAGTGTCCGATGCACGGCCCACTTCACTCTCTGCGCCGACTCGTCGGCACAAGCAGCACAGCGGCACCTGTCACTCTGCCGGACGTCCCAGATTGGCTCAGAGACCTGCCCAGAGAGGTGAGACTTCCTGTCTGACTGTCTGCTATTTGGGCTGCCTGACTATTAATGTTTCTAAGAAGTTTTGGCAGATGTTGTGCATTTCACAACATCAGAAAACAATTTCTAATCTCTGAATGATGAAATAAAGTTGTGGCGCTCAAAGTCAACACACATTGTTTTAATAAAACATTTTGATTTGGATCATCTTTGTTTAGAAATAGGCATACTTTGCTGTTTTACCAAATGCACAGTAGTACATCATCTGATAACCTGGTCAGAATACTGCCCAGTGCATAGACATGAACAGAGTGTATAGATAGAAATATCTGTTCTGTGTTTTGTGTGTAGGTGTGTCTGTGCACCAGTACAGTTCCCGGTCTGGGTTACGGGATCTGCGCAGCTCAGAGGATCCCTCAGGGAACCTGGATCGGCCCCTTTCAAGGAGTCCCTCTGCTGCTGGACAAACTGCAGTCTGGAGCCATCAGAAACACAAGACACCTGTGGGAGGTAAGAGGGGTGTGAAAGGTGTGGACTTATGGATAATGTAGTACACATTTTGATGCACGCTCATGCCCAAAGTGCCTCACAGCATCATTCACTTGTACAGTAAGATGAGCCCCTATACTGTAAGCCGGAAAACAGTGACGTGTGGATGACGCCTATTTCATCAGACTCCGCTAACAACACTGTGAACTAACACACGCCCTTTTCACATTCAAGTACTATTAAAGATGTGATTATTTGTTATATATTTAGATTTATTTATATTTGCTATATATTCCTGCTCCATGGAAAATTAGATTTACTATTATCATCACAACTAACCAAAACAGAAATAAATCATCTTCTGACGTGAGCCGTGTGTTTATAATACATGTCCTTTCTTCCAGATTTTTCTGAGAGACAAACAAACCTGAAACTTTTTTTTTTTCATTATTTATCCTTTACTCAACATGTGACCACTCGCTTCGGCCACTTTTTTGAGAAAGCAGACATGTTAATTTTGGCAAATGCATCGAATTCAGTGGTACAAGTATTAAGTATTGCAAACAAAAGGCATAAAACATTTATGTGATTTATGTGTACATCATTGGCGGCCACAAGATGTTCTAAACCTATAAGCATTTTAGCTATTATAATAATCATGGCAGTCTTTTCTAAAAATTCATGTTTATTGACGTGAAGTTTATTTTTCCATCAATTTCTCCGGCCCCACTGGCACATAAAAATACATAATAATAAAGAATTGTAGTCCCCCATACTGTTCCTTCATACTCAAATTATGGACAACATTTGGCTCGTATAAAATAGAAAAGTCTTTAAAAGTGTTAAATTTAACTTTATGAGCCTGAAGAAAATCCTGCGCTGTGATTCTGTGCGCACACAATACACGTTTGTGTGTGTGTGTGTGTTTGTGGTGTGTGTATTGGTAGGTGCCAGTTTGTATGGTTTTGTGTATATCTGAGTGTGTGTGTGTGCTTGTGGTCAGTGTCATGTCACCTCTCAGTCCATTGATCAGAGCAGATTGTATTTACATACAGTGGCAGGAGAAAGTCAATGTGGCAGTTATAAACAGCTGCATTAGCATTAGGGAGAGAGAGAGAGAGGAAGAGGGAGTGAGGGGTGCTGGGGGACAGGGAGATAGATGAGTCCCTTGTGGCCGAGCTGGTAAAGGTCAGTCAGACGTCGGTTGACCAGACATCAGTCTCTATGCTGTTGACCGCAGCAGCACATCAGGAGGGGAGGGGGGTGGAGATGGGTGGTGGGGGGGCTACAAAGGATCAGAGGTCGGAGGTCGGTGGGGTTGGGGGGAAGGTTCATGCAAGACATTATAGGCCAAGTCCAGCAGTCATGTCAGGATCTGTGCTTCAAACAGAACGAGATGAATGAAAGAGTTGCGTTCACTAGCAGCAGGATTTCACTGGCAATCTGTTCACAATTGTTTTGTCTGAAGCTGACTTTGCAATACAGAGGCATCTACAATCACTGTGCTTCTCTTTCAGAAGGTAAAGTCACTGTCAGACAGCAGAGCGAGAGTCTTTAGCTTCTGTAAAGTGAAGTATATATAAGAGCAGGGTTTCATGGCATATGATCAGAATATACTCAAACGTGGACCTGACTGAACGAGCATCAATATGGAGTTTATCGACCGCTCTCCTTCTAAACGGCACAGATGAAGAAGGTGCGGATGGTTGAGAGCAGAGTGAAACTTAGACCTCAGCCACACTGGACATATAAACAAAGTTTTGGACAACTGATATCCAGGAGCTAATGGTCAGGTACAGTGCATTTATATGCCATGGGCGTATACACATTTGGTTGGATACATTTATGCAACCCTCACCAGCAAGAAGAGAAAGGATTAGTAGAACATGAATGAATGTAAGGACACTGCAATAGAACTTAGATTTTTCTTTCTTCTCTCCACCCTGTGGATTCATTTAAAGTGATACCAACCCCCAAATTATTTTGAGAGTCAGTTCCAATTTTCTATATCTTAAAATCTCTGAAAAGGTAACTCTAAGATTTGTGACTTTAGCATGTAAAATTAATGTTATGACTCTTATTATGACTCAGTATTCCTTCATTCTCATATACAACCTTTTCCCCCAAAATGTTTTTGACTCTTTTACTCACTTTAGACTAGTATTTATTTTCTTTTTAGATTCCTAGTTGCATTTTTTTTTTTTACTCTCTGGTTTGGAGTGATCCGTTGAGTGTGTTTCTTTTTGCTGCACCTTTATTTAGACTGGATGCTTGAGTGATATGCAACTCTTCTGTCCAAATTCAATTAAATAATTTCAACAGTTTCATTCATTCATAATCAAACCATCATTCAGCTCAGCTCTTCTTGTTGTAAACATTGTAAACATAGTGTTTTGCTGGACAGATTATGTAATCTGCAATAATTTATCACAGTATAGAAATACTCCTGGGACTGAAAAATACTACGAGATAAATATGTGGAGGTTTTAAATACTAATAGTTTCTTGATATGCAGTAAAACCACCACAGTGAAGAGGATTTTTTAAAAAAGTAAATCCCTCACATTAAGGTATTTTATAGTATTTGTTGTTTTTGGACCCAGCAGACTTGAGCTGGGACCCACTGTGGGGTCTCAAACCAGCCTTTGAAGCCCTCAGCCCTAGAGAAATGCTGATCCAATAACCCGGCTCTAACCATCGGCAGATTATCGTCTGCTGGGCTAAAACCAGTCATTAGGCCTATTGATGAAGAAGCTTTACACACAGATCCCATTAAAACTCGTTTATTGATGCCTCCCAAAACAGGAAGAGATATTTGTCCTATAGCCAATCAGCGAGCTTGTGTCATGTTGTCTATGGTGTCCAGGAAGGGCCAGTTTTAATTAAGACACTTGCCGTTACGTCTGGGTGGAACAGTGTAGGGTTTTCTGGTGCTGCAGTATTTTACGGCTCGACAAATTGATCTTCTCTGAGGCAGCGCTCGGTGTTTGAGTCTGAGTTTATGGAGGAATAATTCTGTAACTATCTGACCTGGAGCTTTATCACTTACTGTCTCTGTGCTGTGGTGTCAGTAGAGTCATGAGGAATAGTGCTTAACACAAACATTACTTTAATATCAGTGTTATTTTTTGTGATTTTTAACTGCATATATATGGTCTGTTGGTTGGGCATTCAAAAAAGGATCCCAGCACATTTTTTCACAGAATCCTATAAATAAAATGTAGTTAATTAATCTGTTAATCAACTCACAGAAAATTAATGGACAGCAGTTTCTCTTTCTATCCCTCCAGGCTCACTATTGTGATGACATTATTGTGATTTTCTGCCATATAATGAACTAAAGTTTTTTTTGGAAAAAAAAATCGACAAATGGATGATGATGAAAATAATTTGCAGATGCAGCCTGAAAATGTGGAGTAAAATGTGCTTAATGTAACCCAAGGTTAAAATGTTTCCATGCTCTCCCGGAAAGAATGAAAGAAAGACAAAAGAAACGTTGAAGGATGGAGAAGAAAAATGATGAGATTGCTGGAAAGAAATAGAGGAAGAAGAAAAGAAAAATGGAGAAAGAAAATGGAAAGTAGAGAAGAAGGACAAGAGAGGGAGGTATTAGTGATATTTTCTTTGGGTATCTGGTGTTGAGGGTAAAATCTGAATCTGTAAAGTAACTCCAAGTCATTTTTCGACAGCACTGGAAGAGGGAGAGTTCAGATCCTGGTTTTGAAAAAGGTTTATTTGTATGACGTTTATTTAAAATGTTTAACTTAAATTATAGTGGCAAAAACACAACAGAAAAAAATCTGGTTTTGGGATACAGTGTTTTTACCATAAAACATAAATGAGCAGTAAAATCTATCTATCTATCTATCTATCTATCTATCTATCTATCTATCTATCTATCTATCTATCTATCTATCTAAAGAAATATAGATAGATAGAACATTTTATTGCTTTCAAAACAATTTAAGAAGGAAAAAGGGGAAGTAAGGAGTTTTCAAAGTCCTGGATGTCTATGGGATCGCGTTATTTGATCCAATGTACGCTCAACAACAAAGCCAAGATAGCCTAATATATCTGTTTGACATAAATCCGGGCTGTACCAAATGCTATCTCTAATGAAATATTTTTAACTTCCACTTGTTGAGATCAAACAGTTTGGAGCCCCCGCCAACTGTTTGAAAACCTCTGAAATAAATGACTAGTTCGTGATCTTATTACAGTTTTATTGTGAAAACAGAATCTGCCAAGTAATCAATCAATCTCAAGTGAAGATCCAGAAGTTCTGAATTACCATGCGCATTTTTTAGTGATTCAAACAGGTCTAGTGTTGTGCAGAAAAAAAAAAATCCCATTTTAAAACTTAAAAAGCTCAAAAAGCAAGCTGCAAACCAATCTATTTTGAGTCTATCCCAAAAGTCATGTCACATAGCTCTTCTCCAGTACACCACACTTTATTCACCTGAATGGTAGCGGAGAAGAGTTGTCTTTTGAGTTTGAAAGAAAAAGTATGGAAGGGATGGACACAGCTGTACAGATAGGTGGAAATGGGCAGAAATAACAGTCTTACCATATTTCTTTGTTATCATCTCCCAGCAACCACCTCTGCACATGTGTTGACTGGAAAATGACATTGCCAGCTAAGATATTTATTTGCCACTGATTGGTTACAGCATAATAAACACTCCACCAAACACAAATCAGCCTGCAGGACGTTAAACGGACAAAATGGTAATTCAGTTTAATAATCAGACCATAAAACATTTCTTATGGAGACTGTAAAATCAAAATTTTCAAGGTAACCAATAACTTGAGCGGTGAGATAAATAAGAAAGGAATGTAACATTTCCCTGTGAAAAATATTTAGTAAACATTCCCATTTTCATTTTTGACTAGTTATTGAGGGAAGGCAATTTCTCATTTTATCCCAGCTTAGAATTTCCAGAGGATTCAAACCGATGACCTCACGGTCCGAACCTCAAGGTCGTCCTGATTGAGAAGAATGTGCTTTGAAAACATGAGAAAAATCCTGAAGTCACAGCTCTGACCTCGTCCTCTGGGGTTTTACGGGAGTTTTCTTTTGGTCAGATCTGAGACTGGACGAGCTGTCAGCGCAGAGTCAGTGAAAACAGCCCTAAACATCATAAGTTCAGAGCAGCAAAGAAAGGAAAACTTCAGCTGCACAGTTTGAGGCTAAATATTTTGTTAGTGTGGGATGTTGATGAGACACATGAGGATTCAGAAAATTCCAAAACGCATGTTGTTATCTTGGCTTTATACATCTCAAAACAGATAAATCTATTTTCTTTGTCTGTTCCTCGTAACTGAATCACTGTTCCTCGACTGTTGGTCTGTCCATTTGTGTTTGTCTGTCTGTCCATCATCGTATTCCCACTGTATTCCCAACAGAATTCCCATTGACTTTGTGTTTTCAGTGGTTTGTGGTCACAGCATCCAGTAAAGGCTCTGTAATGTTTTCTTGACTGATGTCATTATTTAATGTTTGTGTAACTGTCTGTATTCTGGGTTTTATTAAACGGTCTGATCGCCATTGACATCATCGGTCTGATTACATAATCATTGATGGTTTTATGTCAGATTACATGTTTTGGTTTCCTGTTGCTTAGATTTCACTGAGGCGTTTGGGTTTTTATCGATGGAACTTTCGAATGAAAGCAGTGATGACCACAATGATATCCGAAGAGTTAGTCTGGACAAGACAGTTTTTTTTTTGGAGTCTGAACAGCTATTCGGATTTACACTTTATGTATGAAGCACACTTTGCATTATTTTACATATACTTATTAGTTGTGGTAGTAAAACTCTGACCAGACACAGCAGGTTCAACAAGCGTGAAGCTGAAGAGCGGCAAGAGGGAGGTCAGGCATCAGTCAGCACCCACTTCTGGAGGCCTGAGCAGGAGTTACAGTGGGGTCAATCTCTGGGTGCCAGGAGCCAAACCTCTTTAGCAATAAGTAAAGTTATCTGTCCATCAGGAAACTCAGTAAATCACCACGAGCAGCCGAAAATATTTTCTTTTAAAGTGTGATCCAGTAAAATCAATGAATAAAGTTCTAAAGTTGTCTTTTAGTAATCAGCGAAGGCCCCCAGAAACACTCCACTCTGACAGTCTATTGTTTTTCACCAAACCAAATTCTTGTTTCATTTGTGGTTTGATAAACAAGAAATCCATCAAATTTAGTGACCCATATTAGTATTTTCCAACCTACTTTACTCGCTCATATGCTGTTGAGACTTTTGTCATACAGAAATGGATGTGGATAGCGATGAGCATGAAGCGCACAGACAAACCTGCTCACACATTTGCAGATCAGTAAAAGTCAACGTAAAATGTAAATGTGAAAACAGTTGGAGCAAAAGACTTTTCAGCCATTCATATCTATATATTCACTGACAGATTTGTCTACACGTTCATAGATGTATATATACTGGCTATATAATGGATTGACGCACAGTTACACATCTCTCCACTCACATTTTTTACTACAACAATGGTCCCACAGATGGAAAGTGTGTACCAGAGACTCTTTTCTGGCTCCTTGGAGATCATGTGACTTGAAGGTCAGACTGTGGCCACTATAAACCACCACTCACCCTGGCGCTGTTTGGTTAAACCCACTTGGTGAGTCGGGTTAACTCAGTTCATTTCTCCTCTCTGTGTGACATCACCCTGTAGGCATGGTAACCACAGGGGGTTCGAGAACAAAGACTAGGGTTTTCCATCAGGACCTTCATGTTGGAATAACACAGAATGTGTGTGTGTGTGTGTGTGGACATATGTGTAGTTGCTTCATCATCCAGCAGCATGTTTGATCAGCGTGTTTTTACACAGTGATAGAGCCGCTGGTTGTTTCCTCTCCTGTGTCGGCGTCTGGAGGAGCTTTACATGCTGTGAGGAGCTACAGTACAAACGGTTACATGCTCTCTTCTTGTCGCAAGTTTGAAACTCTTTCCTTGTCTTCTTCTGTCAGCACAGTTTATTAGCATGATCGCTCGTCAAATCACGATTGTGCCAATTATCTGTATTATCTGTGTTCTATCTATATATATATATATATATATAGAAGATGTGTTTTGTACACCTGATTGAATGTGACCAAAAAAAGATGCTCATGCTCATACTACACCTTCAAAATGTAACATGCACGGATGCAGTAACACCCAGTAAAAGGTGAAGCTAGATAGGTGAAGCCATTGGCTGGATGGGACAGGGGTGGGTGAGATGAGTTAGTGGTTAGTTGAGGTTTCTCAGGTGAGTGGAGGGGGGTTATCTGTCATCTTGTGTTTGTAGGACCTTAAGATTAGGGGGTTCTTGTGCTGCTACCTCGTATGGGTGGAGTTACCTCAGTTCTGTGGGTGGTGTTACCTCACTCAGTGCTTCTCCTTGTTGTGTGAGAAAGCAGCAGCTCTGTCTTCAGACGGGAATTGGATGCTGTTGAGGCTGAGGTGAATCAGGGTCGGTTATCCAAATATTATCCATTTCTCTGAACGATTATTACCCCTCTGATTTATGAGTCGGCTTGCTGCTCGCTGAAAATACAGTTTCAGCGCTGGTGAAGCAGCACTCACTGGACCTTTGGAGGCCCAGACTGTTGCTCTTGGGCATGGCGGTTGGCGGCGGCGGTGATGGCAGTGATGGCAGCAGGGTTTATGAGGCTTGCTGCTGAAAAATGGACTGCTCAGCGATAGATTGTGTTTAAGAAAACGAAAGATCTAAGAGACTAAACACCAGTGTGTCAAAGACAGGATGAATTAGAGGGAGTCTGTCTTCATTTTGCTCTTATTTAACCGTCATTTCATTTCACCTGGCAAATTGGCCATGGCTGGTTACAGAGGATTTAACATCCAGTGTGACAACAGAGAACAGGATCAGATGGAGAAGTGTGTATAACCAGTTTTTCTCTCTGTTAGGATACTGAGAGAGATGAGGAAGAGGGGGTGGATGAGACAATGGTAAAGGAACTGAGGATTTAGAGGTTAAAGGGGAAGTGCAGGAAAGAGTAAAACACAAAGGAGATAAAGTTTGCGATATGTTTGCTATGTGTCTATTTCGTGTGAATTTTTCTTTTTTTGTTTTACAGCAGCGGATTGATCAGCATTTGTTGCTCTAGTCAGTATTTAAGACTGAAGTAAGACTAATTAATTATGTACCAATTAAATTTTTCTGAAGGCATGCAGATGACGTTGAAAGTACATAATGAAAAGTGCGGTGGTAGAAAATGTTTAGTTAGATCGTATTTTGAAAACGAACTCATAGAGACCTTTGAATCGAAGCAGTGGTCTTTGAGCGTCTCTGGAACCTTTTTAGTATATTAATCACCGCCGATTAGCCTTCAGCCTTAAATAAACACACTTTATAGAGTCAGTGATTTTCAGCCAGTTATTTATATTTTTTAGCCTTTTTGATGAGGTGTTCTCACTATTTTGTTTTCACTACCTGCAGGAGGAATATGAGGCACATTAAGATTAGGACAAGGAGGAAGAGGTGAAGGAGGAAGGAGAGAGCGAGGAGGAGACATGGTAAGATAAGGAGGAGGAGGCCGATGAAGAGAGCAGATAACAGTAGAATTAGTCGAGTTTCATTGATTAGCTGTAGAACAGAAGTGTGCAAGCATTGATCGGCTCTCAGGAACAGTTTTACAGGATTTGGACTGAAAAAGAAGAAGAAGAGTGTGTTCTGTAGAGAAAGGGAAGAAGAAGAAGCAGACTGACAGTCAGACTTTTTCTGACGCTGACGTTAGATACAGGAGATTGGTTACTTAGCACTGAAACGTCTCATGACCAATCAGGAACTAAAACACACCTTTGACAGTGTGGACTGATTTGAAATGTTTCAGGAGTGGTGTGTTCATGTGCTGGTAAGAAATCTGATTTATTATTGCAAGAACAACCCAGATACACGTTATATTTGCTAATTATTTGCTCTCAGAATTGTATTTTCTGATGCTATACAGTGGCACATAAATGCAGCTGACTCTCAATCATCAAAGGTGAAAGATATCTGCCAGCACTTGAATGTACCACAGCATGAACAACTCAGGCCATGTCACAGAAGTGTACTTAGGAGTGTAGTGGTCAGTACAGTGACATCACTGTCTTAACCAGTTGATATACAATGTGACTAACATCATCTTAGCCCTAAGATGATTTAGGAAATCAGGATTTTTATCCAGAAGAGGTCTGTGAAGCTACTTAGCTAGGTTATAAGTTGCTCTTTAAGAATACTTCTCTTCATTTTTTAGTACCAGAGGTGATTAAAATATCCTTGAAATCTAATTCCACCGATTTTCTTCTATATATTGTACAGTATATACTGTACTATACTGTGTGATATACGGAATGAAGTCGCCTGAGTCAACGATGACTCTATAATTCTGCAATCATATTGTAAGTCCATACAGCTGGAGCTGAGCACTGCTACATGTTCTAAGCAGATCGGTTGTGAATGTGACACCAAGTGCAAGAGTAAAAAACTGTCAGCCAAAACAACCATCTCTTATTACACTGTTCATAATGTGGTAAATACTTTTTACAATTTGCATCTGAACACACTCTCAGGGGCAATCATAAATGATTTCTGAAGCTAGCCTTCAACGGGGTGCACCTGTGTCGGGTCTTCTTTTTCACTGTATCCTACACAGCCTTTCTGGAGTTGTTTAGCTGAGCATACATTTTAGAATATTTTTAAGGTTTTGGCTGAAGCTGTGAAGAAAAAAAAAATCCAAATGCACAGAGAGGGTTTGAAATGGTCTTTGGAGCAGATGCAAATCTAGCATCTTATGTAAAACTAGTTTGTAACATGTAACATAACGTGAATCAATTATTCTTGGTGCAGCATTGTTTTTCTGGAGTCTTATTAAGCTCTTGCCAACAACTAAAAGTCAGTCCCAGATCAGACTCAGGCTTTTGAGCCCAGCTCTGGTTCTGGCACAACACTGGCTCCGCTCCCTATTTGCCTGTGACCCGTGACTGCACTTCTTTTCCTGGTGGTGTAAATTGCCTGTGCCATCATGAAACTCTAGATCACAGAGAGTTGATGCTAAGAAGCCTGTAGACATCAGTGGGAAACTAGAAAACATTTTCTACACAAAATTTGATCCAGTTTTAACCAAAATTTGCGAAATAGTTGATAGTGTGTGTGATATACTGTACTTCTCGCAGGTGACCGGAGTACAAAGTTACATAGTGCAAGAATAGATGTGCATGGCACAGAGTGGGACACCTTTCACATGACATGAGTAAAGCATGTGTGTGTGTATTCGTCTGTGTGTGCGTGTGTGTGTGCATGTGCGTGTGTGTAAGTGAGAGAGTGCCGTAAGTGTGTTGTAACACCTTTTAGACATGATAACTCACAGCTGCATTAGTGGCTTACTGACACGCACACACGTCACACACCCAGTGATAAACACATTTAACACACGCAGATGCGTGTACACACACACACACACACACACACTGTTCTCTGATGGTGAAGCAGCCATTTACATGCCAGTGTTGCTTCAGAGCTGCATTAAGTGTTCTTAACTGATAACTGAACCGCATTCCTGTCTGGACACACACACACTCACACACACACAGGGTATCTCTGTAGCGTCTGTTCAGTCCAGACAAGAAGATTTACTCTCTGTAATAAGGTCAAAAGGGCAAAACACTGTCGGTAAATTTCAGACACACTTTATGTCTCTCTCTCACACACACACACTCAGCTGTTAGTTGAAGTTGTGCAGATCACTCACCAACAGCCCTCACCTACAAATAAAACGCATGTGTTCAGCACAAAAAAATGTTGTCATCTCAAGAGTAGATTTATTATTATTTGGAGTACTACACTAAACATTTTTAGAGGAATAGGAATATTAAAAAAAACAAAACAAAAAAAACATTTTGGGAAATACACATCTAGGATTCAAATGGGGAAATCTGGCTCTGGCTTAGTCCATATATATGTATATATATGTGTGTGTGTGTGTGTATATATATATATATATATATATACTTAAAGTAGTTGATGTACTTAAAGTATCGAAACTAAAGAAATACTCATTCTGCAGAAATCAAGGGAGCCAGTTTTAACTACTTACATATATACAGTTAGTGCTTGAGTAAATGTACTTAGTTTGAGTCCACTACTGTTTAATCGGAACAAAAAACAAAATTTAAATATATAGCTTTAAAGGACAGGCTGGCTGCTTCCCTCTATTTCCTTCATCTGTCTTTATGCCAAGCTAAGCAGCAGCTGGCTGGAGTTTCACATTTAGCGTACCATACCATACAACATGAGAGGTATCCATCTTTTCATCGGACTCTCTCTCACACATACCAGAAAGCAAATAAAGTATGTAAAGTATGTTTCCCGCATGTGCTGCTTCTCTAAATAACAAACACACCAGTCTGCGGGCTTGAAATACGTCTGTCGTGTCCAATGTAAGCAAAAAGATAAACAGATAGATGGAAAATGGAAATCGTGTGATTTGTCATACTATTTTTTTGCAATATACTCCTCTTATTTAAATATGTTGGTTCATATATATATATATATATATATATATATATATATATATATATATATATATATATATATATATATATATATATATATATATATATATATTTTTTTTTTTTTTGATGAATCTGCACGCACACTAAATTTTATTTCGTCCCTTATTTGTTTCACATAAGGTTTACATTTGTTTGTTTATTTTAATGTTTCGTAATGCAGAAGAGTAACAAGTGAGAACATGTTAGATACATGCAGGAAACCTGATTTTTTTTTTTTTTTTGTAATTTTCTTTTTTACCCTGAGCCCTTTTGCTTCATCATGATGCTTTTTTTTATATTTTACGTATTCTTTACATTATATTTGCACATTTTATATTTTATATTGTAGAGTATATATGTATATATAGAATGTGCTTTCTAAGATTCAAATTCAAATTTGCATTTCAAATGCAAATTACAGAATATCGCTGTTTGGTAGTTACCATTATTTTGTGTGTGTGTGTGTGTGCGTGTGTGTGTGTGTGTGTGTGTGTCACAGTGATAGAGCTGTAAGTGAAGTACTGACATCAGAGATCAATGACTGAAAGAGTGAGCTGTAATCCACCCTCTTAAAAACACATGCACAGTCTGTCACTGTAGTGTGTGTGTGTGTGTCAAAGAGAAAGAGAGAGAGTTAATCCTCCCCTCTTACCTCCACTCTTCTGGTTCTTGTAAATGTTAAGAGGCATAGACAGACAGATTAGACTCTCCGTCTCTCTGACATCTTCCACTTCAGTTTCACTAAAAAAGCTCAAAGTAAATAATCAGTCTCATTCTACTTTACCCAGTGACTTCGACCTGGAGTAAATTAAAAGTTAATTAAAAATAAAATTAAAATGTATCTTATTGAAATCAGGCCATGGAGTGCTCTGGTAGCTTAGTGGTTACAGCGTATTCCATATATCTGCAACATCCACAGTTTGATTCCAGCTGCCACTTGTTTCCTGTGAGGAGTTTACCAACTTACTCGACACCTGTGAGAGACCAGAGCAAATGAGAGTCAGACACGAGGGTTTTACTTTGTACAAAGGGCATCCCGCTACTGCAACATCTAAGCTACAGAGAGCAGAGAGGCGCAGAGCAGTTCCTTGTTTCTTTATTTATAGCACACAGTAAGTTTACATGACACGTGACTGGACAGGGGCAGTCCCTGTTCCAGTAGAAAAGAGGAAAATGATAAGAAAAGAGAAAAAGGATGAGTGTAGTGTACTACGACTACTGATGCTGGGACAGTGTACTACGACTACTGATGCTGGGACATGTGACATTCTTTTAGCCTTCTAACATTTCCTGTCTGCCTTTTCATCACTGACTGTCCAAAAAAAGGGAAAATGCTGAAAGAAAGAAATAAAGAAAGAAAGAAAGAAAGAAAGAAAGAAAGAAAGAAAGAAAGAAAAATGTACATTTAAATGTATGTCAGCATCACTTATCATCTTGGATGATCCCCCTTTAGTGTTGCTTAAGTTTTTGAAAATATCACTTTTCACTTTGCGTCATGTTTATATGACATTTAGGATAAATATACAAGCCATGTGTTTTATTGCTCCTCTGTGGCATGAAAAAAACCTGCTGTGCGTCATTTTATTTATTGGCCAAAACTGACATGTTTTGTGTTTCTGAGAACTTTGGATCTGGACAAGAATTTGAAACACATTTAAAGCAGTTTTTAATGTTGGACAGAAAATGTTAACAAACAAAGCATTGAACCTTCAGCTCCTCCTCCAGCAGCAGCCCATATGATGTGTGGTCTCAGAGTGTGAATATAAAGCAGTACGGTGCTGAAAGGGTCATCTGTCCCGAACAAACTGAAGGTCAAACAAGGATAATTTATTGAGCTTTAGGAAACCGAAGCTACAAAAAAAAAAAAAAAAAAAATCAAGTTTTGTCACGATTGTTGTGCTGAGATGGAAAGATGACAGCCAGAGCTGTGAACTGAAGCCGGCAGGCTGGCAGTGTTTGCAACATTTTCTAGCTGTTGAACTAAACAACATGTTATATTTGGCCGTTTGTCTTGCAGATGGAATTTTGCAGCGATGGATTCGATAAACACAGGCAGCCAAAATGTCTTTGACAGAACAGCATCAAGCTAGGAACCAGCTGCTGGTCTGAGAGGCTGCAGTTCGCTGCTTTTACTGTACAGTCAGCCTACAGTCAGTCGAGGGTCACACACAGGTGGTTTGAGTAATGAATACAGGATATGGCATATTATCAGAGTTGCTACATTCAAAACATTACAGCAGGTTGTAAAAATGACGGGATTCATAAATTCCCAAATATATTTTTTTAATGTAATAAAATGTATTACAAGAAGATTTAAAAGTGAAATAATAAGAGTCGAAAGTCGAATGATTTAATGTATAATAAAATGGTCATTTTATTTCATTGGCTTGGCCTATTTAGTTTTACACAGGGTGACTAGTCCAAAGCACCATGAAACAAAATACATGGAAATTATTTTCTAAACTATTTTTCCCTTAATGCTACATGAACTTTTTTTTTAATGGTTATATTCAGGCATGTTACAGTTAGAGAAAGATGTTCTTTAAATGTTGAGTTAAAGCACAAAAAAGGAAATGTTTACTGTATGAACATTTAACCTAAACCACAATTACTACAATATTGAAGAAAGAATTTTTAAATTGTTATTTTCCCTGAAATTTTTGTAGCATTGTATCATATCATCATATCGTCATACTGTTTGTCCACATGACCCGTAACAACGTCAATACTGATTCGATTTGTTTACTCACTGCCCCCCAGTGGTCAGAAAATACAAAATATAGCTTTAAGCTACTGTTTTACATACACGTTTATTCATTTATTTATTTTTATAGTGTCCACTTTTATGATTTGTGATGTTTATGTCTGGTATGTCTCTGGTAAGATGGATGAGGACTCCTCAGTGCTCAGGCTATAGTAGTTATTGAACAACAACAATACCGATACATTATACTGCATTACATTTTCACTAAACAACATTTGAGGAGATAACTTTGGAAATCTAAAAATATTTCAGCCCCTCGAGAATCTGACAACCTGTTGTGGCTGGGTGAGCCTTTGAGCTCTCCCTCTCTTGTGGGAAGCAAAAGCCACGGCACTGCAGAGTAGACTGGGGCAGGACGACACACAAGGCTGTTAAACGTACTGTGATTTGTTTAGATAGAGTCAATGACAAAAGACTGAGAGTAACAAAAGCTTTAAACCACAGCAGAGTTTCATTACAGGCTCCATTACACACCACACGTGTTCATATAGTTACATTATGAGTCTCAGTGACAAAAACAATCCCATTAGCCCCTTAAATCAACTTCATTCTAATCTCACCCTAGTACTTTCTTAAATGTTCTCTAATAGATCCTCACAAAGAGAAACAAGCACACACACACACACTTGATATATTATTGCTTTATTGGTAAAATTACTGTAAACAAAGGACAGCAATTAGTTCTCATGTCTTTTCAAAGTTTAGACCACATTTCCCATTAGCCCAGTTGTGTCCTGTTCCATCTTTCTCCCTGAAGAGGGCAAACAAATAAGAAACGATTTTCAAATTTCTTCTTGCACAAGTTTTTTTTGTTGATTTTTTGATTTCTTTCAAAAAATCCATTCAATATGTTGGTTCAAGATGTGAAAAGACTTTGAAGGTTATATTACTGAAATGTGGAGTTAGAGGTTAAAACAGTTTTTCACCAGTTTTCAGTCCAGGATTTTTTGGGCGGTCCTTAGAGGGTGGCTCGATGACACGCTGAGGCCACCCTGAGCAAACCCCTGCTAGCAGAGAGATAGAGATGAATTCATCTTGCTCAGAGTGTTTCAAAGTTAGTCATGTCATATTGTGAACTCATCTGATATGTTTCTGTCGCTTCAAATTGCTGCTTGACTGTTCCCACGAGTGGGCGTGGCTTCACCACACACACTTCAGTGGACACGCCCCCACAGTCCTGGAGCTGAGAATACTCATTTTCACCCGATTTGTACACCTAATTTCATAAAGTCGGCAATATTTTTAATTACTCACATTTGGCTGGGTGGTTACTAACACTTTCTTCTTTAGTCTGACAAACTCATATACACACATATTTATTCTTACTTTACGGACTCAAATGTTGTAGTTTTTAAATTCCCCAATATTAAATAACAATAAGAAATGTGCATAAAGTGTATCTGTGACATTTTAAAATTGTCTACAGACAGACAGACATCAAAGTGCTTACATGCAGAGAATAATAAATGAGGCTGTTTCCTTTGATTCTCGCAGTCATTTACAGCATTGATTGTTTGTTGGCTGTATGGACAGCAGAGAGGCCTGCTATTGGCTCAGGTCATCACCTTATAAACGCACTCAGCGGCTCCTCAATACAGTCACACTGCATCACCACGAATGGATGGAGGGATGGATTAATAATGAACACACACAGATCGACTCATTTTAACAGCTGATTGTAGCCATGAATTCTTCTGTTGATTTACTTTTATTTTGTATAACTGTTTTGTCTTGACTTTGCACTAGAAGCCCAGATATAAAAGTCTGAATGTTTTCATCTTTATATTACAGTTTAGTCCGCACCACCATTTATTATTTGTTCATTTATTTGGTCTGCAGGGAAGTACTGGATTTTCTCTCCAAATACATTTGACAAACACCGGGAGACTACGAGGACCAAAACAAATTAGAACAAAATAACTGTATTTATAATTTAAAAAAGCGATTTGTGTACCTTTTAGACTTTTTAAAAAAGAAACAAAACTACATACCTCATGCACCTTTAGGTCCCTGAGAGGCTGCTTGTTGACCAACACGAAACAAAGAGAAAAGTCAGTTCTTAAAGGCGCACTCCATCAATCTTTCACAGTAAGAGTTCACTCAGACCATGAGTAGCCACAGAAAATTGTTGTTGAAGTCTGCTCAATGTTTGTTGGAGGGACTGATAAGAAAGAAAAAAATGAGTGAAATGAAAGAAAAAGTTTCTTCCTCCTTCTTTTTCTAAGACTTGTTCACTTTATGCTTCATGTTCATGTTTGTTCATGCTTCCACTGTTGCACTGAAAACGTATTTTTAGACTTCATAACTTGTTTTTATGGCTGAGGCGTTGGCAGACGGAGCAGCGAGGCTTTTAAGCAGATGTAAATCAGGTTTGTATAATGTTTAACACCCAACAGGCCTGTAATAATCACAGCTTCAGCACGACTGCAGATTAGAGGCTAATGATTTGTTGCCAAGGCTCGCTTAAAACATTTCAAATCAACTGGAGTTATTTCTTTTTGTTTAACCTGCAACTGCCGGATTTGTAATAATTTTCAGTTACAAAGGTTCATTCTTAAAAACACCGAAACATGATCACATGATTACTGACCAATCTTCTGTTCAGATTTGTGACTTTGCTTTCCCATAAATATGCCATGGGTATAAATACTCTGGAACAAAATCTTAATTTACTGAAAGTTGTATATTTTCAGCTCTCCGACACAAGAGCAACATTTCTTAATGTGAGGCTTTCCACTGACATGTTATGTAACCTTTTTCCTATTTCTACTGTAACTTCATGTCATGAAGTACTTTATGTCTTAAACATGGGGGTAAATGTTGTAGGAGTGAACTCTCATTGGATTTCAGAAGTGATCTACGGTATTTAACTTTGCAGGGATTTTTTTCAGTCTCTCAGACTACATCCCAAACCCCAAACCTACATATCTATTATCCATATATCTATATGAAATCATTCTCAACTCAACCAGTCGTGGCAGATGACCATCTACCACTGAGCTTGGGTCTGCCCAAGGTTTCTCCCTGTTAAAAGGAAGTTTTTCCTCACCACTGTTGCCAAGTGCTTGCTCATGGTGGAATTGTTGGGTCTCTGTAAATAATATTATTATAAAGAGTACGGTCAAGACCTGCTATGCATGAGATAACTTTTGTTATGATTTGGTGTCATATAAATAAAATTGATTTGAATTCATATTTTCTCATGAGATCTATGACACATAGAAGAGACTGAACTCCTTTCCCCTCTGTTATTTTAGATCTGCAATGCATTCTGATGCTTGTATATCCAAGAATGCAGCTGTGTGAATGAAATTACATTTCAAAAAATCTCAGCCCAAGGTGACTTCTTAAAATGTCTTTTCTCCACAACCCATAAAAGCTAAACATGTGACTCAAAACAATTAATTGACTATCAAAATAGTTGGTGATTAATAATTAGTTGACTGCTAATTCATTCATAATTCATCAGCTAATCCTTG
Source organism: Nibea coibor (assembly GCA_023373845.1). Lineage (NCBI taxonomy): Eukaryota > Metazoa > Chordata > Actinopteri > Sciaenidae > Nibea > Nibea coibor. The sequence continues at coordinate 8,112,650 of CM041737.1, read as the reverse complement.
CAGCCTTTTATAGATAGAAAAAGTATCTAATACCACCACTGTGTCTTTTACTTCTATCTGTAACACTTTTTTTAACAGCTATGCAGTACATTGAGGTCAATACAGTACTTAATTAATCATAATGATCAGAGCTCTTTTGTGTACTACTTTCAAGTCTGACCCTGTATATTTGTGTCTTCCAGATCTATGATTCAGAGGGGACATTACAGCACTTTATTGATGGTAATGATCCCAGTAAATCCAGCTGGATGAGGTATATCCGCTGTGCCAGACACTGTGGGGAGCAGAACATGATGGTTGTGCAGTACAGGTAAGAACTCTAAGTCTAATACCTCTGACCGACATTTGATGGGGGTTTGTCATCTAGTGCCCTCTATTATACCAAGATGTCTAAAAATATGTATACTGTATATTGATACTAGTAGGCTATAGGATATAGGATAGGATATAGGGAACATCTGTCACCACAGAGCACAGTCAGCTGACTGAAAAGGACACAAGGATGCAACTTTTAGGCTATTTGGAAAGAGGGTATGTGGTGATACAGTGAAATAAGATAGAGTAAGGTAACTACTATGACACATGGGCGATCTGCAGTGGTAAGTACATTTACTTAAATACTGGATTTGTGTACGAATTTGGGGGAATTCTGTGTGTATTGTATGAAATCATGCATCTCCAAATTATAGGGATGCAGAGATTAAACATCACGAGTTTCTAACTGTAAAGGCTCAGCTACACTTTAGACCCAGTGTTTCTGTCACTTCATGCATGCGATTGTGGGCAGATGTTTTGAAAACTTTCTAAATGACAAGAGTGACGCTGACTAATATGAATGGGCTCAATGCAGACTGGTTGCTCTGCAAAAGTATTGTGTACAAAATGTCTGTAACTTCACTATCATAGCTTTCAGTGCAGTCTGGTCTTGGGTCTCCTCTCTCACCTACATGCTGGTTCCTCCTTCATCCTCACCTTAGGGAAACATTGCACAGCAACAACAACTACATATATATCGATAAAGTTGATCAGAGGATTGATCGCTGAATATTTTGTTTTCTTTTGTGTGTGTGTGTGTGTTTTTTTTTTTTTTCGGTGGCAACAAAAACATTACCACCGGAAACACTGAGATCTTTTTATTTCCCTGACTTCAGATGATTTATTTTGTCCTCAGATTCTTTGTTTTTCGTTGTGATTGATGATTTCCTCATGCTCTTTTTGCAAATACTTAATTTTTTTGTCATGCTCGTGGTTGAGATCTGTTTTCTCATCACTGTGGTCTCGTTTCAGATTTACTGTATGCTTTTCATGCTCATCCTCCAGCTCTTCCAGTTTTTCATCCTGCTTTTCATTTTCTTATTTATTCTGTATACACGAAATTCCTCACTTTACCCTTTCTCCTCTCTACATCCCTTTCGCTTATTCTCCAGTTTTCCAAGTCTTCCTCAAATGCTGTTTATTTCTTATTTTCTTGTTCTCTTCTGATTTGATCTCTTTTTCATATTCTTCAAGCATCCTGGTTCATTCTTTTGCTGCTGATTGCATTTTTATCTCCCTGGCATGGTAGGCATTGATCACCGGGGGAAAATAAAACGTCCATGCGCCTCTCTAACATTTTTAAATTCTCATTGACTAGCGAAGTCCTCTTAGCTTCCATCTCTTTTCACTTAACGCCTGCTTAAAACAAGCCTTTAAACATTCAGTCACTACCATAGGATCAGCTCTTTTAAGCAAGGTATATTCCCTCATTGCCTCTGTTATCACTTAGCATGTTTTCTATCTTTTGCATCGTCCATTTCTTCTTGTTTGTTATTAGGGTGGTGTATTTTATCAAGGTTGACTGTGTGCTTATTTATCACAAGTATTCACTTACTTTTAGAGGTTAAATGTTCTTTCACTTTCATATTTCAATACACATCTCTGTACCAAAATAAGAGTGGTCACAGTGCATCTCCTAAAAGTGGGTGGGGGGTACTCTCTACAGCTGTACATCAATCCTTAAAGCTTCATAGAGCTGCAGGCTCATGGCATGATTTTATTTATCAAACAATATTTCCATATATAATCATATTTAAGACAAAATTTCTTCCTGTTCACATTTAACATACTGCACTTACCCGAGGCTGTAGCTGTTCCATAGTGCTGTATTTCCCATTTATTACCTAGACTGTGGTGGCCCACTTCCCCTGGGAACATAAAAGATCTCTAACAATGTGCAAAGAAATTCTCACTTTCAGTCTAGCATCACATTACCAGACCTCTCTCCACACTTTGTTTAACCGCTGTGCAAAAGCACTACCAGTGTATGCACATATGCTCACACACTCTTGGATGAACTATCATGACAAGAGGGGGAAAAAAAACACAGTATGAGAGTGAACTACAGGTACAGCAATCAGGTAAACATGTTAATTACTTAGGCATGCTGGGAAATATGGATGGATATCCAAAAAAAAGTTTAAAGTAAGAATGTAGTACGATCTACATTTGCATATATATTATGCATCTATTTATTTGTTTGTTTGCATGTCCTTGCTTGCTGCTGTTTACCTGTTGAGCATAGTCGCCAGGTGAATTCTCAGTGTCAAAGTAAATGGCGTCACATTGTAATGATATCACGTCAGACGCATGGACAGGCTGTAGCTGTTTCACAGACTCACTCATGAGTATAACCCCCTTTGTCCTCAGTTCAAGCTCACACATTTCTTATTCTTTTTTATTCTTTAATTTATCAAAGTCTTTTGTCTTTTGTCTTAGTCTTTCTGAAACAACAACATCCTCCATTTCCATGCGTCTCCATCAGAGCTGCAAAGCTTGCTCTTCAGCTTGCTCTCTGACCTCCTCTTCATTTCCCCCCTTTATTTTATGCTGTCTTTTCTATGTTTTCAGATTCCTTTCCATTTTTTTTCCTGCTAGTTCTTCTGAGACCTAGTATTATTTTTCTTTTGTTTCCGTATTCATTTATTTCCTGCTCATGTTCTTCTCTAAGCTTTTTCCAGTCGTGTTTGCTCGTCAACTTGTCTCTGTTGATCTTCTCGATGTCGTGTCTCCCACCATTCTTTTCGTTCTTTCTTCCAAGTCTCTCGTTCTCATCTCATCTCTTCTCTGTTTTGCATCAGCTTTCTGTCAGCAGTTGTGTTTATTTCTAATTGAGATTGGATTATTTTATCCAGAGCTTCAAGTTGCTGTTCCAACTGTTGTCACTGTTATTCTTCATATATTTCAAATCCCTCTTTTCTTCTTTTCTCTTTTCCTCTTCTCTCATCCTTTTTTCTTTGTTATTGTACTTCTCCCTTTACTTTTTTGTGTTTTTTTTTTTTCTCTGCTCTGTCTTTTTGAGTTTTTCCTTTTTCACTTGGTTTTCTTCATCACTTTTTCTTTCTAGTTCCTCCTTCTCATTCTGCATCTCTACTTTCTCTTTCAGGATCCTCCTGACTCCCTTTAGTATAGCTGCCTCAGCTTCTCTGTGGTGTAGCATCTACCACCATTTTTCTTTCCCATTGTTTCTCCATTGTTCAACAGCTGTCTCACGTGTGTATTATTATTTGTATCATGGACCTGGTATTTTCCTCCAGAGTTCTCATTAATTTAAAGTCCCCACTATTCTTCTATAAAACTCTCAATTGTTTCATTTTGAAGCTCATGATGAAGTCTCCTGACTTCTTGCTAAAAACTCCTTCTTCAGTTCCACAGTAACTTTTTCCTCTTTTGAAATGGTTGATCTGTAGCAACAGTATGAATGCATGGGAGATAACAAGCTGATGCACTTTTCAACTGTGTTGACTACAGTTGCAGGCTGCCTATCAATCTCTCCTGTTGCTTTTTGGCAACGCTTGGTCACTGTCAGATTTACATCTTGTTTGTCATGTTGGGCAACCAACCAACATGGAGGTGGAGACCTACTGACATAATAGAAATGCTGCATTTACAGTACTTTTTACCAGTGTTATATAGTAGTTTTGGTTTAATATTTTACCAAAATATTGTACTAACTCTGATAACTATAAGAAGAAATACGTCTGTGACTCAGAATAAACAAATCCTATGTTTCTTATTTCTTAACATTGGGATGCATTGTTGTGCATTGTCAAAGTTTAATATTTCTGTCCTAGAGCTTCAAATGACTAATAATAATAATAATAATAATAATAATAAGACATGCAAGAATTGATCTATTACGATACAATATAGCCACCTCATGGACCGTAGGTTGTGAAGATGGAGACAATAAAACATTTTTTATCATTAGAATTACAAGAAACAAGAGAATACATTTCTATGAGAATACATTTCTATGCCATATTCTAAATGATTTATATGATTTTTATTCCAAAAAGATTAAAAAATAATAATAACAAAACAAAGAAAAGAACATGGTAAAACAATATGTCATTGACCTGTAATTTTAAGCATAATCAAAGAACAACAAAACCAGAAAACATATAAACATATTTTACATATTTGTGAAACTTAAAGTACAGTTGGATTACGTTATGGTACATCATTAATGTAAATGAGAAATGAATTCATTGCTTATTTAAGCAAAATAAAAGTGACTTATACGGTAAAGGTCCAATATGTAGCATATGTATATGTAGCAGTAGTTCATTTAACTTTTGTAAAAAGTCCTCTGAAGATAATTTTCAATGACTGAACAGACTATGCAGCTAAAGTAAAGACACATAATTAGTTATTATTTTCAGTGATGTATGTTATAAAATGTAAATAGTCAGAGAGAATCACATATTTTCCTTGTAAACACATTCGGCTAAAAGCTTTTAACAGTAAACTGGCATGATAACACATTGTTTCATCAAATAGATATCCAGCTATTGTAGCTAGAGCTCACTGATTTACTAGCAGGTATGTGGGGGGCACAGTATGTGTGTCATCATGTGGAGACCTGTATCTCCGACCTCTAGATCTGGCAAATACAGTAACAGTTGGAAACACGTTAATGTCAGTGAGTGTGATGGTGCATGCCACTTCATTTTAGAGATCATATATCTGTAATCTACAACAATCTCAAAGGCATCAGACAAAGATTGAATACACCATAAAATATCTGTACTTTACAAAAACAATAAACAAAACTAAAAAAAAATATACATGAGTAAATAATAGCAATAATCACTGATTAACACAATCACTAGTTTTGGAATAACAGTGATGGGATGTTGTAGTTTTGTGTTCACCAAGCTTGAATTTCAATGCTCTTTTTGGTGAGACATTTTTAGTGTGCATTGAGCTGCATTCACCTTTATTTAGGTGTCCTGTGCCACCACAATTTTTAGGAACATGGCATCTCACAAAATGAAACAGTTCCTACCTCTGGCTTTCTTTACGTGTTCTTGTATCCACATGTTTATTTCTTCCTCGTGTACAGTAATTAGTTCATTGATTTCTCTGTCTAGATTTCTGGTGTTTGTTGAAGTAGATGTCACTATCAGGTTATTCAGCTCTTCTTCTTGCTTTTTCTTCAGTATATCATAGTCTTTCCTATATGGTTTGTGTTTGCACAGTTGTTTGATTATAAAATCGTTGTGTCTTTGTTGCTTCTGCTTCAGATCCTCAATTTCCTCATCATGCTTTACCAGCAGGTCTGCAAAGTCCTCCGTGTACTTGTCTCTGAATTCATTCATTTCCTCAGCTTGCTTTCTGGCCTCTTCTGCATGTTTCTTCTTGATATCTTCCAGTTTTCCTGCGAGGGAGTTTTCTAGTTCTTTCAATAGTTTCTCCTCTTGTTCTTTTCTGGTTTGATCCTCTTTTATATTCTTTGCATATTCCTCTTTGAGCTTTTTAAGTTGTGTCTGTCTCTGTTGATCTTGATGTCGTTTCTTCCACATTTCCTTCTGTTTGTTCTCCGTAATCTCTTGTTCTTGTCTCATCTGCTCTCTGATCTGCATTACCTTTTTGTCAGCAGTTGGCTCTTTTTCAGATAGTTTTGTCTTACTTTCTCCTGCTTTTTTCTCTTCTTCCTCTTTATCCATCTGTTCTTGCTCCTTCTTAATGCACTCTTCCTTTTCCTGGATCAGTTTGATTTCCAGTACTCTTTTTTGTTCAATTTTGTTTATTTGTTCCACCAGTATCTTTTTCTTTTCTTCTATTTCTTTTTTATATTTTCTTTCTACCTCCTCTGTTTCTCTCTGTATCTCATCTTCCTTTTCCTTCAGGATCCTGTTCACTTCCTTTTGTATGGCTGCCTCAGCTTCTTGGAACATCTTGGAGATGTAGCAGTTGTCACCATTTTTCTTCACCATTGACTCAACTTTGCTCAGTAGCTCTCTGACTTGAGTGTGATTCTGATCTTTGTTGTTGAAGACCTGGTATCGCCCACCACATTCAGCAATCAGTTTTTCAATAAAACCTTCACGGTCTTCCTGTATAAAACTCTCAAATGATTGATTTTGAAGCTCATCTCCTCTGGTGAATATAATAATGATAAAGTCTACTGACCTCTTGCCAAAAAACTCCTTGATCTGTTCCACAGTATCTTGTTCCTCTTTTGTAAAGCGACCAATCGGCAGCACAAGTAAGAACACATGAGGTCCTGGAGACAGCAAGCTGATGCATTTCAAAAGCTCCTGTTTAACTTCCTCATTGGACAGACTTGTATCGTACAAACCTGGTGTGTCGACTACAGTGACGGGCTGCCCATCGATCTCCCCTGTTGCTTTTTGACAAAGCTTGGTCACTGACACTATGCAGGCTTTAGAGTTGAAGCATTCTCTGCCCAGAATAGTGTTTGCGGTGGCACTCTTTCCAGAGCCAGTCTTCCCAATCAGCACCATCCTGATGCACTCTCTGCTCTGATGTTTATGACCTGCCATCTTCAGTACAGATTTACGTCTTGAATCCCTATTCAACCGGGGCTTGGCCATCATGCCCTTTGTGAAACATTTGGATTCACTCACTCTCATCCTTTCCACAGTATGCAACACTTGAAATACTTGCCGATCGTCCCTAATGTCGAAGACGACATATCGCTCTTCACAGCTCTGGCAGAGTTCCTGGATGTGCCTATTCTCCTTCAGAAAACTTATAACATCTGGAGAATTGGGGTCAGAATTAACAGTGAAAAGAATCATGGTGAAGTCATTCACTTGAGAGCTGAATGTGTTCTGCATGGTCTCCAACTCTTTCTTGTCTTCATCTTTGAGGGGACCCACAGGTAGGACTAAGATGAAGGCATGGACACCTTCAGGATCACAGAGGGAGATACACCTAAATGATTCCTTTGTCGCTGCCTCCCGAGGTTTTCCATACAAAGCAGGCAGCTCCACAAGGGAAACCTGACGTCCACACACCTCTCCTTGATTTTTGACACATTCTGAGTCAGAAGGTGAATCCAGACTTCTTTTTCCTAGAATGGCATTTACAGCCAAAGTTTTCTCGGTTTCAAATCTGCCACACAGCACTAAATTCAGAGGAGGTTTAAAAGGTGTTGTCATGGGATCAGCCCCTTCTGTATAGTTTAGATGTCCTCCTTTGTTGTTATTCACTATGTTCTCCATCTTTTCCATCAGTGCCTGATTATCGTGTTCAGGAAGATCTTTTTTATCAAAGTAGATCTTGTGCTGGTTTTGTCTGCAGTCTTGGATGACTTGGCTGACTGAAGAATTCTGTACCTCCTCATTTTGCATTTCAATGACCATTGTGCATTTAAAAGCATCTTGACCAAAGAAACTCAGAATGAACTTGAATTTTTGTCTGTCCTCTTCAGTGAAATCACAAGAGTCCACCAACAGTAAGAGAATATTTGGTCCAGGGGGACAAAGAGCAACACATTTTTTCATCTCATGCCTCACTTTATCCTTAGACAGATTGAAGACATCAGAGGTTTCCACTACTGTTAGTGCTTTTCGCTCCCATTTTCCGAAGGTCGCTCTACACTGCTTTGATACATTCAGATTAGAAAAATCGCTTGTGATGAACTTGCTTAGTGTTGAGTTTTCACTTTTACTCTTTCCAAACACCACAATCCTTAGTTCAGATCCTGTAAAAAAACAAGAACCAAACAGAAACAAGAACCAAAGCATTAAAATTTGCATTACATTTGTTGTTCAGTTTTATTTTTGTCAATTTATAAATGCATTTGAGGACAGTTAGGATCAACAGGATAATGTTTGAAAAATGCATCTTAATTGTAGACATTTTAAATGGTCTCTCTACTAAACTGGCTACACCTGGCTAATGAAGATCTGTTCATCCATTGGCTTGACATAAAGAGCATGGATGCTAAAAAATGGGTCCCTGTGATGTTGACAGTGAACACTGTTGTGTGTTGACTGTCAACATTTTTTCCATCTATGTTCATGCATGTTAACCGGTTTCAGTCAACAACACTTAGTCAACTGAAACTAAAAGGTTTAATAATATATTGTCAGGAACAAGTATGTTTCATAAACCCTGTTATTTTAGCCTGTGACAGTCTTATACACTCCCTGTTCCTTTGTCTGGTTGACCTCATTTCTATTGTCATGGCATCACATAACAATTCTTACCATAATTACCAGGCGCTGCCATATTCTCACTTCAGTAGTATTCTAGTGGAGAGGTTGTAGGTTGGCTGTTGGGGTTTAGGAAACAAGACACAATTATATTAATAGAATGCAGAGATAAATTAAATTACACAAAGTTACAACTGGTCAGCAGACTCCATGCTTTGACTAAGAACAAGCTCTGGAAGAAACTAGTAAGTGGACCTTGAGTTGGGACTGTCATATTAAAAGTGCTGCTTAAATGCTGGGTCAGTCACACTGGAGAATGGTAGTTTATTGATAGTCTCATTACCAGGACGTCAAATACTGACATAAAAAGGAAGGAAACAAAGTGTCTCAGACAAAAACAAAACAACTACAAATAGCTACAAAACAACAGTTACAACTGATTTTTATGTAAAATGGACAGTATCGTTTTTTTTTTCCTGAAAAGATGTGTGAATTTATACGAGATTTACAGTTACCCAGTGTCTTATTATACAGGCTGATGTTATATAAAAAACTTCTTGCAAAGTCATTATAAAAGTGAACTTCAAATATATAAAGATCTTTTTTACGGGATCATATTATAGTGTAGTAAACACAACTTCCTATATTTGTTGTCAAAAGCAACAAAAAGATACAGTGAATCATTTGAATATTTGCATTGGATAAAATTCAATATATAAAGATAATCATCTGCTTCAATTGAACTAATTTCTAGTGTAAAACTTCATGATACATAAACCATATACAACATTACCATATTAATTGCATTATATACTTATTTCATTTCATGAAACTATACTTAATTGGCTATTAACTACTAATACAGACATGATTAATTCTAATAGTAAATATATTAACATGTTGCACTAACCTGAGGTTTTTGCTGCTGTGCTTTCATTGTAGTTTATTTCCCATTGTAGCTTTTGTTAAAGTTCTCTCATTTGTTGCATTTATTTTCTGATCGTCTACTCACCAGCTCTATGATCAGATTATTTCACCCAGGACAACCTTTATGTTGATAGAGCTGACGGGGCAGGGCTTAACATCACACAAATGAGACAGCCCAGTATGGGGAAGACTGACTTCTCAGTACCCATAATTAATGTTTTCATAAATGTGAGAAGAGATTTATGGTAAGTCAGGGTTGGGCATATAACACTAACACGCCAAGTGACTGTATCAGCACTATTTCTACAACATGTGTGTATTTTATGGTGTGTATTTTGTGTACTTTAACATCAGAGAAATGTGACTTGTGTGGGACATAGATGTTCAATTGTCTGCATTTGGAAATTCCCCAAAGACTAGAAAAGGCGTGGGTGAGTGTGGTTTCCCATCAAGGCGATTAAAGGTAAAATTGAAACTTGTCCCCAGCAGGGTGCAGCCATGCATAAGCATGTAATTAAAACAATGAATGATGCCCTGATAAAAATTAAATGGGTCATGTAGTTGTCATGAACAATGAAATTAGCTATAGAGAGTCTGACTGTAAATATGTTTATTTCAGTGACATTGGGCACTTTGTTAGGGGGTCCTACCCAGCCTCATATGGTTGTTCAAAGAACTGCAGTTTTTGGCACTACTTCATTTGACAGCCAGTGTCTGTGAACCTGTAAAACAGGAATGTCAGGTCATGGTTTTATATTAGCTTTCCCGAAAACTAGGAGCTGAAAGCTGCACACAGCTGGTGCAGTGTTGGCAGTGTTTTTGTATTATACTGTATTAACTCAAAACTGATCACCAAGCACACCCGGGGATTATCATTTAGCCATTTTTAACAATTTCAGGGTGTAGTTAGTACCTTCATTGATCCTGTGTATTTTTATACATTTGTTGAATTTCCTTCCATAGATACAGTCTTTTAAATCGACAAAAGGAATCCTTCAGTTATACAAAAATGCACAAATCGAAGCCAAGTCTTCCAAGGTGCAGAACATGCCAGATTTATTAAGTATTAATTAAAAAAAAAAAGAAATGTTACATATGGTTTCAATCACCATATTATAGTTTTGTTTAATTAATTCAAAATAACACAATGGAGAGCATTAATTCATAATTCAGACATGGTGTTCATAGGTTTACATTGATCATGTAGCTAAATTAAATGTAATCCAATCCAACACTGTGTCTCCACCTCAGTGACATAATACACACAAAACTGCTGCTAGTCTTGATTGGTGAGCTTGTTTTTCACAGGGGTGGAGAAGCCAGTAAAAAGTCAGAGCTGTCTTCTATCCAATGAAGAACAGACTTTTTATAGCAAGATACACATCAACTAGCACTGTTTTCATAGCAGAGTGACATGCAGTTTTCTACAGTCTTTCTACATCTGTTGGCATGTGAGATTATAGAACACACCCGTGACATTAAAACAATATATATCTGTATGTTTTAATAACTAAATGTTTGTTAAAGGTTTTGTTTGATTTGCGTAAAAAGAGTAATTTCACAAATGTGCTGTCTGTTACACAGATACAATTAACTTTACACTGAAGCAGCTGATGAACATGAAAAATGTAATGTATAGAAATGATGTGCTAGAGTGCGGTGGCTGCTAGGAGAATTGTTAATTATTCACAGACATTTGAATATACAACTGTACACTGTTTATCATTTCATTTGACATTATTTAAATAAAGTATTGGTATCTGAACATCTTGATATAGACCAAATATATACATCAAGTCAATACAAAAAAAAAAGGCCAAAAGTCAAATCACTTAATATTTTAAGTTATCAAAACCATCCATCCATTTCCTGTAACCACTTATCGTTATCAGGATTGCGAGTGGCTGGAGTCTGTCCCAGCTGGTATTAGGCAAGAGGCGGGTTACACCTTAGTCCATTCACAGGTGCATTGTCAAAACAAACAATGTTCCATTTGAAACGGTGCCAGAAATGAATCGTCTTATAAAATGGAACAAACCTTGTCTTCTGTGGCTTTTTTCACGTGTTCTTGTATCCAGTCATTTATTTCCTTCTTGTGTATCTCCTTTAGCTCGCTGATTTCTTTGTTCAGCTGCTGTCTGTTAGTATGTGTCGATTTCAGCGCATTCATTTCTTGGTCTTGTTTTGCCTTCAGTTTATCAAAGTCTTTCTTGTATACTTTGTTTCTGCGCAGTTGCCCTATCATCAACTCATTTTGGTTTTGTTGCCTCTGTTTCAGATCGGCAATTTCCTTTGCATACTTACTCATCTCATCTGAAACGTCCTTGTTATATAAGTGTATGAAATCATTGCATTCTTCAGCTTGCTTTCTGGCCGCCTCTTCATTTTTTCTCTTGATTTCCTCCATTTTCTTCTTGTAGTTTTCTTGTACTTCCTCCATTTCTCTTTCCAATTGTTCTCTTCTGACTCTAGCTTTTACTTTTCTTTCGTTTTCGCATCTTTCGAATTCCTCCTCATAGTCTCTGAGCTTTTTAAGTCGTTTTAGCTCCTCCTCTCGTCGCTGCTCATCTTCACGGATTCGTTTCTCCCACCATTCCCTTCTTTCTTGCTCCCAGGCCTCTTGTTCTCTTTTCAAGTCGGCTCTACTCTGTATTAATAACATCCTGTCAAAAGATGAGCTTTTTTCTGTTGCATCTTCTAGTTTTTGCTCCATAATGTGAAGTTTTCGCTCCAACTCGCGTTGTTTGAATTCCTCCTGCCTTTTTTTGTTCCTTTCCTCATCTGTTCTCTTTTCTCTTTCTCTCCTCCTCTTTTCCTGCTCCTTCTTTATATGTTCTTCCTTTTCTTTAACTAGTTTGGCTTTCATATCTTGATTAAATTCAGAGTATAATTCTGCCATTTTTTTCTCCTTCTCTCGCATTTCTTCTTGATGCTTTCTTTCAAGGTCCCTTTGCTCTCTTTGTATGTCTGCTTTCTTCTCCTTCATGATCTTCTCCTCTTCTTTTTGTATTGCTGCTTCTGCCTTTCCAAATACCTCTGAGGTGTAGTAAGCATTGCCATTTTTCCTCACCATTGATTCAATCTTGACCAGCAGCTCGTTGACCTGAGAACGGTTCTCCTGATCGTTGTTATAGAAGACCTGGTATCTTCCTCCACATTGCATTATTAGTTGTTTGATGAAGCCCTGAGTGTCTTCTTCGATGTAACTTTCTATTGTTTGTTTTCTAAGTTCATCTCCTCTGGTAAATATAACAACAATGAAGTCTTCTGACTTCTTGCCAAAGAATTGCTTGATATGCTCTACAGTCTGTCTTTCCTCTGGAGTAAAGCGGCCAATCTGTAGCACTAATAAGAACACATGAGGTCCTGGCGCCAACATGCTGATGCATTTCATAAGCTCTTGCTGAACCTGACTGTTGGACAGAGTTGTGTCGAACAAGCCGGGAGTGTCGACGACTGCAACAGACTGGCCATTAATCTTTCCCTCTCCTTTTTTGCAAAGCTTGGTCACTGAGATTTGACTGACTTTAGAATTGAAGCACTCCCTGCCCAGAATGGTGTTTCCAGTGGCACTCTTTCCACAACCAGTCTTCCCAATCAACACCATCCTGAGGCACTCCGTTCTGTGCACCACCCTAACGGGCACTTCTTTCTGCACTGCCCTAACAGGCTCTTTAGCTGGCACCACCTTTTTTTTCTGCACTTTACTTGACACCTCACTGAAAGACTCTCTACCCGGAGCCATTCTGTGAAACTTATCCTGGTTTGAAAAAGACATAGGTCTAGTAACTGTTGGTGGTTTGGGAAGCATAACTCTTGTGAAGGTTCTGCATCCTCCAACTCTCATCTTTTCCACGGTATCTAACACCTCAGGCACTTGCTGCTTGTCCTTGACATTGAAGACCACATATCGTGCATCACAGCTCTGTAAGAGCTGCTTTATGTCTCTGTTTTGTCGAAGAAACTTCACAATCACTGGGGAGTTAGGATTTGTCTCTGTGGTGAAAAGAATCATGATGAAATCGTTTACTCTAAAGCTGAATGTTTTTTGAATGGTCTCCAGCTCATTCTTGTCTTCCTCACTTGGGGAATCAAATGGTAGGACAAAGATAAAGGCATTCACACCATCAGGGCCACAGAGGGAGATACACTTGGATGATTTGTTCATTGCTGCCTGCTGAGGTTCTCCATACAAGGCAGGCAGCTTCACCACAGAAACCCAACGTCCACACACCTCGGCCTCCTGTTTAACACACTCTGATGAGTCAGCATGTGGACCAAACTGTCTCTCCCCTAGAATGGAATTAGCTGCTGAAGTCTTCCAGGCTCCATGTCTCCCACACAACACCAGGTTTAGAGCGGGCTTTGGACATTCAGATGCGTCCATGGTATCAGGGTGCTCAGTAAAGTTTAAATAACGCCCGCTGTTTTGACTGACGATGTACTCCATTTTTTCAATCAATTCTTGAAGATCACAGTCAGAAAAATCTTGTCCCTCCAAGTTGATCGTGTGATGCCTTTGTCTGCAGTCTTGGATGAGTTGGTTCACTGAGGGATTACATTCCCTATCCTTTTGTGTTATGATAACCAGCAAGTATTTGAAAGCATCTTGTCCAAAGAGGCTCATGACGAACTTAAGTTTTTGTCTGTCCTGTTCACTGAAATCAGAAGGCTTCACTAACAGCAGCAGAACATTTGGTCCAGGGGGGCACTGAGCCACACACTTCAACATCTCGTGTTTCACTCTAGTCCCAGGCAAACTGAAGACATCTGCTGTTGTCACAACTGTGAATGGACTTTTTCTGCAGTCTCTTTGAATATGCCCAAATTGCCTGGTCATTTTTTGTTGAGAAGAATCTTTATTTCCAGTGATGACGTTGCTCAGAATTTTCTTTTCATTGTGACTTTTTCCAAGCACGGCAATTCTTAGCTCAGTTGCTGTAAAACCATAAAAGCAAAAGCATTACACATTTTCAAGTCAAGTCAGTTCTATCATTTTTTAATTAACACTTGTCATACATACATTATTTTTTTCTTTTTTAAAGAGACATGTTTCGCTCATGTAAAAAAAAAGATAACACAAACTGTTTGGTCTTCCTGGGTTAGGGAATGTATTTGGGATTCATGTTTTCTTAAGTACACAGCTATATATATATATATTGTATGATTTTTATTTGCCACCAACTGGTCACCATGAACTGAACTGAAATAAATCATGGTCTGCAGAGCTCTAGAATTCAGTCACTGATTGCAACACTGAGTCATCCCTTTCATATTACAAATCTAAATTAAATTCAGTATTTTGTCAATATTAAAAATATTGATTCATTCAAGAATGCAGCTTTTAGTATTATCACATCGTGACAATAAACATGACATTAAAATTCTATATATGATAAATTTAAGGTTGTCATGCTTCCATTCTCTCACGCTGCAACTACCAAGTTTGGCCCATTGCCTTCGTTTATCTTTGTTACATAAGGCAATTTATTTTTTTCGTAGTGCATTTCATTAATATCTTCCTCCTAACTGGAAAGCCTTATTAGTCTTACCAAATGCTGATGTAGCCATATTGTGTAAGAGAAATTCCACTGTAGCTGAAGTCGGTGTCTGTTGGATTTAAAGAAACAAGGCCAAATTATGTCATGTTGCTGGGCAAAACACAACACACATAACACATCTGAATACATGACCTATATATAAAAGTTCTATACACTTATATATAAAAGAAATACACACTATATAATATTCATTAGCTTTCTTGCTGGTTGCTATTTTTCTATTTTTCTTACTTTATATTCTTTTCCCTCTTCACGTAGTTAAACATGCTGCACTTACCTGAGTTTGTTGTAGAATTTATTTCAGTATCATATTTGGTTGCTGCATAGCCTTTTCTCGAAGTGCATGAATCAAGTCCCAGCTCTAAAATAAAGTCAGCTCTTTATTTTGGGGTAGAGCCCACATACAAAGAAGTAATGTTGACTCTTTAAGTGGCAAAAGACAACAGGCGGTGTTTATTGTTTATTGGCATTTCCCTTAAAAGGCGTGGGAGTCCATGTGATTTCTCATCAAGGCTCAGAAAAACTGGTAAAACTCGTCCTGTTTGGAATATTTATAGTGCACATGTGAACAGTAAATGACTAATGGCTCCAGTGTTTTAGAATATTCTCAAGACAAAAAATGAAATCACTGGCAGAGCTGAACAATAGGAATTGTCTGAGGAAAATAAAAATCCATGTCAGGCTAGTAAATGTATTAACTCACTTGCCTGATTGGGAAGTGCGCACATGTGCTGTACCTAGCACTATTGGGTACATGCGAAAAAATGGTGGTGTGTTAAGACAAAGTTCACGAGAGGCACAAATTAGCTTTTTCAACAGAAGTTTATTTGGGTGACATTAGAGGATGTAGGCCAAACTATGATTCAGATAAATGTTTCAGATAAATGTTTCATTATTGTTCCAAATAAACCTGACAGTATATTCGTTTAAGAGAAAACCCTAACGTTGCCACCTGACTGGCTGCTGCTGATCTTTTTAGGTCTGACTTGTGAGAAGTTGAGCTGTAAAATCATTTTGTACGTCCTCCAAACCTCAGAAGATTGCCACTGAGCGACTACAACTTTGGACTGACTTTGTTACGCCTTGTCAGCATGAATGTTCTAGATAAACATATTTTTATGCATGTAGACACATTATTACACCTTTTAAGGTGTTTGGTTTGTTTGATTTATAACCTCACACTGTTCAAATGTATGCTATTATTTAAAAGCTGTTTATGAAGCTATTTTTGCTTTGTATGAAAACAGAAGGGAGGAAAGATCAGAGAGCGGACGATACTGTGTCCCACTGATCTGCCAGACGAACAGTTTTAAACTCAACCACGCCGCTGTAAGGCAGCGGGGGGTTTTATTTTTCATACCTGAGAGCCTGTTGGATGTGTTTGATTTATAACACAGCCCCGCCTGAATGTAGCAGCGTGTATGTATTAAACACATACATTTGTTTTAAATACATACAAGCCACTGCATGTTTGTGGACCCCACTTTCTCTTTTTATCCTGGGAGGTCATTGGGTATGTTTGATTTATAGCCTGGTCCCTCCTGGCTGTGTTTTTACATGGGTCCAACACCACCCCACCCCTCCCCCAGTGTGGAAAGAATTAATAAAACACACAGTTCAACTTGTCTGGCTGAACTAACTTCTCTCCTCAAACATTTCTGATCTCTACGTGTCTGTACTTTCGCTCACTGACATTAACGGAGAAAATGCATTTTTTTTTTGTTTGTGAAATAGTACTATAGCACTGAAATATTTTTTTAAAAAGCGTTGCAACATGTTTGCTTTGCATTTTATAAAGCTGTTTGCAAACTTTGTTAAACTTTTGAACAGTGGTGTGCAAATTACTGCTAATGCGCTGTCCGTCAGGATCTGTTCGTGTTTTCAGAATCGTTCATTTCTCTCCTCATTGTATTTCAGCTTGGTGTGTCTTTACTTCATTAAATACCCGTAATGTCACACAGCTGACATTTCCCCCCCTCCTCTCTCCTCTCTGGCTTTTCTTTTTGTCTTCTTTAATTTTTCTGTCTGTTTGTCTTTTCTGCTTTAGTTATTTATCCTGCTCAAAGTGTCTCCCTCACTGTTTATGCTCCCCTCTTCCCTTGAGAGTCAGTTTGGCAGAAAAAAAAAATAAAGTTGTTTAAATTTTGACTCTGATGGATTATCTATCTGTCTATCTATCTGCGGAAAGTTTCAAGTGTTTCATGGAAATCAGATTAAACCAATGTCTGCCTTGACGAAATGATTGGCTGATTCAGGAAATGGTCAACTGGACTACAAAACCATTTTTTTTCTAACGGACTAAATCTTAAATCTTAAACAACAGCAGTGTGGTTGTTGTTTGTGTATTTCTTCACCGAGCAGGTTTGGATTTGATGTTGAACTTTGGTTTTGGACGTATTCTAACAGTCTGACGGTTAAATGGGGCTTTTGATTCCATCAAGAGGCGTTTTAGTGGAGTCGAGTCAAACTTAATTAGTTGAACGTTTCTCACATGGGGAAACTCAATGTGTTTTGAATTATCTGGACATTAAAAAGCGGTTATGGTTTGGATTAAATATCTCTTTTTTTCACTTTAAATGGGTGTTTGCAACGAATAATTAGTTATCTGGCTTGAAGGCACTTTGGCAGGAAAACATGGGAGTCATGTGGGAGTTGAACCTGTGACCTCTCAGTTACCATCAGATCTGTCTGACACCCTGCCACCCCGGTGGGAGAATAAAACATGTGGGAAATAGTTTTAAAATAGTTTGGGCTGGATATGAAAACGTGGTTTAGAGCATGGAGTTTGCTCATGTTGTTAGAATGATATTTTTGGGTGGATGAGGTGTTGTTTTAGCGGCGGTGTGACCCAGGAACCATCAGCTCACTGGCTGCATGTCTGAACAACATCGCATTAGCTGGTCTGAAGAGAGTGAGAGACACCAGATATTTCCCATAAATCATTCGGGTTTGGTCAGATGTGAAATCGAGCTGTTATCAGATGGGAGGCATTTCCAAAATCAGAGCTGGACAGAGTCAGTGACACCTCACACTGTCCCGTCTGCGTCTCTGTTAATCAGCTGGGGTTAAGGATGAAGGCAGTGTCAGACAGGCTGCTTGTTCAAAGCTGTGAGTTTTCAAGTGAGAACCAACTGGCCACATGCATATGAAGATATCTACGGATGTTCATGGTCCTAAGTTATGTTAATGACCCCCTGACCTTTTCTTCAGCACCACCAACAAGTGAAAATGTCACCAAGTTTATGATCAAAGTCTATTTTTCAACATGCTGCAGTAAGTGTGGCTACACTTTAATGTGTCATAACCTTCATATGAAAATATTCTGGATGCCAGCAGAGGGAACTTTGTATTCCAACATAGTGGTTAGCAACTGTTTTGACCCTAGATCAGACCTAGTTATGTCTATTTACAGCAGTTTGCTACGATCAGTTCAATAAAAGTAAAGATTAATGTCAAATCTGAAAAAACAAAACATAATTCTGTGTAGTTAATGTTTTTTTTTGTTTTTTTATGCTTGTCCATCCTGTTTCTTGCAGGACCTGATTATCCCCACCCTCATTTTGGGAACCATTGCTGTAGACCTCAAAAGAAAAAAAAAAAAAAGCTTCACACTGAACTGTCATCCAGATATTTGTTTTTCTTTCCAGATATTTTCAGAATGCTCGATTCTTACGTCCTGAAGATAAGAGTGGGTAAAACTTATTTTTGTGCCACATTTCAAAATCAAAGTGTGTGTGTGTGTGTGTATTTTGTTGCAGGTCCTGTATCTTCTACAGAGCGTGTATGGATATCCCCAGAGGAACAGAGCTGCTGGTTTGGTACAATGACTCCTACACTTCGTTCTTTGGCATCCCACTGCAGTGCATCGCTCAAGACGAAAACTGTGAGTGAACACTGCTCACCTTTCTTTTTTACGCTTCTTCTTCTTTTATGTTTCTTTGTCAGTAACACTTTAGTTCATCCTCAGAGAGTTTATAAAGTTTAGCTTTGCCTGTTGGTGCAGATTATATATAGAGTTATGTGTTACAATTAATGAACATACCCTAACCTAGCCTCTACTAAAGAACTTAACCAGAGTGATGTGAAATCAGAAACGGTTAGTGAAGCTCAACAAAATGTTTCAGATGTAAATATGACTCTGTAACATGTAATTGCTCCAAATATTGCGCCAAACCTCTCTGCTCTGCGACCGCCCTGTGTGCGGGACAAAAAAATGTTTTCAAAAGTTTTCTTTGGATGGAGCTCTAATTTAATTACAGACAGTATTTACACTTTTAGGCTGGAAGAAAGTTTTTTGCTTGCACACAAAAACAACACAGTGAATGCAGGTTTTTTTTTTTTTACAAACTCACCTGATTTATTGGTCTGACCAACTGAGCCAAGACCCCAAGAATCTTTTGTTTGCTAAACGGTAGACATTCTGTGGCCTGGTGTCATTGCACTGCGCCCTCTCTTCCTGTTCTGTTCATGAACACCAGGCCAAAACCATTCATCCCCTTGTTACACATTTGTGAACCTCCATCTTTTATCTGGGACTGTCCATCTTGTGTCGGCCGATTTCTGCTGAATCTGTAAACCTCGTAGTTCCAGTTTGGTGATGTTCATGTTTCCAGTCAGATGTCCACCTGGTTCTGGTTTGGGCTGACAATTTTCATTTTAAATAAATGTATTACTTTTCAGTTAAAGAAGGTTCCTGTCAAAACAGTTCAAACGGTGACGGAAAGGAGCAGTTTGTATTTTGCCTCAACTCATTAAAGATTTACATTCATGTGTCTTTTTTTAAATTTTTGGATGTCTCTTCTAGTTTCTGTCTTGTTTTGGTAGTTTTTTGGTAGATTTTACAAATATCAGATTGTCCTAAAATGGTCTAATAGTCTTTTTTTCAGCATAAACATTGACTGATTCTAATTTTTGTCAAAGTTAGTGGTTCATCAACAAAAGGTTTTATAGTCTTGTTGTTTTTATACTGCTTATAAGACACTCAAAGTCAGGTCGTCCAGTTGGTCTCCGCAAAGTTGACATCAGTTGGTTTCAGTTGGTTTAAATGTTTTCGACAAACTGGGACATTTGAGTGCTGGTGAAGTTTGTCTTTGGTCTTTCATTATTTGCAGTCCATTTCTTTTTTTCCTTTCTTTCTTTCTTTCTTTCTTTCTTTCTTTCTTTCTTTCTTTCTTTCTTTCTTTCTGTCTTTCCAGGCCTCTCTCTCTCTCTTCTTTCTTCCTCCATCTCACTTTATGTGTCCTCCTTTCTTCTTCCTTTGTCTCTTGTCCATCCTCTCTGGTTCTCTGTCACTAATTTAGGTTTGTTTACATCTCCTCTAGTTTTCTGCTCAGTCAGCCTGTTTATATCTTTTCCATTGAAACTGTTTTTCTCTGGATTTGACAGAGTAACTTCCCTGCAGGGGGGGAAAAAACAAACTTTGACTTTTTTTTTTCTTCACAATTATGGAGCAAAAAAACAAAACATGAAGACGGAGTTTTAATCTGCGGAATCTAAATTGAAATGAATTGAATTAGGAGCTCGTCTTTCACAGAGTCGCAGTTAAATGAGATCGTGCTGATTGCAAATTAGAGACGTTTGGCCACAAACTGGTTTGTTTTACAGATGGAACGACTCTTTTACATGACATTGTTCATCATGACAGGACTGCGGCAGCCTCAGCACACACAGTCACATGCTATGCACAAACACACATTTATACTACTATGTTTATGAGGACCTGGTTTGATGAGACATACAAAAGCTTTTCAGCAAAAATTGAAAATATATGTTCCTTTTTTTAATCTGCATTAGCTGTGTGGCTGAGGTGACAATCATGTTGACCGGTACAAAATGTTTACCCAAAGTCAAATATTTTGGCAATCACTGGATGGATTATGCAATCTAATACACACAGTTCATGGTCCTCAGAGGATGGGATTGGTTTTTAAATGCAAAGAGAACAGGCGCTATCAAACTTATGCACTTTACTTCAAAGACGCGCCTCACCCGAAACAATGCTCTCCTCCATTATGAGAAATACCCCAAGCAACATTATATGGCACGTTTACTTGTTTACAAGTGCACTACTTCTGCATGTCATCGCTGTAAAGACTTTGACTAAAAGCTTTTTTTTAGCTCTCTGTTTCTACTCAGAATTAGCAACGAGAACTTGGAGAAAGTCTCTGAAGAAATTGATTGAAACTGACTTCTTTAAGTCTAGCTAATATGAATCTTCTGCAGAGTTAGACAAATGAAATAGGTATCTTGCAAAGTTACTATTTTTTGAGTACAATCCCTTAGTGTTTCCTTGCTTCTTGGATCAGTGGTAAACTGATAACATTTGTATGCGTGCAAAAATTAATTCTAGGTTATTAGTGTAGTTTAGTGCTGTCTGCCAAAGGGTCTTTATTACTAACTAAGTGTATATTGAAGTAACTCACCTTTCATATGGTAAGATACCAAAGTAACCGGAGTCATGAATCCATGTATCTATCAGTTGGTGTCTAT
Source organism: Nibea coibor (assembly GCA_023373845.1). Lineage (NCBI taxonomy): Eukaryota > Metazoa > Chordata > Actinopteri > Sciaenidae > Nibea > Nibea coibor. The sequence goes on along the minus strand of CM041737.1, from coordinate 8,091,226 downwards.
TATTTCATCATTTGAAGGATGTAAGAAGGCCAACACAGCCAACTAAAGTCCTGTGCTTCAACAGACAAAAACTCAAAGAATAGAAATTGCCAAAATGTCCTCAGTTATAATTGAATTGTTTCTATCTGTGTAGTCCTAAAGTGCAGATGTATCAAACGCACACAGATACATTGCGTACCTACACACACAAAGGCAAACAAAGGCCGGAGGATTTGCTTTTGTTCCACTCGGCAGTGAAAAAAGTTTGTTCGCATCCAAATGAAGTGAAATTAGATTACGCTTCTTTTGTACAAACTGAAAGACAGCCGTTCTGCTCTAAATTAAAGACATTTAGCTACTAACTGAATTTGGGTTTTTCATGGCATCCATCGTTATCTGCTGATTGTTCCCACAAAAGATGAGTGTGACGTCAAAACTGCACTGGAGACAGCAGGGCTGTGAGTCTCTGTGTCCTGAGTGGAGCAGGCAAGTTTTAATTTGAAAGTTTTGACTTTATGTTTGGGCAAAAATCAAAAACTAAGCACATTCAGGCTAGGATCTGTCCAATACAGCCTCATTTCCCTGTAATTCTATATTCATCTTTATATTTGGGTGCTACAATATTCTATCTGAAATTGAAGGGAATTTAAGCTGTCAGAACCCAATGTGTATAAAATACTACCATGACTTGGTGTGTCAGTAAATCTGCCTCCCATTGAATCGGTCAGTCTGCTTCATTATCAGAGAAAAAAGGAGAAATTAGTCAAAAATTAAAATGTATGCCATTTTTTCTCTTGTTAAACACACCTGACATTAACTTTGCTCAGATTGTCCCAGAGAAGTTTTACTTTCACACAGTGTTAAACAAGCTTGGAGCACAGTGCCACTTTCACATTAAATGCAGAATTAGCGCACATTCAGAACAGGGATTCCGGTGGGGGGGTCGCTATTTGGCTCGGCACGTGATGTCATTTTGGTGGCATACCGCCCCAAACAAGACGGTGGCAGTAGTGAGCCCAAATCTGTTTTCCCACCAAGAACAGAGAAGAAGAAGACGCCCACAAGAACTTTGACCCAAAGCTTTTCCTTCATTTCCTATCCACAAACCAAAACAGATGGATCCCAATGTGAAGAAGCTTCAGGATATGTGTAGAATGTAACAATTAGTCTCTCCATTATTGCTGCTCGAATACAAAATGTTTACGTTCCATGGTAAACAAGGTTTTTCTTCTCATCTTCCGGTGGGCGTCTTCCGGTTTGATGTTTTCTGATTGGTTTGTGGGATGTGACATGGGGCTCCAGTTTCCCAAAAGTTGAATCTGGCTCAACTTCTCTCCCGCATACCGGTGCGTTTTTTTGTGACAACCCCTGTGTTGCGGACTGCTGATGTGGAAACGCATGACCCTCACTGAAATGAATTGAAAGACCTCAGTTTTTGCGGTGGCACCTGATCCTGTCTGAACACCTGCTTAGTATAGCTTCACTGGGCTAGTCTAGTGTTCAGCTCTCAGGCAGCAGCAACATCCTGGAGCATTGATCTGGGTCACATAGTCAACATTACCTGAAATCCAATCCAAGAAATTCAAATCCAAAGGCGTGTTATCTGCTACCTTGGTGAGTGTTTCATTGGGACCAAAAATTCAAGGACTGACCTTAATCTAACACACGACACAGACAGATAATTAAGGACAATTATACATAATGCAGCTGCTGATTTAAGTAATTGTTTAAATAAGAAGAAAGCCAAGTCTAGATAACAAAAATTAATTAACAAAAGAGGTAATCATCAGTCTGAATTATAACTTTATTAAGCTGCCAAAAATGTGACTGTTTCATTAATTTAAGTCAATTCAAACACACACACACACACACACACACACACACACAAACACCAACAGAAACACACAGCATTAAATACACATTTCCCTGAACACTCAAACACACATATTAAAGATGAACAGAGAACACAGCAAAGCCAAGCCACACAGCAACACACAACAAAGAAAATACACGCACACCCACCGAACACACAGACACACACTATCAAAGCACACACACCCTGTGGTTGTTTACTCATGCACGTTCCATCCAATCACAGCCTGTCGGCTTGACGCTGCGCAGCCCGGCCGCCGCCTAACAACAACAGCATGTGCACTGACAGAATCACTTCAGGGGGACTCCTCACTGTCTTTCTCCTCCTCATATTCCTCCTCATCTTCTCTTCATCCTTCTCCCCCTCTTACTTGTTTCCTCTTCTTTTCCCTTCTCCTACTCCCTCTCTGTAACAGTTTAGCTGTAAAACACAAGCTGTGTTTTTATAGGAACATAAGACGAAGAGTGCGAAAAGGATGAGGAGGAATGCTATGAGTGTGAGAAGAGGAAGGAAGAGAAGAGAAGAGGAAAGGAAAGTAGCAAGGAGAAAATGGGAACGATGATGAGAGCAAGGAGAAGAGAAAATGGAAGGGGACAAGAGAAAGGGAGGAGAGAAGAAAGGAAAAGAAAAGACTAAGTAAAGGAAAGATGGAAGACATTTTGTCCACCTCTGCAGTAAACTCTGCTTCATATTTACATCTCTTTATTTGACATATTATTATTACCATTATCATAATTGCCTCTATTGATTTTATAAGTCTTTATTATCTCTGGTAACCTATCATTATTGATTACTAACAAAGCTTTGGCAACATAATCTGAACAGTACTTCACAGCAGTAAAGAGAGGAAGACAGAGAGACACTTAGAGGAAGTACAGACAGGGTAGTCTCTGGAGGAAGTCAAAGTTTTTCCAATGTAGTCGGTTCAGTTTTATTGATGTCATTATATAACAATATATATATATATATATATATATATATATATATATATATATATATATATATACCTCCACCGCTCTACACATATAAGTGTAAAGCATAACTGTAAAAGATGTGGCTCTCAATTATTTCTAAAATATCCAATGTGCAGAACCAAACCAGCAATGAATATCCTGCTAACAAGTATTGCGTGTGTGTAAAAGCCTGATATGTCTTATTCCTCTGTGCAATAGAGTTTCAAAAACTATTAAGAATACACCGATGAGCCACCAAGAAGTTTAGTTTCCCCAAGAGCACAAATCTGCCACAGAAAATAGTCCCTAACAAATTCAATGCTTCCATCTCTTAGTGTTTGCTAAAAAAAAACTAGTGTCCAGTTGTTTACAGAAATTACACAAAAACAATAAGAAAAGTATGGGATAGTGTAAGCCGTGCTTAAAATAATATTTAGGATATACAGTAATATAGAATTTTGCCCGCACATAAATAATTAATAAACAATGCAATCGGTCTTGTAAGCAACACACCAAGCTGGCTGTTTGCCTGTGTCACTAAATGTGCATTAACATCATTAGAGTAATGCTCAATTTTAAAAGAATCTTTTGATTATGGAGACATCAAAGTTCTTCTTCTTGTGCACACACGCTTTGCAGGTATGGCTCTGTTCCACACTCCTAAATGATTTGTGGATCAATTTTGTGTTTTCTGTTGAGCTGTTGGACTTTATTCTGTTGATGAATGTAACATACATACCGTCAAAATGGATGACAAAGAGGAACGGATATAAACAGCAAATAAAAGACAGGATGGCTGGGAGGGGTCATCATATGGTTCCCATCACGAAGAAAAGAAGGAGGAAGAAGAGTGTTAAAATGATCCTGGAAATGATAGATGAACCCGGAAGACTGATATCGAGATAGAGGGTGATACTCCACCCAATTCTTTTCAGTATCAAACATTCACTTCCTTCCAACTTGAAAAGCTAATTTTACACTACGTACACACAAACTTTGCACTTCGCTTCATGTCACTGAGATTGGAGTCTGTGGTCAGTTTGTATTCATGTCACACCCCTCTGAAAGAGAACACACCCCTTATAAAGAAAGAAAACACAGACTCTGCAATGTTGCAAACTCCATCTGCATAATTCTCCCATTTCGATGATGCATTTCATGTGCAGCCCAAACCGTATTGACTGGCATTTTTTGTATATGCAATGTTTGTTGCAAAATGAATTAAGTGTTGGTGAGCGGTGCGTAACGCAGGCATCAATAGTGCCGTCGGGCAACTTACAGATGGTGTAATTATCTCCTCATAAGGTTATTAGAGGATCAATGAAGCCTGGTGGCCTGATGGCAGAGGTGAGCAGATGAAGGATGGAAAATGGTTATGATGACCGGACTGCAGAGGTGCAGCACAGCCATTTTACTCAAAAGGGGGGAACATGATGTGTTCTAATGAACGTAAGAGTCCAGATGTAATGGGGGTATTACAGATGCAAAATGGTCCCAAGGAGATGATGGAATAATACAAATTTTAAATAAAGCAAAAAATATAATAACTCATATACTGCCCCCTCACAATTGACTCCCCAAAAGTCTTCTTACCCAAATAACAAAAAGTGATTAAGTTCAGGGAATTAAAATGACTGTTAAAGTTTGGGGAAAAGTCAGTTTAATCGACTTCCTGCCAGTCCACATGCCAGGCTTTCCAAACAAACCAGTTTTACAGAATGAAAAGTGAAGCCATCCACAGTGAGTTAAAGTAAGACAAGCCCTCTTAATGTCATTTCAAACATAATGAAGAATTATAAAGTCCGGCTCTGTCAGTTTGTCAGACCACAGAACAGAACACAGCTGAATGTTGGGTCAAGTGAGGACAGCTTGCTTCAGCTGGTACACCCGAAATCTAATTTACACACTTTTATATGTTTTTTTTCCTGTTAATGTCATTTTACTTGACTGTTTTATTCACCAGCAACACTTATGTATTCTGTATCTGTCCATCTTATCTGCCTAATACCTTTATTATTTGGCCAGCTTCCATTTTTATATTTTATGTTATAAAGCATCCTTCGAAACAGAATTGACGGAAGTTTCTCACAATTATAAGCACAACATAAAAACCTTAAGAATACTTAAGAAGAAACAGCAACAACAGTAGCACTTTCGAGGAAGTAGCAGTTGAAGTTGTGTAGTATTAGTAGTAATAGAAGACATAGTATGAGCAGTATGCTCTATAATAGCAGTATCTTTATTATTGCTACTATTATTATTGTCACATAATCTCTGTCATAGTAGTAGTTGCTGTAATAGGAGTACTGTACAAGTTCAGGGGTCGTAATAATATTAGGGCTGCAATATCATATCTGTAAATGTTATAGTGCGCTTGTCCAAGTAAATTAAAACTCACTGGGACCTTAGTAACCCCCCAGAAACAGGCTGGAGGCCCAGTTTGGGCCCTGAGCCGTAGCCATGTTTTGAGAAATTTCTGCGGTCAGAGACAGGAACAGCATGTAACTGTAACTGTACTAACGAACAGACTCCAAACAGCCTAACTAAACCCATAATTCCATTCACTGGAAGCAGGAGCTGCAGTTTGCCCTGGGCTAGCCAGGCGGATCTGGCCTCAGTTAGGACATTGTGGCTGGCTTTTTTGTTTCCATCACAACAGCAAAATTTGAATTACTTTTATTCATCAAACACAGCACAGGGACAAAAAGATTGCCCTGGTGACAGATAAACATAGACATATAGAAGGCCACTTCAAAAGTTGCTTGTAGCTTAGAATGGGTGAGTTGATCCACCTGTCTGTCCGTTTTTCACCATGTGTCCAGATCTGCTTGGCAGTGCTCACAAATATTTTTAGAACCTCACTCCACCTAGCTCTGAAGATTTCATCTGGCAAAGTTAGCCTAGCTGGCCGTCACCCCTTCCATGTGCGCCAGCTCATCGTGCTTTCTGGATCCTGTGACTTTCACAAGCCAAGTCAGATATATAAGTCCTACGGTATGTTGTTGTCTCTGTCTCAATGCACTCCTCTCAGTTGGATGTGTCTATAATCCATCCAAAGGGAGGCGTTTTGAGTAGATGCAGAATCACTGGTTCTTTTCGTAGTTCTGTGTTGATATCTAAGCTGAGAAAGTCTTTCTGAAAACTCATTCTCTTGCGTAACCTAATCATTTCTGTCCTTCTGATATTTGTCTCCAGTAAACGTCCCAGGCACGGTGGTGGAAGCCATGACCAGGCAGGAGTCCCTCCAATCCTTCAGCAAGAACGGCAAACCCTCTTCTTCGTCTTCCTCCTCTTCCACCCCCTCCACCGCTCTCATGCGCTCTATGGTCTTTCCTCATTCCCCCTGCCCTAGGAATTTCTCTCTGTTGGACAAGGTTGGGGTCGGGATTCAGTCAGACTCCAGTTTTGGCCAGTTGGGGTCAAAGAACCAGCGAGTCCTGGCGAGCCCAACCTCCACCAGCCAGCTGAGTAGTGATTTCAGTGACTGGCACCTGTGGAAGTGTGGCCAGTGCTTCAAGACCTTCACCCAGAGGATCCTGCTGCAGATGCACGTCTGTCCGCAGAATCCAGACAGGTAAGACAGCACCTTTTAACTTTTGTATGTCTCTCTATGAATCTCTGTGTATGAAACTCTGTATGAATGTTAATGCTGGATGAACCCACTATGTGAAATATCACAACCAGAAAATATTACACAGTCACTGATACTCGAATGTTGACCAATTCATCTAAAATCTAGTCTAGTAGGGAAATAAATTAGATTTTTTCAAACTGTTTCTTTCAGGATATAAGACCAAAAATGACACTTTTTTCAACTTCTCCTGTATCTTAATAAAGCCCGTGTTACTCACACAATGAATATGACACAGCATCTGAGTTTTTAAGGCCGGTTGTTGCAGTTTTTCAGAGGATGCCAGCAGACCAGACGCTTACTTGTAATTTATTATTTTGGTTGTCTCATCATCACACCGTTTGTGTGTGTGACAGAAAGTGGGAGTATTTGGGTAAGACTGAAGAGAGTGTAAAAGTGTTTGAGTGTTTATAACATCTGCCAACTTAATTATATACAGCATGGATGGAAGAAGAGGAGATGTGATGTGTGTGTGTGTGTGTGTGTGTGTGTGTGTGTGTGTGTGTGTGTGTGTTTGTGTGTTGAGGGGACGGAGGATGTATTGGAAATTTTTTGCTTAGCTTTATTTTTTGCGGGGAGAGTCAGAGTGGCGTATAAATCAGTGCTGTGCGTCAGTGAGAAATACCTCGCCTTACGGTGACGGGGCCAGGAAAACAGATGCCACTTATTCAATAAACTAATACTCATAGGGAAGAAAAATGTGGGCTGGATATGGAGGAGGGAGGGAGGGTCGATGTGGAGCTGCCTGTCAATTGGAAGGTTTTATGGGACGGAGGAGCAGATAAAATTCAGCTGAACAAGCCAAACAGACCCGAGTCCTGGAGCTCCAGGGCCCCTCTATACCTCGCATTCACACATGTGGACCAGTATGCCCATCCCAGCGTCACTCTGCTCATACAAAGAAGGGCACACCTCATGTCAGAGTCAGACCATCAGATGTTATTTTTCTGCTCCGTCATAGTACACAGCAACAGAATCTGCAGGAAAATATTGCAAGCCTGTAGAGTTTTGCAGACTCAACTCAACTCAGGAATTCAACAATCACAGCTCCCGTGAGGCTTGCCTGTACTTTGGGTCTTGTAGCGGGTTTTAGTTGTCCTTTGCTGAGGTTGTGGCAGTCCTTACAGTGGTCCTTGTGGTCTTTCAGGAGTAACTGAAGGTGTTTAAGATTGTCTTTATGTTATAGATTTTCTTCTCTTTTCTATGGTTGAACACACTTGCAACACTTTGGAGCTGTCAGCATACTGACACCCTTTATGTTGTTTTTTTAAATATATATTTTAATTAGTTTTGTATTATCTTTGATGAGACAGTTTTCAGTGTTTAGACATTAAAGCTGCACTTTGTGGAGTCTGGCTTTTCCACCATTTGCCTGTCTCTCTTTCCCTTCTTGATTTCTTAACGCCTCGCTCCCCCTCGTTCTCCCTCACCCTCTCCCTTCATACATATTTATTGATGTTTACTTGATGGGAACATTTGGAGCTGAAGACTGATGGCTCTTTATATCAGCTTTTAAAAAAAAAAACACACACACACACACACAAAACACACCTCCTCTCAGCTCCATCTCTTTCAGGTTTGTTTTTTTCTGCTGAGTGTTTCTTTTTCTGAACTTTTTCGTCTTCCGTGTCATTTTTTCCCCCTCTGTGTCATTTCAACAGAATCCATCATCAGAGGAGCAGTTTGTTTATGCCAATGAGGCCTTGGAAGTGCTTTCGAATCAGTTTTAAACTGGTGTCAGGAGACAGGATACTGTTTAAGTTTTGTGATGGCGATGAGTGATGAATCAGTAAAAAAAAAAAAAAAAAAAAAATCAGAACAGAAATGGAGTGCGTTTCCATTTACAGGTTTGACATACTACAAAAGCAACGCGGTATAAACCACTGCACTGAATGAAATTAATAACCAGTGCTTTTAGGATTGATGTGTTTACCGCACTGGTGTTTAAAAGAGTCATTAGTGCTTTTACTGAAAATGGGGGTATTTTTGCTAAGCACTTTGATCTCGAGTGTTCACAATTCAGGTCTCATTCTAGTGGCTGATGTTGTTTAGGAATACAGCATGTATGTGTATATGGATATAATCACACTTGTATATCAAAGGACAGAATGTTTACAGCTGATTGAAAGTGTGTATCATCGCGGGGTTGACTTTATAGAGGAATTAAAAGTTCATTTTGTCATTTGTTTTTATCATCTAGCAATGCCTTGTCAATGATTTGGCCTCGGCAAATGGTTCTTCAGTTTGTTTCCAGTGATACTTTAAACATTTAACATTCTCTATTACTAATGTGAGGTCTACAATAATCTCATGTGAGTAATGGGGTATGTTAAATGTGTAACTCTATCACTGGAAAATATGAAGAACCCAGAGCTGAGACAATTGACAAGGCAAGAGGTTTAGCCAAATATGAGCCTGGAAAAGCCACTTGGTTTTGATGTGTCAGTGGTGTTGGATTCATTTTCACAATGATATTTTCACTTAATGAATGATTGAATTGTCTTAACAGTTTGGTATAGCTTGTGCTCTAAGAACATCCAGAATAATAAGCACTATTTAGACATTCATCTAGATTTTATTGAAGTGAGCATTTACTGAGCGACATCCATTGAAGGCTTTTAGTTAAGTCCAATTAGCCTTTGGTAATTAATCTGCTTTTGTGTTAGCGTTTGAAGCTTCACAAATATACATTTTGGTTCTTTGTAGGAAAAAAGTCACATTTGCAATTATAAATAATTGCACGTATAAAAACTGCACATATCTGAAGACACTTGTTGGTTAAAATGGTGACACATTCACAGACTGAACAACTCCACATTTCAATCTTGGTTTGAGGTAGGAGGAGCGCTTTGAGCAATCAATAGCTTCTGACTGAGCTGTGTCCACTATAGTTAAATAAAATACAAACGTCGCTTGCTGCTCTGTGAGCAGAGAAAATTCACAGAAACAAAATGAACTCAAAACCTTTGCATGCCAGACTAAAACAAGACTTGTTTCTGAGTCTTGCTAAACAGTTGACATTTAGGAGATTTATCACCCGACAGTGAGGACATATTTGCATTTAACACTAACACAGATGTGCGTTGTCCCTGCTGGACACACAGATGTGTTGAGAAATTACTTTATTCTTTTTTCTCAGTGTGTAGCCACAGGAGTAACTAATAATGATCCATCACTGTGATGGACGGGCTTGTAGAAATTCCTTCAAAGTCTATTTGTATCTGTCATGTTTGCCACTGTAATAAAAACCTACTTTGTGTTGCATCTGCGTGCCAGTGGATGTTAATGTTCTGGTAGAAGTGTGGTAAAGTGCATTTCACACTTTTCCATTTCAGTTTCTGTAACTCTGGTTAAACGCATTATGTGTATGTTTGTTTTTTAATTGAATCCATTCCTTTAGTATTAGTGTTGCAGCTGTTATTTTTAAAGCGTGAGCAGCTTGCTGCTTGCTGGCTATTGGTTATTCTGTCTTTTTGTCTGATTTTACTGCCTGAAACATGTACCTCACTGTCCTCATTTAGTTCCACAAGACTCTTAATGTGTGAAATTAACCAAGGTGGGAAACACTGCACACCGTTAAAGTGTCCTGTGTTCTTTGGAATATGTCAGTTGGTGAAAATGTGCCCCCGAGGCGCTCCCTGTGATGACATGATATCGGCTGTTAGCTTGGTTTTTGTGCTAGGCTCATTTGACGAGTTCAACTGGTTGATGAGAGGACATTATGTGAGTTCTCTGCTTTAATAGGTTGGTCAATACAGTCAAAGAGAGAGAGGGAGAAAGAGACGGAAACAAAAAAGAGAGATGGATGTTGGTGGAAAAGACGGAGTGAGAAGTAGATGGAAGGAGTTTTATATGTTTGTATGAGGGTTTACCAGTGATTTTTTATTTGTTCATGGATGTGCGCATGTCTGCTCACATACGTACTGTGTGTGTGTGTGTGTGTGTGTGTGTGTGTGTGTGTGTGTGTTCAGAGCGGCATTGATTGTGTATTGACGAGGCAGGAGCGGTGATTTATAGCTGCTGGTCTCTGCGGAATAATGTCTTCATACGAGGCGGACAGAGGAGTCGTCCTCACAGCGCAGTTATAACTCCATATGGATTAGACCGACTCCATACGGGTCAATCAACACGCTTCACTCTGTATTACTGCATGCTGCAAACACACACACAGATTCACTGAGTCTGAAATTAACTTTAAAGCAAAAAAAAAAAACTCTCCCTGCTAAGAATATTTTGTTTAGCTCCATGGCACATAAATGTACTTGTCTGTGATGCTTTTTGCAGTCATTTAGTGATGAAGTGTTTCTGTTTGACTTGGTTTCAACCTACAATTTCTAATTCTGCTACCCTCTGTGATAACATTTTCCATCACGGAGCAAACAGTTACAAAGCAAAACTATATTTTTTAGATTGCACACCAGTTATAACAGTGGTTTGGAGTCCCAATAGACAATACATATATTTGATTTGATCTTTACCATGCAGGTTGTAATGAAATGTTAGATTTGAATGTAGAGAATGTGTTCTTACTACCTTTTGGGTGTCTGTGAAGTTGTGTTGTACATAAAATATATCTATTACTGCTTTTGTGGATTGAAAAAAAACATATATAGTTAGAATTTAGCATCAACAAAGCAGGATGGGTCAAATCAGTTTACTAGTATCAAGAAAATGACAGTTGATTCTATGAAATTCTAATCTAATCTAACAAGTTGTGTTTGTGTTGTAAATAATGAACATTATCTCACAAAAGTATTAGCACTTGTATTTGTTAAGGACAGTGCTGTGACGTAGGTTGGTTAAATGTGACTCATAAAGGTTAGGCTTTAAAATGTTTTGTCAAAAGACACGTTAACAGGGGCGTCATGGTGGGGGTACTCAAGGGATAAGACATGCCATGTAAACCGCAACGTGAATAACCTACAGCCAATGGACAGCAGTTTTAAACCCTACAACATCCAAATCCTCTGCTTTCCCTGCTCAGAACCACCTCTTGACCTCTGACCTCCCTCTGATTTAATGAAAGCATGTATATGTGCCAAGGAACTTCATTCCCATGTAGTTTTAATAATTGGATCAGGGAGGAGCTGGTTGGCCTGCAGTTTTGTCTCTTTCATCAGCTCATGTGTTAAAGGTGTGGACACAGCGACACGTTAACACTGACTCTGTTGTTGTTACCACATGTTGTGCTGAAAGGTGACACAAGGTTTATTGTCCTGAACCACATTTCGGAGACGTGCTGAAAACGATTAATTTTATAGATCCTGCGCACACACACATACACACAGGCAAGATTAAGTGGGAACAACATGGCAGCCGTTTCTGCTCTCGTCGCCCGTCCAAACCAAGCATTATTAGTTTGCCTGTGAACCAAATCGAAGCTCCAATTTTGTGTTTTTGCTAGCCTGTCGCAATGTTGACTCTGAACATATGTGGCTGTCTGTGTTGTCAACAGACTGTAACACCGTCAGACTGAATAACTGTGTGATGCTAACAGGCACCAAGAGAGATGCCGCTCTGTTAGCTGCACAGGACAGCAGCTCAAGAGGAACGCGTTTGTTCGTAGTGGAGATTAGAAACAAAACAGAAAAGTGTTTTAAACTGTCAGTGGTAAGATCTGAGGAAATATAAACGGAAGAAAAGTGAAGCAATTAGCTGATAAATACACAACTATCATGATAATTGATTCAGTCACTTCTCAAGCATAAATCACAAATATTCGCTGTTGAAGCTTCTATAGTGAGAGGATCTGCTTCTTTCTCCTGTTTGATATTGTACATTTGCATTGGACTCGGTTGGTTGGACAAATCAAGACATTTGAGTATGTCACCGTGCGCTCTAGGAAATCATAATTAAATAACATTTTGGACTATTTTGACAATTTCGAAACAATAAATATTTGCATTTTAAACTTGTAGCTTCTCTTTCGTTGTGTGTTTGAAATAGTTTTTAAAAAGCAGGGCCTGCAGTGTGGGTGTGTTGCTTTTGCTTTACCTGGACGTCTGATTTGAGTGACAGATCCAACAAAACTTTTCTATTACTTTCTCAGGTAAACTGTAGAATTAGACTTCTCGCACTGTTGTGAAGTAATACTGCACGCCAGGAATATGTGCTTGTTTGTATTTGATCCAAAAGAAAAGATTCTCCGTATTTTCCTGGATGACCTTGTGTTTTATCCTGACACTATCTGCATCAGGATTCTTGCTGTGCCAACGCAGTACTATCATTGAAATGAATAAGGGGACTGCTCAAAGACTGAGCTCAAAGAGAGTTCAATGTCTTGAAAGATTTAGAAATATGACCATGACTGGCAATTGCTCCGGTCCTGCTTGTCTGTCGCGGTTACAGTTAGAGTTAGGGTTTAACATCAATGGATTAGGCTTCCTGTGAGCCGCATGTTGCACGAGACTCATGTACAAATAACCCAAACCATGTGGGTGGTAATTCACGCATACGTGTGATTGTGTGCAGAAGTTTGCAGATTTTATTCATTTGTGCAGCATATTTGCATGTGCTTGTGTGTGCAAATATTTAGGTTGCATATGCACATACCTGTGTGTGTGTCTGTGTCTGTGTGTATGTGTGAGCGCGTGTGTGATGGAGGTGTTTATGCTTCACCTCCTCCTCCGTCTCTTTCCACTGTAATAAACAATAACCGGGCATTAATCTCTCGGCCTGCTGCCTTAATAAATAATATCCACACATTCATCAACTTAAACTATTCACAATCAATGCAGCTCTTCATAGAAAACCCACCTAATAAATAGTGGTGCGGCCCACTGAGGCGTGAACTTATAGACCAGCCGGCTGATAAATGAACCGACCCCCATGGCGAGACGCCTTTTATGTGGAAAACTGCAAGTGAGAATTTTTCGATTTTATATTACACTATTTTACTCTTATTACTTTCCTCTGTGCGTGCGCGCAAGTGTGTGTGTGTGTTCTCTCTATGTCCTCTCAGGGTACAGTAGGCGTTTGTGATTTATTGGAGCGATGAATATGTTGGTCTATTTGTTTTATTCTAGTTCTGGGGTGTTTACCTATTTGTAAGGTACTGATGTCAGAGTTTTGTCTTATTGGTTTCAGAATAAGAATCACTTTATTTTCTGACTAAAGGAAGCACACGGGTATTTGTCCCAGTCGCACTGCCGGAGAGACATTTTAACTAACACAGTAATACAGAACACAGTGATAAACAAGGCGCGGGTATGTGTGTATGTCTCAGAGGGATACAAGCACTGTACATAATATATGGAGAAAGACATTCCTCCCTACACTATGTGGAATACGGTGATTAGAGCCGCATATATGAATGTGATGTTAAAATTCTTGAGGATTTTATTGTTAAGTTGCTGTTTAGGGGGAAACCCAACACATGTACAGTGAATGGAACATTAGAAACAAAAAGAAAAGGCTTCCCGTCATCCCTCCAAGACAAAATCTTTGAAACTGAATTCAGTTTTGTGGGATTTGAAAAATGGAACAGATTAACACAGTCAGTCATGTAAGTTTGAATAAAGAAAGATCAAGGGCAAGTCTAAAATGCTGCTAGCTGGGGAACATTTTGAGGAATAGTATGTGAGCATACCGTACTATGTAATAGTTTCGGTCTCTATAAGCATGGACTCATCTTTAAAGGAGGTCTATGTTCAGACTAGCCTGTAAAGGATCCACCTTTGTGATTATCTTCTTTCCTGTGATGCCTGATTTAGGAAGTGATTAGCAAACCGATAGAATAATCTGTCTCTGAGTATTCGAGTCGAGAAAGAAAATTGTTACCTCTCCGGACAGTATTTTGATTAAGAAAAAGGACATACTTCTTATACTTGCAAAAGGGACGGAAGCAGGAAAAATGATGGAAAACACAGAGGGGATGCGAGATATGAGCAGGGACTGTGATCACACTGAAAGTGTCCTGTAAGTTAAAGCAAAATAACAAGATAATGATAGCAGGAGACTGTGTGTTCAGCTCAATAAATAGAAACAGTGTAAGATTAGATCTGCTGCTGTATGGAAGCAGGACACTCTATTAGCAGACACACAGCTATTGTTTGGCTGTTTGTTTCAGTCTGATTCAGTCCCACTGTGAGCTCCCATTTGGGCCGAGCACACACACACACACGCGCATTCTCTTTATATCTATCTCTATCTTAGTTTTGGTTCTGTTACTGTCTCTATCTCACTCTCTCTAACTACACACATATACACACACACACACACAGATACACAGTGATAGATGGTCCAGTCATGATCTCGGCCTGCATTGTTGATGAGGGTCGTGCTGCCATGGTTACCGGAGCAGTGTCCGACTCCCCCTGCCCTGTGTGTGTGTGTAGGCTATCTGTGTTTGTAGACCTTTATCTAGTTCTATGTTTTAATGTGTGTTTGTGCCCTGTTATGTGTTTTTTTGTGTTATATTTATTTGTGTTATTAGCTGTGTTTGTTTGTCGACATGTCTTCCTGTTTATGTATGTGTCTTTCCGTTTGCGTTCTGTATGTTTGTGTGGTCATTCAAATGTTTTATTTGTCTGTAAAGTCAACTCTGTGAAGGCTCCGGGGCTTCACAATCTGGAGAACACAAGACACTACATCCTAACATCCTCAATAAGGACAAAACTCCAAAAAGTTGAGGAAGAGAGCAGCATCAGTCGGAGTATAATGAAGAAGAACGTTTCATCGGCAGAAAGTTCAAGGAATGAATGACTTCTTTTCTTTTTCGTGACATTTTTGTGTCGTACCATTGAAGTGGGTCATTCCCACGAGATAATACCACATAGAAATTTCAGTAGTTCAGTCATGTTCCAATGAAAAACAGTTGCATACCACATACAGAGCATGACCCAGAACAAAAGAAAATAACGCAAAACATATTTTACACAAACAGCAAAGATACATAAAATACCAAAGTTACCATATATTTGTGTTTATCTGACAAAGTGTGCACTTCAGTCCCTTCGATATTTTAGTCTCCCAACTAGTAATCACAATCTATTTTTAGCTGTCTAGATTAACAGAGATAAAAAAAAAAAAGAGAAAGAAATGGAGCAATTTTACATCAACCGTCTTCGAGCAGCTTCCAGGTTTCACCAAAACCGCCATCGTAGCAGCAGCTGTGCTCCACAAAAGCTGGGGAGACTGCACATGCACACTCGCCTTATTTTCTCACCTGTTTCTCTCTCAGACCGTACCAGTGTGGCCACTGCTCCCAGTCCTTCTCTCAGCCGTCAGATCTGAGGAACCACGTGGTGACACACTCGAGCGACCGACCCTTCAAATGCGGATACTGCGGCCGTGCGTTCGCCGGTGCCACAACGCTCAACAACCACATTCGCACGCATACAGGGGAGAAGCCGTTCAAGTAAGTAACAGTGAGTACCCCCCAACCCATCCAACCCACCTTCTGCTCCCCTCCCCTCTGCTCTAGGCTTCAGCTGGCCTGACCAGTTTCACTTAGAAATGACACCTAGCTAACACCTACTGACATTCTCTTAACCCTCTACTGACACCCTCATTACTACTTCCTGAATCCCAAGCTATCACCTGCTGGCATCCTACCAAGGTTTTTCTAAAACCCATGTTTCAGTGAAGCAAAACAGCCACGCATTTTAATTTTACTGAATACAACCAAGCTAGCCTCACCCTCCTACATCGCAGAGCTGAGTCTCTTCCTGTAGGCAACAAGCTTACAGGTGAATCCACTGATTTGTCATTGCACTATGGTTATGGCGAGGTAAAGGATTTTAGAGAATTGCTATCAGATGTTATCTTTGTAGCCCAGCTTGGCTAATCTTGGCTAAACTTTTCATGCTGGTTTGATTTTAACCCAAAGACTGGACCGATAATACTGAATTTCACCACAAGATGTGCGTACCTTAACTACTCCCGTAGAGGGAGGGAGCCAAGAATTTTACAAGCTTTCCACAACACAATCCTGGAAATGTTTCACAATAAAAGCTTTGTTAAGAAATAAAGGCTTTCTGTTCACTGAAAATTAGAAGAAATAAGAAACTGAAACTGAGGCCTTATACTTCTGCTACGTTACTGACTGTACTATCTAAAAAGCTACCCTACCCTAACCCTAACCCACCTTCACATACTAGTTGGCAAGTTACTGTGAAGACTCTGCATCCTCGTCTGCCCAGCTGTGATGCTACACTGCAAATAAGCTACAAATAAGCATATGTTTACAAATGTCAAACTGTCATCACTATACTTAACCGTATATTTACACAGAAGTAACCAAAGTCATGTGGCTAAATTGAAATCTTTATAGTATTCAAAAGGCGTTAAGACACATCTACAGTATCTTGTCCATATTCTGACTGCTGGTGAGTGTAATCTCACCCATTTTTGATGCAAGTGTTGTGAGTCTTTTGGTAAATTTAACTTGCGAAACACAGTTTTGAATTCTTTTTTTCATTTTATTTGACTTCCATGTTTCTACTCAGCGTTTTGGTTCTGCAGCTCAAAAGAGGTGTTGAGCGTTGGGGTAAGAACGTTATGGGAACAAAACAAACCAAAGCAGAAAAATCTGTCTTGGACGTCTTATGTTGTTATAGCTCTTTTCCATTATTTATGATCCCTCTGCGGACGTGTGACTATTTTGTTACATCTGCTGTGATGGCTGCAGCGACCTCTGACCTTTTTCTCCTTACCAATGACTTCCTATGATGTTAGCCATCGAGAAAAAGATCTGCTTGTTCTTGTATTTTGCTCTTTGTAAATCACTATGGATGAGGGAATCAGTGAAAATGCACACACATTGTTCAGTGTAAATACAGAAGCAGCTCGATCAGAGCAGTTAGCCTGGTAATGAATCTCTGCACACTGAGACTGCTCATTTCCATTTTTTACTCGGTGAAGACTGAAATAATTAGAGGGAAAGCCACACTGCAATTAGGGGTTTCTGCAAGCTGCTGTTGTCATGCTGTCATCCCGTCAGTGGTGGAGGACAATAAAGATTCCCCCAGTGGACACAGAGGTCAGCATTTAGAGAGAGGACAGAAGGGGACAGAGGGGAAAGGGCAAAAGAGTAAGAGATATAATAGAGGATGAATAAAGCAAAATAAGGGATTTGAGTTGTGGGAAATCTCGAGGACACGTATCAGGGGAAAGCTGGGGGGAAACAAATTAATGCTCTTAATAAGCAATCAGAGAAATCCGAACTTGTCATTCAGAGAGCGAGAGGGCAAGAAGAAGAGTGAGAAAATGAGAGAGTGGAAGAGCGTGCAGGAACAAGAGATCACGTTGTAAAAAGTGAAACAACAAGCGCCGGCGAGAAATCCGGTTAAAGCAAATCAGCGTTCTTAATAAGCAATCGGAGGAAACCCCGAACCTTTTCATCAGCACTTCAGAGTCTCGGTGGAGGCAGAGCGGGACAAAGACAATCATGGACGGGCGTCAGAAATCTTTAGCAGATCGATGGCCTCTGGGAGTTATCTCCTTTTGGACGATGCAGCGAATAGATTAAAGCTGCCACTGTCACTTTGTCAGGAGGAAAACGCTCAACTTTATTTTCCCGCTGAGGAGACGGAGGCAGGGATTCTGTGTGGTCGGCAGCTTTTCAGCACTGATACTCGCTGGACTGTGGCGCTTGTCAAACTGCTGCTGTTTTCTCTGCTCTTCTGTTTTTCTATTGTATTCTATTCAGTCTCTCGAAGTGAAGCAATGGCAACATTGCAACTGTTGTCCTGAGGACTGAGAGCAAAAGAGAAATGTTTCTGTGATGCCTGCTAGATTTTCTTCCAGTTCTTTTAGGTCAGTGTTAAGTTGTGAATTTTTTTTTTTTTTTACTTTTCTATGCTCTGTTTAGTTTTATTTCACATCTGCTAGTCTGTATGACTGAAGTACTCGAGATTCCTGTCAATTTTTCAGAATAAAACCCTGTGCAATAAAAAGTCTGCGCAAACGTCAGCCAAAGGGGAAACACTCTGTAGCATATTTACATATTTGGAAGCACATGGAACAGGGAAAAATGACCAAATCTGAGCAAGTTGACAAAGTCTGGCAAGCAAAGCAGTCTGAAAGGCTCCTGGTGGTGGTTTGAAGTCATAGAAAATGGACAAAAACACTCGGCCGCGATGTGACAGAGACATGCTCTGTGGATTTTGGTGTAAAAGCTGTGTGTGACAGTGGGTTCATCACTATCAGAAAATAATTATAGAATAATTAAGTTGCACGTTCATCACAAGCACTCAACAAGCATCAGATTCTGGTTAGAATTTAATAGCTACAGATGTGATCAAAGTTTTGTCTGAATTTCTGCCAGAATGCACCAGCAGTAAATTTTAACAACTGTTAATGGAGACTTCTTGATATGTGTCTCTGCCTCTTCCTGCTCCCATCAGTCCTATCAATCTGTGACTGAACACGAGCTGAACTTCTTTACTTCCCATTCTGTCGCTTTTTAAAGGAAAAGATTAAGATAAGAGCGAAGCTGAAACTTCACTGAACCTTGAGAGAAAGTGATTAAAGCTACCTCTGTCATTTTCTCAGGACAAAGTGCTCAGTGTTATTTTTCCCTGCTGAGAAAAGAAGGAGGCAGTCGGTAACAGACGCCGGCCGGTCGATTGCCGGCGGAGTGCAGCCACCTTGCTGCTCTTTGTTCTGCAGGACAACCGTCTTCTTGTCTGTCCTGGTGGCTAAGCCGCTGTGACAGAGAAGCTTCAGAGGAGCTTTGATGCTGGCAGCTGTTGTGGTTTTGTAGACTTAGAGACAAATTAGAACAGGAAGGACCACCTTGGGGGCAGTTCAGTTCAGTCAGAGGTCTGTTTTGTTTTTCTTGTGCTGTAAGAAAATGTACAAAATGAGAAGAAAAGTCTTCTCAGAATAAATACTGCTGTTTACGGGACTCCAAGATGCCTCACACATTTATTTAAAGTTCCCATGAAACGGAAAACGGCGTGCTATTTGCTTCCACATATTTATTAGTTTCCTGTACAAACAGTCGGATGGGGAGGGACGTGTCATGGATATTGATTGCATTTTGCAGTAGCAGTGTGCGTTATGGCCCCACCGATATGCATTGCATGTAGTGCTAGAAACTAGTGTCAGCATCTAGCGTCTTCCAGGGAACGTGGACAGTCCTGCAACCAAACACAATCTCTGAAACCAGCATTGTCGCGAGTTTGACTGGGAATGAAGTTGCCTAACAAGGTGATTGTCTTGCCGGCTTTGGCCATTTAGCAGTTCTCTACTTAGCAGTCTTTCCATCAGGAAAGTCCCTAAATCACCTCGGTCCGTTTTGGTCTATGCTACTTTAGGAAGTAGTTAGGCTAAAGCTATTTGTCCATTAGAAAACTCAAATCCAAGAGAGTTGAAGTTAAGCAGTCGGAGGACATCAGAGAAAACCTGAAAATATATCCTCTAAAATAATCACCAAATGATGAAAAACTAATTTTACAGTTGAATGACTGCTGTAGCCATTACAGTATTGGGTGCACGTTTAAATGGATTTTGAAGTAACTTGTTTTGTTTGAACATTTATTGTATGACAACAAAACAAAACACTAAAGTGTTGCACGTGTAGCCGCTGAATGTCACATAGCCGTATGTTGTTGCATTTGGTGTGATATTCCTTCATTGAGGTGAACATTGGCAGTTACAGTTCTGTTCTTAGACTTAAATATCTTGGATGTATGTGGGAGATGATATGTGGACAAAATTATCATCTAAATCATTATATATATATTAAAAAATGGCCAAGAAATCACATCTCTAGCAAAAATCTGTTTACTACATAAAGTCACCTTTAACCAGGTTACTAAATTGGAAACATTCTGATTATTGGTCTACAATGGGTTTGAGATTTAAAGAGCAAAAACTCAAGTTAAAGACCTTCCAATTTCCATTGTTCAGTCCACACTGGGCCGAGCTTCAATGCAAAAAAAAAAAAAACGTCTCTCCTTCCTTATCTTACACTCCCCTCCCTCCCCCTGCCCCTATCTATCTAACAGCATGTTAGTCTTGTTTCAGGGCTGCTAAGTCCAATACCTCAACACAGCTTTCTCTTTGAAGAGCCCCCGTCCTGCACACACACACTGCCTTCATCCAGCACACACACACACACACACATTTATATACATTTAACTGCCCCCTAACCCCCTCCAGCTCAGACTAAAAGCTCCCTCTCTTCTCCCTTTCTATTGAAAGTGACAGTGACGCTGCTTTATCGGGGCCCGGACATGTCTGTGTGTGTGTGTGTGTGTGTGTGTGTGTGTGTGTGTGTGTGTGTGTGTGTGTGTGTTAAAGTGTGTGTGAGATGGGAATACCCTCCCCGCCTACTAGATAGATTATTGACAGGTGGACCTTGTGTGTGCATGTGTGTGTGTCTAATTTGTCGGTCAGGTTGCGAAGATCAGGGCAACAATTACAGCTTGCTGCTCCGCTGGGCCTCACACACACTTTATACTGTCACTGGATATTAGAGTTAACAGGGAGGTGTGTGTGTGTGTGTTTGTGTGTTGACAGATCTGTAGGTTGTGTCTGTGCTGTCTTGTTCTTTTTTTCTTCAACAGTGTTTTGTGTCGTGTTTTTTTTCTGATCTTCTCTACATGCAAACTCTACTCGCTGTCTATTAACTCTTCTTTTTTTTGTGCGTGTGTTTCTCTTTCTGTACGTGTTTTTGTGTGTGTGTGTGACAGGTGTGAGCGCTGCGACCGCAGTTTCACACAGGCCACTCAGCTCAGCCGCCATCAACGACTTCCCAACGAGTGCAAACCAGTGAACGAGAGCAGCGAGTCCATCGAGGTGGATTAACCCACAGACTGAAAAATACTGACTGACGCTACGTCCACATTAAGGCAGCAAAATCTGAAAGCGCATCTTTTTCTCTCCGTTTTGGCCCTCCATCCACACTAAGACGCCTTTTTTTTTTTCAGGACAGCAAGAACAAGACAAGAAAACAGGGCTTTACAGGTTTCGTGTGTTGACTCAGTGATTTTAATTCCCCATCCACTATATGCCTGAAGTAATTACAGATATGCTTAATGAGTTCACAGCATATAGTTACTTGGAGATATCAACTTCACTAAGCATGACAGGCTTCAAAACTTGCTTTCCGTCGCCTTTTAGTGTGGAAAACTTTGAAAAAAGCCTGTTAAGTGATTTTCATGAGGAGCACGGCAGTAAAATTAAGAAGAGAACTTTCTGTCACCTCTGACTCACTCTGCGATTGCTCATTTCAAATGTCAGTATCGCCCATCTCAGGGTGCGGGTTTATCATCAAGCTGCATAAATTGATCATCAGGAAATACTAATTTAGTCGCCTCAGTAGCGGGTAAACATGTAGAATTTATGAGCCAGACTCCAATCACCATTTTGTACTTGTTTGGTTGTCTGACAGAATCATAAGAGGGTCTGTATTGGAGCACATTATAATCCCACTGCTGAACACACACAACAGTTGTTGTTCGCCGACGGACAGAGAAGAGTTTTACTGTTGTGCTGGAGTTTCAGTGTGGACGGAGATCTTTACAATAAATCTGAAAATGGGCGTTTTTCTCGAAGAGCGTTTTCAGATTTTGCCTGTTTAGTGTGGACGCAGTCTGACGGTTTACAGTTTTGACTTAATTGACTGACTAAGAGACAGCCACATTCATCCTGCTGGAGAGAATCCTGATTCAACCAAACCAAAGATCCTTTTTTTTTTTCCAGCAGAGAAGAACTTTCAGATGAAGGAGGGCCGGACTAACAAACTTAAGATTTTTTGGACAAGGATATTTATTGGAGACTTTTGGGAAATCCCGTCAGGTTTCCCTCCAAAGAAAACTCTCTCTTGAAACCGGGACAAAAACAATGAAATACCAAAAAATTCAGACTGATGTTCTGTCTGTAGCTTTACTTCTCGGTTTCTTTTTCCTTTTTTTCCTTTTTGCAACAGCGATGCCAAAGGAGGGCGCGACCAAAGTAAACAGACTGAAAATGCACAACAAGCAACAACACGAACGTCTGAGGATGACGCTTGAGTTTTACACCACAAAATGGACAAAATAAAGTGAGGAGGAGTATGTATTGTAAAGAAAAAACAAAAAAACACAAGAAAACAAAAAGAAAGGACAAAAGAAACAAATTATATTTACCTTCTTGCTCATATCATGCTTCGGGCACTTTTGTTTTGTTTGTTAAAATGTTGATAATTTAATTTTTGTAGCTCTGATGTTGGCAGGTGAAAAGGCAGCGAGAGAAAGGAAATACAGAAGCGATAATGGATGTGATTTCTTATAGAAATAATCCCACATAAAGAGATGTGTTAAATATAAAGCTGACACAGCGTGTGTTTAAAAATGTATTTGGGATCAGTCCTTGTTTTTTTCTCATCTTGGCATTTCAAACATTTTCAGGGTGAACGTTTCTTCCATTGTATTCCATCTGTTCAGTGACTTCCATTTCAGGTTAATATAAAGATGACATCTGATCATCAGAGGCACAACTATCTTCAAATCCAAAAAGGGCAAATGTTTCTGGTTTAAAAACACTTTCTCATCTCTCACATGTGCTGTCTCATGAACTATATTTGCTACGTAATGCAAGTTTGAATCCATTCACAAGCAATCTCAGATGTGTAAATAGTCCTGTGTCATTCTGATACACTTTGTATTAAAATGAGTAAGGGTAAAAGCACAGTTATTTCATGAACACCAAATAGGTTTTTGTGCCTGAGAGTTTAAAAAGCTTTAATAATAATGATAATAATAATAATAGTAATCTGAATACTGTAATTTCCCAAAGATGAACAGAGTGTTGAACCTAGTGGATGTAAAGCTACAGTCCAAACCAAAACTCAAAGGGATGTTTCACCGCACGAAAACACCTTTACTTTTGTCACCAAGGCGTCTGTAAGAGTTCCTGAGCACAAAGAGTTCAGGTCAAGAATCTTAGCTATTTAATTGTTGTGACTACAAACCTGCTCACATCTCCACCTACTGTAATCATAACCTGTACTTAACATGCCACTTTAAAGGGCCGTTCTGAACAAGCTAGAGTGTCGGCAAACTCGGCTGTCTTGAGCTAAATGAGATGAGCACCAAATTTGACTCATATGTGGTTTTGCTCAAATTTAGCTGCGGCTCTTATCTTGTCTTCCCGCTAATCAACATCAGTGTCTGTATGTTCACTTCAGGAGATGCTGTCCTACAGTAAGTCTGCACCACAGTTTTCATGTTTGTCGGTCCGTTTGACTGTTTTCTGTGAATTTTGTCCAGTGTGTAATATTTAGGGGGCTGTATTTACACAATATGGAATATTCTGGAATATAATCTGTAGAACTAGAAAGGACAGGGTGAGGTGAGGGGTTGCAATCAGCAACTACAGCACTAAATCCTTCACACTGGTCCTGTAAGTTATATTGTATCGCCTCACATGCATCAACTGAAAACTGTCTAGCCAAGTTCTGAAGTTTGGTGGATGAAATTTGAAGTGACCACCACCTTGGCCTTTCTTATATCATAAAATAATCTTGTCCGGTGTCATAATTTGTCTCAAATTTCACTCACATAAATTAAGCCTGAAAATTTAAAGAAACTGTTTTAATAACTGAACCATCTGTGAGCTATGAACAAAACAGTTTCACATTTTCACAGATGGAGTTTAATGTTAGTCACAGATCATCGAGTGTTGTACTTGATGATGATGCTGATGGTTAGATCAGTTCTGTAATGTGATAACAAAATCCTGATGTTTGTGTGGTGTTGGAGTAACTGGAGGACAGACACGTTGGAAATGAACCAACAGCTCATCAAGCTCTTACAGACTTGTTTGTGTTACTAAAAGTAAAACAGTTTTGAGCCAGAGTGTGACATCCCCTTATTCAGAATGCTGAATGATCCAATGCTGTATATAGAAAAATACAAACCGTGGGTTTTTTTTATATGATGGATCAGTGGACAAAAACACAAATGTGAATATGAACCAGAGCTCTGAGCAAGTTCACTTTCTGTTCACATGAGAGGAGGATGGACCTGAAACATGTGACAAGAAAGTCTTCAGCTGCTATTTATTTAAAATAAAACCACCCTAAATTACTGAACATAGACAACCCAATGAGATATTTGTTTATTTATACAAGCTACAGGAGAGTTTGACATTAGAAAATGTTTCAAAATCAAATGTTTCAGTTTTTATGAATACCCTGTTTCATGAAAACTCCCTTTTCTGATTTCACAAGGTGGCAAAGACACAGCATCAGCCCATTCTCCAGAGGCCAGGGTAATTCTGGGAAATGTAGGAACCCCGTGACTAAAGTAGAGCTTGTTGTAGTTTGTTTTTACTGTTGTCTCCCATTAAGGACTACTGTGGAAATAAGTAAATTTACCATTGGCGTTCCTTTAAAAGTGAAAAAAAAAAAAAAAAAACGAATTCAGACCATCAGACCACAAATTAAATATTAGAAAATAAATAAATAACTGATTAACAGCATTTATTTTCCCATAGTTGGTTGAAAATGTAAAAAGACTTTCTGGACAGAAATTGAATCTTGCTCAGCCCTTCTGATGATGATAATTATTTTCTCTGTTATATGAAAAAAAATACCAAACAGACAGACTCTGAATCCATTTTGACTCGATCTTGTTTGCATGATTTCTCTGACTCCTTTGCCCCGTTTTTTAAATGAATGTCAACATGAGATCAAAAACCAAAAAGACGTTGTTCCATAGGAAATAAAGCTGAAGTCCAGTTTTGATTCTTATCAGTGATGCTCTCTGTGATTTTATTGTTCTGCAGTGTTTATCCATGCAACTTTACAGATGACGTTAAAACCAGTGACAAGAGTAAAGAATGGACAGCGCCTGAGTGACGTCACCCACAGGTTTCTGAAGCACCATTTTGAAACCCAAAATATATACAGCACTGGACGCCGCCGTGTTTGGCTGTAAAAAAAAAAAAAAATCAAATGACACCTGTGTTGGAATGAGCCATCTGTAACAGCACATCCTGTCAATCAAACTGGCCATTATGTGCAACTTTAAGCCTTAAAGGGATAGTTCGGGATTTTTGACATGAAGCTGTATGGCATCCCCGTCAGTAGTGTCGCACAGCCACACCGACTTACCCCCGACAGTGTCCTGTGGGCCGAGTTCTGTCCAGGTTTGGTCAGCAACGAAAGTAGTCCGGCAGGTTTCCAGGGACACGTAAATAAAAAGTTTTTCTTCTCCAAACAGCATGTGTTCAAAAGAGTGATTTATTTGCATCGCAAAACCGATGTCCGCGAAAAAGTCCCACGTCGTAATCACTTGGCCCTACTTTCTCTCTTTTTGTATCTCTGCGCTGCTGCAAGTGGCCGCTACTGTTTGTTCGCGGACGTGCCGCGTCGGAATGGGGCGACCCGGCTCTTTCGGCCCCACCACGCTCTCTCTGCGCAGCCCAGCCCTCGTCTGTCATCTTGCAGCAGCGCAGAGATACAAAAAGAGAGAAAGTAGGGCCAAGTGATTACGACGTGGGACTTTTTCGTCGACATCGGTTTTGCGATGCAAATAAATCACTCTTTTGAACACATGCTGTTTTGAGAAGAAAAACTTTTTATTTACGTGTCCCTGGAAACCTGCCGGACTACTTTCGTTGCTGACCAAACCTGGACAGAACTCGGCCCACAGGACACTGTCGGGGGTAAGTCGGTGTGGCTGTGCGACACTACTGACGGGGATGCCATACAGCTTCATGTCAAAAATCCCGAACTATCCCTTTAATATCATCTGAACGGGTGAGTTAAAAAAAAAAAGAGAGAGAGAGAGAGAGAGAGATAAACATTGTCTGAACCAGGCTGTTAACATGTTTATTTCTGCTGTGAAGCTGGACATATTAATACGGGCTCACTTCTGCAGCCTGTCTCAAGTGGCCGCTCGAAAAACTACAAAAACAGCTTCAGTGTGATTTTTACTAGCTGAGATTGAAAACCAGTGAGGTGTAGAAGAAATTAAAGGTTAAAGCAGGTGATATTCTGCTTTTTTTTAATAAACCTAATTGAAAAAGGGTGTCTGCACTTGCTCAACTCTTGCCCAGCTGTGTTTGGAGCATTTTAAAAGGGGTGTGGCTTCTGCCCTGCCCCACGTAGATCACCTGACTCACTTAAACGTGTTGGAGCTCAAACAGTTACATGAACTGCCACACAGGTTGTTTAGTGAGGTTTAGTGACTGATCAACAGCTGCCTCTACTTACTGCTAATAATCTGTCACACACACACACACACATACACACACAGCACTGCCTTGACCTCAGCTCAGTCAGTCTGCGAATACAAACTGGACTTTCCACTTTCCAGTCTGATTTCAGAAATTATTCCTGTGAGGATTCGAGAAATTCACCAAAACAAACACAGTCAGAGCTTTCAAACATCAATCACAGCTGTTTTTTCACCGTGGGAACCGGATCCAAACCCTGAGGCCAAACAAATGATCACACAACCAAAAGTTTCATGTCTTTTTCTTTTCTTGCTTTTATTTTTTTTTTCTCTCTTCCTTTTTTTTTTTGGTAAATGTCTGAATGAGTCCAGATTTGATTACATGTAATGAGATTATGGAAGTGGTAGTTTTAATTAGAAGCAGTTAGTGAGAAAGAAGAAAAACAAACTGAGAGAAACTGCTGACTGAGAAACGAGGCTGGGGAGGGAAAAAAAAAAGGTTTTTAACTGTTTTGAGTTTGAGTTTTATTTATTTGAACAAGTTGAAATACAAAAAAAAAAAAGACATCAAAGTAATGTGCACGGAGAGAGGGAGAAAAACCACAGGAATGGCAGATTCATAACCTAAATAATATAAAACATTCACAATGTGAAAGACATGTCCAGATTATATAACAAAGAAAAACAGAAAAAGTCAGATGCATTAGTAATAATTAATTACATAATTAGAATAATTGTCCACTTGGAAAAGTGCTGAGCTGAAAAAATAATAATTATTGTTGATAATAGCTTGAGATAATCAGATTACAAATAACGGATGTTCGAACCACAGACTGCTTCTGTAAACATAGATTAACAAAATTCTGAGGAAAAGTTACTTCAAGTCAAAACTTGCCTGACCCATCTCCATGATGGTTGCGGTGATTATCAGCTGCTATTGCCCAACAAAGCAGTGCTCCATCAGTTTCAAGATAAATAATATTAACAGCAACAACAGCATGAACATCAATAATAGTAAGTAGCTGGCCTCTAACAACCCTTGCACAGACCAATAGCAAACAGTCCCAAAGAGGCTACTGCTTTTAAACGTCATCAACTCAAGAGAAAGACTCACCTTCAAGCAGGTTGCTCTGTTGAGATGCCGCATTGCACTGAAGCGCCAGGTCAGAGTCAAAGCAGCACCTGTGGATAGAAAGGGCCATGACTGTGTTGTCTGCTGTTTGGTACTGGGCACAGTGAGACTCAACCAAATCTGTAATAGCTGTGGGTCAGAAAACCAAAACAACGAGCCGAAAGAAGCTAAAACGCTCCGTACAGGGGAACTATAGAGTCGGTTTCTAGTTCATCACAAAAAGTCACGTTGTTAACAAAGCATATTATTATAGGAGCTCTATATATAGTCGTAATGAAATGGGAAATCTTCTTGCTTTCAGTTTTCAGCTTTAAATGAACAGAGACGGTTTTTTTAAGTAAATAAAACCTGAATCTAAGAAGTAACTTGAAACTTCAGTTATCAGATAAAAATAAAAAAAATAGAATATTTTTGCTGAAATAGAACAAAGGGAAAGTAGAAATGCTCTCAAAATAAAAATGAAGTGGATAATTTGTCAGCTGACTGCTGGGAGGTTTGGGCATTTTTTATCAGCTGTGACAGCTAAAAAAAAAGTCATCAACAATAACAGTCTTAGTCAGGTATCAGTAAAGTTTCCTGGCTTTATCACTGTGTGTGTGTGTGTGTGTGTGTGTGTGTGTGTGTGTGTCTTTAATGGGTGTAATGGTTTGCTTTTGGTGGAATTTCCTGTGGGGGGAAAATATTAAGCAGACGAGAGGTCACACTTTCAAAACCAATTAGACATGAAGTTGTGGAGTTTTTTTTTTTTTTAGTTTTAATTGGAAACATGTTGGAGGAGAAAAGTGGGAAAGTTTCACTGTGAGAAAATCTGTCTGCTGTTAACCCGGCCTCAAGTTAAAATATGGCATGAGTGAGTGTGTGTATGTGTTCTAAGAAGTGTGTGTGCGTGTGTGTCCTCTCTGGAGCGATGGGAAGTAACTAAGTACATTTACTCACATCTATGAGTTGTCAGCAGTTCCAGCAAGGAGACAGTTCCCCTCTAAACTGCTGGAGGCCCAAAGAGGTTTAACTCCAGTGTTTCACAAAAAAATGAAAGATTAGAGAGGGTTAGGGTTCCTCTCCCATTAATCATCTCATGACCCCTCACATTTGTCTGGTAGTTAAAACTAGCTCCACCTCAAAAAAGCTACAACAGTAAAATGCTGCTTACACAGAATTAATAATGTGATCCAATATATCAGACACAAGGGCAATGCATGCTTTTGTCTTTGATACTGTTCTGGGAAATACAGTGGATGATACTTCTCCTATGAGTTTAAATGCAGGACTTTTATTTTTATACTGTTCTATTGGTGCTTTTACTTTGGTAAAGAACCTGAGAACTTCTTCCGCCTCTTCCTTTTTGTAGGAGCCATTTGGTACAACATATTTCTCATGTGATGATGTAATTCATGTTTATCCCGTGTACACTAAGAAACACTTTGACTAGACATCATTATCAGCCTCTTAAAATTAGAAAATCAGAAACACTTTACATATAGTTATTGCCTACGGATAGTTTGAGTTTTTCTTACCTTTCATTGGCTTAATAGGTGAGATTCAACAGCCCTTTTCTGATATTTCAGGTGAGATTTGGGTTTAAATACATCTTGGTTAAGGTATGTTCATCAACTGTCACATATAGACAATTTTTAAGCATCTACAGACAAACAAAGATGGAATGTTACAAATCATAAACTAGCTGTAGCCAGACGATCCAAATAAAGTCTTACTCAATGTTTTAGATGTATTTTTTGGTTTCCAGTTAAACGTTCATTAATATCACCACTGTGTGGATCTGTGGTCACATGGATGTGTGCGGATGTCGATGTGAAACTTGCCTGATGAGTTTCACAGAAGAATTGTGGGAAATTGCATCGATCCCGTGGCCTCACGTGTTTACTGTATCCACAGTGAGGAGGCAGCGCAGATTTGAACTGAACTTTATTTAACCCACAGCACCGTCGACGGGTCAGACAGCTTCGGTTCACAGCCCCACCGTGGTCACGCTGAAGTTTGTTTTTTCTCCCCTGAATTCTGATGAATTTCTGAGGTGAACAGAAACAGAACTGAGCAGGAACATTTCATATTTTTTGATATTCAAAAAAAGTTTTACTCCCTCTCAATGAAATGTGCTTGTCAATAAACCAATTGTGTAATAAATGGAAACTCAAATAATGATGTCAACTTGGATGGCCAGACACAAGAGTCCTGTTTTCTATCAGACCATCGGATTAGATCATCTGATCAGAGATCAGGTCAGAGGGAAAGATCAGGCAATTAATTTACACACTGTTACATGCATTGAAGTTCAGAATTTGGAAGGTTTTGAACACAAAGATCAGTCTCTCTTCTATTTAATTTGAGGTTGAAGAAAATAATTCGGTATCCTAGGGGTCAGGCTGAATAGAACGTTCACATTAAGCTGAACTTCTTTATCTTCCCCCGTCAGCACGTTTTAAATCACAGGGTGGGGCCAGCATGTTTTTCCAGGTCTACTTCAGGTTTAATTAATAAATGGCAATATTGTCCCATCAGGAGCCGACCGCTCCACCAGTGTTTTAAATGTGGAGCGTCTCCAAGTTCTTTAACAGACACATTTCTAGAAGAATTTGTTTGTTTTGTTCAAATCGTTTGCTGAATTTCTTTCATGAGAGAAGTTGCAACAGATCATATACTTTACTAAAATAGAAGTGCTAATATCACACTATATACTTTATAAATATAAAATGAAATGTTTTAACTAGTCTGATCTTTGTTACTATTGTTACTTTGAAGGAAAATGTCCCCCTATCCATACAGGTCCTGGAATGATTCCTTTGAATGTGACTCCATTGTGAAAGATTTGGGACCAGTAACTATTGCTACTGTTTGTTTTTGGTATTTTGTACCTTTCTTGAACAGTCAATATGAGCTAAAGGAATTAGCATCCCTTCTCCTGCGTCGCAAACTTCAGAACAAAAAAGATGTCGTATGTTTGTAAAGTAACAAGTAACGAATTATGAACTATAATAGTCTGAAAAAAGGGCATTTTATACATGTATACAGTGAATTTTAGGTTTTAGAAATGCTAGATCCAGGATGAAAAAAAAGCTGCTAGTGAGACGGTCCACTCATTGGCCCGTTGGACACTGGAGGTCAGAGGTCACTTCTATCATTGCCATTTACAGAAGACAGCACCGACTGTGACAGCCAACAGCAGAGGTAACAACTCAGCGAACTGAAATGGAGCAGGTCGTTTATTCATCATGTGATCGTGTACTTTTTGTCACTTTACTGGTGATGTCATCTGGCTGATCACCAAAGGCTTGGATTGAAGATGTACCTGACACACTCTCACACACAGAAACTATATGTGTGCACGGTTGTGTCAATACATGAATACCTGCATCGTTTTCATATTCGCAGCTCTTCGACAACTGAGGAAGCTCCACCTGCTTAGGAAGGTCGTGTCAAATGACCAAAAGCTAGTCACGTCTGCTAAATGGACCTTGAGGTGACACCGTTTGGCCGATTTCATTTTGATGTGATTTAAATCTTTTTCCTCAAAATGTGTTTTTGTTTTTTTTCTCAAGTCTTAAAGTGATGGATGCTCTCTGTTCGGTCCTCACGCGAGTATGAAAAGTGTGTGAACTGTGCAGGATGCGTTCATGTAAAACACGTTTTACATGCTGGAATTCACGTAAAAACACACACGGTTGATAAGATACTAGAGGAGGATTTCACTAGAAACCTTAACATCACATTTCTCCTTTTGTGTCTCTTGTTATCTTCCTCTCCTCCTCCTCCTCTCAGTAGATAGATGAGTTGGGAACATCTGCTCACCGTCAGCACTGAGGGCCCAGATGTCAACACACACACACACACAGATGCAGCAGTGAGTGTGTGTTAACATGTTGTTCTACATATGATAGCACGTGTCGTCTGTCTGCAGTTGACCTCCAGCTGGTTCTGTTCTGACTTTACATTCAACCACAACTTCCACAGTCAGCGTTTTAGTTGACTTCATTTCATTTTGTTATTGGCTTTTATTAAGCTTTTAGCTAGTATTATAGTTTTCAACACTATAAATTATATTTGTAATATATTTTCTTTTTGTCATTGAAATGATTTTTACTACATCAATTCATTTACATATGTGCAGTTTTGTGATAAGGGACATTATAAAGTATAAAGATTATTACTAATACTTTATCCTACTATTCCACTACAAGCAGCTATAGTTACTATAGTTACATTGACACATTATAATCAGCTCATAAAATATAACATTTCTATTGATTAAAGTATCAAAATCTGCAGTTCTTTAACATATAATACTTACTTATGTAATACATAACTAGACTTGTAACTTGTACAGAAGTATTTTTGACTTTGGTACTCAACAGGAAAATAATCTGTTGAAAAATTACAAATTACTAGTGACATCAACATTTCAAATGTGAAAGTGTGTGTCATATATCAGATATTTCATATTTACATCTCTTGTTCTTAGTAAGCATTCATGTTTAGTTATTTTAAAGAAAACCATACATCATACAGAAGCAGAAAAGTGTATTTATCTATACGGAGAAACAAACAGACATCCTCAGGATTTAAATACACTTTTTTGAGCTTTGATTTAAATAAAATAAATTTCAAGTTATAATTTGAACCCAAAAAACAAAATTACAAAAAAAAAATGATTCGTATAAATATATCAGTGTTTACATAATGCTTGAACCAAAGCAAAGATATAAGATTAGAAAAGAAATGATCTTTATTTATTCCTCAGTGGAATCATCTCTCCTGTGGCACATTAATCGTTTTAAATAAGCAGAAATATATTCAAAATCTTTATTATAAAATAACAAAAAAACACATTTACACAGCAGATTTTATCCCAAAATAATTTATTACAGATAAACACAGTTCAGTCTCCAGAGTCATCTCTAATGATAAAAAAATAAATTAATGTCTCACAGTCTCTGGGTCAGAGGAGTTTTTCTAAGGCTACAGCGCCACCTGCTGTCAGATAAAAAACCCTCAACTCATCAACACAACTTCTAATAACTTAGTAACATTTTATTTCCTCTTTTTTCCTCAGATTTGAAATATGTCATTTCAGGTTCAATAATGCTTCAGATATGATACGTATGATGCTCAAACAATCAGAGAACTGGCTTTGATAAAATCACATACAAAACCAGTGGAATGTTACTTTAAACAGAAGTTTCACGTTTTCAAATGACCAGATGTGGTTCTAAATCACTGCTCCTCTCCACACCGAGTGGATTTTTGCAATTTTGGAGGATCCCCAATTTATTTATCTCATTAGTTAACTAAACTTTAGAGGTCATGTTTGCACAGAACAGGGTGGTGGATTTGGTCCCAAATCTCTCCCATTGGAGTCACATTCAAAGGATTCATTCCAGGACCTGTATGGACAGGGGGGAATTTTCTTTCAAAGTTTTCCTTTAAAGAATACTGAGAATTATTAAAATTATTAAAAATATGACAGCATCCAAACATAAAACTACACTGAAACACACACAGCGAGAGAAGAAAATAAATCACTTCAGCACACAAACACACTGTACAGAAATCCACAAACAACCAGCATTCAGAATACAACATAACATAACATAACTTCATCTGGAAAACATTTAGATATCACCAGGTTTCCCAGTTTGGTTTTATGTCAAGAGGAACTGTTAATAAACTAGCCACAATAGTTTATAGTCTGAAAGATATCTGAAGAATTTTTCTGTAGCTCTGAAACTGACAGGATGAAGTAAGATGTCACCAGCCAAGTCAAAATACAGCTGAATACATCAATAAATAACTAATGAATAAATAATTAAAGTGTAACAGAAATCTAAAGCTCTTTTATATAAGCCCGGAAAACAGAGAAGTAATGTGTGGCAAGAGCAAAAAAATAAATACATTTTTAACTGGCTAGTGAAAGAAAAATAGAGGAAAATAAATGATGTAGTTTATTTTATCAACGTTTTGCTGGTAAAGAACAAAACTAAAGGTTATTTCACAGATCGACTGGAGGTTAAAGTAAAAGCTTCATTTTTTTAAATTATTTTTTTATTTTATTATAACACTGTTATTTAATGGTGTACTCTGCTATATTTTTGACTTGTCTGATAAGTGTTCTTATCATCAGACTTCTCGTCTCATGACTGTCGCACAGGAAATGGGTGAAAAACACACCCATGAACAGCTCTAAAGCTCACTAATTAAAGGTTCAGTGTGTCAGATTTAGAGAATATTTACAGAATATGGCAAAAACTGAAAGAAGAATTTCATGTTTCCTGACCATGAAGATGAGGATAAGGCAAGGTGTCTGCAATGAGCAACTATTAGATGCCACTAAATCCTACACACTACTCCTTTAACATGTATCTCATTTGTTGGAACACAAAACTAATATACAAGTACATAACTTTAGAACTTCCGTTCAAAATGTTTTAACACTTGTGTTTGTGCACAGATTAAACAATTGTACCAAATGTAAGAGCTGATAAAGCGGAAAGTCTCACAGGTTTTTTGATTACACTGAAAAACACTTCGCCTACATGATTGTGTCAGACCTCCTGAAGTGGTTCAAAGACTGACATGTAGCAGTCAAACAGCAACAGCACACATCCATGTGTAAAAATATCAAGGGAATCAAGCTCTGGATGCAAACATACAAAGATTTGGCACTGGGCATTTTGGTCTAAATGCAGTCTGAGTGGATAAATCATGAACCTGCAGTCTCAGGTGCAACTATCTCTGATTGGTCAGTTCCAGCAGGTGTCAGAGATTCCCTCTGTCTCTCATGGCATCCTGTATCTGTCTATTCAGCTCAGCGATGATTCGGTCGTCATGGGTGTAGACTCCGGTCCTCAGCAGAGTGTCTCTCTCCTCCAACAGGCGACTCAGGTGTTCGTCAGCGCTCTCATTCACGCTCTGAGGCGGGGCGGGGCCGCTCAGGGATGAGGCTGGGCCTAATCTGTCCTCTTCCTGCTGTTTTAATCTGAGAGAACACATACCAAAAACTTTTCTTAATTATCTGGGAAGATGTGTAATTTCCACTCACCAGTTTGAAAATGATGATCGGACATCATCGTCGTCGTCACCTGTTGAGTTCGTTCCTGATGTTGTCTAGCTCCTGTCTCTCCTGCTGGACTGCCTCTTTCTGCTCTGTTGCTAAGTAACGCAGCCTCATGGCCTCCAGCTCCGCCTGCTGCTTCTTCAAGCGCGTCATGGCATTTTCCTGCTCCCGCTGCAAACACACACACAAACAAAATTGTTACTTTCACCCAAATGTGTGTTGGTGTTACAGTGTCATCATTCAATGTCCTGACTGTGTGAGAGTTAAAGAACTTCACTTCGGGGCCATCACAATGATTTCAAACATGTTTGACTCTCACACACTGACACCCTGCACTGGTCTACAGATCAGATCTGAACTGAGAATATTTAAAAATAAACCTCTGACCTCGGCGCTGAAATGTGTGCATTTAGATGCCAAGAAACTGTTTTACCTCATTACCCAGAGTAGAGTTTGGTGATGAATTTGTCTGGTTTCACATTTTCATAAAACCTCCCTGAGAAAAATGCTGCAGGACCTGAAGAATTCACACGGAGACCAACACCAACACGATGAGAACAGAAAGAAAACTTCATAAAAACGTCTAAAAGTCATATTTCTTTTAGCTGCTCGGGCCTCCAGCACAGACCGGCCAGACTTCCCAAAATTACCCATAATACCAGTCTGGGCTCTGGCTTACAGCTGGACATTAATAAATCAAGGAAACAGTCTGAGAAGGGAAAACACAAACACTAATCCTCGATTATAAATCAATAAAATGAATACAATATAAATGTTGCAGTTGTTTATGTCCAACAACCTGTTGGGAAGATACATATTTGTTCTTATGATCAAAGTGCAATAACTTCTGCCGAGGTTCTCTGCTTCAACACAGCTAATAACTGCAAAACAGACAAGACTTTGAGCCACGATTATCTGGCTCTGTTAGTTCATATCTAGGGCGTCACTGCTCCATTCAAGCTGGATCCAAAACAGAACTAAGAAAAATGCACACCTCATAAAAATAATATACCATCGGTATTTTACTTTTTAGTATTTTACTTGGAGAGAAGTGGAGAGATGTCTAGCTGCGTACTATGTATGGATGATCTTAATGCTGGTGATGGCCCACTGTCACCACTCAATCTGACAGCCATAGAGCAAGGAGGATGAGGGTGCCTAACACAATCCGTCTGAGACAACAATACAGTGAATATCATCACGAGCACCATTCAATGCCTGACCGAGCAGCTCCCACAAATGTCTTTCCTCTGTCCCAGCAGTCATCAACTCTGGTTTGCTCAATATGAACTGCAATGTCCATCCTCCATCTCGCGATGTTTTCTCATTCAAGTCTAACTAAATTGAAACACTGGAAACTCACTCAAACTGAGACTGTTTGAGTGAGGTGTATTTTCTTTCTGTCAGCTTTGAATGAAGTTATGATGATATGTCTATAAAATACAGTCCGATACAGTACAGGACAATCTTATCAGGAATCTTATAAATACAGGACCAGAAGACCCACTACTCTTTTTAGATATTAAAAAATGATACAGGTGGCATTTTACTCTCTAAAAATCGTCTTTGGCAGATGCAGACAGACAGATGCTGTATTGAAATTCATGTTTAACAGCAGCTTAATTTTGGAGTTGAAATAAAAGTTGATTCAGTTCATAAACTCCAAAAATTAGAAGACCGCTAACAGCATCGATCGTGCTTTTAATATTATGGATGATAATTGTGCACAGGAAAACAAAAGCAGTCATTGTTGCAACAGTGCACTCTTATTACTCCTAAATATTTTCTCATGGACTGACGCGTGTTGGACGAACAGACTGACTAACAGACCATCACCATCATTCAGCTGCTTTACTAACAGAGCAAAAATTGAAAACATGCCAACCAGCAGACTGCAGGCAGTGGGAAGGTGATTTGAGAAGCTGGAATCTGTCTGTGTGTTCTGGTGATACAGAGCAGAACGACCAGCCGGCTGATTCTGGATGGGAAAACTAACATTTTCACAACACTGCCTGACACACACATGCACACACACATGCAGAGCGCTACCATTTTCACACGGCTGATCACCTCACCTCCTAACAGAAAAAAACACATTCACAGACACACATGAAAAACACACACACACAATCTCTCATGAACACATCATTCACATTCTCACACATACACATACACACACGCACAGATGGTGTGTTGACACAGGCTCAGCTCTCTGTGGACCATTAACAGTCTGTATTACAGGCAGTTTTAAGGCTAATTACTACAAAAACAAACATGCTAAACATTTTCTGTGGTGCCCGCTGCCAAGGACAATCTGAAGCCGAGTCATGAAACAATCAGAGGACGAGGTGATACTGAGGCCTCGACGGGGGGGAGAGGAGGAAGAAGGGGTGAATGGAAAAAAAAAAAAAAAGCCACTTAAACTCAGTACCCTGAAGCTGACATTTTATAGTTACATCATGAATTACTCAGCAGCTACAGCTGAGGATGAAAAAGTGCAAACATAGTTTGTCGTCCTTGGTCCAAAAAATAGACCCCGAGGATAATAAGGAATCAAAACAACTGTTAAATCATTTCACAGTGAGAAATCATGGATTATCAGAACCATTCGGAATGCCATAAACTCACACACTGCAGCCCACAAATCAGTTCTGCAGTCTGGCAACACAGGCAGTTATAAAGCAGCAGCAGCCTACACTGTAAGAAGAGCAGTGAAGGATGCAAAAAGGTGACAGATCCATAAAACTTGCTGGTGTTCACAACATGCCTCGCTCAGGCTGCCACACCCATATGCTCCACCATCATTCCTGTATCTAAGAAAGTAAGTCCAGCCTGTATGAATGACTATCGTCCAGCGTCACTTACCTCTGTAGTGAAGAAATCATTTGAGCAGCAGGTCATGGATTATAAGTGCCCCTCACTACTACCAGGTGAACGTACCTCATCCACTTTCACCGTTTACGTCGGAGCACCCCAGGGCTGTGTTTTGAGCTCACTGCTGTACTCCCAGTATAAACACCTTTTGACTCCAGCACCATTGCCAAGTTTGCTGATGACACAGCTGTGGCACACCTGGTCACTGAAAACAATGAAAAGGGCTATCTGAAGGAAGCAAAGAGCCTGGCCCACTGGTGTCAAGAGTACAACCCCCACCTGAATGTCAGCAAGGCTAAAGAGATGATAGTGGAATTTTGGAAGAAACAGGGGTGGAACTACATCCCCTTAATGCCAATAGGCTGTTGGTGGAGAGCATGGACACCTGGGCACTGGATACTGACCCCCGCCCCCCCCAAATACTGAGGAATTTCTACACCTTCAAGAACCTTCAAGAACATCCTGACAAGGAACATCACTGTCTTTGGTTCTGTATGGAAACAGAACCAAACAAGACTTCAAGGCCCTGCAAAGAGTGGTTCATTGAGCTGCACGTACAGTTGGTGGTGTTTATCATAATGGTCTTTCCAATTCTTTACGACTTTGAATCCAGAGTGAGACTCCTGGTAACACTTTGCGTCAAGTATAAACTTTGGAAATGCACTGGACGGCTAAAAGAGGTCAAGGCCTCCAATTTGGCTGCAAGTGTGTTACGTCCGTGGATGTATGATTTTTGGGATGGATGACCAGAGAATGACTTCTCCTCCCCAAGTTTACCCTCTGTCTTCTCTCCATTACTTGCTTCTACTTTCAGAGGTCAACAGTTGGAGCAGCTGTGGGAAGACGTCATACAAACACTCACAAGTGGACACACTTTCCTCAGCTCAGATACAGTTTTCAGAGCAGCTCACCATCTGTGGATGTTCAGCGGGAGTTTTTCACCACCGCTGTATGAGGTTTTTTGGGAATGTGATGGATAAGACATGAAGGGGTTGACTGGGACTCATATTAGAGATAAATGAGTGCAGTTATGCAACAGCTGAAATCACAGAAAAAGATGTATAAATATTTAATGTCTGTATAGAAGTTCTGGTAGCTTGACACCTGAGGGGGTTCAAGGGTAGTTTTCTGACACTGCAGTATAGTAAAATGAAATATTAAGACAACTTAAAAGAGGAAAAGTAAAACATGTCAGGACTGTATTTTGTTTTACTAAATCAATCTAAGGGAGGACTTTATGTTTTATTTTTATTACTTTTTTATTGGATTTGTCCCACACAGGGTTAAATAACTTTCCACAAGTATTGTATCTACACTAACTGGCTGGATGCAGTGTCTGAAAGGTTAAGATCAGTATTTTCAGGATGTTCTGTTGGGTTTTTAGAGTGATAAAAGACAAGAGTTACAGGATGTGGTATTTGTCTGTGACACAGGCCACTGGTCTGTACGAAACACCTCTTAATATATATATAGATTAAAACCACAGATTCTACTGCTATATCCGTTCAGTATTCTTGGACAGATACTGGGTACTGAGTTTCAGTAGCAAGCAAACTGTTTTGGTGTCATACAAGAATTTGTATTTTACATTTTTTAAAATTATTTTCAGTATTTCAAAAGTACTTAGCTGTAAACATACAGTTTAACTTTGACTGAACTTGTATTGGTGTAATATTTGAGCAGAAGTATGTATACTTAGAGGTGGTGGTATGTATTATGCCCCCCTTCAGTTGGTGCCAGTTGTGACCGTGTGAATCATGCAGGAAAATACACTAATCCTTCAAGCTGAAGTTTGTGTTGGAGGCAGGTTCCCACTGTGGCCCAGAGGAAAGATTTTATGGGCCTCATGCAAGAACAACTTACGGACAGATTTGTTTTTAATAGGTGATTTAAAGGCGTTGAGAGCTTTGTTATCAACATTAAGTATGTTAGGGTGTTAGACTGATTTGTATGGGGCCATTATCTCCATCCCCGGAGCCGCTGTAAGGTACTCTAGTCCCCGTCGTTAAACAGCCTCGGTTGGTGTCTGAGGAACGGAAGTGGATGTAGAACAAGCTACAGAGACAAATCTCCACGCACATTTGCATAATGCCGCATGCATTTGCAGATCACTGCCTCTTTCTCTTTTTTCATATTCTGAAATATGATTAAGCACACATGAGTTCTGAACACACTTTGCAGGTTCCTTTACAGGTTGACACATAATAGTATGCATTAATCTGATTACACACACACGGATTGAGATACAGTGCCTCAGCTCACATGAGGGCAGCAGATTTTCTCTTAGAGGTTTCTGATTTTGTAAACTGTTTTGTGATGATGGCTCATGTTACTGTTGGATTTACAGATATAAATATGTTATGAATTCTGTGGTGCTTTCTTTAAGGCCTATAAAAATGACTAAGTTTAGTTGGCTCGCCCCAAACCAGCTTTTAAAAAGCCAAATTTAGTTGCCTGACCTTCTACTCGGGCTTTAAAAATACCAAATTTAGCTCCCCGGATCACAACTTTAATCTCTTTGTCCCAATATTTTTGCTTTGAAAAGACCAACTTAAGCTCCTTGTCCCAATATTTTGAATTTAAAAAGACTGAGGCTAACTCTCTGATCTAATACCTCAGTGTTGCCTGGATATTAATTATCGCTCTGCCTCTCCAGCCGCCCGCACCTCCTAGGTTGAAAAGCACATTATTCCTCAGACAAGAATTTTTATGATCTAACTTGAGCTAAACAGCACGCCATGCGAGGCGCTGAGAGGAGAGAATAAATAGGCGAAGAGAGGACGAGAAAAACCAAACAAGCACCGGCTTTAAAAACCACAGAGTAGCAAGACGGATGGTCATGTAAACACAGGCCTGATATTTTATAAAAAGCGAGAGTGTGACATCTGAATAGTTAGCGGCTGGCTAGCTTATTGCTCAACACAATCCCAGGGATGATTAATAGGCAGGGGTGACACGCAGCGCCGAACCCCCTTAGAGCTGCATAAATCACAGCGTGTTTTCTTTACAATGATGTGGCACTTAGAGAGGGGAGTGAGGAGGAATGGGAGGGGTGAGGAGGAGAGAGAGTAAGAGGAAAAGAAAAGACAGGAAGAGAAGAGAAAGACTGAAAACAAATGACAACGACAGAGGCTGGGAGACAAAAAGGAGAAAGAGAGTTTTGACCTGAAAGAATTGAGGTGTGAGATGGAAAGGAAAAGGAAACAAGGAAAGAGAAGTGAGGAAGGTGAGGAAGTGAGGAAGACTAGGAGGGGAGAAAAAAGTAGGAAAAGAAAGGAAGGAAGAGGAAAAACAGTTAAGAGAGGAGGGAGGAAAAGAGCTAGGAGTAATAGAGTGAAGAGTGAAGGAGGGAGAAGGAGTGAATGTCAAAGAAGAGAAAGAAAAGAGGAGACTGAAGGGGGAGATGGGGAGGAATGGAAGGCAGAAAACAAAAAGAGGGGGCAGTGATCGATGCAAAGAGAGGACAGAGAGAGACAGAGAAAGAGAGGGAAAATGTAAGGTCCACTTTTCCAGCTGGTTAATGTCAGTAACAGTTATTAGTTTGTCAGATAAGGTCTGTGAGTGTGTGTGTTTACATTAGTCTTAGGCTGACTAAAGCCCCACTTAGTGCTGTGTGTATGTGTGTGCGTGCATGTGTGTGTGTGTGCTGTTAAAACTGATGGCTCTCACACATTTCATTGTCTACTTCACCTCGGCTAAATATTTGGCTCTGGTGTAAAAACACACCTCTCTCTTTCTTTTTCACTCTTTCATTCTTTTCTTCTTCACACACACAGACACAGGGGGTTTTTCCACGGGCCCAGGTTGGCTCACTTTAGCCAAAACAGGATGACGTGCGTTTCCACTACAGCCTCACTGCAGGGGTCGGCCGAGCCGTGCTGAGCCGAGCTCCTGAGGTCCTGCTTGGTATCAGAGCTGCCAACATGTGAATGCACTCAGCTGTAT
Organism: Nibea coibor; assembly: GCA_023373845.1. Lineage (NCBI taxonomy): Eukaryota > Metazoa > Chordata > Actinopteri > Sciaenidae > Nibea > Nibea coibor. The sequence continues at coordinate 8,049,659 of CM041737.1, read as the reverse complement.
CCTTTGTAGCTAAACTCATGTGTGTCATGTGTGTCATCTCCTCTCAGTCAGTCTCTTGAGTTCCTGTTAGGCTAGGGCTGACATAAAAACCAGATTGATGCTAAGACAAAGACTAAACTGGACCAGTAACACCAGATTTCACCACTAGGTGTCACATGTGACTGAAAGACATGAATGAGAGCGGGGTTGCAAGTTTTCTACAACACTATGTTGCAAATGTTTCACAACAAAAGCGAGAAAGGTCAATGAGATGAAACTAAATTTGAAAATCTAACATTACTGAATCCTACTACTACTGGGAACCTTTACACTGCTGCCTTTACATACATCAATCACATAAATACATACATACTGTACTTGTGTAATCATGTTTGTAGACGCTCTCACAGACACGGTATGATGTCAGCTGATGGACGAAGGCTGAGTTTCATCGGCTTGCTCTGTGTCTTTAAACAGAGCTGTTAAATGTCCTAACACTGTCAGCTCGTCTCCAGCAGCAGATTAAAAACCTGCAGCATCTGCACCGGCCAGACATCCCACCGCCGAAAAACTACTATTATCTGCTGTGAAATATGACTGCTGTCAGGATACAGAGGCCTGAGCATGGCTTTCCTTAAAGACAACAAAAACACGTGCAGCGGCAGAAGCTCCAGTGGATGGCGCTGTCCAACAAGACACAAGTTTTCAGTTTATCTGGTTATTACAGAGAAAGATCTGGCTATTGATTTTAAAATGGAGCTAAGCCAGTCAGTGTTATACCACTGTGAAAAACGGGAAAAGTGAACCTCAGTTAAGTTGGCCGACGCACCGGGCTTAACCAGTGAATCAATGATCCACTGATCAGCCGATCCTGGTGTCTGTTGAAAGATCCAGCATTCATCACTAGTAACTATGTTTATGTTGGAGTAGTAAAAAAAAAAAAAAAAACTTTCTAAGAAGGATGCGACAAAACATCAGACCACCAAGCCAAGACAGACTTCAGAAAATCAAACACTCTCAGACACTAAATACACACACCAGGGGATCTTGACCACAAAGCCTGGCTTGATGTTTGGCTGATTGTAATGCTGTCATTCAACAAACACAAAAAACACACAGATGTAGGCAAAAGGAACAAAGATGCTCTGCTAGGATTTATGTCTGAGCAGCCAGAGAACTCTCTCTCACTCTTTCTTTCACCTAACGTTAGGTACACTAGAGAGCCCGTTGGGGTGAACTTCTTGGTTGCATGTAGCCACAGATTTGAAAAGGCACCGCCACCAAGGCAATTAACGACAACCACAGCACCACTGCACGAAAACTCTCTGATGACATGGGCATAAATGTGAATCGTTCCTGCAAACCTGCTGCACAAACTACAGGAGAAGATGCTGAAGCACAGGCTTCATAGACCTCAGATTTAGACCTTAAAAGTTAACTGACTTAAATGGTCATTTTTCATTGAAACAGCGAGTGGGGAATTTAACTGTACATGCCCTTCCCTCTAGATGAACAGTACCTGTTTGAACCTGGCCAACTCTTTTAAGGCTCGCCCCCACTGCTGCTTGTAGTGCAGCTTGGACTTGGTGGTGGACTCCAGCTTCCTCTCTAGCTCCACCTTAGTAAAGACAGAGCAAAATGATCAGTCACACATCTGGAAAGCTCTGGGAAGTTAATATTATGCCACTGTAGACAAAGAGCTCAAAATCACACAACAGCAACAATTTCAGTAACCAAATTAAAATCACAATTATCCATCTTTGGGATACACAGTAGTATAGAAACTGCCTTTTCTATGACATTAAAATGAATGTTGCCCTGCGTGGAGTTTCTTTGTAAACGTTATGTTTACATGAAGTGTTTCTCACCAACTCATGTGTGGATGTTGTGTGTGTATCCTCTAACAAACAAGCTGAACACATTTACAATGATGATTTTTTGAATATTTTTACATCCACATTTATATACACACAGTGCTATTAAAAGGTCAAATCTCCACAAAGACTCTTTTTAACTCTATTAGGGATGTTGATGTTGATTCAGTGAAATTTAATTTAGGCTAGTTGACTAGTCTAAAAAGCAGAAAAGCTCTCAGATTAGGTTAGGTTACATACTCCAGCATATCCTTTACACATATGCATATCTTTTATATGTGTCTTTATTTATATGTGAATATATCTTACTGCTGTGGAATCCATCAATGATTATGACTGAAAATAAATACTAATCACCTTGATAATAATGACATGAAAAACCAGCTGATTACCTTCTCAAGAGTCAGAAGGTTGATCTCTGACTGCAGTCTGAACTCAGGTCTGATGTTCTGTTGTTCTCTGTAGAGCTGGAACTCTTTCTCCAGCTGCTTGTACCGAGACTCCCCATCTGCAATCTCAAAAACAAAAACAAAAAAAAGAGTTATTATTTTTATGTAACTGTGAACATTTAGGATCACTCTTGCACAAACAAGACTCCTTTCTCTCTACCTGCTGCAGCAGCCGGGCCCTTTCCTCCTCCATCAGTCGGACTTTGTCTCTCTCCAGCGCGACCCTGTGGTCACAGTCCCGCTGCAGCCTCCTGCCGCTCTCCTGCAGCTCCCTCTGGGTCAGATCGTGCTCTGCCCGCAGATCCCTCTGCAGTCTCTGGGTCTAAACACGCAAGAAGAGTCACTGTCAGAAAGAAACACTGTAAAACACACATTTAAAAATAATACACTTTTTGTGTTAATTTGTTATCTTAGAAACACTGTGTAACATCTCAGTGCTGTTTGAATTGTCAGGGGTGAGTCTGACCTCCAGCTCAGCCTCAGCCAGCTGTTTCTCTCTTTTCTCGAGATCTGTCAGAGTCTTCTGAAGCTGCTCCTCCAACACATTGTACTCCACCTCCTACAAACAGATGGAGATTTGCAGATAAAAACATGGGAAGTCATTATTTGAAAAATAGGTTTTGTCCCTCATTAAATTCAGATTTAAGTTTCTTGTGAGTGTGTACGAATAGGAAATCTTACAGTATACAATGTAAAATGTAAGCATTGTGTATGTCTGAAAGTAGCTGTGAACTCTCCACCTTCTTCTTGACCAGAGCTTCTCTCTCTCCGTCTCTTCTCTTCCACTCCTCTGCCAGAGCCTGCATGTGGCTCAGCTCCTTCTTCCTTAACTGAAGCAAACAACATATTTTTTGATGCACAGAATACACAAACACACACAAATACACACAAACACACACAAACACACACGTGGTTACCTGATCATCAAACAGATCCTCCTGCTCCGCCTTCCACAGCTCCAGCTCCAGGGCTGTACGGTACTCCATGGTGTCCCTGGGGGCAGTTGGAGCCGTGGGGCCCAGTGTGGTGCCGCAGGTCAGGCTGGAAGCAGCAGGTCTGGTTGCTGCAGGGTGGGAGGGTAGCTGTTTGGGGACTGCAGGTTCAGTCTGATGGCATATGAGGACATGGAAAATATTAACAAGTACACTCAATTTATGTTAATTTTAATAATACTGAAATGTATATACTGTCTATGTATATAACAACAGTAGTCTCATTTTCCCTCCTTTACTTAAATTCAAGGCTGCTGTTCTAAAACCATCTACACTGTCAGACTGCAGCTCTAATTAGTAGGCAGCAGTGTGTGAGTTTATGTCATCCCCGATGGTTCTGCTAATCCATGACTTCTGGTTGTGGAATGAGTTAACTGTTGTTTTGGGTGAAGTTGCTAGTTGACAGTGGTATCCTGGAACGTGACCCAGACCAAGTCGTGCAATACAGACTGCAGGGTGGCCTCAAATTGGTCGGTCTATTTACTGACTTCACACATCACTGGAGACATGTGTTTGACAGTGTTTACATACTTTGCCCTCGACAAGATAGCCGTGTGGTCACTCTTTCTGAATGCTGGAAAGGTGTGTAGATGTGATCAAGAGTGTTTTTTCCTCTTGTGTCACACTAAGGTTAGCCTGATTGAAATCTCCAGCAACAATGGGCCCAGCAACAGCAATAAACATGTCTATGAGCTGTTCAAAGATTTGTAAAGATCTGACAGGGCAGCTTTTATACTTGTCTGAGGTAGGATATAGACAGCTGTCATGATGTGTAATGGAAATTCCTTAGAGTGTTTCTTATTTAATATTCATGTGCAGGTCAGGCCAAAACACATTGGAAAATCAAATGGCTTCAATGTGTTGTAGCAATCAATCAAGTGTCAATCAATCCAATTCCACACACACAGAGCTATCTCACCTGTGAAGAGTCAGACACGATGACTTCTCTGGCTTTGACCAGTCCCAGGTCCTCCAGTGTTGCCACATAGCTCAACTCTGCCACTTTTTCACTGGGGCTGACAGATGTTGACACAGTTGTTGAACAGTGAATAACAAGCACCATACGATCAGCCTGTCAGTCAGTGATGTTTCCTACCGGTGTGTTTTGACCACGGGGATCCGGTCCTGATGAGTTTGTCTCCAGCTCTGCTCTCCAGTTGATGCCAGTAATCTGCTCCTCTCAGAGCTCATCAGGTGAGACAGCTGGATGGAGGCTCGTCCTATCAGCTGGTCTCTGCTGGTGGAGTCTCTGTGCCAAACCTCCACCACCAGAGGAACCCTACAACACACACACACGACTTTAAACATATTACATCACACTACACACAAACAAAAGGAACAAAAGGCAGCACTGTGACTGAATGTTCACAGAGACTAAAATGATGTTGACAGACAGTCCTACTGCACCACCTGCTGGACAAAAGAGTTCTTTTTCTTCTTCCTGACTAGACGAGCAGGTCAGTACACGCCACGCCTTCACAATGTAAGCATAAAGTATGTAAAGAAACAAGTTTTGTACGTGTGTGTGTGTGCCTACCTTAGGAAAGTGTCCTGTAGTTGTTGGGGCAGAGCAGCAAAGTCAAAGGCGCAGTAGGACTGAGGCACAGACACCTCCATGTTCCTCTGCAGCTCCACAGGAGGGTTGGTCATGATGGGAGCCGGACTGCCAAAGAATTGATACGAATACCTGAAATACAACAAACATATAGTATTACATAAAGTGCATCAAAACAATAACAAAAGACAATGTGATTTTTTAAACAACCATCAGTGGAAATGAAAAATGAAAATCTGATGTGATGTACTAAAGCTTTATTTTGATTATTTTAAGTCACAGGCTTCCTTCCTCACTCACTGACACATCATTTTTACAGATAAATTATATCAAATAACAGCAAGAAGGAAATGGACCATTACCTAAATAAAATTATGGAATTCTCTGGGTTTGAATGTTTGTTGGAAAGATTTGGGATAAGTACAACTCAACACTCAACAAAATAAATAACCTATGTGTAGCTTTTAAACATTTGAATGTAGAATATTTGGTATATTATACCTATACAGGCTATTTATAAAATGGATTTGCCTTTCATGCCTTTTATCTGTTGTGATGAGATGCACTTAAAGGTTTAACTAGACATCAAAAGAGAGTGAAAGTACCCATAATGTTATGTATGTTATGTTGTGTCTTAAGAGTGAAACTTCACATGTATATAATGACTTTCCTTCTGAAACGTTCTGTCACTGCTTATGGATGTGACCTATCTATCACCTGAGGATAGCAGCAATGGGGTGCGTTAGGCTGAGGCTTCCCAGGCTGTGCAGGTCCAGAGAGAAGCAGTAGTGATGGGCGGAGGATGGGATGGACACTTTAGGAGCAGAGACACTGACAGATGACACTGCACCCTCTGCTGTAGGTTCAGTCTGAATCTGCACCTGCACAGGAACTTCCAAATCTGCAGCTAGACACACAAACAAGCACATTTTTGCTCCCCTTGGTCATCCAAGTTCTGAAGTAATCTAACTCCTTGTGTGATAATGACTTGTTTTATTTCCAGCCTCACCTGCCAGCCCTGCCTGCTCTTTACTGTGCTGAAGCTCTTCCAGCAGACTCTCTGCTTCACTCTCTGTATGAGAGGAAGGAGGGGGAAGAAGGTGATCAGGAGAAGAGTCGGGAGGTTTTCGGACTGGAGATGAACTTAGAGGTCTCTGTTCAACAGGAGGAACAGAGCGAGGGACAGAAGATGGAGGACAGGACTGTGTCTGAGGTCCACTGGCTTCTTTATTCCCTACAGACTGGAAAAATGACAGCAGGCAATACTGTCAGCCGAAATATGAGCGTGCAGAAACTACATAACTCATCTAAAACTACAGTAAGCGCTCTGATTCCGAGTAAATGACCACATTTAATCACAGATGAACTCTTAAATTTTGAGTCCAAACTAAACATTTCTTTGGTATGTGTACCTGAGGTGTGACCTCTTCCCTCCGCAAAGTAACAGCCACTCCTACAGTTGGCTGCAGGTCAGCGGGTAGAGTCGGCAGAGTCTTTTTGGTGCGTTTAGGAGGTTGGAGAACAAATGCACCCTCCACCGTCGCTGCCTTGCTCTCCAGATCCACAGAAACAGCAGCCAGAGTAGAGAGAGAAACATCTGTGCTGCCCAGAGAGTGATTCCCACAGCACAGGTGGATCTGAGGACAAACAGGAACATATGATATGATGATATATGATGAAATATATTCCTAAAATATGCTTCTCTGCCACTGAAAACTTGCAGTTGGTGGTGAATGCACTGTGGGGATCTTGGATTTCCTCAGCCACCTGAGTCCATGTCAGGTCCTTAGAGATGTGATCTCCAAGGTACCTGTAGGTCTTTACATTTCCACCAGGGTCCTGTAAATCCTGAGCGGTGTGTAGGGGATTCTCTGCTTCTCACCTTCTCCTGGGTCATTCAAAGTGTTGTCTTTACCATGATGACAGTACCTCCACCTCCTCCAGATAACCCCCCTTGTTGTTGCTGGAGTTCAGGCCCACTACATTGTGTTTCATGCTTTTCTATTTTGCCTATTATTACCAGGCTCTTCTAGTCAAATTAATGCAGCATTAACTAGACTAGATATATCAAAGATGACATTGATATTTTGAGGAAATGAGAAAGCAACCCGCCATCACCATCAATTTCTGATGGGTTTTTGCCAGTTCCCATCATACTTGTAAGCAAGGGCTGCCAACTTTGAGACTATGAGATGAGGTCAATCGCATGCTATTTGGACTCGCTATTTGGACTGAATTGCTTAAGATTTAAGTATCTAGTGTGACTATGAAAAGAAAAACAGTTCCCAGGGTATTCGTCCAGAGTTTCCACTAAACCCACTGTCTGGAATACACCCCAGAAATACTTTGAGCAGAATGCGTTCACATATTAATATCTGTTGAAGTCACGTTGTTTTGGAGTGTTCATCTTTGGGATTGGGCAGCATGAGAGCGTGACACTGAAGGTGATTTGTTTTGACTTTGACTAATACGTTTTCAAAACAGTGTAAAACAGCTGATGATGATCACCTCTCTTTTCTCTGTGACACTGACTCTCACCTGTAAACTGGGCTGTTGAGACAAGAAGGTTTGGAGGATCTGCTTGCTGCTGCGGATGCGCACAGAGGCGCGCTCCGGCTCGAAGTCGGGGCTCAACAGGTTGTGGAAAGGCTCACTGGTGATGTCATTGCCCAGTAAAGAGTAGTAGAAGAAGAACTCTGACCCTTCTGCTGACAGTTTCACGGTACTGGGGATCAGCTTTGGGAAACAATAAGAAAATACATTTGGTTGGTTGGCTCCAATAAATAACAGCAATTTATATTTTCAATTAAAATATCAAAGTGGTGTGTTTATTTAGCAAAAACAAGAACTGCTGATAAATGTGCTTTCAAATGTGTTTTCATTCAGCATTTATTTTACCATTTTTATTATGGTTCGAGTAAAGTTCTGTTCTCTGAAAGAAGAAGAACGGTTGGTGAATAGTGGAAAAAGTTTCCAGCCAGGGAAAAAACTCTGGATCTGGTGTCATGTTGGCAACAAGAGAACTGCCTGGTAACAGCTCAGGTTGGAGTCAATAAGAGGAAAATGGTTAGAGGTCAGAGGTACTGTCCTCACCTGTTCTAGTTTGGTAGCAAAAGCCACAGTAACGGACAGGACGAACATGTCACGGCAGTGATCTGCAGGGCCGACTTGATGGTAACCCTGGTCTGGGATCAGTGTTGCCTCCAGGTTCTCTGGGAGCAGGTCAGTAACTGCAGGAGAACCTACAACAGCAGAGAGTTAAAATAAGAGTGACAAAAGAAGAGAAACAAGAGCAGAATATGAGATGAAAAGTTCATGTTCAGTACACTCAAGTGCAGCAAGCAATATTCATTTCCAAACTTTTCAAAACACTGAAATCATATTGTTCCTATTTTCTAGAGCCTGAGCAAAACATCAGCACGGCATATCCAATAGTCAGATTTAGGAGACTCCACTTTTATTTTCAAACATCAATGTCAAAACCCAGGATCGGTAAAACTTATTGAACCTGAAGTGAACCTGGGTCTATACAACTACAGAAAACACTGATGAGCACAATAAATGTTTTAACAGGTTGGAAACCTGAAAAGCTGTAGCAGTGCAGACCAGTGAGGTGAAAAAAAAAAGACATGCCAGATATTTCTCGGTTTTTTACCTCTAATAAGGAGTACAGATAGCTGAGTACACGGCACATACACACAGTTTTCTTGACATGAAATCCATATTGTGAGATGTTAACACAAGTCACATGCTGGCTAATAAATGGACCAAACACTTCAGCATACGGCGATTATCTTTAAACCTCTCATAGGCCAGAACTATTATCACATAAGAACTTTTCACTGTGTGGGATATTAAAATAAACTAAAACAACTGTACTACACTGGGACTCATTCGTGTAAACATTTTCACTTACTAGTTATTTTTTTCTTATGTGTGCTGCCTGTGATTACATCTAGAAATTTGTATTTCTGTATGTCCAACATTTTTCAGTGTAACACCAGGTAAGGGTGAAGAAGACAAAGCGATAAATTATTACCACTCCTTTGTTCAATTAAAAGTGCACGTGACAGAGATTTGAGGGATCTGGACCACTGCAGAGATTTGAAAATATCACAAATAATATGGGAACAGGTAATAAGAGTCTACACAGTCATGTTTTACTGAGAAGTCAGTTTTAGGAAAGTATCCACCAATGTGGCCAGTAAGATCTACTGTACGCCATAGCATCAGGTATGCAGCACTGACAGCTTACCAGAGATACAAAGCGGACAGACTGCTGACAAAAAAAAAACAAAAAAAACAGAAAAAAACATTTTAATCAGACAGATTACTGCTGAACATTATTATTTTCATGTACCATATTGATACACAATATATATAGCCACAAAGGGCAGCTTATTTATTCACTTTCTCGCTGCTAGACTTCCCAGTTTGAACCTTCATCTCTGCGTTATGGAACTGCTGCATTATCAGTGATGAAAAGCAATTTTATGAAGTTATATGAATAAGATACAAGAGATAAGAAAAACACTGAAATGAGAGGAGCACAAACAAACAAGCAGGACTGATAAACCAGCTAACCTTTCCGGGGCGGGGCTTTTTTGGCTTTGAACCGATCAGGAGAAGGCTCAGAGGGCTTTGTGTCGTTCTCCAGCACCATGCTGAGAAGGAGGGCTGGTCTCTGTTTGGTATATTTACTGCTCAGCAATGGATACCATCGAGGCTCCTGAAAACAAATCTCATCTTTACATCACTCAAAACAGGACAAAGTATAGATTTTTACTGGCCATAGTAAGCAGGCACATGTCACCCAGACAGATGGAGAAGAGGTTTACCTGTTTGACCTCTTGTACAGATCGGAGATCCAGGACAATGTAGCCAACGCTCTCTTTCATCTTATTCACAGAGTCAATAGCAAAACACTGAAGCTTGATGGGAGTTCTCTGCAGTCTGAGAGGACGGGGTCGAAAAGATGCGTCAATATTACACAGTTTAGTTTAGTGCATCACTTTAATAACAGTGAGAGAGAGGCTTTACATGGCAACAAATATAAATGCAGGATAACAGTTATTTTCATGCTGGTTTCTGAGCATCACAAACAGTGGTTTGTATAACAAACCAGTGCTACAATTAAACAAATCAGCCAATTACAGCTGAAACAAGGAGTTGATTAATTGAGTAGCTAAACAAAAGAAAATGATTCAGCCGTTAGTTTGATAATCGATTAATCATTTAGGTAATTTTTCTTTTTTTTGGCCTTTTCAAGTTTTATTTCTGACAGAGACAGCTGAAGAGTGACAGGAATGTGAGGAGAGGGAGACGGGGAATGACATGTGGGAAAGAACCACAGGTCGGATTCGAACCCTTGGCTTCCATAGCAAGGACTGAGCCTTGGCACATGGGGTGGTGCCAGGCTGAGGCTGCTCTACCAACAGAGCTAAACGCCACCCCGATGGACCCAGCTTCTCAGCATTTGACTGTACTGTAAGAAATACTGTAAGAAATAATTCTTAGCTACATCCCAATAGTCCATCATTAAGCAAATCTATTGGTACTTTTTGAGACCTGTGTTGGTGCAGCGTCCTGCGGTCGAGCTCCCAGGCGAGCTCTGTGCTGAACTGTGGCTGATCTTTGTGCTCTACTGGGTCTGTGGCCAGCTGTTCACCGTCAAAGCTCGCCTGCACCACTAGACTGAGCCGGGGGCTCTTCGGGAAGTGTCGGCCTGTGGAAAAGAAAGACATGAACAATCAAACACAGAAAGATTTGATGTTTTTTGTCCAGCAGCCACATCACGTATCAAAATAAACCCCCATACTGAGCGACTCTTTAGAAGGCACTTCCCCTTTTCTGTTTGACATCAATAACGATAAAATCAAACACACTGTAACAGCTGAACAAGTTCATAATACAGCCTTTAAGACGACATTCACCTACTGTATATTAATACTGCTCAAATCAAAAGGTGCAGAGCTGTGGCTTCATTATTCATTATAACATCTGACCTGTACTGACTATGTTAAGTCTCTATAACTAGCACATTAGTTAGTGGATGTTCAAATCTGACCAGACACAGTACAGATAACCAGTATTTAGCTGGTGGCTGCTACCTCTTAAATGTCTCTCCAGCTCTGGGCGCGCCGCCTTAAGAACTTCAAGGTGGATTTAATGACCAGCAGCAACAGGTTGTTTTTTTCAGACAAGTTAAGTGATAAGTGACACTCGTGTAGGTGCAGTTAGTATTAAAAACGGCGTCACACATTGGTAACGTTAACTTGTATTGCACAGTTTCGTTAAACAGGTTACAATCCTGGGCTGCTTAACGTACCTTCCAGGATGGACACAACGATAAGAAGTTGGTCTGTCTTCGAAGCCATGGTGACATTTGACAGCTGTGACGGGAAACTTGTTTTAAACTGCCAAACTCCTGTTTGACACCTCTGTCTGACTTGTGGATGTAACAGTTAATCACAGCAGAGGTTGTGTTTACTCGCTGGCTGGCTGACGGTTGCAGGCAGCAAACAACCGCTTTGTTGTCAAGCTTTGGCGCCACCCATTTTGTTTTAAAAGCGGAAGTGATGGTGAAGACAGCAGCTGTTCAGCGCCTCCTGCCGGTGGGAGGTGGAACAGCAGGCCGAGGACAATATTACTACTGACTGAGCTGGATTCATGTTATTTTATTGAAACATGGTGTTATAAGATGCAGTCGTAGTTTTCCGTTTGCCAATTTACCAATTTCTTTTACAATTTTTGTTACTCTCCTAAATATATCTGAAAGATTTAGATTCTAGTTACTTTCACATTTATAACTGTGATACAAAAAATAATACAAATATAATATAGAAAATGAATTATGATGTATTATGTATCATTATAGATTAAGCAATTGGAATTACATGAACAATTAGAATTGGCTCCCACAATAAACAATCCTATTGTACAACAATGTTACAACAATGTCTTTGTCAATGTGTTTTTGTCCATTGTCAACAACAATTATATACTGACTATAGTATTTAATCCATACTGTAATGATGGAGGAATATTGTGGTGGTTTTATATTACAGTAAAGTAAAGAAAAACTCCACAGGCAGAAGATTATATATAAACATCCTTTAATCATGATTGCCAAACATATGAATTAAGGCATATACAGTATAAAAAAGCAACAGCAGGTTTCATGTCTATACGATTTCAGTGTGTTATTAACTGGATACACTGGGTGGATGAACTGAACATACCAAGCAGCCTTTATAAGACAACACTGTGTCTCCCAAAAGATGACAGCATTTTGTAAACAGAGTTCATAGCACTATATTCAAGTAATAGAATGATCACTGATACTATGCAGGTAAGATGTTGTGTAAGTGAGGCAGAGCTGCTGATAGACAAGGTTGGGCCATTGGGATTTTCCATCTTGTAAATACTTCCACCCCACACGAGGTGAACATTGCATTACATTATGCTACATTGGTAGAATGGGACGAATCAATAAACTCAACGTGTTACTGCATCATTAAAAGATGTTGATGTGAATCAATCAATCCTAAATTATGCATTTAAATAAAATATTATGTCATAAAATTCATAATATTTAGTTTGCTATGATCAGTATCTCTGGCCCAGAATTAGATCTAGCAGGTTAACATGAATGTTTTTACCATTGGTCTGTTGATTCTAACATGAAAACATTATGGTTGAAGCTGATGAAATTTTCTGGTGGCCATACTGGATCTAGTTGTGTATATAACCAACTACAGTATCACAGCTAGCCAGAATGACTTGGTCTAAATGGTCCAGGCCTGTTTGGATCCATGATGAGCAATGCACCAGAATTAGTGTCCAATCTTGTTGCTAATACTTTGACACTTTATGACATTTGCTCTAGAGATGTGGCAGTGGTGTGGCACCAATGGTAAAACCCCACAATTCTGTCTATCAGAGGCCCTGCAGTGAGCTAGTTAGCTTGTAGGAGGCACGGGAGCAGGGGCAGGGTAAAGGATCGTGGAAATTTTATATAACAGACAAGTCCAGTATGATGTACTGAACTCACCATGTTGTTTCCTATCACTATGGTTTTCCAGCTATTATTGTGTTAAATCATATTTTCTATTTCTGTTATCTTCATTGGGGTTAGGTTATTATTCAAAATAAATAATCTGAGAGAATCATTTTACACTATGAGTTGATCCCAGTAAAAGAAGAAAGGAATCAATTTGGAGTTGTTCCACTATACTCAAAACTAAATTGAATTTAGCATGTTCTCAAACTGCTGTTGAATATGGTGCAAATGCTTTTATGCAGAACTTATAAATTCCCCAAAACAACACATAAACTGGTGTAACTCTATGACGTAAACCAAAATCCTATGCCCATTATGAAAGTTTTGGCAAGTTTGACTGGCAAGCAGTGAAGCTTCTTTTTGGTCACAAATTCACTATTGTACCTGAGCAAAACACCAAATTCCATTTAGTCTGAGTATAGTGCAGACTGCAGAGGTAATAATAATGAAATAGAAGTTAAATATGAGCAAAAACTCACGAGAACACCGGAATTGTCCTTCAGAGGTGCTGTGTCTGCAAGTATAACTGATACATCCTTCATGTTTAAACAAAGTAGCATGCTCGCAGCGCGTACTCACTCATCTGGCCCCAGCTTGTATCCCTGATTTAAGGATTTTTGCATTAAAATCTCTGCTGATTATTGTCCAGTCCACAATCCTTGCACACTGTTTTGTTCTATTTGTTATATTTTTTCTCTGGTGAATTTGGTACAAGGGCAATCTCCATTTCTTGAGGGCACCTGGAAATGATAGCTGGTTCAAATTCCAGTCCAGTTAAATATGACCCATATTGACATCTGTTGGCATCCAGACTAACAGGACCACAGTGTCTGTCAGAAATATATTGTTAAAGTTTGGTTTGGGTGAGGCAGATAAACTACTTGGTTAATGTAATGAAAGATCAAAGACTGGGTGAAAATGACTTACTTGGTTAATGTTAGTAACTTCACACCATCACCCCTTTGCCATGACATTGTAGTTGGACCACATGGCCCATTCAGAGAATATTTCTTTCAATTTAAAATACAATGTGAACATGGACAAAATATCAATATAAGTGCTCAGAGAGATGGACATGTGAATACCTACAATTCCATGCCATGCTGTGTCCATGTACACATGGTACCATCATTAACTGTCAGATAGGAAGGAAACAGCAGCCTACTGTGTAAAAGTGTAGATTGTACTGTTTTGTATATACAGATTTTTTTTTTCTTTTAGAGGGAGGCAGTTTCCAAAACCAGTCTCCAAAAAAATGATGATTACATGAGAGGCACAAGCTGGGGCTAACATTCCCTAAATAAATGACACATACCCTAAGCTCTAACCAAATGAGATATGTGCAACCTAAATTACATTAGTGGAAGTGGGTAGCTAAAACAAACTGCTGCAGGTGAACTGAAGTAAGCTAATAAAGCAATAGTAGCTCTGTTTCTGCTGGTTTTCCTGCTCTGCCCGCTGCTCCCCTGCACGGCTGATGGAGATCAACATAGAGTGCGATAAAGCATGTTAGTGCTCTGCCATGAATCTGTACAGTATATACACCACTGGGTTCCTACATGGCACTGGGCAGGTCGATGTGAAGGTTTACTCTCACATAAAGACAATACAATCAACATGGTTACGCTCAAGTACAGGTTAGTAATACAAATGTAGCGTCAGCACTATGGAGGGAGGAGGACCACTTCAATAATCATAATGAGAATAATAAGGATAATAATAGACTTTTTAGCTTCCTAATGCTGTTTCCCAATAGGAGTTTAAAAAAAAAACGATCAACACTATTGGGATAATGTAAGTCATCATCAGTACATTCAGTCATATCATCATAATACACTACGATAAATGTGCATTTTATAAAGCCGCGGCTGGGTTGAGTGCACGGCGCTCTGGGTTGTTTCATTTTATACATGCCGCCTGCTTCTGTCAAAACCTGCAAAACTGAAAGCTTCAAAAGTCTCTGATCTGGAATTGTACAGATAGTTCCTCCTTCAAAAAGGTCCTGATCCGGCTTTCTGTCCCTCTGTCGACCCGTCTGCTCTTTGATGACGTGTTATAAAACAGGTGGTTGTCATTAGTAAGAAATGAAAGAGGTTTTTTTAAATTTTTTTTTGTTCTCTGCCTCTCAGCGAGGCGAAGCTTATTCAACACCATGGAATTGATGTCTAATAAATCTGCCGTTCCTCATGTGAGACGTGGTCACATGGTCCTACTTCTTCCCTTCGCTATCTGTGGACACAAGAGGACAGAATATAGACTTTCAGTCACATATTGGTCTGTTAGCTCTTAGAACTGGAGTCAATACTGTATGTATGTTCAGACTAGTGAAATAAAATGCATTAAAATTAAAAGACAGAAGTGCTGGCAGTTTTGCTATAAGTTCAAAGAACTATAATTAATTAAGGCAACAACTTTTTCACTTTGATGGACTTTGATGGAAGTCTGAAGTCTCTACACTAGACTACACAACATTTATTGTGAACTGAAAGTCAAAGACTATGAGAAGGTACAGAGTGGAGAAAGGTTCAACTACTGCTGACAGAACAAAACATATGTACGTGGGTATGCTGAATTAAACATCAGCACACTTTTAAGAGTAAAATAAAGAGTAATCAACATTTCACACAGATATAATATTGATTTTCTGTAGAGTATAGGCCACAAAACATTAAGTATATCTGTGAGTGATTATCCCTGTTTTGTGACCTCATCTGAGCAACGTATCCTCCTGTATACATGCATTCAGTGCCTAATTACCAAAGCTGTGAAAATGTAGTTGATTTTCAATTTAATTCTAATAATTCATTTTCAATAAGTAAGTATAAAGTCATCCTTAAAAACAATATTTTCAAAACAAAATCCTCTCAAAACATGAAAAAAAGAGTTACCTCATGGCTAGTGTCTTTGTAAACCTATGCTGCCATTTTGGATATTTTTGAATAAAAAAAATATAAATAAATATTTTGAATCACATGTATTCATCCTTCAGTGTTTTTCATGATATAAACACTTCATGCACACTCCCCATTGGACTGTACCCCTCCAATACAGAACCCATTTAAGGGTTTTAACAATTAGGTTATTTTCAGATAATGAATTTGTGACTGTAAGAAAACAGTTTGTTCAAAAGATAATATAATTAGATCTGTGATCTTCAGATATCAGGTCTAAGCATCAGAAAACACCATTGGTTTTGGCTTCTGCAGAAATTCATGGTGTTCTTCTTTATCTCTCGGCTGTTGTGTGCTTCCACTGTCAGTCGTTAATCTGCTCTATTTCACAGAAATTACCATCTACAGATAACTACAGTCTTTGCACCGGTGAGGTTATTATTATTTCACACTTTCAAACAAAGGCAGTGATATATATAGATGTAAAAATGTATGAAGAACACTGCAAAGTAGATAATGATCTACTTAATGACAATTTAGCCTCAGAGAGGCGATTGAGCAGAGAGCTGTTATTTCCAGATGAGAAGGTTTTGATATTTGATTCATTGACTCACTAGACGAGATACTTCAGTTTATTCAGTTCCCAGTTTTTTTACGATTAAAAAAATAAATAAAATTTTAAGCCATCTTACTAACATGCTAACTTACTGGTTAATCGGTACAGGAGTCGGTACAGTTGGGAGCATGGTTCTGCATTTACATACAAGCTAATTATTTCATCTAGACCGAGTGAACAGCAGTAAAGTGACAAAGCTGCATTTATGCAATAACTGAAGCATAAAAAACATAACCACATTTTAAAACAACAGAAACAGATGGTCAGTCTGATGTTAACAGTGCCAAGATCCAGCGTTTCAAACTTACCAGTAGACGAGTGTCCTGACACCTGCTGACTGGAGACCAGCGACCTGGAGCTCAACCCTTCAACACATTGAGAAAACCAGCTGTGAAACATCACATTACAACAGAAAAAATGTTCCAAGCACGTAGACAATGAGACAGCGTCGCTGTTCTTCATCTTGGCTCTGAGTAAAACACTGATAGCTGCAGACAAGCTGAAGCTGCTGGATTAAAAAGAGCATATTAATCATCCTGTAATTCAAACATGCACAGAAAAAGTGGAAGGTGGCAAAGTGTACTTAAGTACAATTTTGAAGTTCAAGTACATGCAAAGTACTTTTTCTTTTCATGCTACTTCATACTTATATATATGTATAACGTATACACTGCATTTGTCTACAGATTAAGATATAAAGAGTTTATCACATATAACATTCTGTTATAGATTAAAACTACCAAACTGTGCTCTCAAATGTAAGGACTTTACTTTTCCTTTTCATTATTTTTAATAAATTTGAACAACAAAAGCATTGTGAAGGTGTCACTTTGATCTCTGGTTAATGATGCTACTCAAATATGAGTACATGAGCAACATTTAACAATTTAATTATGTTATGTAGACTATAAAATATAAAAGGCACAGGGATCGTTTTATTGCACAGATGCCATTTACTTCCTATTTTTCTGAATATTTCTACTACTAACAATTTCAATAGAGAACTCTGACTTGTAACGGAGTGTTTTTACAGTGCGGTATTTGTGCTTTTACTTACTTTAAAGGTCTGAAAACCTCTTCCAGAAGGAACAAAGGTTCCCCTGTGTACTATTCTATGAGCAACATCCTACACTAACTGACCAAAAGTGAGTGGTAACCTGATAATTATAATATGATAAGTGATAGCTGAAGATGTCATTCCAAACCCTGGGGCATTATCTGCTGCTCTAACAGCCCCCACCGTGAGTCCTAAATATGCAGTTGTTTTTCAGTCTATAGTCCTTCATGTTTTACCACCGGTCAGCTTCAGTGTGTGTGTGCGTGTGTTCAGTGTCGTCGTACCTTGGTAGATGTCGTACTGTCCTGACATCAGGTTGTAGCTCATACCCAGGTGTGTGTGATGGTGTGTGTGAAGGTGTCGGGCGAATGACACATGGTTTCTCTCTCGCTCTGTCTCTCTCTCTCCCTCAGGGGAACCCTTCTCGCCAGGCTGTTCAAACACACACACAGCCGGATTTACACTTTTATGAAACTCTTTCTCCAGCCGTACACACTGTTCCTTTGTGTTGGGTCTTCAGTCCAACAAAAAGTTATTCACTTAATGATAGTAGAATAAGTAGCAATGTGTAGTTGGTTTGTAGTAAAAACTAAACCTACTAACACCTACTACTGAGGAATGCAGGCATTTTTTGGAGCTGCAGTTCCTCTGATGTCCATTTGATACTGCTCAAAGAAAAGTCCAATCGTATTGAAGTGTATGATTTTCTTTATTGCCCAAATTTTCTGGCTCCAGTAGGAGCAATAATTGCATTTATCGATGAGCTTTTGTTTCCTGTGTTTGTCTTTAACCTCCTTTTATTCATTGTTTTTTGTGTGTTGAAAACAAACATCAGAGGTGCGTCTTACAGCAGGTGATTTTCCGTGGTACTGATGGCTCTGCTGCTGCAGCAGCTCCATGGCTGAGGATGAAGATGTGTCGCTGCCCTGCTTGCTGCTCACCACTCCACCTCTGCTGGGCGGTGTCACCTCCGACTCCTCCCTGCCCGCTGTCTTACCGTAAAGAGGGTAGTGGAAACCTGGTTGGCACAAACACAGATGCACACACAGCCACAGAAACATACACAAACACATGCACGATTACTTTATATAGCCACAAAAACAAGGTGTACATTCATTTGTTTGCTATATTTAAAGATACACGTCCTGAATTTGTCATTATTGTCTAATAGCTTCCACTGTTGGGTGTACAACAAATCTGCTTTGTGCAATAGCAAGTGTGTGGCTAATAGCTAGCTGTTTAATAGTTCAGGCCAACAGATGCCGGTCCAACAGACACTGAGCAACACCATCATCCCATTGGAGTGATGTTTGTCCAACATTCACTCACCTTTTTGCTATATTTTGGTTTGGTTAAATGTTCAATTTTATTCAGATCTCTAACTGTGCTTTACAAGGCACAGAGGAGCACAGAGGGCTCCAGAGCTGATGGCAGTTTTCATCTCTTACAGGACCCCTTAAAGGTCGAGTGTGTAGGATGTGGTGGCATCTAGTTGTGCAGTTCCTGACTGCAACTTCCTCGCCTGAGGAACTGAAACTTCAACTTACTCACACTTCATGCTTCAATTGCAATTACAAACCCTTTCTGTGCTTCAACTTCAACTGACATAGCTCTTCTAATTCCTCTAATTTAAAGCTAGAACATATATTTTAGAGGCATTTTTTTTAGATTTGTAGACATTTTATTGACATCAACCATTTCATTCAGCCCAAGTAAAATAATTGGATGGTTTATCTGCCTGTTTTGTGGCTTTAGTTCCTTGTGTTGTGTGTTTGTGTGAGCTATTGTATCCATTGTTAATATAAAAACTACTGTTATGTAAAATCTTTAAAGGAATAGTTCGACATTTCGGAAAATATGTTGATTTGCATTTTGTTGGGAGATAAATGAGCCTCTGTTTAGAGGTAAATTTAGCTCATTAAGACGTTATAGCTCCTAATTTTGTTTGTACAAAAATCAGAGTTTAGAAATAATAGTTCAGATATTTGTGTGAAGCTACGCTATGTGGCTGCTGACTGTAGCTTCATATTCCTCACATATGATGAGTGGTGAATGTTCTTCCCAAAATATCCAACTATTATTTTAAAGTGAACACAAATCATTACTCAAACGCTTACCTGGGTAATTGTGGACCAGGGTTGGAGACACCCCTCTATAGGAGCCCCCGCTGCTCTCACACATTGCTAGGTAGGGTGGGTAGGAAGAGTGCTGGTACTGGATGTAGGGCTGCTGGGGGGTCATGGGAGGAGACACTGCTGCCCGGGCACTCTGGGACTCATCAGACAGTCCTCCCATTGGCTCCTGGCCTTGATCATCTAGCCCATCCAGCCTGTCTGACTCCTCCGTATCGATGCTGGACAGGAGCTCATGCCCCCTAGATTTTTTAGCATCTCTGCCCACACCTCCTCCCCTCTCTGCTCCACCTCCTCCTGAGGTCATCTTGGCCCCGGCAGGCTCCACGGTAGCTCCCCATTCTTTTCCCCTGTCTGCTTCACCCTCTTCGGCCTCCTCCCCATGTTGACTCTGTAGCTCTGAGTATTTGCTGTGAACCAGGCAGTGAGCCCAGGCCGGGCCGTCTGAGGGCTAGATCGATGGGACAAGTGTTGGTGCTAGTTCCAGTGTTTCCCCTATAATTCTTTGTTAACAGTGGTGGGTGGGAGTCAGTTTGGAGTCAGTTCAACTTCGGTCCACGTCTTTGTCCCAGTTTTAGTTTATTTGGCCAGGTGCAGAGCTAAAACTAAATACCTGTTTCATAATAAAATGTTAGCCCTTTGTCTCTTTTGTGTTTTTTGGAGGGAAATGAAGACTAATTTATGAGTTTAATTTGTACATTATCTTTTTAGCAGGGTTGGAAAATATCTTGCTGCGATGGCCCACCGCTGCTGAATGACTATAGAGGAAACACTGTGCACTTGAGTGAACAGAACCATAGACAGACCATCTATCACTGGCTCTGGGTGTAATGTTGATGAAGGATGACGACGTTTCAACAGCAGGCGGCCATTCACAGGTGGGATGTGAGAAGTGCGGCATCCCTCTCAATGACACGAATCAAGACACGTCTCACACATGATCAACTGCAGAATTTAGGCCAAACTGAAGGGAAAAAAACAACGTACCCTCCCAAACACATCTTTCATTCCATTCTTACAACCTTTGTACATCACCCAGAATGGCTAGAGTTAGCAGTTAACTGCATGATAAGATGACTTTTTTATGAAATCTGTACAAGCTTTCTGAAAAAAGCAGCTCATATCAAAACCAACACTTATGTATTAGAAATGTTACTTTTGTTTCTGTATGTGTTGTTTTACATTTACAGCTAAAGCGAGTAATACATTTCCCCCATTAATCCTTACTCTAAACATTAAAAACATGTGCATCCATCAAATCAAACCACAATGATTTGGATTTCAACCAAAATGACTAAAGTACTGTAGTCCGTCAAAGTAGAGCTACAGCACCACAGAAGCCACATGGTGTTTGTTATTAGCACCTATTGGTTTGGCTGTACACGATGTGTGATTAATCTCTTTGTGACACTCAACAAACAGTCATTAAAGCACACCAACAACACCATCAGCGGCGGCGGCAGGTTATAGACAGAGGGAGAAACTTACACTGGAAAAGGAAACATTTGAGTCCAGATCTGTCTGACTGTTTGGGTTGTGGAGTGATGAAGAAGAGGAAGAGGACGGTGACTTGATGTCATCACAGTCTTTCATCGAGACCTGGTGCTGGTCCACCATGCCACCGTGCACAGCCTTTATGCCCAGACTCTGTCCCCTTTCTCCCCTCTCACTCATCTCCACGTAGGACAGGACGGGTTTGGGACAGCAACCTTTAGCGCCATCTGGACCTTTACCTAGCATGGGTCCAACAGCTGAACCCCCAACCATATGTTTATCGTCCTCACTGTCTCTCACCCCCTGTCCCCTTTCACCCCTCTGCTTGGTACTGTGTGTCTGGTCACAGCATTTGGAGGCCAGTAACAGTTTCTGGTCCATGTACAGTCCTCTGGAGTACTGGCCATAGTACAGTGACTGGGCCAAGGCAGTCTGTGTTTGACTCATAGCCAGCTGGAGCTGTGACTGAGGTGGCCCGTCGCCTTTCTTTGAGTCAGAGAACTCATGGGAGGAGCTTTTGTCGTCCTCTTTCAGTTCATCCTTTCTGTCTTTCCCTTTGCCATCAAGGACAGAACTTTTGTGGAAAGCAATACTGCTGCTGTTTTGCCTGTCTGACTGCATGTACCCCTGCAGGTAGTAGGGCTCATAGCTGTGGTAGTATGGGGATTGGGGGTCTTTTGATAATTGGGCAGATGCTGTAGGTGGGGTTTTACCAGAGTTACCATGGTTACTGTTAGAGCTTACCTCTGAAGAGGTAGAGGAACTAGATTTAGATCTAATTCCATCTGAGCGACATTCGGAAGATCCCCCATCGTCCCCGGCATCTGAGATATCAGAGTAGGCGGGGCTGTTGTTTTTGCTGTTGCTGTCTGCTGTTGCCAGGCAACTACCACTGGAATCAAGCCGCGATGAACTGCCAATGGAGGGACTGGGGGCATTGTCAGTGAAGGTGTAGACCTTGTCAGCCTCAGCCCGGATACTGGCCATCCTGCTCTCCTGGCTCTCCGTGAGCCCATTCATTACATCCTGCTTGCTGAGGTGCTCTTTCAGAAGACTTCCAGAAATTTCCTTGACACCCATTTTAGAACCACCACCAATATCCTCCATTTTGATTCCACTGCTGTCACCATTAGGTGTTCTAGTTGGTGCATCTTTGTTATGTTTGTCCTTCAGCCTCCGTTTCTCTTTCTTCCTGGTCTCTTTGCTGCAAGTAACCAGAGTTGCTTTGACAAGGCTTGGTTCTACAACAATACTCAGCTTTGGTTTGATGGGTTTCAAGGGAAGATTTTTACTGGTGAGACCTACGGCTGCCATGGGTGACGGCTGCTGTGAGGTGGCAGTATCTGCTGTTCCAGTCGGATATGCTGTGTTGGGTATGGCGATCAGCTTGGGAGGAGCAGGGGCAGGTGCGATTGGGCGGTTGGTCCGTGACTTGGACAGCTTCTCTACCTTCCCATTGGCTTTCTTTCCCTTGTCACATGCACCTCCCTTTTTGTCAATCAAACCTTCTGCTTCCAGCTTCGGCATCTCTACCGTGGAGTTCCTGTCTGGTACCATGCAGTTCTCCAGAACCACAGTCATGTTGGAGATGATGGGCAGATTACTAAGATCATCAATTAGCCCATCTTTCAGCAGTGAGGTTCTTCTGGTCTTGGAGTTGGCTGTAGGTGTGTGGTCAGTACTGAGAAGTAGTCTTCTGTTCTTAGGAGACCCTACTGTGGTCACCTTATATAGAGGAGCAGGTTTCTTAGAGGAGTTGTTGGCATTAGTGCTGTTGTTTGTCTCTGAGAGGTCATATGTCATGTTGCTGATGGTGTCATCACAGTCTGATAGTCGTTCCTCACTCTCCCCATCCTTCATGGGCTCCAACTCAGGCTTCCTCTGCTCCTCAGCCTCCAAATGTGCATGTGTCTGGTGGTAGCGCAGGCCGTTGATGTGCTTGTAGCGTTTAGTGCAGTTGGGGTGGGGACAGTCAATGAGGATGGGGGGAGGTGGCGAAGAGGCACAACCTCCTCCAGGGTCCATGAACGAAGGATCGGATTTGCCCTGCGGTGTGGATGGGGCACTGCGGGATTTGGCTCGGATCCTCTTACCATTTCCATTTTTAATATCGTCAGTGGAGACCAAGCTGAGGTCCAGGTCAGCAGGCGGTTTATTCTTTCGCTTGCCAGAAGAGAGAGACGAGGTGCTGTTGGCAGGTTTAACGTCCTCCACAGTGAAGAAAGAAGGAGGCGTTCGGCAGTTGCTGTTGATGAGGTTCAGGCTTCCTCTCCGTCCCTTGCTGTGGATGGGTGCAGCGGTTCCAGCCACACCACCTCCACGGCTCCTGTGCTGTGATAGCCCCCTGACTTTGGCGGCAGGGGTTGGCTCAACACAGGGTCGCTCGGCAATGGCCATTCGCATTCGTTTCCCCCTGCCACGCCCACCTGGCAACTCAGGGTCACTGGAGGGAGACTCACAAAACCTGGACAGAGAAAGAGATCAACAATTGATATAGAAAAGAATGCCTCTTGATAATCATTTACTTACAACCTGGAAATGCCTAAAAGACACAGTGTTGTGTTGGGTGTGTTGTATCTTGCTAATTACTGCCATAATGTTTATGAGGCATCTTGGGGCCCAATAAAACAATGGGTTTCATTCATGATTGGTCGATTAACCAATCAAAACCAATACTACCATTGTCACCAAAACCAGGCATTAAATAAGGTTTTCTACAGTACTTGTGTTAAAAGCATGAGGGGGGCACCCAGGCATTGTTTAGCCTGCATCAGGTCTACCGGTGATCCATGTCTTTGCCCATTTTTAGATTAGCCGAGAGGCGCAATGTCAAAAGATGGTGGGGGCCAGAGCCAGATATTTTAAGCTTCAAAACAATGGGCAATGTAACATACAGTATATATGATGATTCTCATATATCACATGTCAAATTGTATCACATCCTATTGTTTTAAATATTATTGTTTTAAATGATATTATGTCATGTCTCATCATATCACATCATGGTATCACATGGTATTTCATATATTTCATACTGCTTTGATTCACACCATTTCACACTATATTGTATTGTATTGTATTGTATTGTATACACTGTATTGTATTATGTCGCGTTCCATCGAGTTCATGACAGCTGATGGATAAACTGACACATCAAACCAGATCAAAAGAAGACTGTTTTTCTTGTTGATGTTGCTCTTGAAAGGTTTTAACCCAAGAACAACTTGTTCATATCATCACCCAAATTGAACTCTCGTACAATCAGATAAAAATGTTGGAAGATAATAGATTATCATTCAAGGCTTATGTGAACTATTCTACCGAGACGTCAAGGCTAAAAATTGATTTTTCTCTGTGCAAAGCCTGCTTCTCTTTTGATAACATAAAAACCTGTACAATCGACAGTTATCTCTGAATTTGATATTGAGGCATTTTGTATTCACATACCGTTCATTCTACTTTGAAGTCTTTTGATGCTGTTTGCCAGAGTGCCTCACATCTTAACACTGGAGATGCTTTTCCACACTCACACATTGTTATATCAAAAACCTGTCTATCGTGATGGGGAAAATGCATTGCTTTATATTTATCTACAGTGTAAGGCTCTATTTTCAAAGCTGGACCCTGAACCTTGCCTTTTAATGCATTAATTATGACACTACTATCACAGGACTGGTTGGTGTTAAATACTCAATGAATAAATTCTGACCTTGGAAAGACTGTTTTGGGTGTTAATCGCCTTATTAATGGAACATACTGCAAAGCACGTTGAGACTAGACTTTCTTGTCCCCCTCTGTGATTTTAAAACGATGATATCTCACATTTCCTATGATGTTTGTAATTGCTTTTTTACATCAGTGTGTCCCTGAAGCTGCAGGATTCCAACATACAATCTATGCATTTTCTTTGGCATTTCAAGGTTATTTGTTAGTCTTGTGTCCCTAGTTGTGTTTTTTATTATCTCAAACTTCTTTTCTGTTTGTGATATTTTGCACTTTTAATTTGGTCTTTTAGCTTTCAGTAACAGCTTCATTCAAAGATAGATAATCATCGAAGAACAAGCATTTTATTCCATTGAATTATATAATAAAACAGCATTCAGTCACCACTGCCAGGCATCCACAGTCCAAATGTAAAAAGCAATTTAGTCTCTGGTTTCTGAGATTAAGCTGTAATTGCCATGACAACAAACATTTACATACAGGAGCAATAATTGAGAGGTTTCAACCCTTCGAGGAGGTACTGTCACATTTTCCACTCAGCAATTACAAAAAACACTCTCCATTTGTAAAACAGTTGGGATGCAGAGTGGAGAGTGTTTTTGTGAAAGCTCATCATGGAACAACAGCTGATAGCCCCAGAGCCAATTTAGCCTTCTTTTTTTAAAAACAATTTTAGCAACATTAAAGCACTTTTAAAAAACAAGTGCACTTTTCAGTTAATCAAATAAACAATCAGCAGCAAATAAAGAATAACAATAAAATGGTTAAACATGATAGATCAAACAGGGAAATATACCAAGCAGAAGTGAGTATGAATACTTATGTCTGTCCTCAAAATGTGGTTTCAATTAGATTGAGAATTCATTTCAAATAGAAATGTAGGCCTAATTTTAACATAGTTTCTGCACATACAGACATTGACTGATTTTGTACTTCTGTTTGCCAATCAAACTTGAACAGAATGACATTGTGTTTTTACAAGTGAAATCAACAGTCAATGACAGTTGCAACTGTCTGTACATGGAAACATGAATAAATGCCATGGTAACCTCCAAACAGGGCTCTAACAGGCTCTAAAACAAATGCTAAGCATGGTTAGCATGCTACTATTCTTTATTTGTTGCCATCTTTAAAAAAGTTGCATCTGACACGGATAAACAGCTACGTCTTTTAGCAAGAAATGCATGCTGTCTCCTCAGCTTTATTTCTGCATATTTTTGAGAGTGTTTGGGTCATAAACTGAACTATGAGCAAACAATGTGTGATCTGTGAATTTTATATCAACATATTGATGCCGAAAATATTTTTTTTTCTTTTTTTTTTACAAATCCAAGCTGACTATGGATCCTCTGCTTTTTCAAAGCTTTTCAAGAAGCTAACTCTTTAAGCCCACATCGGACTAAATCTAAATAAGATTCACATTTTCTACAAAATAAATCTTTTTTTTTTTTGTTCTACATCGTGGACAGAATTAATCCAAAACCTACCCAAGCTGATCCATTACACATTAATGCCTACAATGTCATTTGCAATTCAGCTAATGTGTAGTGTGTAGGGTTTAGCGACACCTAGCGGTGAGGTTGCATGTACATAAGTACCCCCTTGTGTCGAAGCAGATGTTTGTATTATAAATGTTCATAACTTTGAAGGATGAAGTGAAGAAAAATACCGTGAGGGTGAATTGCGGGAACAGCAATCAGATAAACTTGTGTTCTCTCCTCTCCAGGTTTGATGTCAGTAAATAACGGTAACATTAAGTTGATGTGCTGCTTGCAGTGCCTGTGTGGGCTGCGTTCTGTGACTTTGTGCCTGACACAAGTGAGAATGAAATTTAACTATCTATGACAGCAAACACGTATGTGCATACAAAATGAAACTTTCCAGCAGCGGCCTCTGTGGGGACCAGACAATGTGTGTGAGGCACTCCTCACATTCTTTTAAAACAAGACAATGATTATCTAGCCTTTCAGTCACCGTTTATTTATTTCTCTCATCTTGATTCTCAGCAGTGAGCTGAGAGGGAATTTGTAGATTTTTGGGAATGCCATAAAATATATCATAGTCGGTCTTGTTTGGTGTGCCTTGAAAACTCTCTGTAGAGAAGCACAGAGGCAGAGAAAAACAAACATAGTCTAGTATTACCTTGGAGGAGCCCAGTCGTGTTTGGTGCAGTCTAACAGAGTTCCCACGTAGGTTCTCTTCCTCCACGTCACATTCACCACCAGCACACCTGTCAATCACACAGGACAGAGATGGAGTGGTTAGTATTAGATCCACTGGGACCATGACAGGCTTCTAAATGAGTATCAGGTTGAAGAGGTCAGAGAGCAACACACGGTTCAGGGGAAATATGGCTTGTTCAGCATTGGATGAAAGAAAAAATAAATGTGGTGCCTCTCTTCTTCAAGAAGGTCTTAAAAT
Source organism: Nibea coibor (assembly GCA_023373845.1). NCBI lineage: Eukaryota > Metazoa > Chordata > Actinopteri > Sciaenidae > Nibea > Nibea coibor. The sequence continues at coordinate 8,022,414 of CM041737.1, read as the reverse complement.
GCATTTTCATATCAATCACAGAATACATTTTGACAGTTCTGACTATTTCAGAAACAACAGTGACAGTGTGTTCCAAGATGGGTTATTCTTTGTTTTATTTTACAGCCAACCTGAAACGGACCTGACTGTCTGGTTTCTTTTCTTTTTTTCAGAGTTCCTAGCAGCACTTCTTTTCTTGCATATCACCACCCTTTCTAGCTCTGCAGACATTCTCATTTCTTTGTTCTCACTTGTGTCTAATGAGGAAACTAATGAAACACTGATGAAAGACAAAGGTACAGAAATCAGAAGGACACACTGCACCTTAGAAGAAAGGAAAATCAATCAGACAAGCAGACATCTGAGCACAGCAGCAGTCTGGAAATGAAAACCTGTGGCAACCCGAAGGACCGAGTTCACAGTTTTACAAGGCTCAAATTGTTTCCAAAATGGTTCAGACTGTTAGTTACAGACTGTAAGATTGCTCAGACTGATATTAGTCAGCAACATCTGAGGAAGAAAATGCAGTCATCTGTTCCTGACAGGTTTTTGGTTGAAAGCAAAGACTTAAGCTCTAATATAAGGATTGATGACCCCTCAGCCATCCAAAACAAGCCAGCCATCTCTCCCTTTCTCTGTCTCTCTCTCTCTCTCTCGCACTCTCAGACTGACATTTGAAAACCATTAACCTCTGTCTTGTGATGCGCCAACGGCAACGCCGAGCAAATCAAATTTTGGATGCATTACGGCCTTAAAATGAGGTTTGACTGCAACACACGACTTCTTGCTCTTCAATTAAGCCTGATGGCCGCCACCATCGCAAAACACTCTCATAGATAAATGAGAGCTGGAAAACACAGCCAAGTGTGTCGCTCATTTTAACGAGAGGTGGGTGGTGAGCGGGCAGACTTTGGTTTTTCATCATCACAAGGCACAAAAATCTCCAATTAATGAGCTGCATGGATTTAATTAGTCAACAACAAATATTGCCAATATTGCCAAAATTGCTTGACAATTTGACATTCTGTACCACTATATTCACAGAAGCCATCACGACTGGAACTCAAGACATATCATATGGCTGTAGCCTGCAACATCACATCAAATGGGAATAATCTACATCAAGTGTAGGCATCGTGTTTTGGATAAATATGCGTTTTGAGACTGGGACACTGCAGAATGTAAGTATATAATCCAGGTTTTTACTCGATGTCTAATGGCTGACGCGTATGTGTGCACCGCAGCTGCCGGAGCTAATTGCAGCCATTCTAGTCAATGTTTGAAACCTCACCAGATCCGCTGCAGCCCGTTTCAGAAGCATCCCACAAGCAGGTCTCCATTCTGTGAGAATACATCTGCACAGAGCGAATCGAGCTGGCCAGAAACGGCATAGAGAATCTGGATGATTTTCAAAACAAAACGCCTTCTACAAACTTCCCAAAACAGAAACAATTTAACCATGTAGCACATTTACATCTTTAGAATATGTAGCGTCAATATGAGCAAGTTAACAGTAAGTAAAACTGCAGTTTTAGACGTTGCGTTTTAGACAGCGATTGTGACTGAATGAATGTAACTAATGGCAGCACAGCAGCACTGTATTTTATGACAGTGTATGACAGTACCATCCTTAAAAAAATCAAACACTGAGGTAAAACATACTCTGCACTAACTGAAATGTATCAGAAACCATACGCTTTGAGAAAAGCTGCAAAATGAGGTTTCTCATGTTCCATGTAAATAACTAAATGTGATCAAAACCAGTCCAACAGGACAGCACATGTAAACTAAGTGTTTTCTAACACAGTGCCAGTAGAACCAAACTAAACGAGTTCCTTTAAATATCTTTTGAATTGTCTTTTCTGTGTCTTTTCAGAGTCTGTTCAGGCTTTGACTGAGCTGTCGTCGGGTCTATTTAGCTTTGAAATATCCCTCTTGGGTTCTGTCAAGACAGATGAAGGTCCTTTATGGGTTAGGTATAGTTCTTGGAGGTATCATAAATCCCTGCAAGGCACAAAGAGTGTGGTCTACACTCCACATGATGATTTTATCACATAGCCTACTCGTAAAGGTTTGGCCACTGCATACTGTCTCCACCACTGATCAGCAATGGTGGAGGCACTATGCAAATCCTTCACTTAAGTAAAAGTACTAATGTCACACAAATACCGTCACATTCAAACTTGTAAATTATTGGTCTGCTGGATCTGAAGTCTTTAAGAACCTTTATATAAAGGACACAAATATTATCGTGTAACTTTTCTGCATATGAGCATTAGTGACTTCAGTGTTTGTTTTGTTATCACTCTTTGAAGAACAAAATGTTCTCTCTGTTCCTCCCGGCCTCGTCTACCTCGCCTGCCTTCTGTGCCTCCTCACCCATGTGCACATTTCGAACCACTTTTTATAAAACTTTTTAAATGAATGTCTTTCTTCACATCCAATCCTCCTGCAAGCTGTTTTTATAGCTTTTCCATTGTCGAGTCTGTTGATTTTCTTCTGATTTTTGTGTGAACTCTAAAATCAAAGATAAGATAAAAGAAATTTCAATTTCAAATGTTCAATTTGGTCTATTGGTCCGTGCTCCTGCTTCTTTGCTCTGCAAGTGTTTCAAAGTATTTCCACAGTCACATTTTCTGCCGCGGTTTTGCTTTGAGCTCTCAGCACCATCTCTGCAAGACTGCACCGCCACGGCTACTAGAAATTACGTTTCTATAGCTCTAAATTGTTTTCTGAATTACCGTGCTGCCAGACGTAATAGCTGCCTGGATTTTGTGCAGAGGAAACGTTTCTACATTTATGTATCTCAACAGAGGTGGTGGGCATTAGAGGTGCAGGACTCTAACACAGAACAACGTTCATATCCTGAGTCCCCTCTGTGCTCAGCTTCAGGTAACAAAAGTGCTTTGGTTAAGGTTAGGTAAAGATGTTGTGTTTCAAGTACCATAAAAACGTAAGAAATAAATGACAAAAAAGTAAAAAAAAAAAAAGTGGACATTAAACGTATGAATATTTTTGGAAATTTCCTTAATAGTTAATACAACATGACCTGCTCAGCATTACATTACAAATATATTTTCTGTTGCAAATGTACTGTACATAAACATAATTTATCCTCATGTGACATTTCTTCTGTTCAAAGTTTTTGGGCTGTTGTTTGCTTGTCTCATTTTTATGAATGAGTTGGTTAACTGTTTGCTGGTGTGTAGAAAAGTGACAGAAAAGGAAGGGATCAGGTCGGGGGTACCACAGACGATGAACCAATCATCAGGACGGCGCTGCAAACACTCTCAGCTGGTTGCCTGGCAACTGCTCAGAGCCGAGTCTGGCAGAAACGCCCCTGAAAAAAAAACTCATTTTTATACATTTTTAAAAAAGTTTTTCTTCAGGTTAAACTAATGAGATGTTGTTTCCTTTGGGCAGAGTCGGGCTAGCTGTTTCCCCCTGTTACCAGTCTTTATGTTTAGCTGAGCTAGTATTCTGCTGGCTGTAGACTTACATTTACCTTACAGATGTGAGAGTGGTACTGATTACCTGAACTCAACTCTGCAGCTCTTCACCAGAAGGTGAATAGGTATTTTTCAGTGCACTATTCCTTCAAGGGCAAGTAACATATATCAGCTAGTGCAAATCACCTTCGAGCATTATTTACAATCCCTGTAATTCATTTATCTCTGGCATCCAGTCAGACAGACGGACTGACTGACAGAGTGTCTTGAAGTCAGACGGTCTTTGGAGCTCAGCTAAGAGTCGAGCCAATCACCATCTGATTAGTGCTCATCAGACTCCGGTCTCCTGCAGAGAGGAGGAGAGGAGAGGAGAGGAGGGAGGGGGGTCTGAAGCTGAAATGGTGGTCTCGTCTTCTTCTGCTCCTTTCTGTCTTTCCAATTAGTATTCTGCTTAATTAACATGCAACCGGCATCTTCCTCTTGTATCCCTCTTCACGAGGAGGGGCTCCAGTTATCCCTCCGCCTCCTGAGTGACAATCCCCAAGCAGCAGGGAGGACTTCTCGGGATGAAAAACACACAAAAAAAACACTCTCTCATTTATCTTTTTGTCTTTGTCGTTCTCTCCCTCTCTTTGACTCTGACATTGTCCATCGAAATCATCCTTCTTCATCCCCCTGTCTGTTTCTTTCCGCTTCCATCTTTACATTCCTCTCCATCTCTCCACCACCCCCCACCCCCCTGTGGTTTAGAAATATAGACAAAACCTCTGTTGCCATTCTGCCTGTTATCTCCCCACTTCTCTCTCCCTCTTCCATCCATCTATCCATCCATCCCGTTAGCCTGTTCAGACACAGACTGAGCACTGAACCGCTGCATTATCTCAGTTATCTCTTCTTCTTCCCTCCATCTCTCTCCTGACACTCCCTGTATATTCAAGAAAATACGTACTGTATATTTGGATGTTAGCATTATATTACAACGTATCTCTATGTGTCCGTGTTATGGCCGTGCAGGCAGAATGTATAACTATAGGTTTATCTATCATATCATTTATGTATCCTGTTACTCCTGCTGTTTGTTTACTCAAACCTGGGAACACGGTGCTTTGATGTTCTCTGTTTCCTCCGCTGAGGAGGCGATGTGTTCGGTGCCGCTTGTTTGTTCCATGGCAGGAAATCTCAAGAATATGTGAACAGTGCGAGCAAAATTTGGCGGATAGTTCAGCCACGAACCACAGAGTAGACATTTTCCTCATCATTTTTCCCAATGACAATAATAATGAAAGCAGTTTGTATGAAATCAAACTCTTAAAGTATCACCTCAATATACCAATCATGAATCTTTGCATTGCCCACATCCTTCCACCAACTCCACATCTGCATAATTCAAAATGCACAGTGAAAGGGAATAGTGGCTATAATTTACATTCAGTTCTGTGTAATAAGCATAGCAGAAAGTTGAATATTCTTGATAATTTATGAACGCTTCAACACTGCAGTATTAATGAGTATCACAGACAGTGAAATAAAAATATATTTTCCATGTTCTGAACCTGAAAACTGTCCCTGTGCACTTATCTCTTGCTGAGGGGCAAATATGTTGAATAGCTGTCTCCTTTCTTTTCCTGCAAAACGCTGAAATATCTTTGATGACTCATCTTGAACTCATGGGCGTGTATATAAATGTATCCACTCAAATATGATACAGGAGTCTGAGATTGTATAAAAGAGATTACCTATCCTTTTATGTATTTCCACCTTAGTTTTATATTGTTCTAATATATATTCCTTAGTCTTATATCCTTGCCTATCATTTTTTAATTTTATTTCTGCGTGCATGAGCTGATGCATACTTTACTACGTGATAGCGAAATGTGTTAAATGAGACAAACAGGTCAGCTCAGCATTAAGGCCTCTAGCTGCAATAACACTAACTAACACTAGACATAAATACATAATAAATAAAATAGAAACACATGTAAGTATACACAGGTATTAAGTACCACTATAAAGTAACAAGTGTGTACTGTATCACTGTATGAATAAATATCAAAGTATTGCATATATATGATATATTACACAATATCTAAAATGATGTACATGGGCTGTTATACTTTGCGGACTAAGGCTGCAGTGTTTTATGCAATACTTTACTTATAATCAATATTAATTTATGATCTTTATTTCTATTATTTAAAACCATGCAAATGGAAAATGAAAGTCCGGGTCTAAAAGTATGAATGTTGCACAGCGGGTGCATTTTCAACAAAAACATTCACTGAAGACATGTCAAGAGCACTCAGAAACTTGGAAATACGTCATATTATGTATTTGCTGTGTTGTTTGCCACGATGTGTATTCAGTTTCATTTACAGCTCGCCTGTATATTGTAGTTGCTTAACAAACAGTCCAAACCCAAAGATAATGAATTAACTGTGATGTCAAAGTAGCAATTCTCACATGGGAGAAGCAGAGAACACTTTCGTTTGCATAAATGACTTAAATTCATGAATCAATTATGAAAATTGATTAATGCCCTGATGATTGACTACAATTGCCCAACACCACATTTTTTATTCTTGAAATTCCGAGAGCTGTTTCGAGAGCAGCCTTGGAGGATGTTTTGCACTCTGGTTTCTCATTTGAAATGTTTAGCTTAAATATTGAAGCTCTGTTTGAATCATTTCTGTGTTTGCCAAATATATATTTGTTCCTCCTTGAGTTTATTTTTTTTAACTGCAAGCAAACATTTTAATTCAATTTCATCTCAGTGTTTTTCTCAGAGTACTGTGGACTGTTTTACCCACTGTCTGGTTTTCACTCACTTCAGTCTAAAGCACAAGATGTATTATTCACTGTCTATCTTTCCTCCTCTCCTCTCTCCATCTCTCCAGCTTGTCCAGGAGCACTCTTCGGTCTAGGATTTATTCCCCTGTGTTGTATTTGTTTTTTCTTCTTCTTCTTCTTCGTCTTCTTCTCCTGTTTTATTTTTGCCCAGGCAGAGTGAGTAGCTCCAGTTAATTAATACTGGCCCAGGAAACAAACGCCTCTCCGCCAAACTCAACACTACACTTCAGAGGCCCTGCGGCTGGCAGAGGGAGATGGGATTTATTCATTAGCAGCCTGCAGTAAGGTATTACACCTCCGCTGAGAGGCCGCAGTTGCTGAGCGCTGTCCTCGTTAACGGCCTATCAAAGTGCAGTGGCGTCAAAATCGGTGGGTGATTCATCGGGACGTCTGATCCATCGCCCAGTACTCCCATGGTATCATTTTGTATTGTTGGACAGGTTTCTGGTTCTACTTTTCCTTTTGTGCTGGACTCATGATTATGTGCAGCTCAACGCCAAAACTGCTCTTATGAGGATATCCAGTCATGTTTAAAAATAAACTGGACTTTGGTTATTTTTGTTCGGAAAGCACAGAGTGTCGGGAATGATAAAGATAGGAACCATCTACTTTTTCTAGTGGTGAATGTTTTTCAAACCTACACTAGCTCTAATGACACCCAATTTTATTTGGCCCAACAGGATGGAAAAGTAAAAACTTTTTGAACTTCAGGAGCTAAACTGTGTAAAAATATCCCATATTCCAACATACCCATATTAATGGGTATCATTCTGGCTAAGGTGGCCTGAATCAAGATATAGACTGACACTTTGGTTTTTCCTCCAATGACACAAAGAGACATCATGGGAGTATGTAGTGATCTGATGGTCCTATCCTACAGACAAAAGTTGTAAGAAATTATTCATATGTCCATTTTCTGATCCAACACATACGTGGTTAAAGTTTGGTGAGATTTATGTACCGGTTTATGCTTATGGAAAGATAGTTGGTCAATGGTACCTCACCTGGTACAGCATATGCCCCATGTAGGAAGGCTCAGTCCTTGCCATCCTGTGGCCATTTGCTGCATCCCTTCTCTCTTTCTACTCCCTTTCCTAATTTGGGAAACCATTGCCAGCATTCCTGTCCATCCCCGACTCTACTCCATTGACCAAACATTCATTGGTGCTCAAAGGCACGTGCCACAACACGTCAGGCAGGAAAAATAGGTAGTCAAGGTATCTAGTGTATTATACTGTACTGATGAAAACACACAACAACCTGCAAGGTCTTTAAACTGCAATCACTAGTAAAATACAGCCAGCAACATGAATAAGGAGAAAACATAGAATGGTAGCTGATTAACATATGAAACATGTCATCAGTTTGTGGCAAATCTTCACCAAATACAATCTTCCCCTGTACTTTACTGTTAAACTAACCATCCAGACAGCTGGGACTGTGAGTGTCTCTGTGACTCTTCATGTGCGAGCTGGGGCAGTTTTACTGCATCCGCTTGGCTCATCGCCCATAGAACAGAAGACAAGACGTGCAAATTTAATAAATGCTGCTACTTTTCTGGACAGTTGACATTAGAAAATAGAGCAGCGGCATATCCTGATACTTTGCAATGACTCAATAAGAACACTGGTGTGATCTCGTGGTACTACAACATACACTATATCCTCAGGAGTCATTATTTGCATAGCCACAAGAGGATGGTCAGCAGATCACCAAAGTCTCCTGAAAACCGGGCCAAAGTAGAATTAAGGAGGACATTCACATGTGATTCTGGAGACATCTGAACAGAGGCAGGGGTTACCACCTTCCCCCATACTCACCCACCAGAATTTTATATCCAGGTCAGACAACTGCGTGAAAAGACTTTGAGACGGGGATAAATGTTCTGGAAATATAGCAGTTAAGATTGTTTTGCCAAACAAGCAAACACAAAACAATCCACAAAACCTGAAAAAAACAATTCTAAGACGTAGAAATATTTACTCAGACAGATTGTTCCCCCGGAGCTGTCTGAAATTTGGATACCATCCCTCTACAGCTTCTAAATAAAGAGTCTCCAATTACAGTCTCTCCTGCAAACAACACTGTCTTTAGTTTTAATGAGAAGGACAGCAAACAAACCATTTGCTGGAAACTTGCACCTGAATTTTCACACCCCTTGGGGACTTTTATTTGGGGAAATGGCAACAGTCCAGCATTCACTCAGACTGCATTCAAGTAATACTAGTGATTGTCAGTTTCTTAGTCTGTTTAGAGAGATAGATTAAAAGGGCAGGACAACCACTAATCATCAAATGTGAAATTTAAAAGTAAGGTGATTCCTGGCTTTTCAATATGTCAAAGGCAAAAAAAAAAATAAAGAAAAAAAATCAAAGTCAAGTCAAGCTTGCGATTCAGAAAAGCTGCTGATGCACTTCCACCACCTTGGCTTTCACTGGAGCATGACCAAAGTATTTTATTCAGCCGTGTTTGACAAATAAGACTTTCCACATCCTCACATCACAGCCTGCTTTTCTGTAAACACAGATTCTTATGTTCAGTGACTTTCTGCTTCGCGCACACACACACACACACACACACAAGATGGAACTATATCACTCTGGTTTGTCCATTCTGGGCTACTGTGCAAAAATGGCAATTCATCATCGTGGACTCTATGGAAGAGGGCTCATGAATATAAAAGGTCCATTTTAAGGTTTGTCCATTAGATCAGTTGGTAGAGTATCCGCCCCATGTACAAAGGCTCAGCAGCGGCCTAGGGTTCACATCCGGTTTTCAGTTGATTATACACTAATGAAAACACATTATATCCCGTATTCTGTAAATAGATCCCTTAAATTTTAAACACTTGACCATTGAAAAACACCTTTTGCTGAATTCTGGCCATGAGGATATTTTTATGCTGCAACATTTTAATCAATCAATCAATGCTGATAGACACTGGTGGAGAAGGAGGCTTTGTTTGTGCTATTAAAAGCATTAAAATTTACATTTAAAGAACCTCAACAGCAACATCTTCTAAAAGACAATTGTCACGTACCTCATAATCCACAAAACTGTCCCCATGAAATGTCTTTTTAGTAATTTAGTGCTTTAAGGAACATAAAATATACTCCATTAACTTCCACTATTGGGTTAGGGGCAGAGCTCTCAGGGGCAGATATCTCTGAAGATGAAGTCTATGTACATAGATACCACAAAATATAGTTCTGTATTGTAAATTAGGTGAACATGGTACTTGCTACCATAGAGTGTGGATAATATAATATAATACTCCTTACCTTCCTCAGTCTCATGCCAGACGATGCCCTCCAGGTTGACGCTAGTCCCAGGTTGGCAGGGCCCCAGACAGGCCGAGTCGCCCTCCAGTGCTCCTGAGACGCCTCCATCCTGGGTGTTGGTGCCTACAGACCTCGTCCTCACTACCAGCTGCTTGGGGTTAGAGGTGGGCAGGGCCGGAGGAGAGAAGGAGGGGGCCAAGGGCAAAGAAGATCCGGGGGCCCCAGGATGGCCTGGAGCCGGGGGTGCTGGCACTGTGAACATGGGGTCAACCTGAATGAAAGAGGTGAGAATTCAATAAAAATCAAAGAAAGGGACGACCATGCATTGTAATACGTAATTTTACTTCCACTTTACTTTTTGGTATTAATCTTTTAGTTCAATTCAGATTATATTCATGGGATTTAATGAATTTAGGTCCATGTCCGTGCTGAATACCTCTCCATAAAAAGTGGCGAAGAGTGAGGGAGAGATGGTTGGAATTATAAGAAAAAGGATTATTAATGTCATTCTAATATTACTGACGTGAGTCCATCTGACATCTGATTATTTGAATGCAGGATCCCACTGTATAATGGAAGAACATTTTAGAAGAGTAGACATTTTCTCCAAATGTCATCCCATTCATTATTCTATCCGCAGTCTGCACTTACCAACTTCCTAATACTGAGTGACAGCTAATCATTTCTCAACTATATCGAGACCTAGAAAAGCCTTGTTTTTTTAGGCTGTCTATCTCGATTCATCTCCATCTCTCTATCGTGAGTCCATAAGAGGCAAAGATTTCACCCTCGTTCAGTAGTTTCTGGTAGGAGAAACCCCAACATAGCACATGCATACTGAAACGGCACACTATAATTAGCTGCCACTTTTGCACAGAGCGACTGCGAAGAATCTGCAGCGGTATAATAAGGCAACATTATTTGAGCTAATCCAGTGTGACTGTAACAACAATAATGGGTTCTCTATTGACACGGGAAATGAGATTTGTATGCTGTTTGAAGGCTGGGTCAGTAATGTCCTTCTCAAGTATGACGGACCACACTTTTAAGTCTTTGGGATTCAACAAGATGCAGATTATTTATTGATTTTGTTGCTTCACAGCTTCAACAAGACATTAAAGGGAAACCGCCTTGGTGTTATTCTCCTTTGTTTCAGTTGTTCATTGATCATTTTACTCACCACCTCCGTTTGGGGAGATGTGGACTCTTGCAAGAATGATGACTTTGGAGAGAAGCCTCCTACAGCTTTTTTAAAAAAAAAAAAAAAAAAACTTGACTGCAACAGAAATCATCTCACACAGCAGATACAAGGGTTCTCAACTTTCTCTTTCGATTGCACTAAAAGATGATGCATTGAAGTTTTTCAGAAAGCTTGCCGCAATCAAAGTCATTTTTGTTGCTGTTTCCCAAGCCCCTACTATGAGTCACCAGTACAGTCATACAGTGAACATAAAAGCCTCCTGTGACAAATAACAACATTCCCTTTTACTGAACACTTTAATTGGCCAAGTAACAGCAAAATCCCTGACTCGCACAGCATTGCATTTGATTACTTATGAATTAAATTTCTCATTAGGGAGGAAAAACATGTTATTTCTTCTTTAATAAGTTACACAGTTACACTGGCCTTTAATGAAGTCATGATCTGTGATTTATATGTAAAAGAACATTTCTACCACCGCCAAGAACATCTCAAACACAAATCTGGAACCTGGACTGTCTGGTATTTCATTTAACAGGAGTTAACAGGAGACAACAAGTAAAGTTATTAAAAAGCTAAAATCTCAGGTTTCTCAGACTGAATCTGTGCAACTCATGAACATAAACAATGGGGAAGTTGTTGTTAAAGTCTGTATTGACCTGTATATAGTTGTCTTTTCAGTAACATGTCCATGTAAACGGAGAATAAATAGGAAAAATGTGTTCTGCGTTTGTCAGACCAAAGAAGAAAGTCTTATTAATCCAGCCAAATTTGAAAGATTAAAAATATCCACAAGTTTATGAAATTAGGTGTCAAAATCAGATAAAAATGAGCAGTATTCTCAGCTCCAAGACTGTGGGGGTGTGACTGCTGAATGTGCTGAAGCCCACTTGTGGGAGCAGTGAAGCGGCAAGTTGAAGTGAGTTAAACGTGTCAGATGAGTTCAGAAAACGACAAGATTGCCTTTGAAACACCGTGAGTGAGATGAATCAATCTCTATCTCTCTGCTAGGGGTGCAGGGGTATGCTCAGGGTGCCCTCAGTGTGTCACCACACCACCCTGTTTTAAAACTGTTTTAACGTCTTACTCCACATTTCAGCAATACGACGTCTTTTCAAGTCATTTCACGTTTTCACCAATATTCTCCAACGTATTAAATGTATTTTGAAAGAATTGCCTTCAAAGACAGTTTGTAGGGTCTGCTGTGCATATTTTGGCTTAAGTGCTGAGACAATCTGAAAATATATACAAACTGCGCTGATCAAGGATGAACTTTTGTACACTCATCACAGACGGCTTCTAAAAGGGACCCAAGGGCAGTCAGACCTTATTAGAATACTACCAGAGATAATTAGATCCAATCCAAAATGAGGTTTCTGGTCTAGACTCAGTTTGATAAAACTAAGAACATTGGTTTTCAAAACGTGTGGTGAGTGATCTTAACCGCTGTCATCACCATGGTTACACATAATGAAATACTAAGTCATTGGTGCCTATAAGAGCCTCACTCTTATCTTCGCCACTTATTATGGTCACAATTACAACAGCTCTGGGAAATGATTCTGCTGAGCGAGCAGCAGCAATCAGCGATGAAGGATTTTTCTCACTGTTATGACTCAATAAAGATTACAGGCTTGACAGATAACTCACTGCACGATATTCTTGACTGATTTCCTGTTTAGGAAAAAAAAAACACTCTTACCGAGTCTGTAAATACTTGAGAAAACAGCAGTGCTTTGTCAAGTTCAACACGGAGCTCTTCTGTGGCGTTTGGTGTCCCAGATAAAGGAGCTGTGTTTCTGTTGTGTTATTATGGAGATCAAGCAGTTACTCACTCAGGTCCCGCTCAAATCTGATTAAGACTTTTATTTTGGTGAGAAAAAACAAAAGTCTCGCATGTGCTCCGCATTTCTCTTTTAAAATCCTGCTGCTGACAGTTTTTTTTTTCTTTTACAGCAGCTTAAACTGCAGAGGTTGCTGCCAAGGTTACAAGCACTGTGGACTGGATATCTGCAGAATCATGGCCAGAAAAACTTATAGGGACATCTCTGTTATGGTTAACAATAATCTTAATGCTTTTCTGCACGGCTGTTTGTCTAAGTGAAACATGTGAGAGCCTCAGTTAGCATCGGTTAATTTAAGACAAATGATTTATGCGAAAATATTTTGGGAAGCATTTCCCTGTGTCCCCATAAAGTTACACCTCTGCTCTTGACTTGCAAAACAATTACTTTTCCCCCTCTGGTCCTGGTGCGGGCAGCTTTGTTTCAACTTGTTTCTTTCGCTGCATTTACAGTATGTAAAACCCTGATAAACAATGCAAATTTATCATGCAAAATAGTAATAAAGCAAAAGACGTATGATCCCCTGTGCTTCCTGAAACCGTCTGTTATCTCCCACACAGCTGCTGACAAAGACCACCCAGGATTTCTTCGACCAAATCACAAAGCAAATTAACTATGAAAGAAGACTCATGATCCCCGGTGATTTCGGTTCTGCCATTAACGCCTCTTTCCTACCTCAGACACCCAGAATAACAACACTCAATCGCAATTCACACAGCAGCTCTAGTCAGCCAGGAGGCAGAGTCACACACTAAAATAACAATAAAAACACAAGCCAGCTCCCTTGAGTGTTAATGCTTCAAACAAATCATCCTTTCTCACACTGCTTCTTAATTAAAAAAAAAACCTACAACACATACACAGCAAAATAAAGGAACTGCATGCACGTTTAGGTTTAAAGAAACAGCCTGAACATATAACCCAGTCTGACCCCGCCACAAAGCAATGCAGCAATGCAGCAATGCAAACAATCACTGGCTGTATTTCTTTTATAGCAATACATGCTTTGATCGCAGAGTTGAACGAAAACCCTCGCCGAAAGAGGCTAATTAATTTCCTAGTGCTGACGTGCATCATTTCTCCACAGGCAGTTTTACCACATTCCAGCTAGGCTACCATACTTTGGCTACATTTGTGCTGCTGTGAGGCGTCCGCTGGTAAAGATGTCAAATGAGGCTACATGCTGCAATGCACAAGAGTGCCATGCTAGTTTCCCCCTGTTCACTTCAATTCGGCAAGAAAATCCTTGCCCTTCTTGAAAGAAGCCTTCAGCTCATCCAGGGTGTTCACCACAAGCTTCTCCTTGATGACACACAGATTGCTTAGCCCAAAGTTGCTGTTCTTCCCAGGAGAATAGGCATGAAGAAGTACTTGCGCTCTTCGGTCTCCTCAGATCTGACACAGGAGCACTCCACCAGACCAAATTGAGGCTGTACTTATGTGGTGCTTGAGTTAGGCTATATTGGATTAAACAAACAAGATATAATGTGCTACTTGTGGTCTTTACTATAGACATGCATACAATCTGAAAGGTGGAGCGATAAGCAGACATGATCCTGTGAAACTGTTCCGTGTTCATCTGACATACACACTGAATTGGCTCTAAATGTTTTCTCGCACACAGCTGCTACTGTCGAGCAGCAACTACGCTGGATGAGAGATGAATCGTGGTGGTTTGTGAGTTTCCTGACCATATAACTGTTTTATATGGGCTATAACAGCTATATGGGCATAAAAACTGCAGAGCATCAACACAAGACTGTGTGTATGAGGTGAACATTTTAACCGAAGTAATGACTAATTTAGCCTAATATGGCTATCAACGATAACAGTCTGTGGCTGGCTTTGAGGATAGGATAGCCACGTTGTGTCAGCTAATCGACCTGTGATGAGTGATATCACCAACCAACTTTATGTTAAACAGGCAAACTAAACACTGCCACTAGAGAGGGCCTTGGGCAAGTATTGGACAAGATGAGATGTTCTAATGATGAAAAATATTTCCCATATTGTCATCCCACGATCTTTTGGTGCGAGCTTGGCTAAAAATCTGGATTGTATGATCCAGTACATGATCTTTTAACCATGAACATGATCTTTCCCTAAAAGTAACCAGTATCCGAACCCTAACCAAAGATTAGAAATGTAATTTTGACCAACAACTTGGGGATGAGGATTTCATTTGGTGAGTAACAGTTTTTCTTTCTGTCTTTATCATCCTCTCCTCCCAGGACCTCATGCTGATTAAAACTCTGCACCACCATTCTCGTCTCAAGCTTCTGCTATCATTGATTTCGGTTGTTGTCTTTTACCCTCAGTCTCGAATATTTTGTTTCGTGAGCCCTTTCAGTTTCTAATGACGAGAGAAACTCAGGTATTACTGCTTAAACTAAACCACAGAGGAGAACGAAATACACAAAGACCCAAACAACACTAAAATATGCATGGACCCTGGAGCTGTGCACAAATACAGAATCCGTCTTCTTCACTTTCTTTCAGACGAAATGTACCAACACCATTCCTCACAGAGTTATCAGCAAAGCTACAAACCACAAAAAGATGTTTTAGATGTTTAGATTTCTTATTTCTAGTTCCCTTGCAAAATCACAGACAGACACGATGCTCTAAAACAAAATAAGGATGCAAATAGTTCTGTTTACCCTGTCGCAGATTACCTCATCATCTTCAGATAACAAAGATGTTTTACCATGATAATGGTCAACATCTGAAGAACGTAACAGGTACTTTTCTCATAATACGCTAATTATCTTGGAAAATCAAATGTCGTTATCCAATAAAAAAAAAACTATAGCTTTTGTTTTTCCGTGAGATCAAGATGATTAACCCAATATCTTAAGAAATCTACTTTTCTCGAGATAATGAGATAATTAAAATCACAAGAAAAACACAGTTATCCCAAGATCAGGAAATTATCTTGAGATAATAGAAAATGTTAATTTGCTACAACCCTGGATAATTAGCTCATTATTATCAGTATCTACACAACACATTCCCAAGTCCAAGATATCATTAGTTAATTATAAAGGCGTTACAGGAAATATATAAAAAAAAACGTTTCCACAATGAGAACATCACTATTTAGGAGTCAGTCCTGGATCAAGGTTTAGTTTGAATTTATTTCACCCAAGATAAGATCATCATAACTTAGCGATAACCTCTGCTGTCGAACAACACTATCCGCCACGACTAGTCCCATCCATGGATGTTTTTTTTTTTTTTTAGCTGTGACTTTATGTAGCAAAATATGTTTGAAATTTCAGATTCTTTTGCTTTAATGACAGCTTTGCACACATTCTCTCAAGCACTTTCATTTGAAATACTAGCCATGAAATAAAATAAATCAATAAAAAGAAAAAGAACTAGCCAAGAGGCTAGATTTTTGTCTGTACTCCACTTGACTGGATCTATCTCTAGTGTTATCATCGTAAACTGTGTATGTGCAGGGCTACAATGGAAAGACTGGCAGGAAAATGAATGGTGAGAGTTCAGTTGAAAGTTCAATTGCAATCATGACAACATCAAATCTTTCTCACTGACACTGAAATAAAACTTTAAAAGTGAAAAATGTGTTTTCACAATACTTTAAAAGCTGCGTGTTTAATCAACCATCGGTTTTAAAAGGCGGTGCCGTGGGAGAGAGGAGAACAGATATGCTGCAGTTCAGACTAAAACAGATTTAACGTTGCTGCTTCCTCCGACGAGCTTTGTGTTGAGCTTGAATCACAAACAGCTGTACTAACTCGCACACAGTGCTGGATTTACCCAAATTAATCAGGAGAGGGAGGCTGGGTGGATGCTGGGGGGCGCCAGGGGAGCCAGTTGAGTTTTCCATTAATTCTGCCTCTAAAATCTATAATTAAACAAAGAGACATTTTTTTTTATCTTTGGTTTTTATGCTTTTTTTTTTAAATCTTCAATCACATTTTTATGCACCTAGGTCTACAGAGGAATCATGCTGTATGTGTTAAAAAAGAATTTTAATCAATCCAATGATCCAATTATTCATCCATCTCTCCATTTATCCATCCATCTCCACGCCCCCTCATCCAGCTCTGTTAATGGATGAAACAGTGTTTAGAGAAGCTGTATAGCTGAATTTTTGTCGACTTGCTTGATGGGAAATGCTGCCTGAGCTGCAGTTATCTCTTCTTCCTCTTTCTACTCATCCTCTTCTTCTGTTTTCTTCTATCCCAGCTTCATCGCTGACTGATCAGCCTTCCTCTTCCTCGAGTTCTTCACTGCTGTTTGTCTTTCCTCCCCCACTTTCATCTTCCTCCATCTCATTTTTTCATCCTCTTCCCTTTCCTTTTTCCTCCATCATGTCTTCGTCCCCTTTTCCATTCTTTTCTCGTCTTTTCTCATCCCTCTTCCTTTCTTTCTGCCCTTCTTCTCCTCTCATCTTTTTGTCTTTCGTCTTTCTCTTATCCTGTCCTCCATCCCTCATCTTATACCCTCCTTCCATTTCCTTTACTCTGGCCCTCATGTCTTCCTCCTCTCTCCTGCTCTTCCTGCCTCAAATTTTCTTTTATTTCCTTCTTGCTCCTTCTTCTCTCTCTCCTTCATTTTTCTCCTTTCTTTCCTCTTTGTCTTGTCGCTTCCTCTCTTATTCCCATACCTCTGTTTTTCCTTACATCCTTTCCTTTCTTTTCTTCCTTTTTCTTCTTCCTATTTCTCGACTGTGTCCTTTTTTGCCCCTCTTCCTCTTCTCGTCCTCCATTTTCCATTTCTTGCTTCTCTTCTTGTCCACCTTTTCTCTCCCTTCCTTCCTTTGTAATCTCTTCATTTCTTTGTCCTTTTTTCTTGTCCTCCTCTTGTCTTCTTAATTCCTTTCCTTTCCCCCCTCTTTATCGCTTTCCCTTTCCTCTCTCTTTTCTTCCTTGTCCTTCCCTTTCCCCCATCCTTGTCCTCGAGTCCCCCCTCCTCTCCGCTTCCTCCTCCCCTCCTATTAAATCCAACAGTGAGCAGCCACACTGACAGTTTTTTTTTCCCAGACAGAAATCATCCCTGTCTTTATTGTCAGGCTGCTGAAAGAGGAGGCATTGTGTGTGTGGCGGTGTGTGAATCTGCAGACAAGCTGTGGTTTGTAGAGTGTGTGTTTGTGTTTTTGCGAATGGTAACCCCCCCCCCCCCCCCCCCCCCCCTCCACCACCACCCCCATTTTCTCTCTCCAGCCTCTCTCATCTCTCTCTTTTTCACTCTACAGTATCGCCATAAGAGCGCACACAAGCACAAACACACACACACACACACACACACACCACTTAGCTTCCTATTGAATGACAAGCTCTAATGGCATGACATTACTCACTGCCATAATAACTCCTGCTGCTGCAAAACATTTGAAAACTAACAACCACTTTCTTTCCTTCAACAACACCACTGCTGCACAATCAGCCATTAACAATAATTATGTTAGCCTAATTCTGCATAAATTAATCTCCCAGAGTTGCAGTGTTTGCAAGCAGTGTTTTCATAATGATATAATTATAAAGCGTCTGAACTGAGACAGACATCACAGGCATTCAATTTGGCAGCTGACGTAACACCACAGACACTTTCGGTATACAAGAGACTCAATCAGGTTACTGCAGGGAAATCTGAAACCTTTAAGATGGCAGAGCTCACTGGCCAAAAACCTGCCACAGAAATATTACTTACAACGTACAGTACAACGGAGGTAAACAGAAAATGCCTGGGACCTATTATCTCTTCAAAGTGACATTTTAATAATACAATAACCCCAGATGTGGCTGTTAGGTCCCAGATGTGGACTGCTAACCCCTTGCTCCAAGAAATTATGTTTGTCCAACTAATTTTACAACAGCAAATATGTATGAAGGAAACGTAATGCCTCCCAGATTATGCTTTCAGCAGCACAATGAGAACATATTTGCCAGATTGCGAAACACTTCCTCTTTTAGCTCACTGATTTGATTCTCTGGCTGTAGCTACACAGACAGTTTGTTCGTTTTTTACCATGAAAGATTCATTCAGACATCATCTGTTCTCGCTCTTTGTAACTTTCTGTTCCAGGTAACCACAACAATTGTGTAACACTTTACAGCACTAGGTCACACATGATTTTGGTGAAAACTGGATCATATTTTCTGGTTTTCCCACTGATTTGGCTGCTGCCCATCAACTCTCTGTGAGTGTTGTAAAGTGGACAGTGAAGTAAACTATAGCTGCTGTTAGCAAATATTAGCTCAGTTTGTTAGCTGGGCTGCCTGGACTGTGAGCTCAAAACACAGATGGTGTTTTAGTGTTTGTACTACAGCCGTTTTGGACCACCAGGAACAGGTGGTTTTAGATAAATGCTAACAGGGGGGATGGAGCCAGTGTTGTGCTCAGCATCCTCTACAGATACAAATATAATAACAGAGAAAGACCGAAGAGGATGTTAAGAGAGGAAACAAAGGGTAAACCCCTTGTGTCTTGTGTGTCTTGTGTCTTTGGTGCACTATCATTAAAGAGAAACCAGGAATTTTTAGATAAACATAACCCTGAATTATGATACCCTACATATTCTCTGAAGAAAACCTGATATGTACAAAATCTCTTTCATGCTGTGAAGAACACTTTAAAATATTCTAAACCAACAACAAACATTTTTTTACTTGGACAAATTTCAGCCATTCATTTATTTCCCATTCATTTTCCACCATTTTTCAAATGAAAGAATCTTCAGTCTGTTTTTAGATAAGACACTCGCTGTCTAAGCAGAAGAACTAGAACCCCCCGAAGGCACAAGATGTTGGAAAAGCTGCAGTTAAATAAAATATGAAAGGCAAAAAAGAGGGAGATATGAGGTGACTCTTAGAAGGTAATGACAGATGCTCGGCTGCGATATTATGATGCATTTTCTTTATTTTAGTGTTTCCTTCAGCAGTGGAGGCTGTGGTGAATAAATGCAGTGGAAAACCTGCCAGCCCGCAGAGCAGAACGCGTTGGCGTACTGTAGTACCATGAAGCCTTTTCACACTGGTTGGCATTGATTCTTTGATACCTACAGTAATGGACTCTCAGTCCAGCAGCCTCCACATGAGCTGTTGTACTACTCTGAAAACACACTTCTGTGCCTCAAGTAGGGAACAATGTCAAAAAACAACTAGTAGCGGTGCGGTTTACTCGACATGCACTTGTTCTTGTACTCCTGTTTTTGAGCTATTATCAAGTCGAATGGAAAATAAAAACATTTCTGGCTCTGATGATGCAGATGATTGACCACATATTTATTGAGGAACTAATCCATTAGAACTGGATCCATGTATTCATTATAAAATGTCTCACTAGATTTCCTTCCTCTGTCTAAACATTTGTCTGCATCCTTTAAAAAAAACCTCAGGAAACAGTTAGAGGACAGACGGCCACCAAGATCATTAGGGATCTTACTCTGGGGACCATGAACATCAACAGCAATTCTCCTAAGACTGTAGGCTGTTGTTGTTCAGATATATCATGACCAATATTGGATGGACTCGTCAGAAATCCACTGAGCTGTTTAGCATTTATATAGTTAACATGACATAATCATTTGGCCACAATCCAGTGCCAGTGTTGTCAGTATATTGAAAGCTGTGAGCCGCAGCATTAAAGTGGTGAAAGAAAACAACAACACAACAGTATCTGAAGCTCTCGTTTGTACTGGTCATCAACGCCATGCTGGGTGTGGCGATCCTGATGCGGGTGCTTGAATGGGTGATGGGTGAATAGTGAATTAGCACCTGTGACAGACAACTGGCAGACAAATCTCGTTCTTCATTATCTTCATTAGCTTCATTATCTGGTGAGAAGACACAATAACAGTCTAGAGGTGTGTTCAAATGGAACACAATGCAAATTATAAAATGCGCTGAAATTGCATGCAATATCAATGGGAAGATGTCAGTGGGCATTATTATGTGCAACTTTGACTAAAACTAGTTGCATGAGCTAAAAATGTTCCTGTGCTTATTGTAGTAAATGCACACAGATAATAGGGAAATGGAGAGAAACAACTGAAGAAGTCTCTGGTCGAGTTCTGAGATTATTACAAGCTGACATAACCATGTTTCCAACCGAATGTGCAAATTTTTCACAGAATATGCAGAAACTCTGCTAAAGAAGACACACATTCATGCATATGCATTATCCTCTATCGAGTCGAGGATATCTACTATCCTCCACTTGTGATATTTAATAAATTATTAAAGGTTGGTCTGACCGAGATAAGAAGTAGGAGCCGATACTCCAGTCAGGAGCAATTATAAAAATGGCTGTCAAACTCATTTTAAGTGACCTCAAGTGAGCTGGACCACAATATAACTATTAGAAATAATGTATAAATAACAACAACTGCAAATGCCCCCAGATCTTTTAGTATATAGAAGTCCAAGTACATCATGAAAAGATTCACCATTAAGAACCATCCATTCACAATATTCAACATCTTTAAATGCAACGCCAATATGTATTTGTTGTTTTTTTCAGAGAACTGTACTTGTCAGGGTTGCAAAGCAGCATTATACGAGCTACTTTAATCTCTTCCTGAAACCTGGCACCATGCAGTACTTCAACCAGAGAGCTGAAAATGTCATTTGCTGTTGTGGTGTCATTGGCACCAACTCAAGAAACTCTTGTCAAGCTGATGGCAAAAAATCACTTGTCAGGGCACAAAATTTCTACAGTCTACATCATGCATGTCTTCACAAACTCACCCCCAGAATATGGCTTTGATGCTGATAATATTTTGTTTGTAATAAAGCACAAGCAACTTGCACAAATTGAAAATGCGCACAGTGCCTCCCTTTGCAGCAAAATACCATTTGAATCAACAGGATCAAGCTAATAGTCAAATTCATCTGATTGAGGCAAAACAACTTTATTTGCTTTCTGTCTGAACACACCTTAATAGTAATATGAAATTATTTATTATTATTTCTTTTACCTTAGAATGTGGCTTATATATCTGTCCACCACGTTAAATCACCAGAAGTGAAAAACTTAACACTGGCTATAGACACATTTCGCATTTATCGTGACTTTGACTGCCACCCTAAGTTTGTGTCGAGCAATGCAAGGTGCAGGCCGTTGAATGTAAAGGGTTTCAGAGTGCAGTGCTGTCATTGCTGTGTTGTGTCTGAAGCGGCATTATCCTTTAAAATCACCACGTCTTTTGGGTGAAACGTGAATTTGTTCAGGACAAGAAGAATTAAAACTCTTTCTTTTATACCTGCAGATCTTCAACACAAAGTTTTTCTCAGGATGGTTGATGAGATGAACCCAGGCATATTAATGAAGTTAGGTGCTAAAGAAAAAAAGACTTTCAAGGTCACCTCCTCATTTTGAAAAACTTCTGAAGCTTCAGACTTTTCTCAAATTCACCAGGGGGGATAATTTTGCTGTCTGCATGTCTGGTTTACATGTTTTCAACCAATAATCTCCTGTCAATCACCTCCCAGTAGAGACGACAGACAAGACCAAAGCAAAACTCTGCTAGCATTAGTCTTTACGGTTTAGCACTGAAATTAAAGCTGCATTTCTTCCCTGAGCTTTATGGTGATGATTTTCTTAGGAACAAAATTAAGGGAAAATACATTTTTTCCCCAAATAGGTAAGAAGAATATTCTTCAGGGATGGAAAATGTTGAATAAAAAATGAGCATGACCCTGAGCACATCCTACTTGCCCACTTGTGAGTTGGATTGTAAAAAGATGTATCTCACTGGAGTGCATAATCTCATGTTGCACCTGGAGATCTGAATAAATACCCACCATAAAACGCTGGCTAACAACAGTGTTATTTCTAGTCCTGAATTCAAAGCAGCTTTCTCCCAAAAGTCCACGAGAAGCAGCACCTCTTAAGATATGTTTTCACCAATAACTGAGCTGAAGTGTTCAGCTCTCCCTGCAAAGGGAAAGCTAAATAATGTAATGATTTGTAATAATAATAATGTAATGAGTAAAATTGACAGATAACTGATAATAAAAAAACAGTCCTTAAGATGCCCTAATTTACATTGTGCAAAAAACATAAAGACATCCACCAAATGTCGAAGCTGTAAATGATTAATGAGTATGAAAGTCTGGAGAACAATTGTTTTGTCCTCAGTGTTGGCCCAGTATCCCTCATATTCACTCTTTTATAATCGACAAACTGCAAGTCTAGGGCTCCTTTTTAGCCTACTTTAGCTACATTGTTTTGGTTTTTTGGTTCAGTCCCAGTGTTTTCATTAAACAAAACATGATAAACTCACTGTACACTACGCCCAGCAACAAACACCAGACAAACAGTTAGTGTAGAAGCCAGATGATTTTCTCAGGAGTTAGAGACCTAATATCTCTAGGCAACGGTCCAAGAATTTGGTGCTGGAAGACCGAAAACCAAAATGACACAAATACAACTCCAAATTTAACGATAATGTTGAATGTGTAAATAGGCAGCTGTTTTGCCATATCAACTTTAAGGTGATAATACCATGTTATGTTTTTGCAGCTTGCTCCACCACCATTAATTTGCCAAAAAATGTATCGATACCTCTACTAATGCTAACAATACTTTGTTTTCCACAACCTTAGACACTAGAGGAAAGAATAAATTCATAATTGTTGGGATGGGACAATAAAAAAATCATCAGTATTCTACCTGAAATGCATGCTTGGAGTTTGTCATCTGATTGGATGATATCACATTGTGTTATGGCTTAAGTTCGAGCTGGATATGCATTTGGTTTTGTTTTTTCGGATAAGCTCTGCACTGAGACACGTGTTGTTCAGTAATGCAGTGGTCTCAATGTTAAGCATGAGGCGGCGACATTTTTTCATTCGGTAGTGTCAGATGCAGCCGTCAAATTTGACTGCTCTGGATGTTGAGATTCGTCATTGTTTTAGACTGAAAGGTACAGACCTTTTTAAATCAATGCTCACTCCTGGTAGGAGTGTGATTATGAGTCACAGTTTAACAGCTGTAAATGATTTAAAGTCTTTGCACATGTCAGATCTGACGTCTGAGCACATGTGAGTCAGATCCAGTTTAGACACATCAAGAGTTAGGAGTCAGACACACAGTCTTGCACCTTCAGAAAATTTGTTCAGCGTTTTTGGAGAGACATCTGACTGGCTGGTCGTTAGATAACTGTCACATCACGCTGTCTGACTGAGGCCCGCTCCAGCCAATATACTTGAATGAAAGCATTAACAACATCAAAGTAGTGATTATCAGCCTCTGGTGCAGACTGGACACATGTGACGTGGGTTTGAATCCTTCTAAGGACCAGTAACCTTTTTCTGATGATGACGTGCTAAGTAAGCGATCCAGTCGAAGAGCCAGAAGGTTAATAAACATAAAAATTATGATTACATTTGACACATTTTTCTGCCTCATTCCATTGAAATGTGTTTAATGCTTTCTAGATGTATATAATGAATTCAGTAGATAAAGAGCTGATTACAATTCACAACATCTCTGCGTTTGTCACACTGTAATAATCCATGTTGATTTGAGGCATCTTTAACACGTTTTTTTCCCTTTTTAGCACCATTAACACATAGTAAGTGTAATGTGGTGAACGGGAACAAGGTGCATTAAACCTCCGCTGCTGCTCTACCATCCATGTTGAAAATATAACCTGAGGCTCCATTTGAAGGTCAAATTGAAACAACAACAAAAAAAATACCAAAAAAAAAACGCTTAAATAATAATTTTGTATTTGTTGCATGAAGACGTAAAGAGAGCGTGGGACATTCACATATACGAACGTCTGATACATTCAAAGTCTGGCCAAAGGAGTTCACAAAATGTTGATTAAGCCAATAAGAGTCTCTATGTATTATCTCTGTGTTTTTAAATGTTTTTAAATCATTTTGAATCAGCCAGCAATAATTGGTTTGCTAGAACAAAAGGGTGGAGCAACCACAGCAACGGAGCAACACGGGCTATGGCGGAGACATTTGTCATTGTCCGTGTCGACAGTGTTTGTGTAATTACTTGTGCCTGTACTGCAGTCTTTCGGCATATTATTTGTATTTCCTTCACATTAATGCGTTTATATCAATTTATAAATGCAATATCTTTACTAAGAAAACATGCAGTGATTATAAGTGTTTTTCTCAGCTGTAAAATTGGGAGACGTTTTGGCCTGTTGGCTCTAAATCCTCAAAATATTTAGTGAAAAAACTGTTACATCACTTTGCTTTTCGCTTTGCTCCAGGCTGTTATTCACTAAGATGACTGTAAGCGCACTGATGCAAACACAAAAATAAAATCATTTTAATAACCTGATATATGTATCGTCTTGTAATATATTACATAACATTACATATTTCCAATGGCTAATGTTAACAACTTTATGTACTATAATGTTAGAAATAACATTGATTATGAATAAAAAATAATATCTGTTTCTGTTTTGATAAATATTTGGTTTAATAAACTATAGAACAAGATGTCAAAGCTAAGAACTAACTAGCTGTAACCTGACTTCTGACTTGGAAGATGTAAGTTTTGCCATGTTGTTTTCGTGCTCATTTTATAGTTAAGCCTGTTGAACTTAGTTGCTGCTGTAATGTAAATTTAGTTGATAGACATGCCCTGAAAGTAAAAATAGTAGAAATGGTATTCATTTGCTTGGCAACATTTTTATTGACCAATTGATTGGTTAAAGAGTTGGGACAGTTTCATTCAGTTTCAATTGGTTGGTTGACTACAGCCGTGTAGCTGTCAGTCACATTTTGATTACTGTAATATCTACCAGTTTTGCCAGTGAAAATATAATAATAATATTTAAGAATCTGTGTGATGAATCTTATTTAGCTGTAAGACGAATCACAGCAACTATAATGCAGCTATAGCAGTTTATAATTCAGAAGCCTTTCCCTTCAGCGGTACGTGTTTTCCTGCATGCGCCTCTGCTGATCACTTCTCCATGCTGATGCACGCTCACTCAGGATTCAGCTGTTTATATGCAACATCACACCCCGATCACCCCGAACTCTCCCTAAATAAACATCTGCACTGGAAACCGAGCATTTGCAAACCTGTTAGAACCCACCAGGTAAACAGGACGATGGTTTCACAACATCTCAGCGCCGTTGTTACACGGAATGATGTTTCCATACAAGACAATAAACCCGCTCAAGAGTCCCGAGGAATAACCGGATATTGACAGGCATGTTAACACTCCTGAGGGATTATCAGAATTCAAGATAAACCAATAAAATCCAACAGGAGCAGAGTGTGTTTGTTGTCTCAGCTTCATACAGCCTGCAGGGATCCAGACTGACAGACTGAAAGTGAGAGCAGAGCAGCCGCTGTCATTCACAGACAAACTCAAGTGCATCTTATTGTCATGCAGATGACAGTCTGATCTTCAGCAACCGCAGAATTGTTTTTATTTCTGTCATCAAAGCTGGGTCAGATTTTAAATGGTCGCTTGATTCATTTAGCTGTAATTTAAGGTTTTGTTTTTTTATTATTATTATTATGTCTCCAGAGATAGCAATGTTGATCAGTCAGTCCAACACTTTGGTCCAGGCTAAAATATGTCCACAACTACCGGTTGGTTGGCTTGCCATGACACATTCATGGTTTGCAGAGGATGAATCCTAAAGACTAATGATCTTCATTATGAGGTCAAAATAATAATATTTCCAATACTTAAGTTCATGTATACCTGCAAAACATGACGTTTTCATCAGCTGTGCTTTGTGTTTAGTGATAAGTAGTTGTTAATATTAACATGCTAACACGCTAAACTAAGATGCTAAAGATGGTAAATATTATAGCAGCTAACAACCAGCTCAAACCACTGCTGTGCCTGAGTACTGTGCTGCAGGAGTATAGTGAAAGCAGTGTGTCAGAGAGCCCCAGAAGCTTCACACAATTTCCAAAATTATTCAAGTAAAACTGAGGAAATTGACTTAAAGGTGCAGTGTGCCAGATTTAGAAATGGAATATGATGTACAATTACTGTTTTTATTAGTGTACTATAGGGGTGTCGTGCCACCATGTTGAATTGCCATGTTTCTACAGAACAAACAAAATGCTCGCCCTAGATAAGCTCTTTTATGTTTTTTTGCAACCACACTTCTTTTTCAAGCTAGGAAGGAGAGTGCGAAACAAGCGGCTTCTAAATCCAACACACTGGTCCTTTAAAGCATTACAATACACTTATGCATGTATAGCACAAGTGAAATGTGAGCCGTTACACAGCCTGCGTAGACAGCTGTATTGATTAAAATGGGAGTATATCTGCTCCATAAGACGTGTGTGAGACAGGCAGACACTGAAAAACACAGACGAAACGCCTCCTGTGTAAACACACTGTGAGGTATCGGTGAAATATATTTAATATACGGCTCTGTTTAGTAACTTTGTTTAATCAGAATGCCTTTCTATATAAGGCCCTTATATCCACGCTTTATACAAGTATTTTATGTATTCAGTGCTTCCACAGTTGATCATCTGTCATCTGGGTTGTAATATAATCCAATGATATGAATGAATATCATGATACAGTTTCAATTAAATGCATCATAAAATCTCATATTCTGCTTTTTATTTCAGTTGAGTAGCTTTGAAACTCTGAAAATGGACACAGCAATGAAAGTGTGTCTTTCACTTAATCATTAAACACACCCAACCTCACGCCGAGGTGCGAAATGAGCAGTGATGTTTACGGCGTTTTGAATCGTGAATGTTACAATCGACACCGACTCTTTGTGGTACAAGCAGGAGGGAAGATGAGTGCAGAGTGGACTACTGTCTCAGAGCAGGTGGAGTCTGGCTTGGATTTCATAAATAAAAAGGAATGTGGCGTTTCAGCCGTCACACTTCTTGCTGTTTTAAAACCAGACGCAAAGACCATAATGGCCGTGTGACATGATGACAGTGCAGCAAGCGGCGTGTTCAACTAATCAGTTGTAAGAAAGGATTCATTTGATGACTGGGTGAAGGGGAGAACTGTCAATCATTGATCATCCAGTTGATTCAAAAAGGCTCCTTTCCAAAGCAAATATCATTTATGTCTTTCCTGTTTGTAACAAACCTTAGCAGACATTTTAATCAGTTAGATATTATGAATGTAATTAGATTAACCTGAGCTGTTCCTGCAGACATTTCCATGACATCAGAAGGGTTTTCATGCTAGTAAAAGCAGTGTTTTGGCCCGCATTTATTTTACAGGATTGGTTGTTTCATTTTTCCCAATACCCATTGAGACAGAGTTTCTTCTTTCTCGTTGCTTGTTCTTCCCATAATGTCTGTACTGATACCCACACTAGATTACTAGATTTTGCTTTAAGGATTATCAACACAAACACAAAACAATAAATTAAACTTACAGCAAATGCAGCAGCATGTGGTATTATATCAACACAACCAGCTGTACAAGATCTCATCCTAAAACACATTCTCAAATGGTCAGAGTTACAAATCAAGAAATACCTTAACAAGGAATATGTTAACAAGTAGGTCAAAGTCTTTGTCTTGTTTTCTCCTATTCATTATTAATTCTGTTCGATTCTAACTATGTCTTTTGTCTTTAAGTTTTTTATACAGGCACATTTCTGTCCAACAAGGTGAGTTTAAAATAGCTAAAATTACTGGTTTATATAAAGATGGTGGCCATGGTGAAGAGACACCAGTACTGACTGTCAGGGTGCAAAGAGCGGTATCAAAGGTTGAAGTCAAACACTTTTTACAACCCAACCATCCGCCTAGAGCTCTTCAACGCCATGACAACATCAAACGAGACTAGAGTTATTTCTCACATGAATTCTTGCCAGTAAAATTTAAGAAGTGGGATTTTTTTTATTTTTCATATCTGGACAAACTGACAGTTGTATTTTTCAGGTGACGACAGTCTCCCATTTGAGATATTATACTTATGTATTCTAATGTCCAATAAAGTCTAAAGGGGGAGGGCGTTAGCAAAGCATGACAGCTCCTTCATTAACAGACTGCTACTGCTGCTACATGGCTTCATCACATTTCTTGTTTATGAGTTTATGAGTAATCAGTAACGTTAATATTATTATCATCAATATTATTGCTTACATCTCAGCTTTTAATTTCACCGAGGACTGTGAGAAGAGTTTATATGATAAGTGGACATGTTTCTGTTTTTTCAATAGTGAGGAATAAATTTATAGCTGTCTTACTTTTATATTATTTTTATTTAAATAAGTCAAACTCAAATGCATTTGAGGTTAATATCTGTCTAAAATTTGCAAGATACTGTAGATACAATTTAAAAAAAGGAAACATCTGTTCAAGCATAAGGAAAAGGAGACAAAGAATGTGACCACAGTAATCAGTTCTAAGTTTGGGCTCTTGTTTGAAACTATTTAAAAGACAGAGACATCCACAGTTGAACATCACACTGTCCATATGAGGCTTTGGAAAGCCAAAATAGATTATTATTGTGTGTGTATTGTTTGTGCCAACACTCACAAAGCTATCTTTAAATCTTTCCCGACTAATTAATACTAATACTAATTCATCTCAGTTATTAATGTCTGTGGTGTAAAAGCTTCTGGAGCTCCACTACAACCATCCCAGGACTCTAAAAGTCTTCAGTGGAGGCCAGATTACTGTTGACAGGGAATGAATTACAGTCACCACAGAGCTCAGGGTGAGCATGTGTGTGTGAGTGTGTGTATCACCGCCGAATGGGAATCCTTCAGATCAACAAATAAACAAAGCAGCCGGGGCAGGCCAGCGTTCCTCCTGTCAGCAGCATCTGCCAGCAGCAGGGAGGACGCTTCGGTTTTTCTTCGGTTTTCTGCCTCGTCTAATCCTGCATCAGTAAAAAAAAAAAAAAAAAACTACAACCCCAAAACTCCTTCTAGACATCCTCCATCTGTTTCTTTCTTTCCTGTGTCTGTCAGACTCTTTCAGCTTGTGTCCTCTGCTGTCGTGTCCAATTCCTCCCTCTCTATCAAACGTCTCTTTTCTCCCCCCCACTTCACCTCACCACCCATCCCTCCATCTTCTGCCATCTTTGTCTCTCCTGCAGATGACTTGTTTAAACCCAAAAAAATGATTTCACAAGTGGCAGCATCCCCTGCTGTCCCCTTAAATGACTAGAAAATGGACCCCAGAGTGGCTTAGTCAAACCTCAGCAGTCCAACCTGTCAACCTGCAGTATTTATGTCTTATCTAACAAGATTTTGACCCACGCTGATCCCACACCTAAACACCTGATTCACTTCGTGGGAATTTCCTCAAATGAAATGAGCAAACAAAGCCTGTGCGGATGCAAGAACAACAACAAAAAAAAAAAGCAGCATTCGCAGAAGAGGTTCATTCTTATTCCCTCACCTTTTGTTGAGCTGATGCTGCACATGTGAACAGTGTCTTTTCTGATCTCCAGTAAAAACAAGGAGGACTGGATTAAATGGTTCCGAGAGGAGGTGGAAGAGGAGGATGGAGATGGAGGACACACTGCTGCTACTGCTGCCTCCCTCCTCCTCTTCTTCTTCCTCCTCCTCCTCCTCCTCCTCCACCTCCTCCTCTCTTCATCTTCCCTCCAAAAGAAAAAAGACACACACACACACATACACACAAAACCCTCATCCCTGTACATCAGCATGGTAAATATCAGCAGACAGACAGTGAGGCTGGGAACAATGACACCAGCTGGGCAACAACAATAGGAAATAAATATCATGTGGCAGGCAGGCGGTCATCCCTCCATCCATTTAAACATTCCTGCTGTGTGTCTGCTGCTGTACAGGCTTCTTTGTGGCCTTAACACCTGCATCTGGCTGACTGTGTGTGCTCTGAATATCAAAAAATATTTCTTTTCTCTGCTGTTTCTGGTTAATGTTTTCAATAAAAGGCAGCAACTACTGAAGGGGGAGGTGAGGTGGTTGCATTTGAGAAGCGATGGTCTGCTGTGTTTACGTTGATGTGTTTTATTATTGGCCTCCAGACAATAAAAAAAAAAAAAAACCTGCCTACCTTCTCGGCTCCTCTGTGTTTCTTGGCCGCCGGTGTGTCGTCATGCTGCCGCCTGACAACAATAGCGCCACCGCCGCTTTTAACTCCACAATCCAGCGCGGTTTTATTGGCAGCTCCGCCGCCGTTACTCCCGCAGTTATTGTTATTGTTTACGTTGCTATTGTTGCAGTTATCTCCCATCATCCTGGAGTCCGGCGCGGCGCAGTGGCAGTGTCCGGGGCCGTCGCGGCACAGATGATGCTCGGTAAGGGCGGACGACGGGAGGAAGACGGAGGGAGGAGGAGACGAGCCATCGCCGGGTTTCTCCTTCCTCGTCCGGACTGGAGGTGCAGGAAGAACGGCAGCGTCCCTGTCCCTCTCCCTGTCTCTCTCCCTCTTCCAGCCCCGGATCACGTTCTTCCCCTTCCTCTCCTCCTTGCCTTTGGCGCAACTCGCAGGAGAGGCCGTGCTCACTTCAGAGACCCCGCTGTTGTTATTGTTTCCGCCGCCGCTGCAGCCGTCCGCGTCTCTGCTGACCGCTGAAATCATCTCCAGACCGTCTCCACCGACGCTGCGTCCTTGAGCCTCCCGACGCTGCTGCTGCTGCTGCTGCTTACCGACCCCGACGCACAACTCGCCGCCGCCGCGCACCGCGACGGCAGCCTCTGAATGGTCCTCCGGTACCTCTCGTCCCTCCCGGCCGGCTCGGCTGCGTTTAAGCGCGGATCTCCTCGGCTCCGACCCGCCGCCGCCGCCACTGCCGACAGGTCCCCGGGTCTGGAGCGAGGGCAGGGCCGCGTGTCTGTCGGCTAAGCCAGCGGCGTTGGAGGAGGAGGAGGAGGAGGTGATGGAGATGGAGGAGGCGGTGGAGGAGGAGGAAGAGGTGGAGGAGGAGACGGTGTGGTTAGGTGACAGCTCCCTGCAGTCCGTCAGCAGCCCTCCATTCTCCCCAGCTCTCAGGAAACGGTTCATCTCCTCCTTTCCTTGTGTCCTTTGTCGATCTTCACAATAATCAGCATTCAAGTCATTGTCAGCCGCAGTGTAGCAGAGAGCACCGAGCTATAGGTGGACACATGCAGGTCTGTTATAGGCTGCTGGATCAGGCCCGGTCCATCACAAACTACAACACAGGCTGAATGACAGCTGCGAATTTCTGTCAGAGACAGACAGTGCTCAGTAGGTAGGATAATATGGCCAAGGGCTCATTTGTAATAAAAATAAATGAATATAACAATAAAGTTTTAACTAAAAAAAAATACACATGAAACACTAAAGATAAAGTTAAACATATCTCTCAGACACATTGCTTTTCAAATAAGACAATATAGTAAAATAAGATGTGTCTTCTTGTTTATCTTCTGAAATAATTTTATCTTAGTGAATGCACTTTCTCTCCCGCCGTGAATATATATAATAACAAATATTACAGAAGCAACATTTGATTTTGAAAATCAGATTCCTTTCTGAAGATGACACTGGTCGGCCAGAGGGGGTGCTGCAGCATTTCCTGTATTGTCTAAACATCATCTCAGGTGAATGCCCTCGAAATCTACTGACCTGATGTGGAGCATCAGCCGCTCCTTCCTGAATCCTACAAATTGCAGTGATTGGTCACAGGAGGCGCTATGCTATCTTAATATGAGATATTACATCATCATACAGTGAGAACATTTTACATAGCAGCGCCCTAGGAGCTGTTAGGGTTTCAGTACCTTCCTCAAGGGCACCTCAGCAGTGCCCAGGGGGTGAATTGGCATCACAACTTCCAGTCCACCCTCCATACTTTTGGCCCTTTGGCCACCCTCTGGTCCAAGCCAAATCCCTACAGACTGAGCCCCTTCCAGTTGTCTCCAATGGCAATATCATCACAATATAATAATAATAATAATAATAATAATAATAATAATAATAATATATAATCCATCGTGGTCAGTAGTATTCTTAATGGTATTTCTGGGTTCCATGCAACACTTATGATACAGGACATGATGCACATGTTAATAAAAGGCTTTGCTTACAGTTG
The DNA here is from genome assembly GCA_023373845.1 of Nibea coibor. Lineage (NCBI taxonomy): Eukaryota > Metazoa > Chordata > Actinopteri > Sciaenidae > Nibea > Nibea coibor. The sequence continues at coordinate 7,989,850 of CM041737.1, read as the reverse complement.
ACTGAGTGAAGTGTGCAGTGACCCATGTGCATATTGCGCTTATTTTTATATTATTTGTCAAAGGAAAGATGTCATTATCATTGTCAATATCAAAGTGGCAAGTTCCCCAAAGCAGTGTGAGATGTTAATACAGTCAGTACAGTGATACAGTCAGTTACATGATAAACATGTTTTGTTTCTAAGAATATGTGGCCATTTGACAGAACTAAATGAAACTACAATATTTCTTTAAAGATATATAAAAAAAAAAGAAAAAGAAGTATTATTCTCGCACCAAATCATAACAAAAGTTCCTTCTATATAGAGCGAGTTATTAACAAAGACTCAACAATTCCCACCATGAGCGAGCACTTGGTGACAGTGGCAAGGAAAAACAGGCAGGAATAAAACGACATGAACAAAATGTGTGTCAGTCTAGGTTGTCTTTTTAACTTAGTGCTGTTGCGGTGATGAAGAAGTAGTGAAAGAGGTCCTGTCTCTCGCTCTCATTCTTTCAGTGGTTGTCTTTTGCAAACCTGAGCAATCAACAAAGACCACGCTTCATTCACTTTTCACTTCAAGGGATAAGTGGACTAAATAGACACATAGACAAATTTAGAACAGCACAATATATACCCAAGGAGCCCAAAGAGTGGATTGAGACATCTAATGAGTGAACACAACAAGTCTTTACATCAGACCGCACACAGCATTTTTTTCTTAGATGTGTGTGTGTGTGTGTGTGTGTGTGTGTGTGTGTGTGTGTGTGTGTGTGTGTGTGTGTGTGTTCAGTGTTACTGCAGCTGTCGAGGAGTCAGCCCACTCTCTTTGTGAAGAAATGTCTCCAGTAAGAATTAGACACAGAAATGAATTTGAAGTTTGAGGTTATTAGTTCTAGAGAAGCTCTTGACAGGATGGAAATTATGTACAATATGGGTTTGTGAAGCGACTCATATATCAATATTTTTAGTCCCAGTGTTTTGTGCCAATATCCAACCTTATTTGGCTTGGACCTCATTTATTCTGCCTCCCAAAGGACACACAGCTCTGTCATCTGCTCTCATTAGAATGTATTCCTTGCTACACTAAGAGAAGTACATTTTGAGTCGAAATTGTTTCTTTGTCAGGTACAGACAGGTCAAACAGACTTAAAAAGGAGCATCATACTTATAGGGAAGCATCAATCTATGATCTGGATCTGTAATCATCCCATTTTTTAAATTAAAAAAAAATGTTTTGCAGCCAAAGTACAAACACAGTTTGTCTATATAGAGCAGTGTCACTGATAAGATATTGCGGGCAGCACTAGGAAGAGGGTTCAGTAAAATGTCCACGGTCTATGACTGTTGCACACTGTACTGCCGGCCATTCAAACAAACAGAGCCTGAACTGTACAGCCAGTCAAACACAGTAAGACGGTGTTTATTTTGCAGGGTTTGAGAGGTGTGTCCACAACATGTCCTTCAGTATATATTGAGGGAAAGAAGGGAAGTACAGACAAACACGCACGAAATGATACAAACCAATGTGACATGGACTGTTGAACTGACTGGAAAAACACAGCAGGGCTGAAGGTGGGTTTATTCAAATCCCAGTGTACCACATGGCACAGTAAATTAGGTCAACAAAAGTACACAATTTAGCTCAGACAGCGGTCTCCCAAAGTGAGTCCATCACTGCAATGGAGAATTACGGCACAGACAACTTGTTTCAATTTAAAAGGAAGAACACAATGTCCAAACCTTCCTGTGCTCCTCCGTACAACACAACTGGACATCGTCATCATTGTCATCATCACTGGTAAGAAAATCACTGAAGCACTGAAAGTCTCCAGCATTGATATTAAGTGCTCTGTTCAATACTTTCCAGAAACTGAAGTGTTTCTGTAGGTGGAGCCTCTGTTTGCTTTAGTTAAGTCCATGCCAAATATCTGCTGCTGCTTCTTCTTATGTTTACTTTATGTGTTTTTTCCCCCTTTAAATGAATGAATTAAATGGAGGTGGAAGTAAAGTAATTTCATTTGTTTAAACCAGATTTGATTAAAACTTTCGCAATATGATGAAAACACAACCATGTTTCATCATTTTCTCCATCGCACATTCATCATTTATCAGTTGCAACACAATGGAAAGTTGCCTCAAAGGCAAACTGGAGTAAAATATCTCATATCTATAATAGTCAGCTGAACTCTGTGTACATCATTCATCATTCAGAACATCTAATTTTATCGTTCACAGCAAGCAGTTTTTGTTACATCCAGCAAAAATGCCAATCAAAGATCATGCCCACCTAGTTCAGATGAAACAACGTCCACTAGCAAAAAGTGTCAGACAGCAGTGCATTTTTAATGGCAGATGTCATGCACATTCACTGTTTTGGAGTCTGTGAATGACCTTTCCTTCTTTGCAAAGATCCAGGACGAATTGTCACTCCCTCTTAGTCCATGCTTGATCACTCCAGGCTACTATCGTTTTGATTGTAAGATGATGAACTCATGACAAATCACTCTAAAAACTGGTTTGGGACAGGGTTAAACTATTAATACTATAAATATGGATGTTGTATCCGGCTCATAACTCTGATGAGCCGTATGTGAAGCTCTGGCAGGTCTGCCTCTGCTGCCTCCCGCCTAATCTCTAAATGGGCAACAATGTGGATAAAAACAGTTCAGCTCAGTACATCTGTCATGAATGAAGAAATTTGAGACCAAGCTGTTTTTTTGTACTATGTTGTAAACATGTTTATTTCTGATGTGAAGTTGGGTATTTTAATATGGGGGCTTGACTGACTCATTCTGCAGCCAGCCTCAAGTGATTGGTGCTTTTGGCATCATCGGTTTCTCTTTTGGCTACATATGTTGCCACTTGGGTATAATTGACAGTTCTCATTGTCAATTTTATGTGTCAGCGTCAACAGAGACATATTTTCAGCGTAGCACTTCTTTATATGTGACTGTCAGTAGCTTCTAAGCCTGGTCAGAACTCACACGAGCAAATGTTGAATTGTGTAAGATACGAGTGTGTGAAATCTGTACACATCCTGCCTGACTGGTACTGCACATGTGCAACTCTCAGCAGAGAAGCAAGAGGACTCACTCATTGGCTACTTCCATATGTAGTTTTGTCATGTATCAGATTTCTGGGACACACCGATGTGGCTCAACTGAACAAGTTGGTTTTGGAGTAAGTCAGCCTCAAAACCCAGTTTTCTGTTTGCTCATGCTGCCTATTCTGCTGCCAGTAAATCAATCATTTATAAGTGTCAACCAAAATCTTCGACATTATGTGTTTTTATATCATGAAGAATTATGAATGCTCCCACACTATAGATGTGGTCCTCGAAGAAAGTGTTACTACCCAGCTTACACCCACATAAACACACAAAGAAGCACATTCCTCTGTGATCTGGACAGAATGGATTTGCAATATTGTCTGAAATGAAAGGTATGCTCCATATATGTAATACTGCATTTTCCATTTCCAGTGGACAAATGTTTTTAGCAGCAAAGCATGAGCTGCAGTTGGTGCAGTTTGTGTTTGTGTTTCAAAGGGCGTCTGGACTGTTTACACACCACACCATGTACGAGACTCAGTCAGTAGGAATCATTATTGGCTCACTGTAAACCACTACACCTTGATCCAAGAAGCTAAACTTTGTCTCCAGATTGTTAAATTGTCCAGCAATGGCTGTTGTAGCATTTGGTATTTATTATATTTCCAAGAACCAATAGAGTAATGAGGGGTGTTACTGTAAGTGCTACAACAACAGATTTATTAGGATTTCGTTTGGAGTAAGTAAAATGAGAGTAAAAAGAACATAGACAAATAAAAATAAGAGCTTATATATAATATATGCAGAATGACAATAAATGATTAATCATTATAAATTATATGACAGGTCAATATAAACTTTAAATCTTAAATTGTGTGAGAAAATGAGAGAAACAGAAAAAAAGTTGAATCAGCAAAGTTGAAAGAAGAACAAAATGAAAACAGATTTGGCAAACAACTCGACACTGTTTGTATTTCAAAGTGCAACAAGTGTACACATTGTGTGTGTGTGTGTGTGTACAACACACTACAGGACGTCTGGAGGTCAGTAACACAGATACAGTTTTGTCTGTCCCTGTTCTTTAAATGACTGTTTGACGGTTCATACTTGGTCAACAATGTAATGACAATACCCTTAAAAACCACATACTGTTATTGTTACAATCTTTTTAAAGATACAAGCTATTTAGATGAGCTTGAAGAAAGGAAGTTATTTAGCGTATTTCTCAAAATGTTGACCTGTTCCTTTAGAGTCTACACTTATGGGCCAGGAAGTGCCAATATCAATGTGAAATATCAATAGTTGTATTGTGTACTTGTGTAATATATATGTATTGAATATTATTGTATTGAAGCGTAATTGTGTGTTTATGCATAAGTACATGTGTGTACATCAGTGGAAATTATTTAGTGTGTTATTAAGTTTAAGTGTGTTTGTGTTTCTGTATATTTGCATTTATTTTCACGTTTATATGTCTCAAAGTGTGTGTGTGTGTGTGTGTGTGTGTGTGTGTGTGTGTGTGTGTGTGTGTGTGTGTGTGAAACATGCAATGAAAGAGTGACAGAGAGAGCACCAGAGACTGACATATAAACACTGAGAGATACACTTCATAATATGTTTGTTGACTGTCTCAGTGACATGGCTGATATCAGTCAGCTCAGGTTTCAAACTGCACGCACACACACACACACACACACACACACACACACACACAAAGAAACAGGTTAATAGCTGGATCGTATATCTTCATTCAGCCTGAATTTACACAGGAACTAAACGTCATCTGCACACGGTTAAGCAGTCATTTGCCGTCTTTCCAGTATTTTTGTTTCATTTGGCCTCTTTGCTTCAGAGTGAATGATGTCACCATACATTTTCACTCATCATTTTTATTTTATGTTAACGGTTGGTAATGGTGTGTTATAAACACCATGAGGATAAAGTATGATGGAGTATGAAAGTAGCAAGTTTAGATTACCACCCAGGTGCCACAAAACCAATCACAATTTGATTAATTACAATATTTTTAGAGTATAACAACAACTATTGGCAATAATAAAATGGTGTGGTTCTTGAAATGGCCAATAGTCAAGAACTGGTTCCACAGTTTTATTCAAAAGCTGTTAGCCAGGCAAACTTAAATTACCAGACTTTTCAGGGGAGTCTGGTGGCACAAGCATGAGACACAAACTCACTGATCTGTTATTATAGAGGACTGCAGTCAGTGGAAAGAGACACAACCAGTGTCCTTCTGCCCTGCATTACTGCAAATAGTAACATTTAAAAGACAATACAACTTTATATCAACATCAGATCAGATTTCACCCTGTAGCCTGTTTCCTGTTTTTGAAAACAAAAGGAGAAGTTTTGCTCCCATGTAAACTGAGAGAAACAGACGCATGGGAAAACACCGTGTTCCCTCTGACACCAAATATCTGAACTTTCTCTGCCTGCCAAGATTTTATGTGAAAAGAACGGAACAAGATGTTAAAGTATTCAGCAATGTAGAAGAGAGCAGAAATAAAACTACGCTTCAAAGAAGCTGGGTACAATGTCACCGATCAAAGGTTTGAATGCTCTCTCTCACACACACACACATACACACACACACACACACACACACACACCACCCTGCCCTGCCGTCTGATTGGCTGTGACACGTGAGACCAGGAGGCCCAGCAGACACTCCCACAGGCAGGTGAAGGAGCAGAGGATCAGGCTGCAGGGTCAGTTCACCTCTCTCAGTTCTCACGGCGGCAGACAAACAGACGAGACAGCAGGACAGACGGGCGTACGGTCGGGTTAACTGTTGAGCGTGATGACAGAACAGTGTGTGAACCAGCAGATATCGCAGGAAGATGCCAGGAAATGTAACAGAGGAGCGGCAAAGCATGAGGAAAGGGATTACCAGTGAGTTCATGAGAGAAGATATAAGATGTTGGTATTAGTTGTAGTAGTGTTTGCATGAGTGGTAGTATTGGCCTGCTGGCATCTGTTGTGAAATTTGTTCAAGTACGAGTTAAAGATATGTTGAAAGTCATTTAGAAATAGAGTATTTATTAGATAGTCCACCAGAGAGCAGTAATGAATGTATTTTGTGTAAAAAGTACCCTAACACCTGTATAACTTATGTAAACACTTTGTCTGATGTGTCATTAAATTAAGTCAACTGTCAAGTGCATTGGTCCTTAATCTACTCTCTCGACGTGGCTGCTCCTGTTATAAGTATTTTGTGTGTTTCTGATGTCTTGTCTGAATGTTGTGTTCTTGTTGCCCGCAGTTCAGATGTAGAAAATGCAGAGGAGCGGCACAGATATGAGAGGACGATCAGTGAGCCCCTGCATGCCGTTGATCCGGAGCAACAGGAGCTCTCAGGCAGAAGGAAACCAGCATTAGTCAGGTACATACAATATTTTGTTAAGCATGAAAGTTCCTGTTCAGTCCACATAAAGTCAAAATTGATATTTAAGACTTTATATCACATATATATCTAACTATATGTCACCTATACATCTGTATGTGGGCGAACAGTAACAAAAGAATCATTTTTGGGTAATCTTAATGCCATTTTAGAGTTTGTCATTTCCTGATAACGGAACAAAAGTCGATGACTCACTCTGGGGGACTTATGATGGCACTGGAGTGTTTCCTGTTTTATACAATCTATGATTGCTTCTAAGGGCTGCTACATACATGTGTGGTCAGGCCTCACTGATTACTGTACAAAACACAACTTTATAACTTTATTTACAGATGGCTTTTTGAGCTTTAGCCCAACAACTTGCTAAAGTAGGTAACTGCTACAGTAATTAACTGCAGCTACTGACTCTGCCATTGGTAAAAACAGATTTGTGCACAGCCTTGGAGACCAACAAGGAATAGTGTTACACTGCCAAGGTGATTTACAGACTTTCCTGATGGAAAATAGCAAATTGTTGATATGCCATTAGTTACATCAGCACCTTGATAGGCTACTATTTCCCAGCCAAAGTGACCACCAGTTTCGAAAGTTGTGTTCGTTCTTGGGTCCAACTGTGTTCACTGGAAGGTAGACGTTGACACTAGATCATGGCACTACCCATGGTGGTGGGAGCGTACCACCCTAATTGCTACTGTAAACACCACTCAATATCTGCGACAAGTCCCTCCACCACCTGTTTTTACAGGAAACATGTAAATATGAGCAAGAAAAAAGCAAAAACTTTAACACCACAAGTCTCATGTTGTGACTGTACTAACCATAGTAATAATAAGTATTCAGCAAAACACTTCATGTACAGCAGTCCGAATTTAATCCGGTACTTCAGAGCTAGTGCAAAAACCAGCAGCTGCTTTTGTTCTCTAATAACGATAAAAGACTAAATGTGAAAATATGTTAGTGAATTTGTTGTGAGCTCCCTCATGCTAACGATGGCCATTAATTAAGGCTTTAAGCTCTTACATCTTGTTACCATAACATTTTCTCAGGGGTTGGTGGAGACCAAATCAGAGCTAAGAGGAGAGAAAATATTGGAAAAACAAACACAACTCCAATGGGATGATCATGTTGCTCTGTGAATGTGCGAACACTATGTGTCAGCTTGTTTTGATGTTTATCTACTTTAAAGATGTTTTCTGTCTAGTTGACTTTGAGACCTTTACTTATGCAAAGGGATAAAGATTGTTTATGATCAAATTATAGACATGCAGACAGTTTACAAGCAGTTTATTACATGCTGTAATATGTTAATTATTCTTCTCTGTCTATACTTTGTTTGTTTTTCTCTTTTGTCTTCAGGTCAAAGACATTCGACCATTCCCTGCTGACCCAGGTCCAGACAGAATCAGACCCCAAGATAGAGAGGAAAAAGTCTCACTACAGCCAGGTTAGCATTCATTAAGTAAACTCTGATACATATTTTATTACATCTATAAACATCAAAGCCTGGCATCTATCAGCCAGTTGTTTTTCCGGCTGAATCAGATATCATTTCTGCTGACTGGACAGATTAATGATCATCAAACATTATACATACACAACACATCTAAAAATGTAAAAAATTATAATGCCACAAAATATCAACGTATAATCCAGAAATAAGCCTCATATCTGCCAGGTCTGAATAGTTTCTAAAGCTCCAGAATGGATATTCACATTATGCAGTTCACCAATGCTGCTTCCCATGCAAGCATCATTCAGCATTATGCATTAACGTCCGTGTGCGCATGTTACTGTATTTCTGTGTGTGTGTGTTGTGTTTCAGCTTTCGAAGAGCAACTGCCAGTACCATAAAATATTTAAGGAAATCAGCAAGGAGGAGCAGCTCAGACAGAGTAAGTCTTTAATGATCACAACTATCCGCTCCACCTTAAATACTGAATGAGGGATTGGGTAATAGTTGAACATTTGATACCTTAAACACTAGTTGATGATTTAAGGGGTAGGTTCATGTTTGAAGTCTGTCTTGCAACAATACACACATGGATATATGAGCACTGAATTAGTTTTAGGTTGCTGTCACTGTAGTAAATACATACATGCAGATCATTTAAGTTAATGTAACTAGTTTAACGGTCCAGTGTGATGATTTAGAATATGGCATGTAATATGCATTTATTTCATTAGTATGTAATCACTAGGATGTTTTTATGACCTTACAATAAGCCTTTTATATCTGCAGAACGTGGAGGTGACAGCATAGAAACACGGCGGAGTCCGCCATGTTTCTGTTTCAGTATACTGAAAAAAAAAATCTGAATTTTAAGATAAATGACTTTAAATTTTTATAGTAATTTTAAAATACTATTGAAAAAACAGTGAAATTACAGCCATTTTCTGTAAGTGTATTGTTTTTGCATATTATTCTAGGGTATTTTACTTTAATTTTACATTTTTTATTTGCCATTTTTTACAGTGTAGCCCAGAACAGAAAAAATAAATACTGACCTTTTCGTTGGCATGTTCACAGCCACTGTAATTTCTCCTTCATGCTAAAAGGAAAGGGTAATGAATGGGGATTGCTATCAGTAGCTACACTGCTAGATGCCACTGAATCCTACACACTGGTCCTTTAAATAAAATTAAAAAAAACTCTTTTTTTTTACATAAAAAGGTTGATCTGGTTTATCTGTCTTTTTCAATACCAAGACTATAATTCATCTTTTTTCCACTAAACTGACACAGATTCCCTCTCGGTAACCTGATGCCATTTACCTGTTTGTCAGGTTACACCTGTGCTCTGCAGAAAGACATCCTCTACCAGGGCCGAATGTTTGTCTCTGATCACTGGATCTGCTTCCACTCCAAGGTGTTTGGCAAAGACACAAAGGTAACATAAACTGGGGCAGAGTTTGCTTTTTGTGTGTCGTGAACATCGAGCTGTAACATTCACTGTTGAAAAGTTTTCTGTCCCGAAGGTCTTCCTCAGACTTGTTCACTAATGCTCCCACGTCAGCCTTTCAAACAAAGTCTTCGCATTGTTAGACGTTTTCTGATGTTATGTATGAAGGCGAGTGTTATCACTCCTTAGTGGCAAATACAGCGAGGTGCCAACAGCAGCAGGTTTGATTTGATGAGAGATTTGATGTTTCCCTAAATTATTAACATTCACCTGGAGTCACTTCAAAGAAAACTGTCAGTGCGGAGCACAGACGACAAGAAGCATTATGAAAACACGCTTTGTTGTCATCAACTTGACGCTCCAGAAAAAGCAAACAAAGAAGACATTTCTCCTAACTCATCATATATAGTACAATTTTATTTCACTCTTATTTTAATACCGTATTCTTTTGAATGTGTGTGTGATTTCAGTGGGTGGGAAGCCAGTTGGGGATCACATTCTACACTACTGACTGGTGCGTTCCCTATTCAGAGGATGTAGGATTACTTTCTTCAGTTCTTTGAGAATTATTTTATCATTTGTACATCCTTGTAAAACAGGTGGTGCCAGTCGATTAGTGATCTATACTGACTAGGTGTGGAGCGAGCTGATGAGCTGCCGTAGCTGGCAGACTAAGCACCAACTAACCACAATAAATGTGCTGCCCAATTCTTACATTATGATTGGGTGTGTCATATCCTGACTGATCGCCACTTCACTCGTTCACTGCTTCCATCATCAAGAGAAACAATGTTCTTAATTCATTCTTAGTTCTTAATTCATAATGTTATTGCGTGTAATGGTAGCGATTCTGTACCGAGTGAGTAAACTAGTCCCTGCAGGGCTGATCTGTTCATCCCGGTGTTTGTCTGTCCCAGATCGCCATCCCAGTAATATCCGTCACTCACATCAAGAAGACCAAAACTGCCATCCTGGTGCCAAACGCGTTGGTGATTGCCACCGCAAATGACAGGGTGAGAATGATGACTCTTCTCATCGTGATTTCATTGGTCACACATGGACACTTTGCCCTGAAATGTTGTAAAGAATTCTTCCTTAAAAATCTAAAAAGTCACCTGAATTATTTACCTGTTTGCTGATAACTTCACCAGTCTATGAAACTCTTTCGTCTGAGATAACGCAACAAACTTACCTGACTTTACGTATGTTTCGGTCAGGTCCTGAGTCACATCAGATGACAAACATAGTCAGCATAAAAAACATTCTTATAAACTGTTTCTTTTTGGGTTTTTTTTTTTTTTTTTTGCAGTACGTGTTTGTGTCCTTCCTGTCCAGAGACAACACCTACAAGATCTTGATGTCAGTGTGTATTCATCTGGAGGTAGGACATTGCTGACATGGGGGTAAAATGTACTGTTTGTAGTTCCAATAAATGTTGTACTAGATTCATAATAGGGCTGTTGCATTGGATCATCATAAGTTTGGTTCCAGTATTAAGAATAAATTCTCCCCACGGGCTGCTATAGAATGATTTCTGATTAACAATATTTTGGCTTGTCTGTCATATCATCTGATCTTTCAGAAATGAAAATGTTATATTTTGAGCACATAAACATACTATATATATATATGAGGGTATATGTTATGTATATGTACAGGAGAAGAGTCCATGCAGCAGCCCCATCCCGTCCTCACTTGAAAGCAGCTTCAGAAGTCAAAGGTCACCTCTATCGCCTCGCTTTCCACTGGTAGGCCAGACACATACTCACCAAAACCACTTTTACACCAGAAGAGTGTATGGCACTAACTATAACATGATGGACATAGTAGTACTGATAATATGTGTAACTGAGCCAATCACATCACTTTGTTTTTTTGTCTACATCACAAAAATAGCACATTTACAGCGTTCTTCCCAATGAGTCTGAAAATGTGATGTTTTAAATAATAGCTGAGTCAAAAGGAGATAATCAAACCATGGGGTGCTAATGTTAATGTGGCGTGTCAATGGCTAAGACTCATGGGAGCTGTAGTTGCAAAATGCAAAGAAATTCTTTTATGGAAGAATGCGTCTTAAATATGGACAAAAACAACCCAGAGTTAACAGATGGAGTAGATGAGGTGAAGAATAATATCATTTTTTTTGTTTGTTTTTGTTTTCCTGTTGCTGCTGTTTATACATGAATGAAAACTGTGTGTTACAGCCTTACACGTATCAGCACATTTCTCTCAGCTCAGCTTTCCCAACATGAAATCAACATCATTCATGTTTTAGACAATTAGATTATCCCTTCTCGCTCAATACAATAAGTCATTCACTAACGAGCATATATTGTCTGTGTGTGTGTGTGTGTGTGTGAAGAGTTTTACAGGTGATTTCAGCGATCTGGACGGGGCAGTGAGACAGAGGAGGCAGGAGATGGAGGAGAGCAGCAGCTCTGACTCCCAAATAACAGATAGCTACAAGATAGCAGGTATCGCAGTTACTAGTTGCTTGTACCATGTATCGAAATGTATTGTGAATGTTTGAATGCTGTGAAAGATAAACAGAAGAACTGAGTGTTCCTTTATGTCTTGAGGAAATTCTCAATCCTTTTAAGCTGAATAAAACCATCATAACAAAGCTGAAAATGGGTGTTTCACAAAGGTTGTGAAAAGTTGAAGGATATGTCATTCTCACAAGACAGTGAAGATACAAGTTTATGATGGTCTTATAAAATAAGGATGCTAGCCAATAGTGCATGAATGATTGTAAGAAAAAGATGGCCATCAAAATGGAAAGTCTTCCCCTTCACATTGCTTTTTTGCCTCTTCAACCCTGCAGAGTTTTCTGTTCCTCCATTTATGGATGTGTTAAAGCACACGGACAGCGCAGCTCCTCCTGAACATCCAGACCATCAGCAAAAAGTGAAGAACCAGCTTCAGAATCAGCAGAGCTCGGAAAACAAGCAGCACGAAGCACACCACGCCGGTACGAATATTGTCCCGTCTGCCGTGTTAGTAGAAGACAGAAGGCTGTTTGGAGCACAGCTGAAAGATTTTGATCAAGTCTGCAGCCCTCAAATAATCAGAACCTCTCAAGGTTTTATTCAGTGATACTTCAAACTGTCTCATATTTTCACAAATTTATTTTCAAATTTGCAGGCTCAGAGCTGGCGATTGACAGCAGACCTCTGAAACCAGTTTCTCTCAACACCGTGCTGTTTGTCTACCTGTTTCTGTGAGTTTACAGCCGTTCATTCATTCATTCATTCATTCATTCATTCATTTGTTTAATTCTTCTCAAATTCATTTATTAAGTATACAATTCTTGATTGAATTAATTTAAATTTTAAATATTTATTATCATTAATTCAGCTATTTGTTCATCTAATAATTAATTCACACTCCTACCCTAACCCTACATTTTTTTACTTGATTCAATTTTTGTTTTTTAAAATTATTTTCCCTCACTTCACTAAAATATTTGCATTTTTTCATCCATAAAACAATCCTTCCTTTGTTAATTTGTTATGCATGTCTTCTCAGAGTCTGTGTCCTGGTCTTGTCTTCCTGTTACCTGGCCTTCAAGATCATCTCATTGGAACAGAGACTGACGACGCTCGGTTCAGTTAGCGAGTTCACCCACCAGGAGTGAGTTTGCAACCTGTCAGACACCAAGCTTCTTAAAAAACATGGAAAAAATAAGCTTGGAAAATATACAAACTGATATTTAAGAATATATGTGTTTTTTTCTAGAAATGACTTTCTGCAGGGGAGCGATGGGAACGCAGAGCTTTTCTCTGAACTATTGACCATCAATTTGATGAAGCTAGAGAAGGTCAGTCAGTCTGTCTGTCTCTTTCTTCCAGGTTAAATCTGAGATAGTAACATTAGCAACAGTTGCCTGGAAAGGAAATTGTGGCATTTCTGGAGTATGTCTTTCAACGAGTTTACAGAAATTTCATGAAATGTAACATGAGAATGGAGAGAAATAATCACGAGAGTGATGCAGTGCTGTCTCCTCAGCAAGAATATGACTGATTTTAACTAAATACAACAATCAATTTACAAATCATAAAATCTACAGGGGAGTAGAGAGTATATACCATATCCAAGTTGCAGCGTGTTAGGATTCCCAGTTTTAAGATGATTTTGTACTCCAGTACGCAGCTGCCAAAATCTATTCATTGTCTGTAACCATCTCTAAAGGACTGTTGGTTGGTGTGGGCCATATTTACATTTTTTTTCATTTGTCAGTGAAACTCTACCAAATTCTTGCAGGGAGATTTGAGCCAGTGCATCCAAATTAAACTTTGGTTCAACTTCATAAACTCAAATGCTGCAAAGCAAACAGTGGGTCAGATTGCGTTAAGGGTGTTTCCCCTCCGCAGCATCCATTCGTCAACACGCGAAACAACAAATTGTGTCAGAAACAGCACAGGAAAGCATAGTTTCCACAGAGCAAAGTGTAACCAGACTCTTGTTGCCGTTAATCAAACATTTATAGTCAGCGATCTGTTCATAGAGAAGTGTGCACGTCACCTGTAAGAAGAGCTTGTTCCTCGTCCATCAATCTGCACTTGGTGTGTCCGAACAACATTAACATTTCAGGCTGACACTCAGCAGACGACAGCCACGGTCATGTTAAAATTGTAAAAATAAACTGCAGTCTCATCAGCAAAAATGTATCACGAGTCTAAATTAAATCAGATTGTACCTGTAGCTAGATCCACTGCATCTACCTGCAAATTAAGCTTGAGCAATTGGGAATACAAACATGTATAAGAATGTCTAATTGTAATGTTAGTGACTAAATTTCATTTTCAGCTTTTCATTGTATTAGATATTTTGATTATTTACACATGACCTCCTTAGAAGAATCAGGAAGGAAGATGGTATGCAAATTAGCTAATCAAGCTAAAGAAGAATCAAACAATAAATAAACAGAATAGATGAAGCTGAGGAAAAGAACGTCATTATGAATGTGGCATGAAATAATACAAATAAAAATAATTTCAAGAACACACCTACCAACACCACTGAAGCTCACCGTCAGCAAGCTAGCTAACTAGCTAGCTTACACAGCTATCGGGACAATGTGAATGTTGCATGTTAGCTCTGCCAACCAACAAACCTAGATAACTACTTTTGGTAGATGCATACAGAGAGATATAACTGAGTTACAGGAGTTTTCTTGTGGAACAAGGATGTACATTTGAAGGTTTGTGTTTATGAACTATGTCTGTTCTTCCAGGTGCAGAAAAACCTGCAGAGACTGCTGGATGAAGCTGCCTGATGTGCTGGAATCCAGTATATTATAAATGTAAACAAACTGTAGACATACTGTATAGTTCATTATAGTGGATGTTACAACCTGAATAATACTAATATGTATTAATGATAAGCTAAAAAAAAAAAAAAAGAAGAAGCCGTGTCTCACTTCCCTCTGAGGTGGAAAGTTTCCCCTGTAACCACACCCAACAGTGATGTCATCATGTACTGGTACATCATGGACTGCAAGGTGAGAAGTTAAACTACTGCAGGCCAGAGAAAACATGATTATCAGCTGTTGATAAGTAGCTCTAATTACAGGCCAACCTGTGTTTAACATTTCGTTGGTTGATTAGAAATCAAACCTTCTGGCAGAATTTTAAATACAGTATTGTAATAGTATTGCATCTGCTTGATGTAATAGAAACAGTAGTATTTTAAAGGCTCTGACATTTCAAGAGATCACCTTCTGAAGGACGTGATATTAGCTGTTATATTTTTGTCTCTGGCACAAAATTTAGTTTCTCAGCTACTGTTGTGAAAAGTTGTGAAAGCCTGTTTTTTTTTTTTTTTTTTTTTTTTTTGGTCAGTGAATTCACACAGGCCTGTGTTGTTGTACTGTGCATCTGAGGAGTTCGAGGCAGTGTCCTCAGTCGGCTTTGTTATCGCTCAACTGAAATAGCAAACAGAAGTATGTTTACATGATGACAGTTAGGACTAAAAACCAGCTCTGGACTTCAGCCCACTCCGACTTGGTTGAAACTGCTTTTATAGATACTGTAGATATTACGCAACCCTTGACTGGGTTTTCCTCTTGTTTACCACATCTTGCTTTACTTACTGTCATTTCTTATGAAGTCCCTGTCACCAGATGGCTCAAGAAAAAGAACCTTCAACTCTTAAATAGTGGCTTTGAAACTTCCACACCGTTATTAGTCACACAGAACCTTTCCACTAGTTAAATGACCTGTGTGTATTGATGCATTAGACATGCAGCTGTAACCATATGTGTAAACTTTGTGAAGCAAATTGTGATTTATTTACTGTCAAGCTGAGATTCATACGATAGACTGTTACAGAGATACGAATGGCTGTGATTCTGTAAATATAAACAATTACAGATTTAATGATGTGATTTTATTTACTCTGTAGGGAATAAAGTTCTATTTTGAAATAAAGTTTTATTTTGCTGTTATGTTTCTGCTTTTTTTTTTTTAATTTTCTCTTAGCTGTATTTGACGTATTCTCTGCTAAAGTGCTGTCACTTATCAACCTCTTACACTTAGCCCCAGTATGGGCCTCTCATCTATCAGCAGACATTCAAGTCACAGAGGTAACCATCAGTGTTTCGATGTTTGAAAAACTCAGAATGTCCTTTAAAATCTCCCGTTGCTGTCCTGACAATTATTTCACAATCCACCGACACCTTTGACCATGTGGATGAAATGTTCAAAAAGATTTTTAACCTGTTTGCTAAGTGGCAACTCTTATCGAGGTAGCCTGCAGGCTGCCATCTTTCTTTAGATCAGCAAACACAGACGCAACTTGGGAAACTGGGGCCAGGGAGCAGCTGTAACTAAGCTATTTCGGACATGTAAATATAATTCATGCCAACATCTGTCAGGACTGAAACTCTGGAATCTCGACTGGACAATTTGGACACCTCAGGTGAGGTGATCAGAGTGTTTAGCTTTTTATCGTCCTAAAGCTGATGCATTTAGATCACAAATGGCAAACATGAACCCTAACATCAACATGAGGCAAGAGGTGACCATTTTATTGACTCTGTGAAATGAATCCCCCATCACTTTTGGAGCACGGCCATGCTGCTTCAGATTACGTTGGAGGGCTCATGAGCAGCTGTTGGAGTAAAAACACATAAAAATGCAACACCAGTATCATGTACTAAAAAAAGTTTTGATCTGTTGATGCTCACTTGTATCTTTATTTTAACAGTCAGCCCTGTCAGTTTGAACCAACACTCCACTGATTTACTCTCAGAGTCTTTTCTTGTAATCCTAACCACTATACCCACCATGCACTGGGAGGTTTCTAAGGTGACCCTGACAGTCAACAAACATGGCTAGTACAGCAGGGAGCTCCCACCAACATGAGTGAGTAATGTTTCTGACTTTTATACTGAAAACAGAAAAGAACAAAAATAAAACTTCTGCAGTGTGTTTTGATCAGATGAGTGCAAGTGTCTTAAACCCGGAGACACATTACGGTTCAACAACTTTAATTAAATACAAATGTTAGCTTACTTTTAAGGTACTGGTGACAAGCCTTTGGCTTCCAATGAATATAATAATATATCTGTGTCATGATAATCAAAGTCTTCACATGTTCACTCCCAGGCGATCCTGCTCCCACATCCCGACGTTCTCAGGACGACATCCCATGATCCCCAAACTTTATGTGATGCCATGGAAACAAGACATGAAGAACCAGAGGCTCCTGATGAAGGTAGAAAACAGGGAAGGAAACAAACACACCATTGCAAACTGCTCAGTCAGATTCGATGTGTAAGTGTGTGTGTGTGTGTGTGTGTGTCAGAACGCAGCTCTGGCTGGGATCCCCGTGGTTCCTCTTGAGGAGTCTTTGTGCTTTTGTGGCCGAGAGCGTCTCTGCCACAGTGAGAACTCCACCCAACACTCCACCTCTTCATCCTCCTCCCCGTCCTCCTCTTCGTCTGCTCTTCTCAGCCAGACTGGACAAACGGCTCATCACTCTTCCCACTTCTCCAGGTAAAACACCTCAGAGACGGATACTGCTTTCAGGCGGTGTCCAGAGAAAAGTCAAGTTTGGTCTCTTTCAATAAAGATTTCTGAGGATCTATTTACCTGGGAGGCATGATTTATTCACGAGTGATAGCAAATCAGTCATGAGTAAAATGAAATATTTGTCACTTGTGGAGATGATTACATCTTTTTACCTTTTCTGTTTTCCGGCAGGTACAACAGCTCTGTGGTGACAACCAGGCAACTCTACCAAACCTGAAGACACATCACACAAATACTGATAAACCTGAGTGTCTATTGTTTTCATCACATCTGTGCATTTAATGTTGTGTAAGCAGATATTTGCAAAAGACTCAGCTTGCAAAAGATTAATTAGTCCTATTTTGAATAAAAAGAAGAACCAGGATATATGATATTGAAGGTGTGGAATATGTAGGAGGCTCTATTTAAAGAATACAGGAGAAAGTGAATATTCATAACTATGTTATCATAATCACTGGAAATCACCTAAAAATAAGAATCATTGTGTTTTTGCTACACTTGAAAGAGCCATTCATATCAACACAGAGTCTGCCATGTTTCTACAGTAGCCCAAAAAGGACAAACCAAACACTACACTAATTCAATCAAGCTCTTTTAGCTTTTCATGCTTTCTTTTCATGTCAACACTAGATGTCAATAATTTATACCCACTGGACCTTTAAAATGTCAAATATAAAAGATGTCAAAAATCCAAATGCAAACCTGAAAGCTTCAGAATACAGATGATGGAGAAGTATACAGTATGCCCTACACATGCGCTTATATATTACATAGGACCACATATGTATATCATAGAAATTAACCCTAAAAGTGATATGTAATGCAATGAAATCAATGCTGCAGAAGTACAGAGACACTTTATCAAGAAATCTGAGACAGTAAAACAAATAAGAAAGATGTATATAAACTTACCATAAAAACTTACCTTACTTACTAAACTAACCTAATCTTACCATAATAAATACAGTATAACATTTTCCAATCTTTCAGGAAAAGGATATTAGTACTTGGCATTTTATTCCATATTTTTAGATGTCTGTAGGTTTTACTGTGAAAAACTGCCAAACCATAGCAGCAAAAGTAAAACATAAAAGACTACTTTATTCTGCATAAATCCCCTTAAAAACACGTAAATAAAGGTTTTGAAATATGACTGTGTTGAACTATGTACAGAAAAACTTCATACGTCATACTTCATGGCATATTTGACATATTTTTTAGCGTAAATATACAGACATTTCTTAAAGTAGACCTGATATCTGCATTTATCTCACGCCTTCTTTCACCTACTTGTATTGGCTCTTTCTTCTTTGTGGGATATAAACTATGACAGACTGAATGACAGGCTGGTTCTGCGGTATCCACGTTGACCACGGGGTGTCAGTGTTTGTAAACCTAACCCAGGGCCGGCCGCTGGCATAAACGGACTATGCAGTTGCCACACATGAACCTGGGTTTATGTTGCTCGCTCAGGCGCCGCCAACTCTCACGCAACAGACTCTTTCCACGTGCCCTCACGCCACTTGTCCGTCAGTTATCAAATGGTTTTGACTGACTGGCTCAAGATTTGCGAGAATAAACACCTGTGTATCAGGCCAGAAATATATCAAAGCACGTCTCTTGTAAGTATATTCTGACAGTCTGATGGACAACATGTCCCCGAGAGCTGCCTCACTGTTGTTGCTTTAATATTTTCAGAGCACCCTTTTTTCTTTTGCTCTCTGTAGTGTTGTAATGTATAAATAATTAAAGAACACAGAGTGGACTTTATAAGACTTTATCAAAATACTTAAACAGGAAGAAATATAAATAGTCTGAATTAAATGTTGATTGATGTGTTAATGTTAACTCTACATCCACTTTGTTTAATTAAGTGCCCCATGCCATGATAATAGTGTTAGGGTTGGCATTTTAATTCAATTAAAATATTAAAAATGTGTGTCATTAACTCAAGTCTAACATCATCAAATTATCAGAGGTATCCCTGTAAAACCTGTGACGTCATTACGGATGCAGTCTTAACGTTTAAGTTGAATAAAGTCAAACTAGTTAAACTGTTCAACTGTTCAGACTGGTCAGTCCCTGTATTTATTGTCCAGTGTTTGGCTTCAGCATCAAGCACTTCGACAGAGAAAGTAGCTGTTGTTCCTTATGCTAATCACACACTCACACACACACCTCGCCTCTCTGGCCTGGCCTCTGTGTGAATGTCTCAGTGTGTCACCAGCCGTGATGACAAATCTCTTTGTTTTATGCTACAACACACACACACACACACACGCACATACTTTAGACACTGGGTTTAATGTTTATATTTCTGATGGTTTTATTTTATTATTTTAAGTGTCAAGTGTTTTATAACATTATTGCAGCAAATTACGTTTAGTCTCCAAAACAGTTCTGTTGTCATGAGCCGAGTTTGGTTTGCTTTGCTCCAAGACTTGTGACAAATCAACAGATTCATGTTCCGTGTTTTACCTAAACTTTATGAGGTAAACTCTGTTTCCTATGTGTCTCTTCCGCTCTATTTCTCGCGACTTGGATTCGCCAGGACGCGTGCCAAAGTTCGATGCGTAATGGACACCGATCCACCGATCATTTCTTCTCCTTCCTCGTCCTCTGTGCCGGAGGGGAGACACACACACACACAGAGAGAGAGAGAGAGAGAGAGAGAGAGAGAGAGATGACAATACATTGTTCACAACTTGAGGGACTTGGATGGATAGAGGGAGAAAAAGACACAGAGAGACAGAAAGTGAAAGAGAGGAAGGGACTTGGTGTCCTTTACGCACAGATCTCTGCCGTGCGTCCTAGCGCATCCAGTAGTTAAAGTTGACAAGAGGACAGAGAGGACAGCCGTGGAGTAAATGACTGTTTGTGCGTAACTTTTCTATCTAAATGTTTAATTTGTGACTTCTTTCTCTGTGTCTCTGCGGCTCTGTGTCTCCGCTCAGACTGCTTGGTACTAAATGCTGCGGCGCTGTTGCCTGGACATCCCCGCTTTTGGAACAGGTGTTTATTTCACGGTAACAGTTTATCTGACGGTGCATTAGTGACTCTTTGGACGAGTTTTATCGTCTATTTGGGCGGACATGTCGGGACAAAAGCCGTCCTTGAGGAGCGGCGGCTCCTCTCAGAGTCGTTTCCAGGTGGATGTGGTGACAGAAGCTTCATCCGCAGCACCGACTCCGGCCACAGTCCCGACTTCTCCTCCTGCCCCGACCGCCACTGATGGATCCAAGCCACCTGAAGATCCCAAAGGCCGGTTCAGGGTGGTGGGGTTTCTGGATTCTGGCGCGTTGGGTAGCGCGATGGACATCGGTCTCCCACCTGACGTGTCCCACGAGCCGGACACGGCGAGGAGCGACTCAGTCAGCCTCCATTCAACGGGCACGGGACACACGCACATCTCCGACTCCCACTCCAACACCTACTACATGAGGACCTTCGGACACAACACCATAGACGCTGTGCCCAACATCGACTTTTACCGGCAGACTGCTGCGCCATTTGGGGAGAAACTGACCAGACCATCGCTGTCGGAGCTGCACGATGAACTCGATAAAGTAAAAAAAAATAAACCCTATCTCACATCCATCACTTAAAATAACCTGAAAGCAACATTCTCTACTGGGAATATTATGAATATTAGAATCTCACAAGTAAGAAAAGGTGGTATTAGTATTCATAAGTTTTACAGTAAGGACACCACTAATTTTAATACATTATTACAAGTAAATGTCCTGCATTTGTTAGTAGTAAGTAGTATTAGTGAGTTCATACATTGTGCATTATGTAAAATATTATTAAATAACACAATCACACTTGCAGAAATATTGTAGTGAGAGGAATGTAGTATTTTGCACACTGTACATCCTCCATCCATGATTTTATAGTTTTTTCACTTGGATGTATTGTGCCTTAACTTAAAGGTCCAGCGTGTCAGATTCAGGGGCACCTCTTTAAAGATTATGACAGAATTTTGTTTTTATTATTGTATAATCACCTAAAAATAAGAATTGTTATCTCTTTTGGTACCTTAAAATGAACTTCTACAATAGCCAACAATGGAGAAATTAAACACTGCCTCTAGTTAGGGCCTTTCACGTTTCACATGCATTGCGTAGCCACCGTTCTTTCTCCTTCACGTTACGGAGGAGATAGTGACACGAGGGGGTTGCAAGCAGCAACTACACCACTAAATCCTACACATTGGTCCTTTAAAGAGTTTCACGTTTTCCTGAGTTTAGTTGAGGTTTGCAGTCAGTGTGTAGTTGTCATTTCTGACCGTTATTTCAGCAAACAGAAAATATTCTTTGCCCTCCCGTCAGACAGACCCTGAGTGGGCTCAGTGACATCACTGGAGGCATGACCCAAAGGCACACGCACACACACAATGCTGCCTCTCACGACCCTGCAGGCATCCCCTGCCACGCTCCCACTCCTCTGATACAACTAGGTAGCTGTAACGTACATACAGGCGTACATTGTGCACTGATAGAAAGCAGTTAGTTCTGACGTTGGATGACATTTGAGCTCTCAGTGTGATGACTTCAAATGTGAAGTCACATTTTCAGCATATCAGATAGGTAAAGAACCTGCATTTAATTTCATGGTTCTAAAATCGACACATAAATATCACCAGACTCTTGATTAATGTCATACACAATTCACTGCGGCCTCAACCCCAACTCCAACTCCATTGCAGTATGAATTAAACATGACTGTACTCTTGTACTTACACATTTCATACATTCCACAATATTTCTATGCGTAGGGAGTCACGTCAACCACTTGTGAGTAAGTTAAGTTTGGGTCTAACATATATATGTATAAGAAGAGCAACAAGTCTCCACTATTCATCTAAAATGGATTTGAGCACCCTCAAATATTGTGAGTTACCAGAGGCAACATGTCAAGAAACAGCTGTTTATAGTAACCATATAATGATAGTAACCATATAATGATATACTCTTCATAACCCACAAATCTTTGTTACTTTCATTTAATCAAATAAAATCAAATAATGAAACTGAATCGATGTTTAAACTTTAGATACAATATATTGATTTCCTCCATTCAACAAGTTTCCTCAGCATTTCATTTCATCTCTGTTACTCACCTGTCCGCCTCTTGTCTTGCCTGTCTTTCACTCTTTTCCTTCTTGGCTGTCACTGGTTGTCAGGAGCCATTTGAGGACGGTCTCGCTAATGGAGAGGAGCCATCAGCAGCTGAGGAGGCAGCGGCATTGGCGGCAAAGGAAGCAAAGGGAGGAACTGTCAAGTTTGGTTGGGTCAAAGGAGTCTTGGTTAGTGTCATGTACATGGAGAAATGTTAAAGGAGCAATCCTCTGTTTCTCCCTGTCATGTTTAGTTTTTTTAATCTAACTGTCAGTCACATCTTAGAATGTGTGTGTGTGTGCTGTAGATCCGCTGCATGCTGAATATCTGGGGTGTGATGCTCTTCATCCGAATGTCCTGGATTGTCGGACAGGCTGGAATAGGTTGGTACAAATAAATCAAGTTCGACTTTAGCAGAAGTGTAAGCTCAGTGTCCTTGACAGAGTCTCCTGCCTACAGTCTGGCCAATCAAATATTTTCTCAGTAGATGTTTAATGTGGAAGCAACAGTACTTACAGCCCTTACAAACTGTTCATATTCAGTGCCTTCACAGTATGGACCGGGTCCAAGAAAATCCTCATAGAAAGTGTCTATACCAAATTCTGAACTACAGATCTATTTAGAATACATAAATAGCCTATCTGACATTAATAGATTCATTACTAATCCTTAATTTATGATTTATTTTGTTGGTTGTTGGTTCTACACCACTCATCTTTGGAGAAAAAACACCTCTATCACACTATGTCCTGTTTTACCCAAGATATGAACACATAACAGTCATAATGATTTAAATAGATTTTATTGACAGTGAAAATGGCAACATTCTGGAACTATTATAATATAACCACGTATAACCATTGCAACCATTAGACACTGTCCTTACTTACTGACTCATCCTCCTCCAAATCACTATCAGCTTCCTCATCGTGGAAGATCTGATCAAGGGCCTCTTGAATAGTAAGTCTAAAACCAAACCGACAATGAATGTGTTCAGCTAAGAAGTATTGTTTGTGTCATCTGTGCCAAAGAGCTACTGTAAGTTGTTGTCAAAAAACTATTCAAATACTGCTGCACATTACTCAATCACATATACACTGTCCTGTTGCCCCAAATACTCAGTAGGGCACTAAATATGGTCCCCAACAAATGCACTGTATTAAATACTACAGCGGCTAGCTGTTTTAAGACATGAAGTATGTATTTAATTCAGATGTAGTAGTTCAGCAATGGAGAAAAGTTGTATGCTATTAACTAATTAGCTAGTTAATCTCATTAAAATCTTCTGTATATATTCAGTATTTGACCTGTTTTTGTTTGTTTGTTTGTTTGTTTGTTTGTTTGTTTATAATAGCACTGACTATTGCGATCATTCTGATGGCCACTCTGGTCACCACCATCACTGGTCTGTCTACCAGTGCTATAGCAACCAATGGCTTCGTACGAGGAGGTGAGACAGCAACTGCTTTTATTTTGAAAATGTTATCTGATGTTTGGTTAGTTTATCACCCAGTTAAAATACAGATGATTTGGGGATTGTTAAAACAATAATATAGAGGTTTTTGCGAATATATTACCATTTCACAACTCACTTTACGACCTTCAGACTTTCAGCTCAATCTACAGAATCACTCACATTTGTCTAAATCAAACATATTAGATAATAACTTGTAATAACTAGAAGATTCTAGCAGAGTGCTGATCTTGGCCAGGTCTGTTATCACCAAACAGTGTATAAAAGTGTGCCAGTGAATTGAAGTCAGCCACATTTATCACACTGTAGAGAGATTTCCAGAAATGTTTGTGTAATTTTGTTTTTCCATGCAATACCTTAAAGGTGTTAATAATAATCGGACATGCATGTATATATTTCAGACTCTTGTCCCAGATATCCTCAGGTAACTGTTAACCCAATTCTGCTTCCCTTTCTGCCTCAATAGTGTTAGTTGTAGTCGGGGCTGTACTCCACACATTATTGTACAGACAAGCTTTCTTTTTATTTTCAGACCCGGCTTTAGTCAGCCATCCAATTTGTCCAGCCCTGCAAGGTCACAAAGATATGATCTCATATAACTCTTTATCTAAAGATATTTAGTCATGTTGGGAGTGAGGATATTTTTCTTGGAACAGTTGATAGGATGCATTTTTTAGTTTATTTATTTACATATTTCAAATGAAGGAAAATGAACCCTGTTATAAAGTTCCTGAGAACTATAATTAATCCCTAAAGTTAACCAGTACCACATGATATAATAATGGCAAATGCTGTGTGTTACTCCTGTCCAGGAGGGGCATACTACTTGATCTCCAGGAGCCTGGGGCCGGAGTTCGGTGGCTCAATCGGTCTCATTTTTGCCTTTGCCAATGCCGTGGCTGTGGCCATGTATGTTGTAGGCTTCGCAGAGACAGTCGTTGAGATGCTCAGTGTGAGAATTACTTTGGTATAACCATTCATACATCTGTCTGTCTGTCTGTCTATTGATCACTGATTCTGATTTTGCTCTTGTTCCTGCTCTGGTTGTTGGTTGCAGGATGTTGATGCTCTGATGACTGATGAGCTAAATGACATCCGTATAGTTGGGACTCTGACCATCATCCTGCTGTTGGGAATTTCTGTAGCTGGGATGGAGTGGGAAGCCAAGGTAAGATTATGAATTAATAATCCACCTAGAATCCTTAATTTTATTCTACTTCCTTGTACCTGTGGAAAATGTTTGTCATTTTTTTGCAAATAGATTTGATCTGGATGACATGACTGTATAAAAAAATCTGTACAAAACCCGGGCTACAGGTGTGTTCCCATTTGTAGTTTTTAATTAAATTAAATCTTAAAAATTATATATGGATTGCCATATATCAGACATTCGTGGTCTGCTCAGAGTGAAATGCAATAGCTATGGCAATCCTTTCACTTGTCATCTAACACCATCAGGTCAAAATTTTAATTTGTCCAATGCTTTGATTTATGATGAGATACCTGCAAGACCAATGATATTCCCATCAGCCTCAGCTGTGCATTTTTCATAATTACCAAATGCTAGCATGCTACCAAACTAAGCTAAGATGGTGAACATCATTATACCTGCTAAACATCAGCATGTTAGCACTGTCAATGTGATCATGTTAGCATGCTGCAGTTAGCAATTTAACTTAAAGCACAGCTGTGTCCTGACATAAGCCAGTCAGACAATTAGCCAAGTGGTTACTGTAAGTATGAACATATTATCAACACATTATGTGTAATTAAGAGTTACCACAAGGACCCCGATCAGTGATTCTCTCCAGGTGTAGGCCTATAGTAGCTCCCCAAATTCAAACACATTGCTAGTGTTAATTTTAAGTAGATTAGTAGGGTTCATTTAATCCAAGAACATCAAAATATCAGTGTCTTTTACTTATAACCCTCTCCCCATTTATTGCTATTTTTCTGTCTCCTCTGTGAATCAGGCTCAGATTGTCCTCCTGGTGATCCTGCTGGCAGCTATTGCTAACTACTTTATAGGAAGCTTCATGCCAACAGAAAGCAAAGAGCCCAAAGGATTCTTCGGCTACCACAGTCAGTCTGCACTCTGGTCTTTATCCTATTCTATGACTGAATCAGTCAAAAGTGTCCCCGGTCTGACATTTTCAACAATAGAATTAAATTAAAAATCTAGCCTACATATCACATTGTTTTGACTCTCTCCTACAGGTGCCATTCTCTTCGAAAATCTGGGTCCAGACTTCAGAGAGGACGAGACATTCTTCTCAATGTTCGCTATTTTCTTCCCTGCAGCCACTGGGATCTTGGCAGGAGCCAACATTTCCGGAGACCTCTCTGTGAGTTTTACATTTTGCATGTTACGTATAAAGTGTATTTTGATCCTCAATTTGAATATGATTGACAGTTGATGTAAAAAGAAATTTAAAGTACCGCTCAAAAGAAAAAACTTCAAAATCTTCTTTTCTTGACATCTAACAGTTATCTCTCTCATCTTGATGTTCAGTAGGCTCGTTTTGGTATTACGTAAGAGGTTGAGACTAGTTCTGTTCCCTTGGGAAGTTGAGAATGACCAAATATTTCTTGTGTGGTGTCCCAATGTGCAGTCCTTAGCTATTTCTTTCATTACATGCTGCCAGTTAGGTTCTATTACCTGCTAATCTGACATCTAATTCCACTGATATGCAGATGACACACAACTCTACATCTCTGCTTCATCCGATGATCTTTTGGCCTTCTTGTAAGAGTTTGGTCAGAATTTTTAAAATTTTTATTCAGAATACTTTTGACCACTTGAAGAACACAAATTCTCTCATGGGTCAACTGTGAAAAAGTTATATTTATTCTACAATTTTGACTGTTAAAAAGACAGTCAAAAGACTTACAGTCAAAAGGCTGCAGCTGTACTAAAATGTCATGTTCACTAACTATCTATGATATAAAATTAATTTTAAGATGATTTTTCCCTCTAGACAACATTGCATTCTGCTGACTCCCTAACATGAATTCTTCCTCACCCCAGGACCAAAGTCGACAGTGATGCTGCATTTAATTAGTCGTTTATTTTGCTCTTTAATTTGACAAATCCTTTCTGATTATTATTAACATTATTATTATTGTTGCGGTTGCTGTTGCTGTTACTGTTGTCATTGTTATAACCACAGTAAGTCAGTGAAACAGACAATAACCCCAAATCTCCTCATGTCTCCATCTTAAGGACCCTCAGTCAGCGATCCCTAAAGGTACTCTGCTGGCCATCCTCATCACAGGAATCACCTACGTAGTTGTTGCTATCTCTGCAGGTAATATTATACACTGGTGTTTAACACAACTTTAACAGCTTGTAAGTAACTCAGTCTTTTATGCTTGCTCTACTTTGTTGAGTTTTCCCAGATATTTTTCTATGTCCAGGGGAAAGACAGACTGGGATCTCACTTACACCTGGCATGTTGTCTGGATAAGGATAAACACATGTTAATGCCAGCTGTGAATGCACGCAGACCGCAATGGGAACAAAATGCAATTAGACCAACCAGTGGAGGGCACCTGTTCACTGACAGTTTTTACAGTAATGTCAACTATTATTTTATCCTTCTGTAGGCTCCTGTGTGGTCAGGGATGCCACCGGGGACCACAATGACACAGTGAGCGACACAGTCAACTGTACCGATGCCGCCTGCACACTCGGCTACGACTTCTCCATCTGCAAGGAGGGAGGCTGTCAGTATGGCCTGATGAACGACTTCCAGGTAACAAAATCCCAGACCCTCAGTTCAGGGTTAGATTTGAGAAGTAGTTTCACTAAGATACTGGAATAATGTTGAGTGTTCACTAAATGAAGCAAGGTGCGGGCATCTGATTCGCTAGATTCACACTTTGATGCTAGGACAATCTTCAACATCATACCCAAACAGCCAACAAACCATGGTCATAATTGTCTGCGATTCATGTTGTGCTTAAATGTGATTTGAGTTTTATCATGCAAATCTAGTGTGTTGTGTGCACCCCAAGAAAAATATCTTCTACTTTGGTGCGGTTAATGGTGATCTCAATGACTGAATGTGAGTTCCTTCCTTATATTGAGTTATTTAAAATTACCTTGCTGATTTTACATTACATCATTTTGAACCAAGGTCATTTTTGTTAAATTGTGTACATATGACATGTTGGTTAGTAAATGAAACGATTGACTTCAATTCCCCTTCATTCTGTGATGTTAGGAATTCCAAGTTGGCAAGATCTGACATTTTTAAACAAACACTTGGTGTGGTTGTAGTATTTTGGCATTATTTTTGACTTGACTGATTGTAGACAGCAGAGAGGTGACAGGAGATAAGAAGAGAGATGGGAAAAGAGGAAGGGAATGATTTTTCAAACAAGTTGTGGGTTATGTTTTGGTTATAATACAAGGTTTGTGCCGTACAAGTGTGTAGGATTCAGTGGCATCTAGTGGTGTAGCTGCGGCTTGCAACCCCCTTATTTCACCCTCTCCTGTCTAGCATGAAAGAGAAAGATTACGACAGCAAAATGCACTAAAACAAAGTCCTTGTCTAGAGTCAGTGTTTAGTTTGTCTGTTCTGGGCTGTTGTTCACGCATGACGGTTCAACATGGCAGTCTCTATGGAAGAGGACCCATGGTCAAAACATTAATGAATATTATATTTAATTTCAGCCATATTCTGGAAATAAAGCCCCCGGAATCTGACACACAGGGCGTTTAACCACTAGGCCAGATGGCATCCCTGACAATATAAATATGGATGCTTTCAGTAGATATTAAGAAACATTTTGAATAATTACATTTTGTATTGTGAGCATGATGAGAAATCAGGTAGAGGCGCTTATTGTTTACTTCACTCAAAGCACTCAAACTAGCTCAGGAATTTGTGTTACATAAAGGCTAACAGACACTGGCAGAGTGTGACGTGCATCAAATCACCCACAGCTATTGTGTTCTATGGAAGCCCACACACTGGCTGTGATGCAGTGTCAGGATACGACACTGTCCCGTTTCCCATCGTTGACACGCATCAACGCTCCATAAAAGCAGGAATTTCATCACATTCGCTCCTTGTTCAGGTCCAAGTTCAATCATTTCACCTTCGTCGTCTGTATGAATGGAATACTAGACCCATTTACCATAACTGATATTACTTGAATTACCTTTGCATCATAAAGACACATACTGTATATTTCGGTTTCAATGCAAGCATATTATAAGCTGTTAACACTTCAGACTCACAGTATATTTGATTTATACTGATGGAACAACAACTACTTCTGCTCACTGGATGTATATTTCTAATGGAAAAATAAAGTTAATAAGTCAAGCCCATTAGCAAACTCTTTGTAAAAAAACTTCGGATTCTGTTGTGGTTGTTAAACACGAGTGAGAATCGTGTCAGGCCGCTGCTGTGATCTTGTTTCGCTGCATGTGTTCCTTGATGCCTCCAATGTGCGTGTGTCTGTGTGAGAGAAAGAGACGGAGCTGTTCCCAAACAAAGTGCAGCAGTGATAATAGTGACTGTTGTTTTGAGTCACAAGGTTCTCGCTGGCTGGAGCCGGAGCTGAATGGGAGCATTGACAATATTCACCTACACACACATACACACACACGGACACACGCACACGGACACACGCATGCATGCATGACAATGTACGCACATACACACAGCTCACTGACAGTGATATCACTGACACAAATTCACAATCTCATCATTTGCTACAGACAGAAGCACTTGTTCTTGTGTCATTCTTTTTATAATGTAATTATATAATTTTACGCTCACACTAAAATCTAGCAGATGTGAATAAATCTAACATCTGTGTGTCTCATCCTCTTACATGCCAGCATGCTTCACATAATGTTGGTAGGTATTGATGATTTTTAAAAACAGAGCTGTGTTCTGTTCTTCAGTTCAGTCAGTAAAAAAATGTTATAAGATGATTTTCATCTTGCTTGGGAACAAACAAGAATAAACATCTCTTAATTTAAAAAATAAACAGAATGTTTTACTGTGCTGGGGATTGGGTCAGCTGATAAACGACATAAAATATGGATGGAGTCTCTGTGATGTCACTACAGGTTTCTGAAGAGGCTATGAAGCTCAGAGCGTCATATCTCTGGCCACAGCTGCTTCACAGCTAGTCTAATAATGGGCATCGTCAGTGGACCTGAGGTGGGCTGAATGATGCCTGGGTGCTCAAACGAGCCACCTGTAACATCACCCACCTGTCAGTCAAAGCAACCATGCTCTTAATTATGCAAAATTCTAAGCCTTAATGCCATTTTAATAAGTGAGTTCTGTAAAAATTCAACCTCAGTTCGCTGTTATGAGTGTGGAAATTAGCTATAGAGACCAAAACTGTTTTTTGCCTAGGCTGTAAACATGTTTATGTCTGCTGTGAAAATGGACATTTTAATATGGGGGCTTATGGAGACTGACATGTTCTGTAGCCAGCCTCAAGTGGCCATTTGAGGAACTGCAGCTGTTGGTACTTCCGCATTGGCTTCACTTCACAGCCATGGAGGTTACCACTTGTACTACTGATAAATGTGTCTCAGCTCAGCGGGTTGAGTCGAGGCTGCTTCAGACCATACGACTTTCAAAATCTCAGAAGTGCTGTCATATTTAGAGAAAGCCATGACTGACTGTGATAACACACACGTCCCTGTGAGGCAGATTGTGACAAATTCTAAGAAAGATTTAGAAAACAACATTATTAACTGCACACAATATCTGATTGCACCCGCAAGCACACAGCGATGGGGGACTTACAGGTTGTATTTCAGCGAATTTAAACTTGACATTTTGGTTCCTGCACTCTTGATAAGATATTTTATGTCTGCATATGGCTGAGCTGCTGGACCTGCTGCTCTGCTTTAGCAGAGGATTAGGGTTAAATACACAACAAAAAGACCTCCCACCCCCAAAATCCCATAATCTCTTACTTGGAAGGATAGCTTCACAGTTCCACCAAATATACAAACTACTTGAGTCATGCGACTTGTTAATAGACCTTCTGTGTTTTGTTATTGGTCCGTTTGAACTTAAAGGTGTGTGTGTGTGTGCGTGTGTGTGCATGTGTGTGTGTGTGTGCGTTGTCCAGGTGATGAGTCTGGTGTCAGGCTTTGGTCCTCTGATCTCTGCAGGGATTTTTTCAGCCACTCTGTCCTCGGCTCTGGCCTCGCTGGTCAGTGCGCCCAAGGTCTTCCAGGTCAGAAATCTTATCTTTATCTTCAAACTTATTTATTACTCAATAACCAACATCAACATTTACACAGGCACTTTTCGCTTTAATTTACATTGGGGAGGGGGGCAAGTGCTGCTTTTCAGTTTCAGCATTTTTTCTGCCAGTCTCAGGGATTGAACCAGCACAAGCTCGCTTCTCTAACTCGTTCAACTTACTAGCTTTTTTTCTACTTTTTAATAGCATTTCATGCTTTTCATCAGTGGATGAAGTTTTCTCAGTTGCCATGGAGATGGCAGTTTAGGAGATTAGGTATCACCACTAATAAGAAGCTGGACCTTGATATATATATATATATATATTTGCAAATTTCACGCCCAGAATTTGGATCACATAGAATCAACTTTAGGACTACACTGCCCTGTATTTTCATCTCAAGTCCGATACAGCCTGAACCTAGCAGTCCTGAGCCTGATCCAGCACCAAAAGTCAATGAGTCAGTGTGATCTTTCTCTCTCTCTCAAAAGAATGAACGAACGAATAGCTTTTGTGATTATAGGCTCTATGTAAGGACAACATCTATCCAGGGCTGGGTGTGTTTGCAAAGGGTTATGGGAAGAACAACGAGCCTCTCCGTGGCTATGTCCTGACCTTCTGCATCGGCCTCGCCTTCATCCTCATTGGTAAGCTGTTGTATGTTGCTGCTCCATCCAAACACATCTTCCATTGTTTAATTTTTCTTGAACATTGAAACTCTCTGTTGTCGTTTGTTAGCCGAGCTGAACATCATCGCTCCCATCATCTCCAACTTCTTCCTGGCCTCGTATGCTCTCATTAACTTCTCTGTATTCCATGCCTCACTGGCCAACTCTCCTGGTAAATTTCACTGATTTAAGTCTCATTTTATCAAGGAAAAGCTGAATAGCGGCCTGATATATTCTGTGAGAGTTTGCCATCCTGCTAACAAGGCTCTTTTTGTTTCATACTCATCTCTCATCACAGGGTGGCGTCCCAGCTTCAAGTACTACAACATGTGGGTGTCTCTTGCTGGAGCAATCCTGTGTTGTGTGGTGATGTTCGTCATCAACTGGTGGGCAGCTCTGGTCACTCTGCTTATTGTCCTTGCTCTCTACATCTACGTCAGCTACAAGAAACCTGGTATGAACAGAGCAATGTCACACAAACCAGTGTTTTGCAATAAAATATTAATATTTTAGTGCAATTATATTGAAGAACGTGTACTCAGACTTGCCGTACTCTGCTATAGTGTGTTCTGATTTTTTATTCCACTTCATAGACACTTAACACCATCATCTCACTCAGGCTCACTTATCTACAGTGCTCTAATCGGTTTGTGTGTGCTGTTTCCTGCAGACGTGAACTGGGGTTCATCCACTCAGGCTCTGATCTACAACCAGGCTCTGACTCACTGTCTGAATCTCACTGGAGTTGAGGACCACATTAAAAACTTCAGGTCAGCTCGAGGGTTTGATTTAGGCTTTGATCCTGGGTTCAGACACGGTGCTGTTAAAGGTTTTATGCCAAGTCAGCCCGTTAATCCTAAAATCTGTACCAATTACTACTGTTTTATGGGATTTTAGATGAAAGCATCGTGAGTTTGATGGATAAGGAAGGGTCTAAGCAATTGAATTCCATGTTTACAGGCCGCAGTGTCTGGTGCTGGCTGGATATCCAAACGCTCGCCCTGCTCTGGTTCAACTGGTTCATTCTTTTACCAAAAACGTCGGCCTCATGGTCTGCGGTCACATCAGGACTGTACGTACAGGTTACTGATTAACGTCAGGAAACATCTCACCCTAATCATCATTCGTTCAGTATATTCTTTAGATGGCTGCTACCACAGTAGTAGCTGACAGAAATCGTCTTTTGTCTTCTCCAGGTGTCCCGTCGACCAAACTTTAAAGAGGTGTCCCAGGATCGCGCCCGCTGTCAGCGCTGGCTCAATAAAAAACGCATCAAGGCCTTTTACACTACTGTTTTTGCCGAAAACCTGAGGCATGGGACACAGTTCCTTCTGCAGGTATGAAACCTGTTAAGAAAATCTATCTTTATCAAACTGTTAATCTGTCAAGGATATGTTGTCAGCGGTTTGTCACATTTCTGTTCTCTCATGTTCAGGCTGTCGGTTTGGGTCGTCTCAAGCCTAACACGTTGGTCATGGGTTTCAAGAACAACTGGAGTGATGGAGACATGAGAGATGTGGAGATTTATATTAACACAATACAGTAAGAACTGATGTGTAAACATGGTTTAAGGATAGTTTAAGATTTGTGCTATGTTTGGGCTCTATAGCTGTTTCAAAACAGTCAGAGAAGCACAATTAAATAAATTGAAATTTATAGAAGGATGTCTAACATCAGCTTATCCAACAGTTTGTAGTAAGCTGAATTATCTGTTCTTTGTTCCAGTGACGCTTTTGACCTGCAATTTGGAGTGGTGATCCTTCGACTCCAGGATGGACTGGATATCTCTCACATCCAGGGACAAGGTACCTCTGTCTTTTTCTGTAGAATCTATACCTACCTACCAACCTACTGCATGTACTGTATCCATCTCCCTGTTTGTCCCCGTAGATGAGCTCCTGTCCTCCCATGAGAAGCCTCCAGTTGGGAGTAAGGATGTGGTGGTTTCTGTCAGTCTGGCTAAAGACTCAGACTCTGACTCCTGTCCTTCAAAAACCACCAGCAACCAGAGCAGCCCACTCATCATGAGAGGTAAAAGAGGAAGCTTAGATGAAGGAAGCTTGGTAATCATGGCAGACATGAACGCCCCTTTCCTTCGTAGCCTTCACATACTGTGTTAATTCTCAATAATGGCACAGTTTTTCCTGTTCTCTCATTATCTTTATGTCTACCAGAGATATGTACAGGTTGTGTTTAGCCTAGTGTAGCAAAAAGACTGGAATCAGCGGAAAACTGCAAGCCAAGGTCGATCACATTTAAAACATCCAAATCAGACAGCGTTGGTGTTGTTGGTGGTTGGAAGACAGGGAACAAGAGGATTTGTGAACTTGTGCCATATTATGTTGTGTGATATCATCTACTGCAGAGACCAAATCTCCTCTGAGTCTGACCGACCAGCGTCTGTTGGAGACCAGCCAGCAGTTTAAGAAGAAACAGGGCAAAGGAACCATAGACGTCTGGTGGCTGTTTGATGATGGAGGTCAGTTCGTATGTCTAGAAAGAAGATCGACAATTTCTATATAGTTATTCTTAAAGCCTGTCACTGCGTTGGGTTCGGTCAGATTACCTTTGAAACAGAGCAAACGAGTCAAAGGCTGCTGTATTTAAGTACAGTACAGGAGAGAAAAGGATTTAAACTAAAGATGTGTTTGTGTTTGCAGGTCTGACTCTGCTGATTCCCTTCCTGCTGACCAACAGGAGCAAGTGGGGCGACTGCAGGATCCGCGTCTTCATCGGCGGGAAGATCAACCGCATTGACCACGACCGTCGAGCGTGAGTCATATGAGCTCTGATCTCATTTACTCTACAAAAATCTTAGGTGAAAAAACAAAAGTGTTCCTGCTAGGCTGTTTTTCATGCTGCGAACCTGTGCATTTTTACTCTCTACGTTCCGTATGTTCATTATGGTCTGTGTGTCACGTCAGGATGGCCACGCTGCTCAGCAGGTTCAGGATCGACTTCTCTGACATCAACGTCCTCGGAGACATCAACACCAAACCCAAGAAGCACAAGTAGGACCTCTGATGGAGCCTCAGCTCCTTTAGTTTACTAACATGTATCATCATTAATTTATATTCTTTATGTAAAGAAAAAGACAGTTTACATGGCTTTAAAATGGATTGAAAATGTTTAAAATGTAGCAAAAGGCTTAAAATGATTGCTGATTAAGGATGGAGCTGTTACAGCTGTGATGGCTCTGTGTGGTTTTGCAGTAAGCTGAGTTTTAAGGAGCTGATCGAGCCATATAGGCTGAAGGAAGATGACATGGAGCAGGAAGCTGCAGAGAGGCTCAAGGCCCAGGAACCCTGGAGGATCACTGACAACGAACTGGAGCTCTACAAGGCCAAGGTCCACCCACACACTGCAGACATATCAGCTCTGAGAATCACACCATGTTAGAGTTGTTTAACGTGCTGCTGTTTGTGTCTTTCAGACCAACCGTCAGATCAGACTGAACGAGCTGCTGAAGGAACACTCCAGCACAGCAAAACTCATTGTCATGTAAGAGCTTTGGATATTTCTTTAAGAAGAGATTGGTCTTTTCATTGCCAATGTCAGATTTCACCTTCATGTATCATCAGCAATATTATAAATATATTAGTGGATAGTATTCAGATTCCCTAACCCTAATCACTATGCGAATGTGACAGCTGTTTGCACTAAGAGGAGGGAGAGACAAACCAGTTTGTCCTATTTAGGGAATCTATTGGCGGAAATGGAATTTAATATTCAGAATTATGTTTTCATTATTGCATAATCACCTGCAACTAACAATCAGTGGTTTTGTTAGCTCAGAATGAGCAGACTTCTTTTACAGAGCCCATCATGTTTCAGCACCATGTTTCTACAGTAACTCAGAATGGAACTAAACACTCGTACTAGATATGGATTTCATCCTCTCTCCGGATAATAATAATTATGATAAACAAAAATAAAAGCAACTGGAAACATGAAGAATGGTTTCAATAATTAGAAAAATTTAAGATCAAGCAAAGATGTTGGGGTGACCAGTACATCAAAACTGTACTTAAGTACAGTGCGTGTCTAAATGTATTTAGTTACATCCCACCATGGTGCATTATACTGGTTGGACTCAAATCCAGTTTCTAGGATGTGTAATGATGAATAAAATGTTTTAATGTAATTGTATATTTTCTGTCATAACTTTCATTCTGTCCTCAATATGCACATAAACCTGTGTGTGTGTGTCTGTAGGAGTCTGCCTTTGGCCAGGAAGGGAACGGTGTCGAGCGCCCTCTACATGTGCTGGCTGGAAACTCTGTCCAAAGACCTCCCACCTCTGCTGCTGGTCCGAGGAAACCACCAGAGTGTCCTTACCTTCTACTCCTAACACACACAAACACACACGCAAATGTTCACACACACATACATGGTGTGTCTTATTGTCTTATGTGTTTATTTGACAGTATTACACCGCCTGCAGCTGCACAAGAACAGACATATTATCATGCTTCAAGTTTTGTGACACAGATCTGAAACTCTCCTGCTGTGAAAAGAGAAAAAAAAGGGTTCGAGTCTAATTTTGTGTTTCCATTTCAGTCAGTCATTAACAAATTAATCAAGCCGGTCCACATTACATGGCTGTTTCTTTTACCTTCAACAATAACAGGCTGACAGGCTGTAAATTCTATGGCTTCTGTGTGTTTTAAGTGAATGAGTGAGTACTGAATAACTACAATAAATAATAACTTATTTTATTTAAAAAAACAACAACACAATATATGTATTATATAGTATTAATTTTATTTATTTGGAATGATGAAATCATGATTTCAGAATGTCTGTTGATATTCAGGTGACGTGTGATAATGAAGTAGTATTTTTTTTTTCCCACTGGGACTCAAGAAGCAAGACACTGTATCTCTGGTAACATTATTTTGTACATTATTATATTAAAATATTAACTAAACCACTTGTTTCTGTCTGTTTCTAGATGGTAACCGGATCAACAGAACAGTACATTTCAGTATTTTCATTACACAACATCAATTGTTGTGTCATTACTGTAATTACTGAGAAATTTCAATGTTGATCTGGAAGAACGCAACCTGAAAGCTGCGTTCAACATCAGCCATGACAGGACTACTTTGGGAGGGGAAAGTGCTGCAAAGTCAAGGAACGTGTTGCATTTAGAGGCTACTTGGAAAATCTAGCTTCCGTGGCTCTGAACAGCTTGATGAAGAAGATCAATGTTCAACAGACATCACAGCTTAAACAAAACAGGGGTGTCAGACTACATATTAAAATGACCTCTAAGATAGGTACAATCAATACAAACATAATAAAACAAGCAAAAAGAATCTGAAATATATGAAAACAAATAAACAAACAGAATAGCACAACAAGTAAATAAATATGTAATGAACACAACACAATTGGACTGACAGTGTAACATATATTAATGAAGTCCATCTTAGATGTAAATCACTCTGTAACCTAGATCAGCTAAATGTTCCTCTATATAACTTCAAAACTTCTAGCTTAAATTCACAGTTAAAGACTAAGTACATTACTGACTCTTTTTCCTATGCAAGCTTTCAGTCTGATTTTGTGCACATAAAGCTGTCGTGCACTGAAGTGCTTTTGGTGTGAAATAAAGTTACCGGATCAGTATTACTTCATTATTAGGGCCCGAGCACACACAGTGTGCGAAGCCCTATTGTATTTCGAATGTTTATTATTAGGGCCCGAGCACGCACTGTGTGGCTGATTATGTGAAAGTCCATTCACAGCATTAATGTGCAGGTACATGTAGAGTTTCACAGTGTTAAGCACTTCCTCATAGTTTAACTAATATCTGTCATTCTCTGCACTGTCAAGATCATATGTGATGCTGCACACACCGTCTCTCTAGAGTCAAACCTGAGTGTCAGACTGCAGCGTGGTGAGAAACCTGAAGGTTTGCAGTATAATTCCCTTGTCTCCCTCCTTTACAACACCCCATGCATCCACTCTACATCACAGGAGAGTTTGACGGCCATGTGTGCTCCTGGGTTAGAGGACAGCAGGAGCAGTCTGCAGATAGGCTTTGTCAGTACTCAAACGTTGTTCAGGAAGAGTTTGCAAAACATTTCAAGGTTTCATTTGCTTCCACTGCTACAGAACTGCAGTTTGTGTACAACTCACCTACAAAGTACAACTCTGGAATATGGACTGATGTCATAAAATCTGTTCAAAGTTAGTTACAAAGTTAATAATAATAATAATAATAATAATAATAATAATAATAATAATAATAATAACAATAATTTTAGCTCTAGTGAAGAATCTGTTCCAAACAAAACATTTTAGTATTTAAGAAGCTTCATGTTAACTCAACATCACTGAGGGTAAAATATCTCACAGAACAGTGGACCATGTTACATAAATTAAAATTTTCATTTATTGAATTTAACTCCACATTTAGTGGTAAAGCAAGAACAAATACTGCATGGTAAGGACTGGTGTGTCAGCGTGTCTTTTCTTGAGCGTCTGTGCAGTTGCTGAGAGCTTCAGCAAGAGGAGTGACAGCTCCATCTGCACAGCTGAGTTCAGGATGCTCTTCATCTTCTTCTGGTTGGTGACGCTCTGGTTCTGTTCCTGTAATCTTAATGAAGCAAAAATCTAAATTTTGTCTGTGAATCGCTCTTAGTCTGGCCCCTCTCCTGAGCCCAGTTTCCCAGGTTCTCAGGGTCACAGGGACACGCAAACCTCTCCACCACGATAAGGTAGCGATTCTTGGAGAGGAAACTTTATTATTTTCAATGTTACATTACATTTCATTTTACAACATTACATTACATTTTACAACATTACATTACATTACATTTTAAGACATTAAATTACATTACAATACATTACATTTTCTTATTACTACTATTACTACATTACATAATATTACATTACTTTACATTTTTCTACATAACATTACATTAGTCAATTACATCTTCATCTTGTTCTCCATCTTCTTGCTGTCAGAGGAGGGGTCGGCACCTTTGTTATCACTGAGGGCATCCTGTTCATTAGGTTCGTCCTTAGTGGTAACAGTGATGTCTTCATCAAAATGATGGTCTACGTCAGTGTTTTTCAAGCCTGGTCAAGCTTTGCAGTGGCCTGATAACGAGCCTCTCACTTGATGACGAGCTGATCATTTGAATCAGGAGTGTTGGAGCAGGAAACATCTAACACACACGGGGCAGTGTTCCCCTGAGGACCAGGCTTGAAAAACACTGGTCTACATCGGCCTCAAAACGATCCGTGATGATGATGAGGTTGTTGCCATGTTAAACTTCTTCCTCAGATGACGTGCAGTCACAAGAAGAAGAAGTTTCATCTGACTCCTCCTCATTATCATGACTGTCATCGGTCATGTCGACTGAGCTGCCCTCCTCTGTTTAAGACTCTTCAGAAGACTCCTCATCGTCTGACTGGATGTCTTCCTCCATCCAGTCAGACGAAGAAGATGAATACTTCCAGTGTTTCCATTACATAACCATTACATTACATTTCCTACATTACATTACATTTTCTTACATTACATTACATTTTCTTACATTACATTACATTTTCTTACATTAAATTACATTACATTACATTTTCTTACATTACATTTTCTTACGTTAAATTACATTATATTATATTTTCCTACATTATATTACATTACATTTTACTAGATTACATTAAATTACATTACAACACATTTTCTTACATTAAATTACATTATATTACATTGCATTTTACTACATTACGTAATATTACATTACATTTTGCTACATAACATTACATTAATCAACTACATCTTCACCTTGTTCTCCATCTTCTGTCGACATGATGGTCTACGTTGGCCTCAGAACAATCCATGATGATGAGGTTGTTGCCATCTTAAACTTCTTCCTCAGATGACGTGCAGTCATAAGAAGCAGAAGTTTCATCTGACACCTCCTCATCATCATGATTGTCATCGGTCTCGTAGCCATTCATGTCGACCGAGCCGCCCTCCCCTGTTTATAACTCTTGTTCAGAAGACTCATGACTACTTCCAGCGTTTCCCTGGCCTTGGACTGGAGGACCAGTCCTCATCACTGTCATCCCTGCTCCTCTTTCTGGAAGAACCAGAAGAGGAGGAGGTGGGCTCCTCGATGCTGCTTGAGGACTCGAGCAATGATTTCCCAACATCATTGCCTTCATTGCCCTCAGCAGCGACCAGGGAGACAGTGATGTGGCCATCGTCTTCATCTGAAGAACGGATGCCAAAAAAGTCATCGTCATCATCTGAAGAGCTGAAGGCCCGGGAGCCTTCGCTTTCAGATGAAGAACAGAAGACTGAGAAGGCATCGTCTTCAGATGAAGAACTGGAGAGGGAGTCTGAGCCTTCGTCCGAAGAGTCACAAACAGAGAGGTCATCGCCCTCGTCAGAAGAGGAGGATCCCCCGTCTTCATCCGAAGGGATGAAGTCGGGGTCACCATCCTCTCCCTGGGAAGCGGTGGAGCCCACATCTTCCTCTGAGGAGAAGAAGCCGCGCTCACCATCATCTCCGTCAGGAGGGCCGGAGCCCTCTTCTCCATCTGACAAGATGGAGGCTCCATCTGAAAAGACAGAGCCTCCATCTGACAAGATGGAGTCGAGGTCACCGTACTCTCCGTCAGAAGCGATGGAGTCGGCATCTTCAGCCATCATGAGCAAGATGTTGGCAAACGCCGCTAACCCCTCGAGGTCGAAGACATCTGCAGGAAAATATAAAAAGGAAAGTTGAGTTCTAAAGTTCACTTATAAAGTCATGAAGTTGTGAATTGTTAAAAACAGTAATACACCCAAATAACACTTAACAACAACTTAAACTGCACTCTGTCATAACGTTGTGTGTGAAAAATGAGGACATGACAAAACACATATGGAAATATCTCTCATGAGGTCACAGTGTCCATTCAAGACCACATCACATATCAACAGACAGCACATCAAACAGCTCACACACACACACACCAGCACAGTGGTACCAGGCATGGAGCATGCACTGTCAACATGCAATGACCTCATTAAAAAATATATCAATTTGGTTCAATTCAACAAGTTGTCTCGCCCAGTCCTGCTACAAGCACAAACATGACGACGTCACGCTCCTACTGATCAAGACGTGACCAAACAGAGGCATTACAGAAGAAATTCACATTTTAAAACCGCGCGACAAAAGATAAAAGGTTTACACCGATATCTATGCCAACCTCTTTACACATGGTGTAAAAAAAAAACACACATGCTCAAATCTATTGTAACACTGGTTACTCCTCATGTTAACAATAAACTCTGACTCAGTTAAATTAGTTTCAGGCGGTGGGCCGAGAGAACACACAGGGACATTTTCTCCTCATCTCAACACAGACCAACCATGTAATACATCATGTCATGGTTATCACTCCACCATTGTTAACAATCACTCATATGTATGTATCAGGTGTACTATAAAATATAGTTCCTCTTAAACAGATTACAAATGAGTTATCACTAATGAAATCATGTTAATTCTCGAGCTCAATCCGAGAAAAAAAATCATCTAATCTCACACGTAAATCTTAATATTTCAGTTATATTCCTAATATTTCAGTTTTGTCGCTGATTCATGAAGTGTGGAACTTTAAACCACAACAGCTCTGTGTGCGTTCAAAACAGGTGAGCTCTGTTCGCGCCTGCGCGTTCTGACGTTCCACCGTGTCCAGGTGATGAAAATAAATATTCATTTATATTTAAATATGCATTTTATGAAACATTTTGAATTTTTTAATTTTAAATTTGAATTTAACAGAAATTTCACCCAAAAATCGACAAAATCAATACAAATATATGTAATACAAATAAAAACGTCAGTACGTCCTCACACTGTTAAGATATTTCACACATTTGCCGAAGTTTTAAAGCGCTAACACACACTAACAACACGTTTACACCCAGTGTGACCCCATCTGTTCCTCAACAAACTTTTATATGACACAAATTATGCTAACATATTAGAGTAAATAGAATAAGTGTCTTACCTCCAGGAAGGGCCGGCTCAGGCAGGTCGGCGAACCGCAGGTCCCACGACGTGAAGGACGGGGGCATCCTTCTTGTACAGGTGTTTTCTTTTCCTTGGGCCTTTTTCTCCTTTTCCTTCTTCTCCTCCTCCTCTTCCTCCTTCTCCTTCTTCTTCTCCTCTTCCCCCTTCTCCTTCTTCTTCTCCTCTTCCTCCTTCTCCTCCTCTTCCTCCTCCTCTTCCTCCTTCTTCTCCTCCTCTTTCTCCTTCTCCTCCTCTTCCTCCTTTTCCTCTTCCTCCTCTTTCTCCTTCTCCTCCTCTTCCTCCTTCTCCTTTTCTCCTTCTCCTTCTTTTTCCTCTTCTCCTTTTCTCCTTCTCCTTATTCTCCTCCTCCTTCTTATCCTTCTCCTCCTCTCGGTTGTGCAGTAGTAGTTTGGTTCTCCAACAGTTTTTCCAACAGGTCACTCTTTGCAGCAGGTCGACTCCGGGCCAAGTTCACGCGCAAAGTGAGAACGTGCGAAAGGTCAGCGGGCCTT
This sequence comes from Nibea coibor, assembly GCA_023373845.1. Taxonomy (NCBI): domain Eukaryota; kingdom Metazoa; phylum Chordata; class Actinopteri; family Sciaenidae; genus Nibea; species Nibea coibor. Next base: position 7,947,426 of record CM041737.1, on the reverse strand, counting down.
ATATATGACCTCTCCGTTCCATTTCCATGGCTACTACGGACGCGTGTGCGTGTGCGCGTGTGCACGTAAAAGAAAGAGATGCGCTAAGTGACGATTTTCTGATTTTAGTTGTTCCCACACTTGTGATGTGAATGAATTTCAAACGTTTGAAGCCCCAGAGGCCTGAAGGATGACATTTTATATTGTCCACCCAAAGTCATAACTTGTGCAGGTTATTATCTTGTGCAGACAGCGAGCAATACTTGTTCTTACAGCATGTACATGTTTCTATCACTGAATAATTGCTCAAATAAGATCATAAAAGGCAATAACTTCAGCACATGCATATCTGAAAATTAAAATGCGCAGTCAGTAAGGTCAGTCAGTAAATCTGTTTTATGGTGTTCATTTTTAAGATTTAGGTGTGAAGTCTGATTTTACCCTCAGTAATTCATATTTTTAAAATAAATATCTCACCACCTCATTTTACTTTTCTACTTCTTTTTTGTTACATTTTTTCATTCACTTGTCATATTCTCCACTCCACCTTCCATCTTCCCCATGCTTGTATGATTATGTGATGAGCATGTCTATGTATGCCTACAACGGATCCTGGACCGGTCCTTATTCTAGGACTGGTCCAGGGTCCGGGGTTCGAACCAGGAAGCTTTTTTCTGTGAGCTGACAGCCTAAATTCAAAAGCAGAAACATTTCTGCTAACCAAGATGTGAGGGAAGTGGCCAGAGGTCACAAAGCTGCTTCCTGTAAATGTCAGTCAACTTCATGAAATCAATCCACAACTTTTCACTTCACATTCATGTCATCACTTCCATTACTTCTTTGAGCTTTGAGACACCGGGCCTCACTTCAGACAACGTTTGGAAGAAGGTGCCCCCTCCGCTCTGACTTAGTTTACTTGCTTGGTTTTGCAAAATTTCTAGAAGTGTATGGTGATGCTATTTGATCCCATATCGACGCTCATCAATTGAGCTTAAATAGCCTAATATGTCGTCTGACATAAGTCCTAAGATGTTCATTAGTCTCTGACTTTGGGAAAATTGAGAAAAACGGTAAGATTCCCCAAAACTATGGTATCTCTGAACTCTAGTCTTTGTTTGTTTCTCTCAATGAGAGCTAGCTATATATATATATATATATATATATATATATATATATATATATATATATATATATATATATATATATATATATATATATGGATTTAGATGTAAACAATGATACAATTTGTAGCAGGAATATGACTAAGACAGTAGTGAAATGCTGCAGTGCAAAGGATCCTAAAATCCTTTTTATGTACTTGAGGTGCATCTGACAGTATGAACAGCAACTGTGCCTAAGTAATGATATGACATATCATTTCATCGGTATAACTCTCGGAAATCCGACACGTTGTGGAGCGCTTGAAGGCGGCACAGTTGTGTTCATCGGCGCTGTTGCTCTTGAACGCAGCCCGTCACCTTTACACAAAGTGCTTCCAGGATAGACGGCGGAAAAACAACACGGAGCTGAAGCCGAGGTGAGACTTTTTTTCTCCTAATATTTCACCTTAAAACTGGCAAGGTTAAATAAACGTGAGGTGGAGGAGAGACGGAAGAAAGAAGAAGAGAGCTGCGTCAGAAGAGAGTCAAACCTCCATGATACACAGATACACGGTGTTACCCGCTGTGAAGTCTACACGTTGACACTAAAATGTCACAGTGGGAATGTTTGTACCGAAACAGTGTTATGTCACTGATGTGACTGACAGCTGTTTGCACCAGTAGGAGAATAAAGTTTAAAGGTCCAGTGTGTCAGATATATGAGGCTCTATGGGTAAAATGACTGTTTACATTAGTGTGTAATCACCTGAAAACAAGAACAGTTGTTTTTGTTACCTTAGAATGAGCCTTTTATATCTACACACAGCTCTTCCACCAAGTCCGCCATGTTGAACCGCCATGTTTCTACAGTAGCCCAGAATGGACACTAAACTCTGATGCTTACTCTTTTGTTGTCCAGGTCAGCCGGAATGACGAGCCTCCAGCTGAGTGCGAAGGAGGAGATGGTGGAGAGATTTCTGGATGCTGCTGCCAGAGGAGACCTGACCCAGGTGTCCACGCTGCTGTCCAATGCCGCCTCACTCATCAACGAGACGGGATACAGCGGCTGGACGGCGCTGATGCTCGCCGCTCGCAATGGCCACTACCATGTGGTGGAGGCGCTGCTGGCGCACGGGTACGGAGGAAATAAGAAACAAAACATGAAAGCAATGTCACATTTAAATTCACCTTTATTGTGGTCATGTGACCATTCAAAACCATTAAAACTGCATTTCTAGAGTTTTGGCCACTAGGGGGCAGAAAACACCAAAATAGAACAGACACTTATTTTATTATGTTGTACTTTGTGTGTGATGTGTTATTTTATTCTCATGTCAGAGCATAAGTAAACAAAGAAAATTCGGGCCACATTTCTAAATCTTTAGTTTGACCTATTTAATTATAACGAATTAGTCGCTTAGTTAAGATAAGTGTATGTAAATAAATAGCAACCAATAGCCCTGTGTTCCACCTCCTTCCCAAACATACCCTGTACCCATAACCTGTACCTATTGGATAGACGGACTCCTCGCTTCACCTGAAATGTCTAATCTCTTCTCTGTTCTTCGACCTCCAAGCTGCGACAAGTTCTCAGTGAACAGTTCGTCACACACTGCCTTCGATATCGCCAAGTTCTGGGGTCACAGACACATCTCAGACCTGCTTGGAAGGACAGATGACAGCTGCCAACGGGTCCTGCCAGGCTCTGACCTAAACCAGCATGAGAACTACTTCAGCAGAGAGACGCTGGACCGGCTGGCTGTGAAGCGGACCGACAAGGTCTGGTTAGAGGCCAAACAGAGCGACCCAGATACAGTCTATCTCCTGTTCTCCAACCTCAGCCCCATGGTCAGCAGCTCTCAGGAGGATGACAATGCAAGGGTACACGGCTGAAGTTGCAGATGTTGCTAATATTTTGGAAGGGACGTTGTTGGTCAGTCTGACTGATTGTGATTCTAACTCTTCTAACAGGTTGGGACCAAGCTGTGTCGGTTCAGATATGGGGCAGTTAAAGACCTTCTTGAGAAACCTGCGACTGTGCTCATCTTCCTGGGAGTGGAGAAGAGGGAAAAACCCTCCTCATCCTCCTCTACGACAGAAGAGGGTGTCCAGGAGCCTCCTGCTTGGTTTGCCATCAGCACAAATGAAGACCCGGCTGCACTTCTTAAACTCTGCAGAGAGAAGAACTGCTCCTTCCCGAAGTTACCCAACAGAGACCTGCTGAAATTCAGTGAGGAAGAAGCCGGTGAGGAGGATAGATAATCTTTTTATGACTGCCATGTTTGATTGAATACTCTACGACTTACTTCCTGAATAATGTCCCTTCTCTTCGTCCTCCAGGAGTTGTGGCTCAGGCTAGATCGACGTTGGCCTGGCATGACCGCTACAGTTTCTGTCCAACATGTGGCAGCAGCACCAAGCTGGAGGAGGGAGGATACAAGAGGAGCTGTGTGAATTCTGACTGCAGGAGCCTGAAGGGTGTTCACAGCACCTGCTATCCACAAGTCTGTACGAAAGCCCCACCTCACCTCTTGATCAACGGCAGTTATCCTGCAGGATATTAGCTGTGTTTAAAATATAGCATCCCATGTTTAAGTACAAATTTATATTTGACTGACATGTATTTACTTAGGCTTGTGTACATGTGTGAGAGCTGTAGCAATTACTAACTAATAATTATTAATTAATGGGTGCATTGGTTACAATAAAACCAGCTACAATGAACCATGGTAATATTATTAGGGCCATATTGCAGAAATTTTCAGAAATTTTCCACATTTTTCTGATATTTTACAGATGTTGTTGGTCCCGTGTGTTTTCAGGTCCAGTAGTCATCATGCTGGTGATCCATCCTGACGGAAACCAGTGTTTACTGGGAAGGAAGAAGATCTTTCCAGCTGGCATGTTCTCCTGTCTGGCTGGATTCATAGAGCCCGGTAACAAACAAGCACACACACACATTGCACTGACTTACCTCAACTAAAAGCCAAGTGTTACACCTTTATTTTCGTAGTTAGGTGACTGTGTGCACAGATTTATCTCCAACAGCGTTGATGCATTTCCTTCGATGTTCCTGCAGGTGAGGCGATCGAGGAGGCGGTGAGGAGGGAGGTGGAGGAGGAGAGCGGCGTGAAGGTCGGACCGGTTCAGTACGTGTCCTGCCAGCCGTGGCCGATGCCCTCCAACCTCATGATTGGCTGCATGGCTGTCGCCATATCGACTGACATCAAGGTGGATGAGAACGAGATTGAAGAAGCTCGGTGGTTTCCGCGGCAACAGGTACTACCATAACAAATTTGACTACTTCTACTATTAGCACAACTGCCAATCAAACCAATAAAAATGACAGTTATAGTAAAAAAAAAATACTGCTGCTGATGATGACAGCCATGTGCTTGAAATTTCTTTCAAGCACATGGCACAAGCTCCACTTAGTTGAAAAGTGGTACTCATCAGTGGATGGTGTTAGCTAAAGGCTGTCATGGAGATATGAAATCTGATTACATTTACAGCGTATATAATGTAGTCAATCAGTAATTGTGTTAGTAGACAACATGTATTATACCGAAGTCACTGTCCTTTCACAATAAGGAGAAGAGGGTAATGTGTCAAATTAAGATTCAACATTTTGTCATCTCTTTATCTGTTATCCCCATTTTAAACTGCATCCATAATTAAATACATAGCACAGCTGTTATTACTTGGATTTGTCATGCTTAACTCTGTGTGGATAAAATATTGATTTCATTAACATCCATGCAGCAGAGCAGGAGTTACTGATCACCTGAGTATGTCTGTACTGAAGCACATTAGAAGTGGAGAAATGGAGAGTATGGGGGATAACAGGTTTACAATGAACAATTTACAATATTGCTTTCTGACCAAAAGAAAATAATTGAAAGAGTAATTGATTTTGTATCAGTGTGAACAGAGATCTTGAAAATGCTAGTGTGGATAAATCTAACTTTTCTTTTTTTTCTTTCTTGATGAGGTGATCGACTCCCTGCACAGAGGAGCCAGTCCAGCCTTCTTCGTCCCTCCCAGACAGACCATCTCCCACCAGCTGATCAAACACTGGATTGGCATGAACTCAAACCTCTAACCTCCGACCCTCAGCACTTCATCCGCAAGGAGTCTTATGCAGACAGCGAGTCCAGGGAGTCACCACTTCCATCACAGTGATGGGCGTTTACTTTTAACTGACTCCAAATCATTTCAGTCCACTGCTTGTATGTGGAATGACAACACCTCTAGTTAAAGGCAAAAATAGAAGTGTAGAAAAATGAAAGGAAAAGCTGACAAAGAATACACAGTTACTTCAGTTACTCAGATCTGACCTTACACTTTGCGGTGCGATGATGGATGAAATGAAAGGCAACAGTGCCAAAGGTTAGGAAGAAATAGTGAAAGTGGACCGTTTTGTTAGGTCTGTTCCCACCCACTGTAAATAAGTCCCAGTGTCACAGAAAACTCAAAACTCCAAATATCAGCCGTATTCCTTAATGTATTAAATGTAGTTTAATGCTGTATTCACAAGCTAAGAAGATTAGAAAATCAAACTTTCATTCCCCCTGATAACTCTACTATTAGGATCAAAACCACAAAATGGCCGATGCTGATAAATGATGTACAAACTTTCAATGAAGTTAAATGAACAGGAACTATTAAATTGCTTAATGTGATTAATTGTCATTGTCTGTGGAAACATTCTTTCTAATTTCTACAGCAACTACAGCTGAGGTCTGTCCCATCTGAACAATGGCAGGCAATACAGTACATGTCAACCAACACACACACTGCACAAACAGCAGTCCAGTTCATGCAAATAAAGCTGAAGTGAATTCACTCTGCGCTCAGTCTGAAGCTCTGTCCTCATCTGCAGCTTTTGCACCAAAGCAACTGTTTGCTATGTAATTAGTCTCACAGATCAGGTAAGAACAGTCGGTCTGTCCACACAGTGTTTGAACATCAGTTTTCCCCAGAAAGGAGGTATCTACATGCTCTGCCTCACAGGTCATCTGATAAACACGCAGATCGATTGTGTTAAGCATGAATTCGTGGAAACGGTACGTTACATCACTTTCTTTCCGGTACAATGTCTCAGACAAGTCGCAGAGTCTGTGCTCTTGCTCTTTCTGTTGAAAGCAGCTGTTCAAAGTGACAACTTCGTGTGGCTGATGCAACAGAGCAGCTCTGGCCTTTGGGCTCTCCTCAGAGAAGAAAACTCCGTCGGGATGATGGCAATTCACTGCATAGTCAGGATGAAGGGACTGAAGAGAGACCAGTTGGTGATCCATGATTACTGAAGCATTAGAAACATAGTCTGTGTCCAGTTTGAGGTCTGACCATTTGATGATGAGGTGACTGATCGACAGCAGAGAGGTGTCTTCATGTGGATTCTCTTCTGAGGAGTGCTGGGAGTTTGGACAGACCATAATAAGACTTTTCTCCCCAAGTACATCAGTCACCTGGAAGTCCTCTATATCCAGGATGTTTCTCTCTGCAGTTTTCTTTTTAAGGAAACAATGAGTTAGATTACAACAGGGACTCCAACTGTTCTTCTGGTGTGTTCTACATTAAATTTAATGGACGCTTGTAAAGATCCAAGATGTTACAGGCAGAATGGAGACCAAGCATAAAAGTCACATTTGGGAGAGTTTGGAAAAAGCAGACAAATGAATGTACAGTGCAAGCTATGTAACCTCAAACTTTTGGCTTGTTATCTGTCCTATTTCCTAAACCTTGCTACATGCCACTGGGAATTGTAGTTTCACCTCCTTCCTGTAGTCTCCTTTTTTCTCTCCTTCACTGCTCTTCTCACATTGTTGCTTTATAACCTGTCTATGTTGCCAGACTGCAGCCCTAATATGTATGCTGCTGTGAGCGACAAACAACAAGAACACCCCAGTTTTAAGAAAACCAAACTCTCCTATAAAAAGCAGATCACCTGGTGATTTGGGTCCATCAGCCACTGGCCTACAGTACTACCCCGAGGGCTAGAGATGGGTGGGAAGAAGTACCACTTGAACCTGCACAGTAATGGTATAATAGAGAAATTTTATAATTCTAAATTTTGAAATGAAACAGGATGTATGACATGAGATGTAATCGTGTGTGTGTGTGTGTTGACTTACACGGTCCTGAACAGGATAGAGAAGATGAAGACAACAACAGCCAGAAGCAGCAGAGGTGTCACTATAGTCACCACTAGTACCTCATCTGAAATGGAAAATCATTCACGTTCAAGTTCAAATTATTAATGCATATAACATAAAATGCATATAAATGTATCTACTGGACCTTTTTTCTAGATCGTACCATGCCCCAACACACACCCACAAACAGCTGAAGTCACACTGTAGATAATGTAGTGCACTTGGAACCGATTTGTATCGGCATCTTACACAAGATAAAAAAAAAAAATATATATATATGTGTTGTGCAGTGACCACTCAATCATGATTGCAGTTGGTGTCCCTTAAAGCTCAACACATTGCAACATACAAGCAAATTAAGTAAGCACGCACAGCACGAGATGCTGCACAGTGACTGCCAGATACAGAAACATGCAAATAACACCTACAACAACAACAGAAACTTTACCTTCTTGTAAAGACCACCACTTGTGGTTCCCACACTGGGATTATTACATGCCATACTGCATTTACATAAGGTAAGACAAACCAGTTAAACTCACCAAAGTCTGTTCTCACTGAGATGACGTCCCTGATTTCAACAGAGTTTCTGGGAACATTATCAGCCAATAAGAGGAGAGAATACTCAGTGTTGGGTTTCAGATTGGGGAGGGTGTGCTGCCATTGGTCCGGCCTCAAAGGCAGAGCGGGAAAGGAGAGAAGGCTCTCTGTATTCAAGGGTAGATTGTAAAAGAAAACAAAAAAAATTCAAAATGATGCACCAACACATTAACAGCAGTGAAAAATAGACATACCAGGGTAACCATCATTACTTTTCAAATGACATAAATTAATTTTAGCAAGAAACTGAAGTGGGATTTTACATTAAGAAGCAAGTATTTTGGCGTCCATTGCTAAACTGAGTACTGTGACATAAAATGTGTTCACTTTCTTTCCACAGGCAGTTGCTGACACACCCATATGCATCTCACATTGGTGTGTTATTGTGTACAAAGTCTATGTAAAAAACAGAGAGGGCGTACCAGAATTGAATCTATTTCTAATGCGCATGATATTAATTAAAGCTGAACTTTACGCTGTGACACGTTTAAGAAGAAAAGACATTTGTGAACCTACTTTGTCTCTCCGAGTCTTTCCTCGCCATCACCCTGTATCCATTCACTCCGACTGTTCCAGACATCCTTTGCCACACGCACACAAATGTTACTGTTGTCTTGGTCACGGCTACCACCTTCAGTTTTACCACCTCCATCAGAGCTGAGAAAACACAAAAAATACTCTCTGTGGATGTTTTGATGATGTTGATGATGATGTTTGGTCTTTTCATGATGTTCATATCAATCGATCGTAAATCAAATTTATTGAAATGTTTTGTTCACCTTTGTTTGTTTCTGATATTATTTTTATGCTTTCATTATTTCACTGAAGCTGTTTGTAACCTTGGTATTGAAATGGGTTGAATAAATTAGGTTTTTATAAACTTAATGATAATGTGTTTTTTCTCTATAACTTTTTATCTGGTTTTATTGATCAAAGAAAAAAAGTCATGTGCCTCAATCTATCTGTCTTTCTTTTGGGGGCTTCTCTCAATTGTCTCAAACTAAGTTTAAAAAAATATCCTACTGATCCTTTGAAAGAGGTATTGGGCCTGGATACAATCATGATCATCGCCACATGTTCTTCCTCCTTTGACTTTACCTCCCTGCTGCAGACTAGCAGGCAGTGACTGAGGAGATCCACACTGATGGTTGTAGACAGGGATGACACTGATCATGTAGGACTCATCAGGGTCAACATCTGTAAACACGCCACACACACACACACACACACACAATTAGTATAACTGTACATGCTGCACATAGAATATACTGTACAGGAATAGAATAAACAATATGTTCTTAATATTTAACCTATGGAGTGAATCGGGCCTTCATTTGAGACAGGCATTTATTTTTAAGTAGCCTTTATTGTCACATATACCGACAAAAGTTTCAGAGTAAAAGCCTAGCCACATACCAAATGACTACATTTCTCTGCTGGAAGACTTTTCCTGTGAAGCAGCTACAGAAAATGTTTTGCATGCCTTGCTGCAGCAACTTGTCACAGTAACTTTGCAGCCCGTCAGAACAAAACTACTACGACTTTCACACGACAGATCAGTTTCTAGATGGTGTTAGATTACAGAGGAAATCAGAGTTTTTAAAGCTGATCCTTTTTTTAAAATTATTATTATTATTTCTAATTATTAGGAAAAATTTGTTAGGAGTATTTTCAGTGCTGGGGCAGCAGAGCGGTGTGTTTGAGATGTGATGGAGTTAAAATAAACTACCGTGTGTGTTCAAGTTTACATCATCAAGTGCAACAGTGAGGCTAATTACAGCGTTTTTGAACAGTTTTTGTTTTAGCTTTTCCTTTCTTTCCTAAAAGGTCCAGTGTGTAGAATTTAGTGGAGTCTAGTGGAAATGTTTCAGATTGCAACCCGACTGAATACCCTCACTTCATTCTCTTGTTTCAAGCATGAAGTACTACTCTCTGTGAAACTTGAAAAATGTGAAAGGTCCGAGCCAGGGTTTGGTTTGTCCCTTCTGGGATGCTGTAGAAACATGGTGGACTCAATAGAAGAGGACTCACTCCTTCTGTAGATATAAAAGGCTCGTTCTAAAGGAACACAAACAACAACTCTTATTTTCAGGTGATTATACACAAGTGAAAACACAGTTATGAATATTATATAGATCCCCTCAAATGTTACACACTGGACCTTTAACCCTTTTGCTAAGCAGAAAGTGCATGCCTGCTGAATTAGTGCCATCTTCACACAGACTGATGCATCTTTTGTTTAAAACATGCACAACGTAAATGTAAGCGAGGCGTTGATTCCAACACAGTGGCACCTTGTATGACAGTGGAGTTGTTGAAGCTGTCCACTGTTTTCCTGCAGCTCGTGGTTGGATGTGTCTCAGAGGACCACTGTACAGCAAAATGACTGACAGGAGGGAGAGAGGGCGAGGCTGCGGGGTTCTTCCATTGGACCAGAAGGCTTTTCATTGGCGGGAAAGTGCTGGAAACCCACAGGTTTCTGACCGAGGGAAGATCTGCAGAAGACAACAGCAGGATTATTAGTGATTGAAAAGAATATGATCGCCTGCATCTTCACTGTCACAATCTGTGTGAACACCAGTATACCAATGGCAATTTAAAATCTCTTATTTTGGAAATCCATCCCTTATCTCAATCGGTTTATCATTTTGTTGTGTCACGGGGGTCCCAGCTGTCACGTGGACAGGTTACATGTTCATAAAACATGATATTATTTGCATTCAAATCATAAACATGCAATATAGAGATACCTGCCATAGGATGTACGTTTTAAGATTTCTTTTGAATAACTACAAATCAAAACACCTTCAGCTGCTGCATTTCTGTTTCTGTTTTTTACAGCTGAACTAAAGAGACCATGTGACTGGAGAAGTGCTGCGTTGCAACACATTTATCTGAAGGTCTTGCACTCTCTGCACACACACACACGAGATATAGCATTTGTGGAGAGCACAAGATTTCAGTTTGATTTTGCCATTATTTGGAGATTTAATAGATAAACATAGCTCAAGATTAGACTTCTGGCTGCCTCTAGGAGACAGGTTTGATAACTATATTGCACTTTTAAATATTCTACATACTGTGAATTTTTGCACGTTAACTGGTGAAAACTTTGCACATTACTGAACAAAACATTTGTTTTTTTTAATTTTTTTTCATAGTTTATTGTCTAGACTTGTTCTGTCTCACGCCCAAAGTCAGCTGGGATAGGCTCCAGCCTCACCGTGACCCTGATGAGGATAAGTGGTTACAGATAACCAATGGATGGATTTATTATGTATATACGCTTCTTGACTTGTTAGTACTAGTTTCTTTATCTTCTTTATGCCCATCTAGTTATAACCACTTATTCTTATTAAGGTCAAGAGCTGGAGCCTCTCCCAGCTGACCTAGGGCCAGTTCAGAGTCACCAATTAAGCAATTAACTCCATGTCTTTGGACTGTGGGTGGAAGCCGGAAAACACCCCAGCCGGGGTTCAAATCAGGCCTTGTTTTCTCTTTCTTGGTGCACCTGAACACATCACCACGATACTACCACAAAAAATGTTATACCACTCACTGTTCTGTCTTTGTGTGTCAATGCTGAGATGTGCAGCAGGTCCGTAGCCAGCCGTGTTGAAAGCTCTCACTGTGACAGTGCAGTTCTCCTCCCTCACCACCAGGAGTGCTGTCACCTCTGTGACATTTTGAATGAACCCGTCCCACAGTTGTTGCTTCTTCACTGGCTCGTAGGTCACCTGGTATCCAAGGATATGGTCTCCGGCATAGAGGTCGAGCTGCTGTAGAGAGGAGAGTGAGTGAAAAAATAAATCGGTAACACTTTCTATGATGCAAACTAATCAAGTGATCAAGTGAAGTCTAGAAACAATCTCCAGCCCCATACTGTTACTGTATACTTCCTTCCTGCCTCTTGCCCTTTTGTTTGTTTACAATTACTGCCCTTGGTTACCTACCCTACAGTACTTTCCCCTCCCTTTTGTTCCCTACCTATTTCCATATTGTTTGACTGTTCACCAGTGTGCCACCATGCTTAAATAAACTCACACCACTGCAGCAAACCTCTGAGATTTCTTTGACAGTAGTCCTAATGTGTTATAAGCCCTGAGTACAAACTAGTCAAGAGCATTCATAAGTCACTGTAACTTAGAATTCATTACAAGTTTACAAGATTATGAATGCATTAAACGCATTGGGATGGGCAATGGGAAAAAGCATTGCCAACATGTCACATTTGTGTGGAGAATTTCTTTTTAGTCCATAAATTTGTTGGTGGTAACGTTTCTGAAATGTGAGACATTGCTTATTGCTTGGTTTTTATTCGTTGAAGAAAGTGCTAATGTTTTGTTCCACTTTTTGTTTTCAAAGGTTACGTTTTGAAAATTTTTCTTTGAAATTTTCACATACTTCAACCAAAGTACCATTTCATCATTTTATTTCCTGACACTTTGCCTGTTGCAACGAATCTGTTTTAGCTTTGCTGCTTGTCCCTGATGATAACAGACAAAAGTTAACAGAAGATTTGATACTTACAGAATAAGACTCTATGTGCTAAAAATGGAGACATTTTTATACATGGCTATTCTGATCATTTCTAAAGTACCTTCCACATGAGGTGAAGGAGAACTGATCCACCAGAGTCTGTTTTCTCCACTCTGTAACACACCTCTGGAGGGCCGGAGGGGACTGGCAAAGATAAGTACAAAATTAAAACTTTAATGTCAGTGATTGATTCTATTTAGTGACAGTATACTACAAACATATTTAAATAATTTTAGGTCGTCTTATTAGTCTCTCCCCCCACAAATACTCTTGTGAATTAAATCTCCAGCCACTTGTTTGGATGTAAACTGTTACCCCTGTCCAGTGTCCTCATGGTGACGTCAGAGCTCCAGTCGCTCCAGATGCCAGACTCCTCCCTGCAGGCCACAGCAGCCCTGTAGATAGTAAACGGCAGGAGGCCTTTGATTGTGTAGGTCAGTGTCTGGCCTCTATGTACAGGAACTGGAGCCTGGAAAGAAAACAGTGAACATCCAATATGCCAACGTGTTTATTCTTATATAAATTGCGTTGGGTGGACTCATTTTTGGGTTAAAGACCCTTATAGAACATTGGTCTGTCACAAACAAACAATTAACAACACAAAAATGTGAAAAATGTGCTTGTAGCATCATGGATAACAACTGTATACCGGTTATCGTGTAGTCATGGCGTGACTTCAGTAATTAATGTGAGATAGTACAATGTTCTCATATGATGCTAACCTGGGTCCATGTGTGAGTGCGGTTGAGGGTGTAGCGAAGTTGACAGGCGCTGTAATTGCTGCCTTCCCAGGACACATCAACCGAGTCCGCAGTGGAGCCAAGTGCAGTTAGTACAGGCTGACAGGGTTTGACTAAGGAGAGGAGAGTTTAACTACTGTATTACACTTTTATGTTTGTCTAGCTGTTTATGCGGGTCTATCAGCTATCATTTCTCAGTGGGAACAGCATTACACTCATTCCCAGGTAGTAGGATAATGAAACGTCTGGGCCACTGACCTACATCGTAAAGAACCGCAGTGCGAGTTTGGGACCAGATCTCACTCCTCATGTAGTTTTTTACTCTGGCTGTGATGTTGAGGATGGCTACAGGGTTGAAAATTCCCAGACAGGATAAGGTTGTCTGCTTTCTGGAGAAGAAAACAAGAACTGAATTACACACGTCTCATTCTAAGGTAACAAAACACTTCAGACACTAAAAAAAAAAAAAAAAATCTTATTTTCAGGTGAATACACACCACTGACAATATGTTGCCGATGGATCCACCTAAATATTACACACTGAGCCATTAAACCCATCAGTGTTTACCTCCTGAAGATGAGTGAGACATCAGGCTCAACATGGCTGTTGAACTCCTCACTCCACTCACATGTCATGGATCTGTGTGATATCTGGTAGTAACATGACATGTTCATGGCCCCTGCAGGAAAACAAGAGGGGGGATCCAGTTTTAACGACACACGATCTTTCACAGTTATTAAACCAATTCCTACCCTGCATAAGCATGTTGGAACATTTTACATGTAAGCATACAGAAACAAACCTGATTTAACCTGAGTGAGTGTACCCATAAGTCAGTAAGTACTCATTTTGAGAATCAAGCTTAAATAGGAGGAACCAATGAAAAACAAGATTCAGAAGTCAAGATATCTGATTGCTGTGTGTGTGTGTGTACTCACTCTGTACAGATGAAGGAGGTCGGGGGCCACAGTCTCTGAGGTCAGTGACACACACTTGCCTGTCGTTTTCACACAGCTTCAGATCAATGTTCCTCACGGTCATTTCTGATCCACAAACACAAAGTCAGGCATGAAACCAAAACAAAATCTGAAGATTCTGCTTTTTCCGAGTTAGAAATGAAACCAGGATAGGCTTTAATTTAGTCACAACCTAAAGTTCTGATGAATGGATCAGTATAAACCCCATGAGATTGGTCAACATGAGCAACCTTTGCTGTTAAATTCAAGAATAATGTGCAAAGAATTAAATGCTGAAAAACAAACAACAACCTGAAGGGTAATTTCAAATTACAGGTGATACCTTGCTCGGATAACATAAATAAAACTGAAGACATGAAGTACCTCTAAACTTCTTCCAGACAATCAGTTCACTATATTCAAGATGAATTGTTATTTAAATTCTAGACTAAACATTAGATGTTAGATTAATCGCTGCCAGGGAAATCACCCCTATGTTTTCACATTTAGAGAAGAGCAGCATGAAATATGTGGCTTTTATTAAGAAAGAGATTGATGCAACTCACCATAGGAAAGCACACAGAGAAAATGCATCACTGTCCAGGTGGCAATGTGCAGTTTACGTGACCAAATGTCCATCTTAACTGGTAAAAACGACAATTCTCATTCTAAACATGCAAAAATCTCCATTTTCTACACTCACCCTAACCCAGCATCTAAACTAACCAACGACAGTTTGAAAACCTGAAGAGGATGTGCTGCTTTTATCTCTCATGGTTAATGATGAGGAAGTCAGATGAACTGAGAAGCGAGCTGCTGAGGTGTCAGGAAATTGCTCCATGCTTTTAAGTGACACCCTTCAGCACATCGAATGCATGTGAAACCGCTTGTTTTCTCAGAGATGACAAAAAAAGATTTAAAAAAAAAATGAACGTGCACAGTGGAATCAGAAGATGACTAAAACAATTGAAAAGGTTTTGCATGTAGGGTTTAAGATCACTGTAAAAGACGTGTTGCCTCTGTTGTAGCCGCACAGCAGCATGGCTCTAGGATGACAAAGTCATTGTGTTGCTCAACACATCTCCACAGCTACTTGTATAAAAGGAGAGCATAACTGACACTGGATTTCTGAGGCCAGTACCAAGATCTATATTTGAGAGTTTGTGGCCAATTTTCCTTCTTTTAACATGAACATAAAACAGTTTTAATTACATTTTTTGTGTAAAAATTGAAATATTTTAACTCCAACTTAAATTGTCTGTTCTTTTCCTGTCATCCCCTGATATAGCAGCTCAGCTAATTTTATCTCTGTAGCTGTGGTTCAACCGTCCAATTTTTCATCTCATGCTACCAGCAGGTTAAAATGTCCACGGTGCTTCGGTAGGACAACTCCAAAAGTAATCACCAGATACCCGTCAGCCCTCGAGAAAAACTTTAAGATCGATGCTAATATACACTAGACACACACATTTTAGCCTTGTGCAGGCCTCAAAGCGCCACTAGGTGGTCATAGATCTGATTTCACATTTTGTTCCACATCTTTTTTGCTTTTGGTGTCACGCAAAGTTCATCTTTGCGTGACACAAGTTTCTTTGGTAACAAATTCTTCTGAACAAATTTCTCTTGAACAAGACGTTCATCATCCAGCATTTGCTTTCAGGTAAACAGGAAGTGAGGAACAGGAACACCCAGCTGTTCGTCATTTGTTTATTTTTCACTTTCTTTCGTCAAAAGCAAAATTTCATCTACTTCCACTCATTTTTTTCTTTTTCTTATAGAAAATGGAAACAAAAAAAAATCGCCTTGTACAAACATTTAAAAATGACTAACAGCAAAAGAAAACAACAAACAAACAAACAAAGAAATTAAACAGAAAGAAAGAAATGCTGTACAGATTAGTAAAGAAAGAGGATCAATGCTTCCTCTGGACTTGTCTGTCTATCTGCATCAGTGGTGATCTCCACACTGTGCAGTGAATTACAGCAGTAAACAAGCTTTCTAAGCTCACACTCTCCATTTACACACACGCACACACACACACAGACGCACGCGCAGACACAGAATTGGCAGAGGAGTGCATTACTGCTGCTGTAGACAAAAGAGGCTAAATGCAAGTACATTAAGTTCATTGAGGTGTTGTTGGGTTTTATGACCTTTGGGCCTTTGAACCCTGCCAAAATGTCAAGTTAATGGATGTCAGACAAAAAAAAAAAAAAAACTTTTCCCCCTTCAGTCCTGAAAAACAGATGTCTTTGCAGTGGTTTTTGCCTGGCAACAGAACATAAACAAGTGCAGCAAAGAAAATCTGGTTATTTACAAAAGAGACAAGAAGTAATATATAGAACATTTCTCCACTGGCCCTCTCTGATCACAGAATATCCTACAATCACACGTATAACTGTGAAATTCAAAAACCCTTTTTGTTGAGTCCAACAAGTAAAAAAGCTGCACCAGTAGTTGTGAGCAGAGTTGATAGTGTTTGTAAAAATATAACACATAAGAGAGAATTTCGTCTTTGATTACCTTGGACGCCTGATTATGTTGGAGATTTGTGACAACAAGTATGACATACTGGATCCCAGGAAACCTCACATGGAGCAGCTACTGATATTTACAGTCTCCATGGATGTGACTGCGGTGCGAGTTTACAGTTAAAGAGGTTCAAAAAGTCTCAGAAAAACCTGCAGATCAGATGATTAATTCTTCAGAAAAGTCTGTTCACTGCCTGTTATTCACTTTGTTAAAATGCAGTCGTTCTGTAACATGTGAAGTGTTCTTTGTGAATGCTTTCATAGGTTAGAATCAGCTGCAAACTATTTTCCATAACTTATATCGCAGATC
Organism: Nibea coibor; assembly: GCA_023373845.1. Taxonomy (NCBI): domain Eukaryota; kingdom Metazoa; phylum Chordata; class Actinopteri; family Sciaenidae; genus Nibea; species Nibea coibor. Next base: position 7,930,515 of record CM041737.1, on the reverse strand, counting down.
CCTTCTGACTCCATTTCCCAGAGCTCCATCCTGTATCTTCAGTATAAATTAAATTTCCAGTGACCTAAATGGAGTAATTTTTTCACTTTGACTTCACATTTTGGTGTTAGCATTGTCACTTTTAAAGACCATAGCCAATGTGCTCAAAACCCATTTACCCATTCACTAAATATTGTCCTCCGCCTTTAAAAACCTCGGTTGATCCTTTGTCTGGATGCCCTTCAATTCCTTCACCTCGGAGAGGCAGGTGTGGGGTCATTTCTACACTTAAGGCATCACTTTGGTACAAGCATATTGCTCCTTTACATCCATTCTGATTAATATTTTTCTTGAATGAGTGTCTCACCTCTGATCTTTCTCTCTGAGGAGGGAAACTGACTTGATAGTGATTCAACAGGACCCACAGCTGCTGATGCAGCCCGTGGCAGGAATCAAATCTGCGACCTTTCTATCACCGTCTCTCTTAAGTTAATCTTTTAAAGTTCGTGTTTAGGAGTGCAGGAGAGAGGTGCATAGGTCAGAAAACACACATTTAGCAGGAAAAGAGACAAAAGACGACAGTTCAAGCTGAAACAAAAAAACAAAAAAAAAAAAACTAAGCACCAACTTCTTCTCAGTGAGCGACAGCACTGAAAAGTCCCAGCGCTTGAAAAGCTGCAGACTGGCTTAGAGTTCTCACAACACCCAGGATGTGTTATTCAGCCAGAACAGCGTTCCAAGCTTCCCAAAGTTGAAGAAAGCAGTCAGAGTTTACCCAAACCGAGCTGAGCCGGGACAAACCAAACTGGTTTCACGATGAGTCCATGTGTGTGACAGTCTGTACGTCTCTGTGTGAGTATAGCAGTGTGTGTTATTTGTTGCGCAGCAGCTCCAGCTGGTCCTGGTATTCGGTGAAGAGTCTCTGGAATCGCAGGTTCTCACCAATGACGGGTAAAACCTCCCGCAGCAACTCCCGCTTCCGTAGACCCTGAACACACGGGAAACAACCAAAAGAAAAAAAAAAGTAAGCAACGTGTATGTACCAGGTACTGTAAGAGCTAGCTATAGCTAACACATTAGCTATTAGCTTTGTTAGTTTGTTAGACATTAGTTAACAGGATTTTCCACAACTTCACGACAAGCTTAACTTGTCTGTTATTGGTTTGTGTCTGTACACAGCCAAAGATTAATTGTGAGACAAGGAAGTTCGTCGAGCTTTGTGTCGCATCTATGACGACAACACTAGCTCCAAGAGTACGGACTTCTTCTCTAGACAAACAAGCTGATCCGTTCAAGTCATCAAATAATGTTAGAAACTTTTAAATCTTGCGATGTCACTGATTAGAGTCATATACATGACTGAATGAGTATCAGAGGATGAGATTTTAGCAGGAATAAAAATTTACCTGAGTAGCAATAATGACTGACGTCAACTTAAAAGTAGATAGTAGTTAAAAGACTAGCAACCGAGCCACAAGACAAGTTTTTGACAGAAGGAAAAGTGTGACGTGCAAACCTCCAAACCTACAAACAATCGGAGCATTATGAAGTACAATTAAAGCGTGTGTCATACCAGAGTGGTAGGCTCCCAGGCTGTAGCTGCTGATTTGTGGACAGGACCCAGGAGCTCCTTACAGAGTTCGCGGAGACGATACTCTGAGCCTGAAGGGAACACACAGACACACACACAGATTTAGTGTTACCATTACACTATTGATGTTTGTTCTTTTCCCCCCACATGTCAGACTGTGCAAAGTGTGAAATCATTAGACAGTGACAGTTTGGTACCTTCGTTGACGAGGAAACGGGCGTAGATGAGCAGCCAGTAGCGATACTCCTGCGCCGACTGCAGAGTCAGAGCGGACGCCAGCTGATTCTCCAGGAAGGCCAGCGTCATGCTCTGCTGCAGGTGGTGTGGGGTGGAGGAGAGGCGGGACGCCAGACGACCAGCACTACAAGGACCAGAGAGATTTATTTATTTCTTTATCACATTTTATCTGGAGTGAGGCACTAGTGGTAAGAAGAGGAGATTAAATACTGCTGTCGTACTTGAGGTTGCGTCCCTGCATGACAGCCAGCGGCCCTGAGGACACAGGGGCATCGTGGGTAGGTAGGCAGCTCCTGAAGTCAGCACACTGGACCAGAGAGTCTCCTTTATCTGCTATCAAAGTCCTGAAATGGAAAGTGTGCAATTCTTGTAGTTTATATTGCAAATCATTAAGTCGGTCTCCTTGATAGGTTTCTTAAAGTTTATACACAAATTTGCTCCCTATGTCCCTAAATGATCGTACTCAATGCAACTACAGCTGAGGTCAGCACACTTACCGTGGTCATTGTTATGTGACTTTATAGAGGCTTCTATGATATTTACCTATCTGCGTGTCTAATCACTAGTGAGTCAGACAGTCACGTTCTCTAACCTTGGTTACCATGGTAATGCTCCTTTCCTGTTCCTTAAAAACAGCTGCTCTGTGTCTCGAGGAGAGAAGTCAGTGTTCCCATAACAATCGAAGATTGAACACTTCCCCTACACTGACCTCAAGACATATGCTTGGCCATGTGGAACCTCTGTATGTGCCACGCTAGAATAGAAAACTCCCTCAAAAATAAAATATAATACAAAAGAAACAAACTCAACTTCAGCACTATTGGCAGCAGCTGTTTGAAGGACGTATTTTCAATGTCACACTGCGTTTCCATGCTTTCATTTCTTACCATGTCTCCAGCGAGGAGCTGAAACAGTAAGACTTCCCATTGGACAGTCCGATGACTGGGACTCCCTGCTGAGTCAGCAGAGACTGAGACACTGTGATGTCAGCACCTACAGAGGCAAACAACATATTTTTTAGGGAGGACAGGTTTGAAACCATCTTTGTGTAAACTCTTGCACCGATCGTCATGTGGTGAATGTACTCGATATCTAGCCTAGCTAGACATATAGACTGGAAGCAGGGAAAGACATACACCTACTTTCACAAAACAGTTCAATATTTTAGGGCGAGTTATGTGATGGAGCGTGCTGCAGTGTCTCACCAGATAAAATGGTCAGCAGAGACTCGTTCTTCACCAGAGCCTTCTGTTTCTGAACATCCCTGCACACAGACAGATTACAAATGAACAAACTATTTTGATTCAGCTCTGCATGAATCAGCATAAATTAGCATAAATACACTATGCAATATCTAAACAACATTTCTCTCAATATATAAACATCTTAAACATCGGAATTTAAGTAATTCTTCCTCATTTGTACCTAATCCTTACAAAGTATGTTTTAAAGCTGTCAACAAGGATGGCAAAATAACAGACCTCTACTTGACACAACATTTCTAACAGGATATGTGAGCACTGACCAGACGGACAGGGTTGCTCCAGCAGTCAGAACCATGACAAAGTGGGCAGAGCAGTGCAGTGCAGATACAGGTGTAGCAAGCTGGATGGCTGGAAGGAGCCGCCGGCCACAGGAAGAGAACACAGACAACATCCTGTCCTGGGAGGCGACGGCGAGGACGTCACTGAGGAGGAGGACGAGCGGGAAAAAATGATTTTTGTTGAATCCTTTACAATTTTATGTTTTCCACAATCCAAGCATGTAGACAAGCTCGGCCTATTTTAATTACAACACAAGACTCGTCAGCGGAGCCTCCTACCTGCTCCCTGCAGCAGTCACCACTGAGCTGGGCAGAAGTGTGTTCCAGTCGCGTCCGTCTCTGGAGCATCGCAGCTGGCTGAGCCTCGAACCCGCAACCACCGACACCTCGTTCTCCACTTCCAAGAACACAGACGGCTCCATGCTCACCTACACACACACACACACACACACACAGTCTATTTAGAGCTTAACATGTAAGTAAGAAACAGTCTTATAATTATTTAAGTAAGTCACAATGAGTTTAAAAACTGTCAATGTCATTTTCACACCCAGAGATTTTATTTAATCTGTGCAGCGTTTCTTTCTTTAGCTTGAGTGGTGTGAGCACATCAGAACAGGAACACACACACACAAAAAAAAAAAAATCACTGAGATACCTCTGTTCTCTCAAAATGCACTGCCACCAAACAAACTTACACATTGGCAATGAATGAACAAAAGAGATTCAAAAGGAGGCTTTCATGAACAGACTGAGACTCTTCATGTAGTTCTATTCAAGGGTGAAAAATATCAGACACATCAGTGAGCGAAGGTCGGAGTTAGTTTAATATTATGTGGCAGAAGATGACATTTTTTATGTCAGGAAATAAAAGGTCAAATATCAGTTCATTTTGGTTTTAAAAGCATCACTGCCAGCTAAAACCAAAAGGAAAAAAAGAAAATTGCTTTGCTTTAAATACAACTGTTATGTCAGTCTTTTCCTCTCTAGGTGCTCAGGTGTGACGCAGGAATATAGCTGTAATTTTAACACAGAGTCATGGTGTGTTACCTGCAGACTGAAGGCCTTCTTTACACTTGGTGTTGGTAGCTTGAGAGCAGCTGCAGCAGCTGGAGGAGCTGCCACTCTGCTCGGCTCCCGCTCTGCTGGAGGGGTTATCTGACAGGAAGAGGAGGGACAAAACGCTCTTATATCAAGGACACGTACACAAAAGGAACGTTTATGAGACATTTTTAGTACTGCTTGCTTACTTGTTCTTTTAAAATATTTCAGGTTAAAACATATTTTTGACTATCTGTAACTTCAGGGTTCATAGGTGTCGCTTCTTCCTTTTTTTATTGATGTTTTACATAAATGACTGAATGGATCCCTTTGTCATCTATCCATGCATCTTTTCTCTTAATCTTTTTACCTGAGTGAAGGGCTGGGCAATGGGAGCAGCCATCTTGTCTTTCCTGGGTCTTCCCTTCTTCCTCTTCTCCACCACCTCTGCTCCATCGAGCAGCAGCTCGGGTTTCCTCTTGCTGTATGACAGATTTTTGTTGATGGTGGCCATCTTATCCTCGCTGTCGCTGCTGGTGTCTTCTTTGGATTTTATGTCTTTCAGGGTGGAGATGCCGTCTTTTGGCCTGGTGGACCAACAGAACAATCAAATTGTGTTTTGGGGGCAGTGTGTTCTCAGTTTGAGTGCCACTTTACACTTAACTTGCACTATTGCACTAAAACCGAGTCAATCACCTGTCTAGAGGGACAAGTCCAGCGGTGGAGGCGATGGCGGCTGTGACCCCAGGTGTGGCCTTTGACCTCTCTGTGAACCTGGAGTCCAGAGCTTTCATTGGCTCAATTTTGGAGGCTGACGTGAGGAGTAGACACTGCTTCACGCTGGAACAAAAAGACATTTTAGTGGTGAGATATCTGGTTAGGAAGTAAACAGACACAGACGGAGCATCACAGTGGGTAGAACAGCATGTGGTCAGCCTGTACCCATCCTTGTTGTCCTCCAGGCCCTTGGTGGCGTTGCTCGGTGAAGGCGAGGTGAGCATGGGGTCGTGGCTGGGCCTGAGCCCTAAAGTAGAGGCCTGTCCTGGACTGGAGTCAGAGCTGAGCTGGGAGGTCAGCTGGTTGGACATGGAGGAGCCCGAGGGCAGGATGGGAGCGCTGTTGAACAGTGCAGGCGAGAAATCCCTGCAGAGAAAGAGGGACAGTGATCTACTACTGTTTCTACGGCTATTACAGTGAGTGTTAGTATTGATACTACAGATACTACTGCTGCTAGGAAGATGTGGGTTACTGTGTCAAGGTCTTAAAGACCCTTGTTTGGTGTATTTGGAGCACACTGGCCCTCCATGTTAGGATGGATTGATGGGACACTGACAATGCCATCATATATAAAACATTATGTTAGTGCTATTTCAGAATGGGTCTTCGATTACTCCTTTTTTAATATTAATTAAAATCTGTTATTAATAATTTACCATTTTAAATATCTTCAATTCGTCATTTCTGTTGTTTTTATTGTCTTGTTTTAGTTGTTGTACCTCAGTGCTGTTTGTTTCGTGTTTTCTTACCCTGTGTCCAGCTGAGCGATACAGAGCGGCGTGATTCGTCTTCTGCCATCTGCGGTTCTTGTCTCCACCTGTTTCTTCAGAAGGTTCTGCAAGATGATCCAAGAAATTTGAGCTCCAAAAATCTGTTTTGACAGCTTTTAAAAAATGTAGCTCTGAAAAAAGTATCTAATATCTAAATGTAAGTATCTAAATGTATCTAATACATAACTGATATTTGAATATGCGCTGCTTCCAAGTTAAACTGCATCTATAGCAACGACTGCATTTATTCTCTATTCTGATGTAAATATAATAAGTTCAACAGTTTCTAGATATTGCTTCTTCCTTGCAAAGTGAATCCTAAAATCACACATGAATAACCACATTTATTTTGAATTATCAAATGCAGCAGAAGTCAGTGACTGACAGCAGTTAAACACTTTGTGCTGCCTGTTGAATGGTACATTTTAGCGTCCCACCTTCCTGATGTCTTCCAGAGACTCGCCGTTCATCACACTGTTGAGTTTGGGGGCTGATGATTCAGGCCCGGTGCTGCCCGTTCCCGAGTTGGCCTGGCCTGAGTTCTGACGTTCCTGTTGGTATTTGAGCATCTCGGGGTTCTCGATGATGGTGGTGGAAAGCTGAGATTCAGTGCTGGTTATAGCCAGACTCTTGCCGTAGATGTTCTGGTGGATGCTGTTCTGTATGGCAGAAGAAAAAAGAGAAGTGGTTTAAATTAGATTCTTTGTGGGGGCTTTTTGGGTGATGCTGACCAAACATACAGTCAGGATCAGAATGTCTAACCTTCTCCTCCTCACTCAGCGGGTCTCCAAGTTCATCCAGTGAGAAGTCCAGGTAGGCCACTGTGCCATCCATCGAACACACCAACATCCCCAGACCTGTCAGAGTCCTGACACAGACACAAACACACAAACTCAGAGATGCGATGGGATGTATCAGTGAAGTCTTTTAATGATGCCCTCGTTGTGCAAACCGACCAGGGAACAACTTTCTCCCCAACACTTTCCGGTTGAAGTCACAGTCTTTTAATGTCTCTCATTTAATCCAGAGTCACAAGGTGCACTTTAAAGTCAGTGTTGAGGAAGTACTGTTAGTGCTGATAATGAAAAACACTGGGATGAAGGGGTATATTTTGTTTCTGTTCCCTTTGCTCTCCCTGATCCAAAACAGGAGTCCCTTGAGTTTAGCTCCAGTGAACTTGGGTTTGGTCACAATGTGTGCAGTCCCCTGAAAACGTTAAAGGAGCGGTTCATGTCCGGTGTCTCCTCAAAATTCCATTTTTCCTCAGTGTAGGGAGCGGTTGCATCGTGTCTGCTCAATTGCAAAAGAAGATCTCTTCTTCCCAAAATAGCATGAAGAGGCGGTTTGACAGGAAAGCAAATGAGCAACAGTTTCAGCGTGGAGATCAGGTTTTGGTTTTACTGCCAGCGTCCGGCTCTGCACTCACTGCTCGGTTTTCAGGATGTTATGTGGTGGAAAGCAAAGTGTCCGATACAGACTATGTCATCCTCACACCTGAACCGAGACGCAAAAAAACAGTTTGTGCCTCATTAATATGTTGAAATCCTATCATTTAGCTACCAGGGTAGTAGACTGTCAGGTGTGTGAGTGTCTGACAGTCATCTGTCTCACCTGTCCAAACGTCAACAAGATGATGTAATCAATTTACTCCATTCCTTTCCCACGCTGTTTAATGATATCTTCTACCAACGTGTTACAGCATGATATTGATGTTGGTGTAACAATCTTTTTCAGTGTGTCAGTCATGGATAAGAGAGTGTGGAATAGAAGTGGGTACCGTGTGTCAGAGTCAGCCTTCTCCCAACTGTCAAAAAAAAAAAATCCCCTGAGGCCATAAAACCTTTTTTTTTCATAGATTATGATTTTAAAAATAGACATTGTTAAGACCTGCTGAGAGGATAACTGGAACTGCACCCAATGCCAGACATTACTCTTTCCATTCAGCATTAATTAAACCATGAAAATGTTTATATTTGTAAAACTGTCTCAGAACTCGAAGGAGCATTTTTGCATCTGAGTGATGTCACCTCGATGTTAAAGCTTCTTGATAGGGAGGTAGACGGCACTAATGGATGTGCGGTGGACCACGCAACGCTTGTCTACAACTCACCAGGAAATGTCCATAATCGATTTATCGAAGAGATCATGGATGACCACCAGCGGACGCTTCAATGAGGTCAGCTGAGGAGGAGAAACAGATACAAGGTTAGTATTGTTAAGATCCTTTCCTGTGTTTACCCTCACTGAACGGGAACTAAAAAGAAGACAGAAACTTTCTACTGAGCAGTGAAAAAGTGGGGAGAAAACCAAAAACTATAGCAGTTTGCCTCTCATTACTTATTAAGAAATCTCTACGACTATGATCAAAATCTGCAGTTGGACTGAGGGATCTGCATCGCTGGTGTTAAATTTACCATTTTCTGTCCACCGTATAACAAACTAAAGTGTGAACTGACCCAGACGGAGAGCGATCGGTCTTTGCTGCCAACAGCGCAGCAGCAGTACGGACAGCCGGGTTTTGGAGAGCTGCCGTTCTTCTGCTTCTTCTTAAAGATCTTTGGGTTGAATTTCTACAGAGAAAGAAACCAGACGCATTAGAACACAGATTGATTTCAGGTGTGTACATCTAAAAAGGCTAAATATGTGGCTAAAATGCGCGTACCACCACAGTGACGGCTTTACGGTGACCGACAAAGTCCATGTTCGTTTTCCAGCCGTCTCTCTCCACAATCTGAGCGGTGGGACCCGAGTTGTTCATGGCGTGAGCCGACACCAAGTACTGACCATCTGGAGACCAGGACAGACGCAGGACGTGGGTTGTCCCGCCACACTGAAACACACACACACTCAATTACTCAATTGGTGAAAAAGTACTTGTAACAGAACGGGCAGAATGTAACAATTCAAAAGAAAACCTTGAATACCTCAATAAAAATGCTAAACAAATGCAGATGTTCCTCCGAAAAAATGCCAAAAGAATACAACCTGCTCCCAGGCAGGCGGCAGTGACACACACAGTGACAGTTTTTGTACCTCGCTGAACGGTTTGGTAATGTTGGCATCCATCTGCCAGTCCACTGTCCTCCACACTTTGAGGCTGTGGTCGTCGGCCTGGGAGGCGATGTACTTCCCCACAGGATCCCACGTCAGGCCTTTAACCAGCCCAGTGTGTCCCCGCAGACACGTCACCATTTCTGGAGACACAAAGAGGACAGAGGTGAGGAGCTGCTAAGAGAGAAATATGTTCTTGCTGTTTATCTAATATCTAGCAGGTTTGATATGACGTCCATACACAGGAGTGCAGTTGAGGTATTTTTGTGACCAAAATGGCTGCTGATGTTGAATGTTCTGTTGAAACTGCCATCACATCAGTTTTAAACAAATTGGATGGTATATTTTCTACAAAACAAGCAAAAGAATTGCACTTAAAAGAGCTTTTGTCGGTAGGAAAGGTGTCATGCTTTCCGGAGCTCAGCACTATGTCACATGTCTCTTTGCTCTGGTTGGCTCAGAAATCAAAAATGAACTGAGAAGTGATGCAGACAGGGTGAGCTGCTTTTGGTGTCTCTTACCTGGAAATTTGCGAGCGTTCCAGATGACAATGGTGTTGTCCACACTGCAAGAAGCCAGCCACACATCATGGGGGGACCAAGCCACGTCCATCACATCTGCAAACAAAAGACACACACACACTGAAATCACTGCCTGTTTAGTGTTACAATTTAAAAGGTTTCCAGTGGGGCACCTAGATGGGCAGCAATGCATCAGCACAGAATGGATTAAAATAAAACTGGAATAAACATGAAAATAAAGAAAATGCATGATGTAAAATGCTAAGCAACACTGAAAGTAAACATAACTTATGTACAAAACATTTATATAGCATCAACTGAATGCTATGTAAAGATATAGTGGAGTAATGGCATCAGGATCAGGAAGTCATGTCACACTCAAAGCCTGTCTGTGCCTTGTTTACTTGTCTGGTCTGGCTACAACTGAGAGGAGTGACTAAAACGGCTGTCAGTGAATTAATGATTTGTTTAAACCAAACCACAGTCGATGATTCCGGGACTAGTAGATGGTGGATTTTATTTTGTTCCTCTCCATTTTGAATGCAGTGTGTTTTACAATGTTCGGCGAGGTCAATTTTTTTGTAGCAATATCACAGCTGGTTAGCTGTTTCTGGTCAAACTAAAAAGATCTTACACTTCAACAAAAAGGGTTAATCTTTGTACACTTGGGAACACTACTTCTGCTGTGTGTCACTGCAGCCTTTCTCATGAATATTTTTATACCTAACTTAGTAAACTCTGCTCTAGGTAAAATTACTGGTTTCATGACTGGAGTCTAGTTGGCCAGAGCGCTTATTGTTTTAGTCTGAGAGTGCTGGTGTTTGAGAAATTTTAGATAAAAATGAAAGATAAACTAGTAAAGATACTAGTATGTACGCAGAAGGACTTGTGTGTATGAATGTGGTATTGTGTACGCCTGCATGTCTGTGTGTTTTCAAAGTTTTCTTTGTGCATTTTGTGGATAGGTGTACATACTTACACACTTCAATATGTGGTGTGTGTGTGTGTGTGTCTTACCTCCAGTGTGGTTCCTCAGGATGGTAACACACCGCCACTGCTCCACATTGGCCAACTTACTGCTCGACCCGAAAACTGTACTTGGACCGATGAATCTAACGAGAAAACACACACAAGCTATCAAAATCAAACACCACCAACAAAGTTCTTCAAAACGTGAAACAGCACAAACCTTAAACATTTCACTTTCTCTGACTGAAAATAGCCAAGACATTAATCTGAAAATATTAATTTTTAAATACAACATGCGTTTTTGCACATTTTGTGTGTGTGTGTACATACGCAGCTCTCTTCCACACCATGACCAGCTTGTCATCTCCTCCGGATGCCAGGTACAAGCCGTTGTTGGACCAGCGCACACAGTTCACGCATGCTGCAGAGACAAACAAACACTTCTGCTGACTCCAGGCGTAGATATAACTTTCATGGATTTGTGCTGATGTGGCTGTCTGTCATGGTGGGCATTAAAAAAAAACACCTGCAAATGTTCTTCTTATTATTATCGTTTACATTTATTTGGCTCTTTCGCACTGCAGCAGCTTGTCTTTTTGTCAGTGGTCGTGCAAGACGGATGAGGTTATTTTAATCTGTTTGTCTAGGGAACACATGAGCAGCCGCAGTTGTGCAGGGAGAATGAAAAATGCGGAAAGATATTCAAACCAGCTACTATCTTATCAGAATCCCACTTTCCACTACCTTTAGGCTTCTGGCATGCAGCTAAAATTACTATTCATAGTCCCAGTGTATAAACAGTTGGAGTTGTATGAAATTTTTCCACGACTCGAAGTTGTTGAAATAAACAACAGCAGTGTGAAAATCACATTTGGTGCGGAGAAGCAGTATCTCTTCACCGACAAAAAGAAGTGCAGCAGGATTTAAACAGGGGTTTGAAACTAGTGGAAAGATAATGAGCTGGCAGGTCAGAATCAGTCAGTACCAAAGGCTGAAGACGCCAATACTAAAAGGTGGGAAAAGAGAAATGTCATTTTTTGTTAATAGAAGCTGTCTCAATGCACACTGGCAGCATTCCCTTTTCAGCCTCCACTTGATATTCTGATATCGATACGCTTGTAGTCAGTTTCTGTCTGTGCCTTTGAGACGACAGCTGGTTACAATGACAGTGACACCACAACAGAGGCTGGAGTCAGTGAGAATTTAAACAGATGGACACATCATAAGTGCTTACACGTTCACGTCTCGTATCCGGACTCCTAACTGAGATTTAAACTAGTACAAGTACAGTGTGTTGCGTGTGTCTATTAATCATCAAAATATATCAATTAACCAAACTCATACAGATAAGGCCGGTTACCTAGGTGATTGTCCATCTGGCAAAGCATTTTAGGAACGTTGTCATTCTTCTCGTCCTCCTCTCTGAGGACTGGTGCCATGTTCCAGATCATCACCTTGCCGGAATCCTCACCTGAAAACAAATCCAACATACAGTTCTGACTTTTTGTTTTGTGACAGAGTGATGAAGGCGTTTTTGTGCTTTAATTTGGAAACATTTTCTTGGGCTGCAAAATAAATCTGAGGCTGCAGGAGAGCATTTAGTGTGGTGCGATTCAGATACATGTTTTAAAACCGACACTAACACTGTACATCAACACAGTATTGTGCACACAATGACAAAAGTCCATTTCAGTACAACATCCCAAAACAGCAAATGTTTTCAGTGCCAGAGGATGTTTAAAAAAAAGAAAAAGAAAAGAACAAAGTTATTGGTCTTACCTTGCCCACCGGTGGCAAATTTTGTCCCATCGGGGTGGATGTCAACCGAAAATATGGGTTTGCCTGTGAAACACAGTCAACATAATAGAACATAATTTATCAAATCACAGTTTTAATAGATTCAGAGACAAAGATACTGTAGACTGCTGTTGTAAATATAACTAACAATAATTGAGAACTTCATAATGTTGGCCTGACAGAAAACTCCTCAACCTTTCTGTGATTTTCCAGAACAAAGTCAGCGAATGTTCATGATCTGAACGTGTCCTTTCTTTCCTCGTTTTGTCACTGTCTGCGCTCAACATGCATTTAGGGATTTTTCAGTAAAGGGACTGATTTGTAAAACATGAGATAATATATCTAATGCGTGTCTTTGTGTAGCTAGATTCCACAATATTCCATAACCCAAGCCAAGTAGGTGTAATAAATCGTGTTGCCACATTAGAGGTGTTAAATAGAAAAAGAACACATCAGACGAGTGAGACGACACAAGAAGTGAAAATACAGCCATAAAAACTGTTAGCCTGTAAGCAACACTTACAGAGAACATGTCACAGTAAAACGGTAAAATGCAGACAACAAGCACCAAGTGTTGCAGATTAAGGCACTTGAAACTAAACTAATTCTCTAGAACTGTATGATAACTCGTGTGAGAGAGCATGAGTGTTTGATTTCATTTTGACTGTTGGGATCATCGTTATTAGTGCTGGAATGATTAGTCAATGAGGGCACCTGTGAAGTAAAAAAAAAAAAAACTCAATAAATTAAAGAAACGAGATAGTTCCAGTTCCTCAAATGTGAAGATCTGATACTTTTCTCTTTTATTTTCCAGTTCTGGACTGCTGGTCAGACAAAAATTGTAAAGGACATGTCTCACTATTTAATAAACAAAATGAAGAACTGATGATTTGTTTTTTTACATTTTTATTTTTTATCATCTGTGTCCCTACATGGTGAAATATATCATTGCATTTGTGCATCCTGGAAATAAGAAGGTAACTCTTGCTGGTTGATTATTTTGGGTGTCAGACAGTGTTAGCACTGGAAGTTATTTATCAACAAACACGAGCAAACATCTGCAGCTTTAAAACGTCAGTTATGGACGTTAGTTTTAGTTTTCTGACACGTTGTGATAAAACATTTGTACTTCCCCACAAACTAAATGATTACTGGTAAAAACAAACGACTTAACTACGTGACCGTAGTGACAATAGTCGCTAGCTGCACCATAAATTCAGGCCATTTCCCCTAACTGACTGGTAACTTTCCCAAACTGACAGCTTGGAGACGGCGACACTTTTTGAGCTCCGCGTCGAGCTTGTTCGCTGTACATAAAACAAGATACGCCCGCTAAAGTGTCGTGGGTAATGTCAAAAAAAGGCACTAACATTTAAAAACAAGAGGTCACTTGGAGACAGCAACTTCGACGTGGGTCATTTGGCAGGTAAGTTAGCTAGCGTCGGGGCATTTGAGCTAGCCGGGGGAGGGGGTGGGGGGCAACTAGCTAGCTAGCTAAGGTTAGCAAACATTAATACATTTGGAGTTACACTGATAGTGACACGAACACCGGCTGTGTGTGCTCAGCTGTTGTATCAAACGTGAAATGTGAGTGACTATTAAGTGACAAACAAGTCACACAAGTGTCGACCACCACCACCATCATCATGCCTCCTTATCAATTCACCCCCCTCTCCGACAACAAAAGCCCAACTTGGTCCAACAGATTCCTGCACAAGCTTACCGTTGTGGCTCACCCAGCTCGGCTTCAGCAGCTTCATTTTCAACCCGACTGTTTAAATTTCCTCCTATCTTATTTTAAACAAACAATCCATCCAGCGATCAGTTCAGTTGGAGAACTAACGCTGACCCTTTTTCCCTTTGTCTCAAACTCTGACCGACACTTTGTTGTTTTTGTGATTCAACTCCATCCCTGCAGCAGCGGCAGCAGCAGCATCCCCGAGCCTCGGAGCCGAGCAGAGGCAGACAGTCGGCCCCGGACCACAGGCGAGGTGACACAAGGCAGCACGGGAAGTGTTTCCGTTATTTTGACCGCGGACCGGAAAAGCGTGGAGGGCAGCTGTCACAATAGATCCGCAGAGGAGGAATAGTGTGGATTTTTTCCAAGATACAATCCAAGAAAATAATCGGAAGCATGTTTTTCATGAATTTAAGGTTCCATTTAACTGTGATTAATCAAACCTGAGAGCAAAAAGTAATCAAATTTCTCACGTCGGTGTAACATTTTCTCAATGTGACTTTTATTTTGAAAAGTCAGATGAGTTGTACTGCGCAAACTCAGAATTTAAACGGTCATGAACGTAACAAGAGGCAGTTTGGTATTTTAGATGATCATGGATGACGTTTGCTACTCAAGAGGGCTGAAAATATGAGGCTACCTCTGATTAAAACATTCAGTGTTACAGATAAGGAGCGTGTAGAACATGTGCTTGTTGTTAATTAATGCAGGTGTTGTCTTCTTTCTGTAGACATTTCAATACTTATGTTTAACTTATGTTTAGGCCTGCTGCTCTCTGTAGGCTAAACCTACATAATTTTGGATAGATTGTATGCACAACAATATATATACAAAAATGAATCCCCTAAAACTGACCTAATTATTCAGATGCAGAAAAAGTTATTGTTGTTATAAATGAAAATAAATAAACTGGAACTTATGATATGTTGAATTAATAGAAAAATGCATAATAAAATATACTAGTTTTACCATTATTAATCAAATATTTACTTTAAAAAAATAAATATATCCACCAGAGTTTCCTATGTATTTGTATGTTTATATTGATGAAAGTCTTACTTTGGTGACTTTATATCCTGTGCATCACATGTAGACTCTTGACAAGTGGAGACTGTGATTTAAAACAAGAACAACGCTGAAGATCTTTGAATCATTACTATATAACATTATATTATATTATTATATACTATATAAGATGTTCAAAAAAACACAAGATTTTTATCCACAGACATTTATTTCAGATTCACACTAGGACAATGAAACTGGGACAAAGAGCTTCATTTGATTCCATTCTGAGTGAATTTATAAATTATATACATTATATTACAAACCAGCCAGTGGACAATAGCTTAAAGAGTGGAATAATGCATCTATTTCATTGCTTCACTGGATTTATAGCAAACAAGCACCAAAATGTTATTTATTCCCATAGAGTACAAAAAACAGAGTACAAAAAAAGAAAGACAGAAAATCGTATAAATTATAAAGAGCTTTCTTCAGTGAAGTCACTGAAATCAAATCAGATCTATCCCAGTTGTGTATAAGTCAGATAATTCAAAACATTCCTTTACAAGAGTATCCCAAGAGAATATTAATACAAAAACATTATAAAACACACAACATTTTGCAACAACTTGTAAGAGAGTTTACAGCTGGCAGTTTTTAATTCCAGTGATGTTAAACAGGTTTTGCATCATGTATTTCATTTCGCTGATGAGGCTGAGTTAAATTAACAGTCACAGCACGCTCACTTCTCAAAACATCAGTGCAATTAAGTTTCTGCAAAATTCCTTCATGACATTTTAAGTATAAGGAGGTATGCCGGGAAACCAAACATTATATCTTTTCTAGTCAATAAAGAAAATAAGTCTGATGAATTTGGCACCGAAACAAATTAACTGAACAACAATACTGTTTCAAACAGTCTCTGTATTCCCTAAACTCTCCAGTGTTGTACCAGCTTCTACTGAATGGAAAATAATGTGGATAAAAATTCCAAAAAACTATTTGTTCTTTTCTTAGTGTAAGGGGTTAGGCATTTTGTTACTTCTTTTTCGCAGTAAAAACTCAGTACATTTGTATCTTTCATACCCGACATTAATTCAAGCTTACCACAACCTCTTTCACCAATTTCATTCTAGTATTTCACAGTATAGAAGCCAAGCCTGAAAGACCACTGACCACAGAATTTTCACTATGTACATGATTTTCAGTTTCATAAGGAGAGGATATTTTGAACCCTGTGCTGATCTGGAGGTGCAGATTTGGAGGCGAGCTATAGCAGGGAGACCTGCAGGGGGCAGTGTAGACTTGTCTTACCGGAGGAAGCAGCACAGTGAGTTTCTGTGTCACCACAGTCACATGTCCTATCCAATCCAAATATTGTTGAGGACACTAAACTGTGCTGTGTGTCTGCAACAGTTTTTAAATGTGTGAGTGCTTTACTCCAGGAGTCCAACACCAGTTTGATTATTCGACATATTTGTTTCCCAGCACAACGTAAAATTTCAAGTATTTTGACCTGCAGAGAACTTCAGTCTTCAGTGGTCTGATTATCAAATTCTTTGAAGCACCAGCGGGTCAGATTTAGGGATCCTATTTACAAAATATGACAGAAATAGGATATACTATGCATAATTATGTTTTCGTTTGTGTGTAATCACCTGAAAAGTAAGAATTATGTTGTTGTTACATTAGAAATGAGCCTTTTATATCTCACCCTAACCCTGACACTGTGTGTCCTCTTCCACAGAGTCCACCTTGTTGTACCGCCTTGTTTTTACAATAGTATAACAGACAAACCCAACACTAGCTCTAGATGATGATGTCAGATGATGTCCTACAGAAACAGATGATTTACACCCAGTCCGACCTCGTTGATATAGTATATCCCATACACTAAGGGCAGGAAAAATATTATAGACACCTCTCAGTCACCTCTTTAAAACAGTTTGACCAAAAACTTGATGAAGGCAGGATTTATTACTGAGCTCTTGTATAAGTCTGGATTAGGTTGATCTCCCACTGTGCTGTGATAAAGTGTTTCAATGAGTTTTTAAAAATGCCCTCACAGTGTCACAAGGACGAGTCAGTTCAGAAATATGAGGCCTGAGATTTTTCAGTTTTTGTGTGGGACGTTTTCTGGTGGCTGGGTCGGTGGGGCTTCATGGACCTGATGTCCCTCTGAACGTGGCTTCAATCTGCTCTAGTGTCTTGCCCTTTGTTTCTGGGATGAAGGCGATGGTGAAGATGACATTGACGATGCACATAGAAGCAAACAACCAGAAGGTCCCAGCACTGGTTAGAAGATTCTGGAAGAGGCAGTTATATAGACATGGATACAGTGATGTCGGAAAGGTCATAAAGGAAAGTTTCATAGTTTCACAATAAATACCAAAACACATACAAAGGCAACGGCTCCAAGGCATGGATTATTTGTCAATCAAATTATTAATAATAATATTAATATAATAATTGTTGCTCATCACCTGATATCATTTAATTCAGAATTTGTGTATATTTAAAATATGCAATATATAAAACAATAAAGTCTAATCATTAAATATCTTGTCTTGTACAATGTCTGAAATTTTCAGAATTCGGGTTGTTGAAATAGTTAAAATACTTGAAATAGTGTCTCATTGAGCACTCACCATCATGTCTTGGAAAGTTTTGGTGACGACGAATGCCATGCTCCAATTGGTGAGGACGCAGACCGCACTGGCAAAGCCCCTCACTTTGACAGGGAAAATCTCCGACATGACGAGCCACGGGATCGGACCCCAACCAAGAGCAAAACCTAAACGTGGTAACAATTATTAATATGGTATGATCCATCTTTTCTTGATATTCACCCATGTAGTTGCCATATATTTTGACTCCGTTGAATGAGTCCTTTGGGGGATTAGATATTGTACAGATGACACCAAAATTTAGCTCTGAGTTTGTCAAAATGTATCGGGGGCAAAATAGGTAAACAGGGAATGTAACTGTTGTGGGGGCAATGTGAGGGCAATAACGGAAAATATAATTAGCACTGTATAATTGTTGAGTTAAAGGTCCAGCATGTAAAATTTAGTGCCATCACCTCTGCACACCATCAAAAAAAATCTGCAAGAGGGAGAGACATTTCCTGATTTTGTGTACTGCAGAAACATGGCCGTTCAACTTGGCAGGCAACGTGGTGTCTGTAGAAATAAAAGGCTCATTCTAAAGGTAACAAACATAATGGTTCTTATTTTTAGGTGACTACACTATTGAAAACCTATGAAGACCTATGAATATTCTATTCCATTTCCATATTCTGTAAATAAATGCTCAAATCTTACTCTTTCATTTGGGAAACACAACTATTTACATTACCCTTGGAATCATTTCGATCTGAATATTTACATATAAACATGTTCATGATCCTGATATGGTAGTTTCAATAACACATTTAAAGATCTCACCCATGATGAAGACAGCCATGCTGGCCAGGGCCAGCCAGGCCAGCTCCGGGTGGGGTTCTTCGGCAGACGTGCTCTGCATGTCCAGCATCAAGAGGCTCAGCAAGGTGGTGCTGTGAAGTTTGGACATCAGGTAGAAGTAAACCCCAAATGCGGTGGTGCTGATGGCCATTGCCACACCTAGATCATGGGAAAGCAAACAAAATCTGTCATTACCTTGTAATCTTGTCTGGAGGTGGCACTAAACGAGAGAAACTGGGAATGTGGGGATAGGACATACAACGAATAGGACCTTGTGAGTTGACATACCTGAGATGATGAGAAGGACTTTCCTCCCAGCTTTGTCCATGATCACTGCTGCCACTCCGGTAAAGACGACCTGAATCAGACCCACGATCACTGAAGCCAGGTCACTCTCCTGAAAAAGGACAAAACATTGTGTTTTACCTTTACAGAAAATTTACAAAAAGAACAAAAAAATTGCAGAAAATCGCATCAAATCACTCTATCAAACAAAAGAGGAAACAACAACAGAAACAGAGCACAGAATTATGTGCCATATGTGCCAAACTGAACATGTGTAATTATAACTAAATGGAAAGCTGAGACACTCTTTTGATTTCTCATGAATAAATAACTATTTTAAAGCCCCCTTACCTTAAAATGTGCCTGTTCAAATATGGTCTCAGCATAGAACATGATCGCATTGATGCCCGTCATCTGCTGAAAAAACATCAGCATGACCCCGATTATAAGAGGCTTGTAGACACCAGGATCCTTGAGGTCAGACAGTTGGAAGCTTGAACCCTGAGAGAGAACAGAAACACAATGCAATCAGTGAGACGCTTCATTGTCTGGGACCGCAGACTGAACCGTTTGACCTTTTGATCCGAACAGTCTGGGTATTTACTTCAACATTTCCAACAATGGTGGCATTAACAATAAAGAGGAAGGTTCTGTTTTCTGCTCATTTGTCATTTGTTGATTTCTTGATGGATATTTTCTGCAGCTTCTCCGGCTCTCTGTTTCTTCCTTTTCAGTTTGATTACAAACCATATACCTACTGGCTACTAAACAGCCAAGCCAACCAACTACAGACTCACCTGCTCATCACAGGCATCCTCGATGCGTGCACACTCCCATTCGACGGGGGCGTCTGGTCCTCGTAGGAAGCGTAGAGCCTCCTCTGCCTCCCGTCTCTTGCCCTGTGAGAGCAGGAACCGGGGCGTCTCTGGCATGAAGCACATGCAGACCATCAGCAGCGTAGGCGGGATGGAGGCACAGATCGCCAGCCAACGCCAGTCCACGAAGAGACCTGCAAGATGAGTTCACACCGCTCAAGAGAAGCTGGAACCAGACAGTACGCTGCATTTTTGGTAAAAACTTACTTACATGTTAATGTTCTGTCAATCGACTAATTGATTATATATGAAATGATTAATATATTGATACACAGTTATCTTCCATGTTGCCTATATTTTTGGTGTCTATAGGTTGGTTTATGAATGAGGTACCAGAACGAGGAAATGCAGAAGGGTCCTGAACCTCTTCAGGGATTTTCAAGGGGTCTTCCAGTAGAAAGATGAATCCTACTGAAAATTAAAGAATGCTGTTGTCTTCTTGTTCCTATATTAAATGGGTGACCCAAGAAGATCTGTGTTTTTCCATGCCAGGCAGTGAACTGTCCATGACAGGCCGAAGGCTGCAGGACACAGCGGAGCTTTGTCCAAGTCCAAGGTTCTACACTAATGTCTTCATCTGCTGCACCCAAAAATATACTCCTCTAGCTGATCCGATTGTTCCACCGAATTTTA
The DNA here is from genome assembly GCA_023373845.1 of Nibea coibor. Classification (NCBI taxonomy): domain Eukaryota; kingdom Metazoa; phylum Chordata; class Actinopteri; family Sciaenidae; genus Nibea; species Nibea coibor. Next base: position 7,910,239 of record CM041737.1, on the reverse strand, counting down.
TACAGCGATTATATTGTTCACTGTTTCACAGAACAGTAGCTAGTTTGTGACATTTCTTATTTTTTCAGCTTGCAAGCTATCAAACAATTAAAACAAGATTTACATGGAAGATATTTTTTCAGTCCACATTACGTTATCTCATCTGGTGATTAATTTCTGTTTAATTTCCGTGACTGAGATAAAATGTGGCATAAAGTTTAGGAACTTCAAACAGATCATTAGTTATTAATGTAATCATTTATTTAGTAACCTTGTCATTTTCTGACTTGCATGAACTACATAAATTTACACAAATTTGTTACACAGTAAAAGGCAATCTAACCCGAATGATATAAAAAATATCTTTTCAGTGACCTCTAACACGAGACAACCCACCTCATGTGACACACCAGCTTCTATTGAGTAAACGTGAATGGCATGCAGCTAACAAGATTAACGAGAAGCTGCTTTTTTCACACAGGCCAACAAGTTAGGCTGCTGTCAAAGAGACTGCACTTATCTGACCCTTTCTTCAGCGCAGAGGTTTAAAACAGTACAGAAACCTCAGAAAAAGCACTTTGAAATGAAATGACGTTGTCACGGGATGTTTGGCAGAGTGACAAGGAGAATCATTACAGATAGAAGCCATAACCTACTGTCACAGAGGTGGATGTTGTAAAGTTACATCGCAGGAAACTTGACATCATTTCCAGCTCGTAAACTGCTGAGTAAGAGTAACTGTGCGGTTACTCTTTTCTTTCTCCTGTTCAACACTCCAGCCAGTTTCAATAACCTTGACTTGGACTTTACTAAATGTGATGTCATAAATACTTAGCTTACACACCTGCAAGATACACTCCCATGATGCCTAGCACCACCATGAGCTGCACACAGGAGCCTAACGTCCCGCGTACCCGCTCGTGTGCCATCTCAGAGATATACAGCTGTATGAAGAGGGAAAACAAGTAAATTACACAGGAGGAACACACGAGAACATAAGAGTGACTCACAGCAATTAACCAACTCTTACTCAGATTTTAGGCATTTTAGCAGAGGCTTTGTCCATGGAAACGCAATAATGAATGAGTTTGGAAAACAGAGACTTTCTAAGTATTGCCAAAACAGGTAGCCTATGACTAATACTGATTAATAGTTTAATTCTGCAACTAATGAGAATTTATATTATTGATTAAAATGCTGTTTACTTTCCTTATTAATGTATTAATGTATAAAACCACAGCAAATACAGAGAAATGCAGTGTTTGCAGTGTCAAGTATTTATAGAGTACTTGACACTGCAAGTAGTGAGTCTGGTGGCCACAGGGCAGAAAATCGATATCAAAAAAGAAAGCAGGAAAGGAAGGAGAGAAAAAAGCACGGTCATGGTTCTTACCGGGACGACCAGTGACGTGACGCCGCTGGCAAGGCCGGTGAGCGTTCTACCAGCATAAAGCATCCACACATTCTGCGCTGCAATAATCATGGTGAAGCCAAACACGAATGGCAGCGAGCAGAACATCAGGCTGAGCTTCCTGCCGATCTTCTCCACCATCCAACCGCCAAGTAGCCCACCTGCTGCCGCTCCCACCGTCACTATAGACTGAAAAAAGAAAAAGAACAATTTTAATATGCTAAGTACTGTAGAAATAAGAAACAGGTTATTGCCATTTTGTTACAATCTGCACTTTTCTGCCTAGACCAGAGGTCGTACTGTTTTTCAGGCCAATGACCCTGACAGACTGATAGACGGAGCAGGGACTGTCTACTACATATACAGTATATAGCGTTGCATAAAGCAATGTTATGTAAGAATTGGTGTTTGTTTTGTTTACTAAATCATACTCAGTTTACTGTTGTATAATCGATATGGGATTTAAGTGCAGATGAACAGCTTTGGTTTGATGTTAGCCTCTCATTATCAATGGATTAAACATATTTGGACAGTTTATGGACAGGTGCTGGTTCTTTCTTCATCTTTCCTTTTACTAATTAAGCGGGAAAAAACGTCTGGAGTCTATTCCAAGTGTGGAATTTACATTTGCGAGCCCACAACATGCGGTCAAAGGAGCTCTCAATGCAAGTAAAACAGGCTGTAAAAAGAAAAAAAAATCCATTCAAGAGCTAGTGAGACTGCTAGAAGGCATATCATTACCCAAATCTACCATAAAGAAAGACTTAAAGAAAGAAAGACGAGAAGAAATAAAGAAAGACGAGAGCAAATTGAGAGGGGTCACCACAAGCTGCAGACCACTGACAGGACTTAAGAACACAAAAGGTCAGATCAGAGTTTGCCAAAACAGCCCAGTTCTGGAACAGCACATGAAAGTGAGATCAATCTGTACCAGACTGTGATGGGAAGAAAAAAAAGAGAAGAGTTGAAACGGCTCTTGATCTGAAGAATACCACATCATCTGTAAATCACAGTGGAGGCAGTGTGATGACATGGGTATGCATGACTTTCGGCGGCACAGGGTTACTAGTGTTTAATGATAATGTGACTCAGATGAATTGTAAAATGAGGAGGAGTAAACTGTCTGCACAGATTTAGCCAGGGTCAGCTTTTTTTTTCTAAGTTCATTTGACTGTGAAAGCAACCCAGGAGTGTTTTAAAGAAATAAAGTGGAATAGTGTGTGTGTGGGTGTTACTTTCCAAATATTTCCAGACCTAACTGTATTTATTTTCTCTTTTTGGTTTAAAGAACTGCTGTAAGCAAATTTCACATTTTAATTGCATTTGATTAGATTGCACTATGAAAGCCGTTTCAGTGTTTCTTTATACTGTAACTAGGTTTTGTATCCTCAAGTGAATCCACAACATGTGATGACATTAAACTGCTGATAAGTTAAAAACACACTGTCCAAAAGCTGTTCTGCTTTGAGCCTTGTGATATTTAATCATACCCCAAACCAGGAGGCCTGGACATCATTCAGCTGCAGCCGTGGGTCATCGATTGTGGTAAGTTCAGGGATGGCGGGAGAGCTGTATCCCAACACGAACCCGAAACTCATGGGACCCAGAACAGACACAAATGTCGCCAGGTACAACTTCTTATTCTTCACTTTACTGTGGAGAGCAAGAGCAACTGAGCAGAGTGCATAATATCCACCATGGTTTTCACAAAGCAACACTGACTTTAACAAAGAAACATGGCGCTGGACAAACACTTTAAACTGTAAGAATGATTCAAAAAAGATGTATCCATATTTTATAGTGGCACCTGGGGTTAAAGGTTTTGAATGAACGTTGTATAAGTCCTACTGCTGCAGGCGGCCATCGGCCTTCCAGTAAAACAATGCTGAACTAATTAGTTAGTTAACTGATGAACAAATGATCAGTTAGTGGTTGGATCATCATTCATCAAAGCACTTATCAAGCTAAATACCTGACATCACCTTGGTCTTTGGGAACTTATCATGAACAATGACAATAGCTACTCTTCCAGTACACAGACTGTAGTTATACTGCGCTCGTCATTGTGTATTTGTGTGTCAACCTACCTCAGATAAGCCTCCTGCTCAGACATGAGACCTGTAGGATCCTCACCTCCACCCTCCCCATCCAGCAGCCTTCTCCTCTCGTTCTGGATGTCCATATCGACAGTAGAGGGGTTTCCTGGTGTTCTTCTTCTCTTCTTGTTTACCGTTCACATGGATCACAGGTCAGGGAAGACTAAAACTCGCAAATCAACAGTAGCTATTGCAATGACTGGCAACTGTGCAGTCAAGCAAGTGAAAAAAAAAAACGAAACTATAATGTACGGAGCTCTCAGCTCAATGAATTAAACATCCGACATGTCAGTCGTCAGAATGAGATTTACTCATCGCCGAAGCTGCGACTGGGTTTTTGCTTCCTCCACCAGTGGCCAACTTGCTTTGTCAACATTTCAGTCAGCTGATCATCGTATGAGGGTGTCATTTCCTGTTTTCAAAATAAAAGTACGGCATTGCTGCTGTCGGGATAGACTAGTTAGCGCTCAGCCAAAGAGTGTCGTGTAGCTTCTTATGCAGGAACTGCGGTTTAACCACTGTCAGACTGAAAAGACTGAAATATTTATTTGACGTTTACATCATGGCAACGACACTGTCAACAGCTGTGGACACAAAGTGTTAGACGGTTAAAGCGGCATCGAAACGACGGCGGAAGTAAAAAGAAGAAAAAAGGGAAACTCCCGCCAAAATACAGTTTAGAAAATAAAAGCCCCTGGCTCCTCGCGCTCGGGGTGTGTTGAGGTTTGTTTCCATGGAGACAGTCGGAGTAACGCGAAGCAGACAGGGAATATGAACCAGGGAAGTGAAAATAAACCTGACAGAGCTGATATAAAACAGCATGTCAGCTATTTGAACGACACAATGGACACTTCTGAAGAGAGACATGACCAGTCGGTAAATAAGTGTTGCAAAACAATTGGAAAGTAGCTACCTAGCTGTCAGGTCTGAGGTAATTAGGTCATGCTAAAGCACAGCTGTGGAGAGAGACACAAGAACTCTTTTACTGTGATCTCCTGTTGACAGATTTTAAACAGTAATGTTACAAAATAACTTAAATTAAATAAACTTAATTGTCACGGACTTTCTTTTTAGTCTCATTTAGTGTATGTATAGTAGTATGAGTATTACGGTGTTCCAAAGGTGTCGGAACGTTGCTAGCTTTCCAACCCTCTTTAAATCCCTGTGTGGTGGTATGAAATATTAAATCGTTGTCAACTGATTGTCCACCAGCAGGCAGGAGAGCAGAGTTTATTTCCCAGTGCTGGGTCAGAAGAGGAGCCGGATGAGACCAGGAGAAAAAGGACCTGCAAGCAGCTTTTTGGCTCTAGTAAAATATTTCTGGCACCAGAAGAGAAACCCTCTGAAAGACCAGAGCTGCAGGGGAGCCTCATCATTCAGAGCAAGGCTGAAGAGCAGTGAGGATCATGAATGAAATATGTGAAGGGGTTGACGTGAAGGATGTGACGTTCTACTTATGGCTATGTGATTTATGTCAATAAATCTATGTCAGTTTTGCTTTAGGGTTTAGTGTACAGGCCCTGAAAATCATGGAAGAAGACAAAATATGACGGATCTTTCATGCAAAAATCCATTCAAAAATTTCATGCAAAAATTCATGCAAAATTGAAATATGAAATCCACTTGTGCCTTTTCTGGGTTGAATAACACTTGTGCTGTTTTTCTTTGCAGTTACACAAATGGACATGAGGCAATGGGAATATCCAAGTATGAGAAGGCTGTGAACTGCTTCTCCAAAGCAATCACACTGCAGCCAGAACAGGTGCCGGACTAACTAGTGTACAAAGTTACCCATGTTAAAACTATATACTAAATATATTATGATTTGTGCTTCCGGTGTTAATAGCTGACACATGCTATTTATGCCAAATATATCTGGTGTTTATGATAGTTTTGTTTCTAGATTATCTGTAGTAATAACCCTGTATATATTGAGAATTAGCAAAGCACCCATATAATCTATAAAGTAAGTATCTAAATGACACATATGTTCGACCCAGGTGTTGGTTTTACTTCCTATGTGTTCATCATTTTGGTATTTTGCTGGTATCTTCTTGTGTGAGATGTTTTAATAAGCTCCATTAGGTCCGTATTTCTCAGACACCTTTGCTGTGATGTGTTTTAGACACAGCTGCATGTGAGCCAGGCGGAGGCCTACCTGCAGCTGTGTGACTTCCAGTCAGCAGCAGCCTGTTATAAACGGGCCAGGCTCCTGGAGCCCGGAGCCTTCAGCGACCGCTTGGCCTTCATCTATTATCTCCAGGTAAGAGTCTTCACAACACTCCTCTGTTGTGCAGTACAACATTATACGTGGGTAAAGTTGTAAAGCCACTGTGCCTTTCAGTAAGTCAGTGTGGTTTCTTTGGTTTAGTTTATAGAAGAAAAAAATAAAAATTTCTGCTCTCCTTCTGTGGACTTCATTTTACTAATGAGAGTTTTCCTGTCTTGTGAGTTCATATCATGTACAAATCATTCACCTTTAAATTCAGGTTTATTCTCCTGTTGCACTGATTATAAAGAATATCAGGTGAATACAATGAAAAATAAAATAAAGATGTAAAGATGATCTTTCCGTTTCCTGTCGTCATTAGGGCCAGTGTTTGTTTGACCAAGGCCTTTTCCTGGATGCTGTGGAGGCCTTCAGGAACGCTGCTGAGTTTAAGCCTGGCAGTAGAGCTTACAAGATCAGAAGGTACTCAAAACACTCGAGATTTCAGATGTTATATTTACAATCTACAGTTTTGTTTTTTATGCTTCTCATTGCTGTTTTGTTTCTAATGAACTCGCATAGTTCATTAATGTATGTTGTACCTTATATCCTAGCCTGGCCTGTCTGACAGCTGCAGGTCACCACTCTGAGTGTCTGAAGCTGGTGAACGACTGTATAGCATCAGATGGTCCCACTTCTGACTATTACATCTTCAGAGCCCGACTGCACAAACTGCTCCACCAGGTTGCATCCTGAAACCAGTAGCCAATACTCTTAACACATCAAGCAGTTAGCTGATGTTGTAAAGAATCAAGCAGAGTGATCTCACAGCCCCGTAAACATCCAATAGTATGGTCACAGGCAACAGTGACAAATGTTGTTTCAGGTCTTAAAGGTCCAGTGTGTAGGATATGGTGGCATCTATTGGTGAGGCTGCAGATTGCAACCAACTGAATACTGCTACCCCTCACAAGTGTTTATTAGAAATTATGGTGGCTGTGGAATTCCATGGATATGCATCATTGCAGACTCCACGTAAGAGCACCCACTCTCTCTGTGGATATAAGGTAGCGAAAACACAATGATTTTTATTTTCAGGCCATTAAGCAATAATGAAAACATTCTTAGGAATATTAAATTCACCTCCTAGTTCTCCCTAAATGTTGTACACTGGACCAAAATCTTTAGTTCTCCTACTGAGAGGGAAAATTGCAGAAAAATCAAACTAAACGTTTGTTATGTCAAGCAAAGTCAAGACATTTCTACAGTTCAAATTATTTTCATAGTTGAAGTAAAAAACAAAAGTTTTAAATGAACTTAAAAAATAAATCACAGTGTTTCAAAGAAGTTGTATGCATAACCAAAACAATTCAATTTTCTATGATGAAACTACTATTCATTTTCTCTCTTATTCAGACATCAAAATGTTATCAAGATGTAAAGTCGGCATTGGCTTTGAGCCCAACTTGTCCAAATGCCAGAGCCATGTTGCTGCAGCTGCAAGAAGCCAGTGAGTATGCCAGACAAAAGGCCGTGGACAGAGCGCTGGCTGGCCAACTACCTGAAGCCCTCTGCATGATTGATGTTGCTTTGCAGAACTCCCCTGAGGACCAACACCTTTACCTGTTTAGGTGAGTCCAGCCATTATGAAACATTCAAACAACTTCTAAGTAAGAAATAGCTTATGATAAACCTGTAAAGTAAAGTCAACAAAACGTACAAGCCGACATATTAGTGACACCCTGCATGTTTTGACCAGGACACTGAGTGACGAAGGAAATTTTACCTGCTTATTTAGACCAACAGCCAGAAAGCCAAATTATTGATTTCATAACAGTATGAAACAGAGAAAGGCTTTAAATGTGACCATGATGATTGACATTCTTTGCTATTAATTGACTTCAAGAATCAGTCAATTAAAGGTCCAGTGTATAATATGGTGTAAATTAAATATAATATGCATGTTGTTGTTAACTTTGTCAAGATGTCATTTCGACCCATTTGTATTTAATTTAAACTTGAATTCTCTGTCCATCAGAGGGACTCTGTATCGACGTCTTAAAGACTTTACCGCAGCCATCGAAGATCTGGTCCAGGCCGTGGAGCTAAGCGAGGAAGAGGAGAGGGAGGTCAGAGGTCAAGCGGAGGCCAAAGACAAGAAGGATGAGCACAGCTCTGTGCAAGAAGAGGCACAGTTTCAGCTGGTCCTTACCTACAATGACTTTGCTGTTCAATGCTTCAGCAGAAGCCTCTATGCTGAGGCCACTCTGCTCCTCAACAAGGCCATCGAGGAGGAGAAGGGCCAAGCTGGCCTGTACCTGAACCGAGGAGGTGAGGCTGTGTATTAGACCTGTGTGCGTACGTATACACCTCTTTCTTCACTGTGCTATCATTGTGTGTATATTGGGACTTCAGTCAAAGGAGAATGTTTTGTTTGATCAGTCATCAGTATGCATCAACAACTCTGTGAATCTGATCGTCACCTGCTGCAGTGGGGAAGAAAATACTATTTGTCCCTTTCAAGCTGAAATCTGTAACTTTCTGCACATAGAAAAGACAGAGCATCTAGTGTGACATTTGTGAAGTTTTTTCCTTGTTGACCAACCAGGTAGGGTTTACATAGTTAGGTGGCACTGAAACTGTCAGCCAGACAGGTGCAACCTGATAAACCTGATTCTCAGCAGTAGAGTAGGAAGAACTGTGTGGGTATAATTATAAATTGAATGTCTTTGGGTTTTGGACTGTTGAATGGCCACAACAAGACATGTGAAGACATCACCTTGAGCCCTGTTAAATTACGATATTAGATATTTAGGTATTATTCACTCTTTTCATCTTCATTAATCCAAAAACTTTTATTGACTATCCATCAGAGATCATCAGAATTAACTGTTTTGAAAATTAAAATAAGAGTTAATCTTCATAAAAGTTAATTTATGAAATTACATCGTCATGTGAGCCTTGGGTAGAGTTTGAGTTAACTGTTTCCACCTACTCCCAGGCTTTATGCCAAGCTAAGCTACGCTAACCATGTTGTATCCATTATTTGAAAGAGTAAAATGTCAGACAAACTTTACTCTTACCTTAAGCTTAAGATAAGTGTCAATAGAACAAATGTTCAAAAGCATCATCCTGTAAAACACTGTTCAAGTATTTCAACTTGATGGCTGCATTAGAGAACATGGTTATGTCTGGAGTGGTACATTGTGTTCTTTCTTTAGCAGGTGTCAAGTACCTAAAAAATATTTTTCTTTTGCTTTAATCCATGCACTGTGTGTCTGTGTGTGTCTGTGTGTGTGTCAGACTGTTTCTTTAAACAGGGTGATTGGAATTTTGCTCTGGCTGACTACCAGCAGGCTGAGGAGATGATGCAGCCTAATGACCCTGCTGTCCGACTCCGTTTCGCTGTCCTCTATAACACGCTGGGTTCTTTCTGCTTCCAGGATGGGTCAGAACCACACAAACACACACACTGAAACAGAAAAACCTGAAAAGAAAATGCCACCTGAACTTGTTAAGATCCTATATTTGTAAGAGTGTATGTGTGTCTACATCTGCAGGCGGTTCTCTGAGGCAGCTGACATGTTTTCTCTGGCCATCCAGTACAATCCTGAAGTCAGTCAGTATTATGAGAACAGATTAAAAGCCTCCAGAAAGATCCCAAACATGGAGCAAGCCAGACAGGATTTCATCTGCATGCTGATCCTGGATTCCACCAATGAGGAGGTCAGAACTTCATCTCGCCATCCAGTACACTGACACTGACTTTTTTCTACATTATACCACTACAACTATAGTAGCTGGAGTGTAAAATACTAAATTGTCTGTATTTGTTTATGTAGGTGCTTCCCTTGCTCATGAATCTGTTCCCTGGCCGCAGTGTGTCTAATATTTTATCCAGTCCAGCAGGACAAGCAGTCAGAGTTCAGCTTATGGATACCATCCAGGCCTGCCGCTCCTCCTCCTCTGATCAGCAAAGGTCAGTCACACAAAAAATCGCTAGAAGGTTTGGAAAAACCTGCTTTACACTGACTGTGGAACAGCTGACAGCCAGACACAGATGGACCTCAATTAATCATGTTACAAGTTAGAAAATAATAATTATTATCTCTTCAGCACCGGTGGGATTCTGAAGGAAACCAGTTTGCTGCTGGTCAGAACTGAGGTGGAGGACCCTTACTAATTTAATTTCCACATCATACATCACAGTGACTGATGGTGTGACTCTCAGCTTGAACTTTCAGTCAAGTTCAAGCTTGGAAACTTCTCTTGAGCTGAATCGCCAGTAAAAAACAGAAAATAAAACTTTGATCAAACTTAATAAAATAAAGCACACAAATGATACTGATACAATGCATTGTTTGTATTGACTGGAAAGACAGAACTACTTCTTGTTTTTTACATTTACTGTAACTCATGTAACCTGCATGATCTGTGATGTTGTGTTGTAATGTGTTCTTAGACTGACTGAGCAGCTCCAGAAGATGGCTCTGACCAATGAAACCACAGAGCCACAAGCAGAAGAGTCATCTGAAGCAGAAAAGGAGTTGAAGTTGTGTGTAAACCATCAGGAGATGCAAATAATTCTGAAGAGCCTTCTGCAGGTAAATGGACGTATCTCTGTGTCTGTGGTCGTTGGAACGAGTCATCCTGTCTTTTTATAACCAAAGTGAGAGCTGCGTCCGTATTAAGACATTTCCAATGGGTTCTTGTGGGTGACTCCACCAAGGTGGTCTCGAGGTAAAATGAGAGCGTGAGATGGACTAGCAAATCTTTGCAGCATCAGCAGTAATGCAGATGTTGTATTCGACCATTGTGGGGTTAGATTTTCTATTTGAGAGATTGTGAATATAAGCAGCCGAAATGAGTTTCCTCTATAGGGTGGCTTGGCTCAGACATCCAGAGGCATCTTGAAGTAGAGTCACTGCTCCTTTGTTGAAGTGATTCAGATATCTGATCAGGATGTCTCTCTGTGCTCTCCGTTGGAGGGTAGGAAACCCCAGGACAGACCCAAAACTGCGAATGCATTGTTCACATATTGCTTAGAAGAGCTCTCAGTCATACCATACACTAAACACAAATAGATAACAGAAATGCAAAAAGATGAAAGCAGATATCAAAGAGGTTTGAAATGTATGACAGTGTCATCAGTGGACTGCAGCTGTTTTCTGCGCTAACTCCGGCAGGTTAAGGAAGTGGTTTCGACCTTTGCACAGTGAGCCACGCCTCTCCACACAGCACCTGCCATCACCATCACCACACAGAAGAACCAGAACATGAGAGGAGATATTTGAAGTGTTCTGAGGTGTGATTATACATCTCGCAAGTGAAAAACAAAATAAATGATAAATGTTCTTTTATCTACATCAAAGTGCTTTTTTACATTTATTTTTTTTTTTTTATTGTATTTTTGTACTTTTGCTGTACAAAATGTAAATCACAACATTTGTAGAAAATGTACAATACGCAAAAATATGGTTCTTTAACTCAAACTTATTGTTGCTTTGAAAACACAATCAGCACAAGAAACAGCACACATCAGCCCTGCATATTCTTAGATTTCTTTACACATGAAAGAGAACAGTTAGATAGACCTAAATCAACAGTGGCAGCTTTTCCAAAATGCAGTGGTATTATCCTTTAATTAGGATGTTATTATACACTAGTCCAATAGGTGGCAGCAGAGACACAATCTTAACATTATGCTATTTTTCAGTATGCTCTACCACTGCGTTTGATTGGTAATATCTTAAAAAACGCATTTCAGTTTCACCCATGCTCTCTCTCTTGTTGTCTTTATCCCTTGAATGTTTCTTTCTGGAGTAGTAAGATAGTTTTTAAGATTAATAACATTCAATTCCCATCCATAATAATTGAATCTCTGAAATTCTCTGAAGCTGAGCCGTGTCTGACCTGAGAGTCGTGAAGCCTGTCAGGTCATGTTATGAAGAAAGATGACCCTTTCAAAATTCACTGCAGGCCAAATTTGTGTCATTGTGTTAGTCTAAAAGTACACAAAGTGGCAGTTTCATTGATGGATGAGGAGCAGCTGTGTCTCAACACGAATAGATGATCCAGCTTAAACAAGGTGCGTTGTCCGACCATGTCTAAAGTTAAAAGTTCAAACCCACTAAAAAGCTGACCGGCATAGAGATAGATGAGAGACACTGTAAATCATAAAAATAACAATGCTTGCTTTTTTCTACTGTCTCTTCTCAAAGGCCCTCATGGTGTCACACTCATTGTACAATGTACAGTGACAGAAAGCAGTTGACAGAAAGCAGTTGTGTATAGTGGTCATGGGTGTTGGGCATCTCTGAAATTTCAGAAAGTTACATCATCATGTGCAGCCCCACACCACGATTCTGCCACTGGAAAGGTGTGTGGCAGGTGGCGGTCAGACAAGTACTTTGTTTAAAGCATACTGAGGACCTTAAGATATGTTGTTGAGGTTAAAAGCTCAGAAAAGTGGACCTTGAGTGAGAAAACCACTCTTTGCAAGACCAAGAATGAACTCAAATAGATCTGCATGCATCTGAATCTGTTTGAAGTGTATAGAGGTAATCAGCGGTATAAGCAGTGAAGATGTGTTGCAGCTCTGTGGTATTCTGGAAGAGGCAGCTGACGGTTCACAACATTGACAACAGCTGTGGCAACAGCTGACAGAGAGAAAGGACCTGCAGCACGTTGGCTGCTGTCTCACCATATAAAGTACCCACGCCACATAGCTAAAAGCACAAACATACCAAACATACCGGAGTCTGTCGCAGTGACTTCACGCCATGCACTTTGGTGTTAATTAATGAAAATTGATACAGCATATTTTCTTTTTACCTTCTCTGAATGGGCTGTCGCAAGAGGAATATTGGATGAAGTGGTCTTTTCTGGTGTAGAAGTCATATTTTTTATTTGTTCAGATGTATGTCTTCATTATATTTCGATACCCACTAAAATTCCTCGCCGCCTTGGAATGTGGGTGCAGACGACCACGGAGGAGACGACCACGATAACACTCTTGTCAATCAACCCTTAATTTGTTGACACTGTCGGTGTCTGCTGAGCAGTACAGCCGTCCAATATAACCTGTAGCGGACAGGCATGGGTTCAGACCCTCAGACAGTGTGTGTGTGTGTGTGTCTGTGTGTGTGTGATTCTGTTCTTGTAAATATCACACGTGGCTGGTGCAGGTTAGGGTTTAAATTTAGGGTCAAGATTAGGATTAGGAATGGTATTAGATTACCTTAAGTGTACTGTTAATGCCAGGAATTACAAACACTTGAAAGTTTTCACAAGTACAGTAATATAGTTTGAAATGTGTGTGGGCTTCAGCCCCTCAGCAGAGTGCTGCGGGATAGACAGTGGTCGTAAAGGAGCTGAAAAGTGTTTCACACTTGTGCAATAAAGGGCTCAAGTTACCATCCTGTCAGGGCCAAGAGGCACAGCCAGCCGGGTCGTGCCGGTGGCCCAGCCAGCCAGGTTTCTGAGGCCAGACAAAAACACCTTTCTCTGGGCACAGGAGCTGGCGGCTTGGCCTCAGCTCAAAACATTCCCTGGTGGAGGGGAGGTTCATTCACGTTTTGGCTGGAGACTGTTTTGTCTAAGATACGCAGAGCACGTTTGTAGTCTTTGGGTAGTGTTCGGGGCAGGTGACGTGCGTGGACGCACAACTCTATGTCCTCCTGAAGTGAAAGTGGAAGGGGATATGTGGGTTTGGAATTGGATTTGTGTTGCTAGACTGGAGAGGGCCTTGAAGTATGTTGCAGTCAGGGTTTTTGTCAATGGTCGGCTTCTGCAAAGTACATATCACTGCATTATGATAATGTGTTGGATGGTCGAGGCTGTTAAAATTCCATACTGTCCCTAAAGACCAGTTGAAAAGAAGGTCACAACATTTCAAAATTTTATTTTCAAAACATTACAAAATTATCAAAAACAAATACACTCTATACTGAATATACAATCTTCCGTACTGCAATAAATAACAATATATTATTAAGAGTATTCAACAGAAACATTATACACTCTGAACAATGCACATTAGAGACAGAGGTCATAGCCAAAGCTGCTCGGTCAATGAACCAGAGTTAACAGACAGAGGAGTCCACCTGCTGATCCAGAAACACATCAAGATGCTTCCGTCGGATTACAGACTGATGTCTGGGCCGCCGCTTGCCCTCGTTCCAACATCTGATGCTCCACATGACACATTTGGCACCTCGAGGACGTATAAAAACGGTAAAATTTGCTTTACAGTCTTGTAATTCTTTTGAACGAATTCAGCCGCGTGGTTCCTTTCCCTGAGAGAGACGGGAAAGAGAAAGAGGGGGGACGGACAGACAGAGGCGAGCAGACGAAGGGTCTCCCCTGAGGAACATTTCTAAAGACAATTTATATATTTTGGAGAGATAAAACATCTGCCTGTTTGTTCTTCTCATAAATTTTCCAGTCAGTTTTACTGGCTTGTCTCAGCCACCGTCTCCCTGTTCGTGCTGTGTGTGTTCTTTCGTAGCGTGCTGCCTGTCCTTAGCTTTGGACAAGTGCTTCAGACAGCTGTGTTCTTATTGGGTCTTTGAGGGCACCGGAGGCCTAATTCACCTTTTGCTTTTGCCCTTAAATTTTAGAACCACATCAGGGTGCTTTTGTTTCTTTACCTGCTGGCTACAGTAGCTGGTGGATTCCTAAAGTCACTGCTGACCTTAAATATTCTACCAGCCAAAAATGAGTTTTTGGAGTAGAAAGGAACGTCGACATGATGGTTGGTTTCCTGCTGAAGTAGATTAACTTACCAGCCACATACAAGTTTATCAGCATTTGGCTGACAGTTATTTGGTGATTTTCCCATTTCCCGCTCATAACCGACCACTATCTCTGCCTGTTCTTCAGGATGAAGTCCTCCTACATTGGACCTGACATTTATGTTTTCGGGTTCATTTCCAACCGTTCATCTCTTTGAGCTTGCTGATGCTGGTGCCTTTGATAGGTGTTGAGGGTGGTTGGTTGTAAAGAGGCAGGGTAGGGGTGCTACAGCCCCGTGTCCACGGCTTCTCGGTGGGCACTGTCCACACAGTCCGAGACTTCTTCTTTGGTTTGTCTGTCTTTTCTTTAGAAGTGCCAGGTGACATGGACTGTAGTGGGGACAATGTGAAAGCACAATTAGGTGGGCATAAAGTACATTTGAGCTTGACTAACAGTGAATGATTCTGCTTTATTACAGTCTGCTCAATAATATTAGCTTTCTCTTTCTATCTAGCTCAAGCCACCTACTACTCTATGTCTATGCAGCCCTCACACGACCTGTCCAACTGCATTCAGCCTCAGCTCTCCTTTCTTATTTAGATAAAATAAATATAACATACGCAGCAGCAGAGAGTGAAGCAGCTGAGCTTAGCAGCGTTTTGTCCCGTCCCTGCGTAGCGGTTCTTCTTTGGCAGCAGCAGGACAAAGGACACAGCCAGAGACAGATGGTAGAAGCTGTGGACGTAGGCGTAGTCCCACTCCTGGAGTCAATAGAATAGAGCACATACCATTTAGGGTGATTTAATTCATTTTAACATATGAAGATGTGTATAATTACTTTTATTTTGATGATTGTCACCTCAAAGTAGAAACGCAGCATCAGAGCGAGAGCGCCAAAGCAGCAGCCTGGACCGACCTGCTGCGTATACACTGTCTTCTCTGGATACACTGCCCTCAACTGCTTCATCTTCTGCAGCTGAAATTACAATGACATTCACAAATTAGACACACACACAATTCAAGAGAGAGATTTACTGATTTCATGGCAAGCAGAAAGTAAGGACAATGGAAGGAGAAGAAAAGTGGAAGTGAAGGTTGAGAAAAGAAATAAGTTGAGAAGAGAACAATAAACAATTTAAAAGTAAGAAGAAAAGAGTGCAAAAGAGAACAAGAGGTTAGGAGAAGGATAAAAAGATGTAGAAAAAGAACAAGTGGCCAAAGGTAGAGATCATGAAGGAGAAAAAAGTTAAGGTTAGTTAGTTTAACACAATCTTAGACCCGACTATGGACAATAACCTGCCGTTCTAATGCCACTCACCCATTTGACAGTGATGATGAAGACTGCTGATCCGATGGGCCCAGAGTAGATCCCATAGCCCCAGCGATCCTGGTAGATCCTCACTGCAGTTGTCAACACTCCAAACATGGTCATACTGGAGCGCTGAGGTTCATCAAAGTCGCCCAGAGCTGAAACAAGAACACACATTCTGTAATGAGACAGGAGTTTTTTTTTTTTTTTTTTAAATCTTTCAGTTTTTTAAGTGCCCTTGCACATTTCTGATATTTAGCCAGCCATTTTTACAATCAGCACACTGTCTGATCAAGAGGGTGGACCAATCAGTGAGTCAGCTGTTGAAGCATTTGGCCCTTCACAGCACGTGATTTAAAGCCCTTGTTAGATGGTCCGTGGGTGTGTTTGATCATACGAGAAAGTAACAGTAAGCGTCTCTGAACACATGTGAGCTAAACTCAAAGACACAACATGTGTCATCAACAACTGTTGCAGCCAGGGCTGGTTGTTTTTAACTCCAACTCCTGTGCTTGTTGTTGAATACTAATAATCATTGTGTTCTGATTATACAAAATGATGACACAAAAAACCCAGAAGCAAGGCCCAGTTTTTCAGAAAGACCACGAAATTAAATCTTTGCTGTATCTGTGGCAAACTGCATACTAAGACTTACCTATAAGTGTGACCCACATGGAGAGAGCTGTGCCGTAAACACTGAAATACTCCAGGATGTCATATTTCATGAAACACAGGATGGAGAGGCCTGGTCCATCACATGCATGGTAGATCTACAGAAATACACACCATGTCCATGTCAAACAGGCAGTATCTAGGAGCAACAGTACTACAGGAAGTCTTTTTCCATTATAATAAATATGTACTGTAAACAACTTGTGGATTGGCCATTTCAGTGTTGGAACCTGTTTAAAGTTGGAAACATACTTGATTTTGTCAAGTTTTGAGTTATGCACTAAACATACACGTCATAATTAGCTAATAGAGATAGCTTAGAGGTCATCTGTGCCTAGCAAAATGTTAGAGATTTAGATTTTTTGTATTTGAGTATTTAAATATGAGATTATTTACAGTTTACAGTCTTTAAATGTTGAAAATGTTGTCAAAAAAGAGTCATTAAATAAGCAGGTCCTATACTGGATTCAGATTCAGTCTATCACGTCAAAACAGAAACAAAAACACATTCTGACCGCAGTGAAGAACATGGTGAAGAAGTAGACCATGGCCTCCATGTGGAAGCCCCTCTTGGCGGCCACGCTGGCTATAGGCAGGAACACCAGGCTGCTGACTGTAGGAAGCAGCATCTTAGCAATAAATGCACCCATGGTGGAGGGACAGCAGTCACACCTCAACTCGAAACCACAAAAGGTTGATGATGAAAAATATCCTTTGCGCTTTAGAAGTATATGTAATATCAACTAGGAAAGTAGGCGTTTTCAGGTCTCTTAGTCCTTATTGCGTGTGACTAGTGAGTCCAGCGAGTGAATGAGCACGAGAACGCATTTACAGCACACATACACTCCCACACAGCATGCACACACCCAGCTGTCCAGTTTGGTCCTTTAAAGTTTAAATGTCCACCAGGTTGGCAGGTCCACAGAGGCCAGTATGTGCAGTGTCATGGCTGGGCAGCTGTTTGCATACCACTATGTCATGGGAGGGGCTGCATTCAGGGCAAGGGCTAAGATGCCATATTGTAGCATGTCTATAGTCTACACAACACTAGCTGCTAAATTAGGATTGTTGTACTTGTTTGTGTGAACAGACAGAATAACTTTTTCTCGTGACTTTGGGTGTCAAAACGAAGTTGGAATGACAGTTTGAGACCTGTTATGGAAACCATCCAGGCTTGAGCTTGACACCTATTATTTAAACTAAAGTATAGCATGCGGTGTTCAATTAGATTGAAGCAACATTACATAGTAATTGGTATTTTTGTGATTTAGCACCCCCAGTTTCAGGGTGTACCACTGTCATAAATCTGGACAGTTGTACAGGTGTATTTGTTATGATTATATTATTTATGGTCAAAAACTAGTGAGCTAACTTGCTTGATGTTTAGCTGTGTTAACAGCCAAACATCAAGCAAGTGCAACAGCACAAGACACAGCAGCCAGCTAATATTACTTATTAGTCCAACAGCATGAAGCCAAGTCTCGCCAGATTTACTCTTCTGTCTGGCGGGCTCTTGCACCATCACTCTCCTCTTTTCTCTTCTTAGCTTTCTCCGTCATTCTCTTCGGTTTCTTTGCCAAGCTCTGACTCTGCTGAACCCGGCTACATTGCCCACTCACCCAGCTCCAATTCTGGTGATTATTCCAGCTTTGCTCCCTGTCTGCATTCCCATGCTCCTGCCCTGGGCCTGAAACCCGCCTCTTCCCCTTAGGTCCATAATGACTGCAGTACCAGTGGATACACCAACACTACCCTAATGTTTTGAGCTCACAGTCTGGGCACAGTAGCAACATTTTCAACAAAATCAATGAAGTAGATGATGGTGTGTGAGAGAAGATCGTAAATATTGGAAGATTGTTTGTTTGTTTTTTTCCGTCCGTCCGTCCGTCCGTCCGTCTTCTTCCGCTTATCCGAGGGCGGGTCGCGGGGGCAGCAGCTTTAGCAGGGAGACCCAGACTTCCCTCTCCCCAGCCACTTCATCCAGTTCCCCCAGGGGGACCCCAAGGTGTTCCCAGGCCAGCCGAGAGACATAGTCCCTCCAGCGTGTCCTGGGTCTTCCCCGGGGCCGCCTCCCTGAGGGACGTGCCCGGAACACCTCACCAGGGAGGCGTCCAGGAGGCATCCTCACTAGATGCCCGAGCCACCTCAACTGGCTCCTCTCGATGTGGAGGAGCAGTGGTTCTACTCCGAGCTCCTCGCGGATGGCCGAGCTTCTCACCCTATCTCTAAGGGAGAGCCCAGCCACTCCGCGAAGGAAACTCATTTCGGCCGCTTGTATCCGCGATCTCATTCTTTCGGTCACTACCCAAAGTTTATGACCATAGGTGAGGGTAGGAACGTAGATTGACTGGTAAATCGAGAGCTTTGCCTTTCGGCTCAGCTCTCTCTTCACCACGACGGACCGGCGCAGAGTCCGCATCACTGCAGAAGCTGCACCGATCCGCCGGTCAATCTCACGTTCCGTCCTTCCCCCACTCGTGAACAAGACCCCGAGATACTTAAACTCCTCCACTTGAGGCAGGATCTCAACCCCGACCTGGAGACTGCACTCCACCCTTTTCCGGCTGAGAACCATGGCCTCGGATTTAGAGGTGCTGATTCTCATCCCAGCCGCTTCACATTCGGCTGCGAACCGCTCCAGAGAGAGCTGAAGGTCACGCTCCGATGAAGCCAACAGGACCAGGTCATCTGCAAAAAGCAGCGACCCAATCCTGAGGCCACCGAACCGTAACCCCTCAACGCCCTGACTGCGCCTAGAAATTCTGTCCATAAAGGTTATGAACAGAATCGGTGACAAAGGGCAGCCCTGGCGGAGTCCAACTCTCACCGGAAACAAGTCCGACTTACTGCCGGCGATGCGGACCAAGCTCTGGCACCGAGAGTACAGGGACCGGACAGCCCGTATTAACGGGTCCGGGACCCCATACTCCCGGAGCACCCCCCACAGGGTTTCCCGGGGGACACGGTCGAATGCCTTCTCCAAGTCCACAAAGCACATGTAGACTGGTTGGGCAAACTCCCATGCACCCTCCAGGACCCTGCTGAGGGTATAGAGCTGGTCCACAGTTCCACGACCAGGACGAAAACCACACTGCTCCTCCTGGATCCGAGGTTCGACAATCTTGCGGACCCTCCTCTCCAGGACCCCCGAAAAGACCTTCCCAGGGAGGCTGAGAAGTGTGATCCCCCTATAGTTGGAGCACACCCTCCGGTCCCCCTTTTTGAAGAGGGGAACCACCACCCCGGTCTGCCAGTCCAGAGGCACTGCCCCCGATGTCCACGCGATGTTGCAGAGACGTGTCAACCAAGACAGCCCCACAACATCCAGAGCCTTGAGGAACTCCGGGCGAATCTCATCCACCCCTGGGGCCCTGCCACCGAGGAGCTTTTTGACTACCTCGGCGACTTCAGCCCCAGCGATTGGCGAGCCCACCACGGGGTCCCCAGACTCTACTTCCTCAGTGGAAGACGTGCTGGTGGGATTGAGGAGGTCTTCGAAGTATTCCCTCTACCGACCCAGGACATCCCCAGACGAGGTCAGCAGCACCCCGCCCCCACTGAACACAGTGTTGACAGTGCACTGCTTCCCCCGCCTGAGCCTCCGGATGGTGGTCCAGAACCTCCTCGAAGCCGTTCGAAAGTCATTCTCCATGGCCTCACCAAACTCCTCCCACGCCCGAGTTTTTGCCTCTGTGACCGCGGAAGCTGCGTTCCGCTTGGCATGTCGATACCCGTCAGCTGCTTCAGGGGTCCCACAGGCCAAAAAGGTTCTGTAGGCCTCTTTCTTCAGCTTGACGGCAGCCCTCACCACCGGTGTCCACCAGCGGGTTCGGGGGTTGCCGCCGCGACAGGCACCAACCACCTTGCGGCCACAGCTCCGATCAGCCGCCTCGACAATGGAGGCACGGAACAAGGTCCACTCGGACTCAATGTCCCCCACCTCCCCCGGGACATGAGCGAAGCTCTCCCGGAGGTGAGAGTTAAAGCTCTTTCTGACAGGGGATTCAGCCAGACGTTCCCAGCAAACCCGCACAGAACGTTTGGGCCTGCCAGGTCTGACCGCTGTCCTCCCCCACCATCGGAGCCAACTCACCACCAGGTGGTGATCAGTTGACAGCTCCGCCCCTCTCTTCACCCGAGTGTCCAAAACACATGGCCGCAAATCCGACAACACAACTACAAAGTCGATCATCGAACTGCGGCCGAGGGCATCCTGGTGCCATGTGCACATATGGACACCCTTGTGTTTGAACATGGTGTTTGTTATGGACAATCCATGGCGAGCACAGAAGTCCAACAACAAAACACCATTTGGGTTCAGGTCAGGGGGGCCGTTCCTCCCAATCACGCCACTCCAGGTCTCACTGTCGCTGCCCACGTGAGCATTGAAGTCCCCCAGGAGGATGAGGGAGTCCCCAGAGGGAGCGCTCTCCAGCACCCCCTCCAAGGTCCCCAAAAAGGGCAGGTACTCTGAGCTGCTGTTCGGTGCATAGGCACAGACAACAGTCAGAACCCGTCCCCCCACCCGAAGGCGAAGGGAAGCTACCCTCTCATCCACCGGGTTGAACCCCAATGTACAGGCGCCTAGCCGGGGGGAAACAAGCATTCCCACCCCTGCTCTGCGCCTCTCACCGGGGGCAACTCCAGAGTGGTAGAGCATCCAACCCCTCTCGAGGAAACTGGTTCCGGAGCCCAAACTGTGCGTCGAGGCGAGCCCGACTATATCTAGCCGGTACCTCTCAACCTCGCGCACCAGATCAGGTTCCTTCCCCGCCAGAGAGGTGACGCTCCACGTCCCTAGAGCCAGTTTCTGCAGCCGGGGGTCAAACCGCCAGGGTCCCCGCCTCCGACTGCCGCCCAACTCCCTACGCACCCGCCCCCTGAGATCCCTCCCACAGGTGGTAGGCCCATGGAAAGGGGGGCCCATGTCACCCTTTCGGGCTGTGCCCGACCGGGCCCCATGGGTAAAGGCCCGGCCACCAGGCGCTCGCCGGCGAGCCCCTCCCCCAGGCCTGGCTCCAGGGGGGGGCCCTGGTAACCCACGTCCGGGCAAGGGAGACCTGGCTCCTTTGATTTCGCTCTTCATCAGGGGGGTGGGTGAGCTGCACTTTGTCTGGTCCCTCACCCAGGACCTGGTTGCCATGGGTGACCCTACCAGGGGCATGAAGCCTCCGACAACATGGCTCCTGGGATCACTGGAACACGCAAACCCCTCCACCACGATAAGGTGGCAGCTCCAGGAGGAAATGAAAAATAAATAAATAAATAAAATCTGCTAGTTTTTGGTAGAAAAGTTACATAATATTGCTTTAAAAGAAACATTTTAGAATTAGATTTGAACCCAGTCTGGAGTACCACTCCAAGTCAACAGATGGAATCTTGTAGAAGACATTAAAATAGCTGTCATGGGTTTCTGTTTGTTGTGGCCGTATGATGTGGCGTTGAGCCCACCCTGCTGAGTTACTCCCATTAAAGTAAAAGCATTCACCAAGCACTGGGTAGGGTGGTAAATACTTCTGGTGTGGAAAATGCCCCAATCTGCTGCTCTGACTGTGTGAGCAGTAAAATACACAAAATTTCACTGCCATTATCTCATCATGACTCAGATGACAGCTGACCCTTCTACTGCTCTCTTGGCATTTGGAAAACAGATTCTTGATCGTGTTGTGTACTGGCCGAATGGCCATCTCCACTCATTCTTAAATCATAAATGTAGTTCTGGCACCAAATACTGCCTCAATCAAATGTCTTGGCACACAAAAAAGGGATATCAACACCGTCCCCATCATCAAACCCAGCAAAGACAGCACCTCAGCTCCATTTCTACACTGCAACAACACATTATTCATTCAGTCTGGCACAACATCTGAGAATGTCAAAAAATATAATCAGTCTACCAAAACCTCACTGGACATAAATAAATATGGTAATTCATTTATCAATCGGGATTTTTTTTTTAAAGGCGTCTGAAAACAATCGAAAAAAGACCTACGAATTAATGGA
The DNA here is from genome assembly GCA_023373845.1 of Nibea coibor. Lineage (NCBI taxonomy): Eukaryota > Metazoa > Chordata > Actinopteri > Sciaenidae > Nibea > Nibea coibor. The sequence continues at coordinate 7,887,824 of CM041737.1, read as the reverse complement.
CCCCAAAATGTGGAGCACCAACATTGGTAGCACCATGATGATCAGCTATTGGCAAGCAGCTGCATTTGAAAATAGAGCAGTATTGCATGTTATTGGCACTTCACAGTTGACATGCTGTGTCAGAAAAACAAATATTTCTCCAGTGATGATACACCATGTGATCAGATAGAGATTCCTTACTCAGGTATTAGACATGTTGGCATGCTAGCATGAGCCCTGATCTAATACAACAGAACCCTACCCAACCTCATCAGACAAAATATAACTTGGGCCCTGTGCCTGACTCTGTTGGCTCTCAGTTATGAATCAAATGGAGAAGATGAAGATCTCATATATACCACTAGAACAAAGTGAAACAACACGTCTTTACGTAATTTGAGAGAACTGACCCTATTAAATCTAAAGCTGAGTCAAAGCCAGTATGTGAGTCGAATGTGTAAAACAGCAGAAGGTCTTAGGTTTTATATAAACAGTAGTCATGTGCCATATAAGGCTAATTTCTGTTTGCCTACTCTTAGTGAAGCCATATTTGACTCTGTGCTGCACTGTTGTTCCCAGAAAGGATTTCTGTATGAATGTTTTCAATGATCCCATGATGGTGGTTAGACAGCAGTTGCCTTTCTCTGCTCTCCTCTCAGCTGTTACACCTGCTCAAGGGCTAGAGGCAGTGACACAAAGGGTGCAGTATTGCTGAGGAGTTTCACCCCACGCCTCAGATTCCTCAGTGTTTCAGTAACCCGAGCTGTCGGGGCTGGAAACAAACTCTCAGGGCCCGATGGTTTTGGAAACGCTGCCATGGCCTAACCACGCCCTCTGCCGGGAACTTCTCTGCAGATTTAAACCTCCTGTTGTGTTCGAAATGGGTCCACAACCTTTGTTTCCATTTAAAACGCAGCAGTCTGATATGTGTTTATATAGCGCGAGAAGACATAGTCTATAAAGTAGTTTGTATTATGTAATGTACAAAGCTCAGGATAATGGAATGCCATTTTTGTAGCTGAACTGGCTTTTACTGTGGTTGCGGGTCACTCTCATTGACCTTTGGTTTCCCACTACAGCACCCAACAGTTGGTTTGCTACTTTCTGTGAGAAGAATGTCCATGTGTCATATCCACCTGTAGTACCACTGTCATTGGCAGCATGGGTCAAATGACCTTAAGTTACCCCGTCGCAAGCCCCTACTGACTCTCCATGACCTGGTCAGTGAAGTCAAATCCTGGGTCTACTTTGGAATTTACCACGTGAAAGTAGGAGAAAGGCTACGGGGCTAAAGACTTGACACAGACATCAACAGCAGTGTGGACGGCGACCGCACATGCAGTTCTGTTTATACTTTGTGAGGTGCCTTTGGGGAGGGTGATGGTGAAGGGTATTGTAATTTAGCAACAGTGCAATGCTAGATGCCACTAAGTCTTACGGACTGGTCCTTTAAAGAATTACAATTAAAATGCACACTAAGCCGAACATTGTAGTGTTCTCTGGTACAGACTATACAATGAAACTGTTTTTAAATGACTTAAAACCTTGTTTGGCATTTCTCTACTGCAATGTCTCAATTATTTATTTCTTAGTGGCAGACGTGAGCACCACTACTGATATATTGCAGTAGACCTTATTAAATTGCAATCTAATGGGACAAAAGATCTCCCACTGATGACCATCCTGACATCAATATTCACTCATTTAATCTGAAGGATCTCAGTCAGCAGACAAACCGTATCTAGTTAAGCTTTTGGACACACTAAATATCTTCTTTAATGTAGATTTTTGTAGCCGTGAAATGTGTCCAGGAGAGTTTGTGGCCTGTGGTGACTTTCACCTCAGGATCCCTCAGTCTAAACATGGCGGGTTAGTGTGGGAATGTTGAACAGACTTCCTGGACGCATCTGAAAAAACACCGGGCTTCCTTTTGATTCAGTAATAAATAGCAGTCACCTCTGACCCTCAGGCCTTCTTTCACAAATAATTTGAAGGCAGTGCTTATATTTCAGCCAGCCAGTCACTCAGGACAAATGTGAACCAGTGCAAGTGGAGTGTATTACCTCGGCTCTGGTGTTGTTTTATCTTGTCAGTATATGGTTATCTTACCAATTACCGTAACATTTTCTTATTGTTTCTTTTAATTGTGAGACTTTTTTTTTTAATTCTTTGTTTTGATTTAGATTCCAATAAAACCCCTATTTTGTCTTTTAATTATATAAAACATCTTAATAAGCAGGAAATTATATTTTTCCTTCAGTTCCCCTTTTCAAAGACTTTTGGCCGTCCTCCTTCATCAAACTTTAATTAAAAGCTAAGCCTTGTTTTTTCTCTGGATACCGGTGTTTGAACGATAGTTTCAGAAGCTCTCAAAGCAAAAACAGCTGTCTGCAGTTTACTGCACACGAGTGAGATAATATTTAATATATATTCCATATTTAAGACATAGTTTTAAATTACGTTATAACTAGTTAGAAATTATAACAAAGTCATGGCTCACTGAGTCATTTAAGCTGTAACAGTTGTATTTTCATCAGCAGTAGTACTTTTAGGTTGTCCCTGAAACAACATGTTACCTTTAGGTTTGAGTTAAATATCACTTGAATTAAACATGCTACTCCAGAGTACTTAAAAGTCAGAGTGAAGTAAAAGTAAAACTGCAATTAAATAAGTTTATTTGTTCGAAATTTTGTCTGATCATGTTTGACATTGGTAATGATTTCAACATTTTCATGAAGGAGAAAGTTTGCCTTGATTGATCATTCATGTTCTGTAGTCGTCCAAAACAGATTCCAACCAAAAGACCAAAAAAGCTGGTTGTTTGGACTAAACTTAAGAGAGAAAAGAAAAGTGGAAGAAGCCAGCCAAAGTGTACAGTGAGAGGGTTTTGAGTACAAAATATTAATCAGCACTGATATCAGTAGCAAAACACCAAAGTAGTGATCAGTTACTAGCAGCTGTATCACAGAACTTAAGAACTCTTGCAGAACATCACAATTTTTCCATTAGACAAAAGCCACGTGCAGACAATAGTTTGAGCAGTTCAATGACTTTTCTAAATCCATACTCTCTCCATATTTGGTTGCAGCTGACAAGCTAATGTGGTTTACCGCTTTTATTACCTAAATTGCTATTTATGAGTGAGTTTTGGAGATTTCAGCCATAGAGTGGGCTGCCTTCGCTCAAATATAATGGAACTAGATGGCACACGGCTTGTGGTGCTCATAGCAACAAATCATACATTTGGAAGAATAAAGTCCGGAAATCCATGTTCCAGAAATCATGACCTGTTACACAAATAATCCACAGAACTTGTTGTGGGTAACAAACTACACTCATTAATGGTAGCACCGCACCAAAGAAGATCCCGTCGTTCATGAAGTAGATGCATGCTTCCTTCTGTGACTGAGTTGCAGTGGCACAGCCAGAAAAAGACAAGCATGAGCCATTTTTGAAACCTTTTTTTTTATTATTGTGGCTAAAAACGTTGTACGTTTTTCTGCTGACCTTGTCCAAAGGATTGCATTGCTTTACATCTGTGATTCCTGTCTGCTACTGGAAACTGGGAGCACGCTTACTGCTGTATACTACCTACCTAACTAACTGGCATGTCATATGGACAGTGTTGTATACAGAGTACTGTAGTGACCGCTGTGTGTCTGTGGTATTTGAGAAAATCGCTTTTCTGGAGCGTTGGCATATGTTGACACTTAGAAATAGGACAGTGGTGTATCCTGATGAGCTGAAGTGCGTCTATCTGTGATGCCATGTGTCAGCAGTTATGTGTGTGTTATGTGGTGTTTTTATTCACATAATTCATTGCCGGTGTTTGTTGCCTGTTGCTTCGACTGCGCCAAATTCAGCTGAACTTCCAGGTTCTTTCTTCTTTCTTTTAGTACGTTTTCAATCTATTTTTCCATCCGAGTGTTCTGAGGAAGAAGTGTGTTTTGTTTCACACATTTTAGAGTGAAGCTTTTTTTGTATTTAATTTTTTCCTCTTCCTGTGGTTGTGTTTATAACGCCTTTAATTGCTCCTTTGTCTGCATGCACCAACCCTAATGACTCCAGACTTTGTTTGGCATGCTGCAAATGGGCACACAAAAAACACCCATGGGAGTGTTGTAAGCCCTCATGCAACATGTTTTCTCTATCGCGTTTATTTTTTTCATCGTGTGCAGAGTGGTGGGCTTTAATTGGTGGTGGGCGGTGCTTATTCCTCTGGTCTGGCAGCCTCCCTGAGCTTTGTCTATCTGCTTATAAATCTGGCACTGGAGCAGAGCAGCGGCTAATGTAGCCAACAGACACACTGGCAGCAAACTTAGATGAAGGAGAGAAATGGATGGAGGAGGATAAGAGGCCACAAAGGGATGGAGAATTAGAAAAAAGTCAAAGAGATCAAAGATTCCTGACAGGAGTAGCTGCTCGAGTCCAGTTTGCCAACCCCAGTGGCTGATACATGCCATTTCCAATGAAACTCCAGGACCTGGATTATTAAAATGCACCCGTAACCACAAGTCTTGCCAAATCATCAAGGATTGATATCTTAAGGATTATAACTTTAACATGATACACGAAATCTGTGTGAATATGTACCGAGCAATATAACAGAATTACACGAGAGATCAAGAGAGCGAAAAGAGAGTAGTGAACGGAACAAGTGCAAAGCTGCAAAGAGACAGCTGTAGAAACAGAGAGAAGTGAAGAAGACAGTGTGACTGAAAGAGGAGAGAAAGAAACATAAAGAGTGGTAGAGAGGGAGGGGTGAGAAATAACAGCAGAAGAGATAGAGAAAAACACAAGCGAGAAGAGGAGAAATCGTAATAGAGCCAGAGGGAGGGAGACAGACAGATGAGGAAAAAGAGGGGAAGACGACATGGTGGGCAGACATGGTGGCCCTCAGACGTCTGCTCGTCCTCCTCTCATTATTCACTCTTCTCTCCTCGCCTCATTCCTCCGTCTGAATCGCTGTCTTCCCATGTGTTTTTGGCTCTCTCTGTGTTTATCAGTGTGTTTCGGAGAAAGACAAATCCCGGTTCACCATCACTTAAAGGAGTATTTCACCTCATTATGCAAAACCTTAGCATGCACTTCAATTCCAAAATGACTGAAGACTACAGGAATTTGTTCTTTGAGACACCCTTTGACAAATTTTAGCTAAATTTCCAAACTGCTCGTGTCATTAAAACCGGTTCTTAACTCTAAAATTTTATGTATTCATCAAGCACAAGCTTTTAGCTTTTACATTTGTATATAATTTTGGCAACCCTGCAGATTGGAATGAGTTCTCCAGACGATTATTTGAAAACAAAATGAGTAGATGCAGGATGGTGCAGGTTCATGAATATGACGTCCTCAGTTACATTTATTAGTTTTATCGTTTTTTCTCGCCATCAGCAGTCATTGTTGGGCAATAAGTGTTCCGATTACATAGTTTGCCCACCAGAGGGAACTGACAAGTTTATTTTCCATCAGTAAAATGTCATACTCTGTACTGTTAAACAACAAAAAAAAATCATAAATACCTCATAAATCTGAAAGATTGTGATGTATTTTATATATTGTTTTTATGTTTTAATCCGTTTTTATTGCTAATCAGGGAACAGGTTTTTACGTAACTTCCACAACTTTTTTGACTGATTTGTATAGACTCGGGACAGACTTTCCGAGAAACCTTAAAGGATGTGCAATCTGGAGTGCTATCTCTTTTTGCTCTCTGACTGTGTCAGTAGTATGCTACACAAATCCAACACAAAGCCCAAAGCAGTAGCTAGAAGTAGCTAGTAAGTAAGCTATTAGCTAGTAATCGGAAGGTCGCTAGTTCGATTGTCCTTGAGCAAGACACTAAAGCCCAAATCTGTATTGTGA